>OX422218.1:375025065-376275065 GCA_949130495.1 Sambucus nigra | reverse complement strand
ATATCGAAGCATCGGTGTAGAGCGATTGAGTTTCCATCTACCAGATGAGCAAGTTGTCACTTTTAAAGATTCTGACAATATGAATACTGCGATTGACAGGATAGATGTTGAGAAGACTATGTTTACACAATGGATGACCACAAATTGCATCAACGAGGATGTAAGGGAGTTAACTTATGCAGAATTTCCTTCAAAATGGGTTTGGGACTCAACGGAAAAGGAATGGTTTAGAAGGAAAAATTTAGGCACGTGCTTAGGCCGTATAGTATATGCTCATCCAGCATCTGGTGAGAGATTTTACCTTCGTATGCTCCTAAACGTTGTTCGCGGAGCAAGAAATTACAATGAGGTGAAAATGGTTAATGGTATTGTTTATCCAACGTGCAAAGAAGCATGTTATGCTCTAGGCATGTTAGAAGATGACAAATAATGGCACGAAGCTCTAGATCAAGCTTCACAATGGGCAACGGGTAATCAATTGCGTGACCTATTTGTTGTGATGCTTCTTTTTTGCGAACTAGCTGATCCAAAAAGACTTTGGGATGATAACTGGGAGATTCTATCAAAAGATTTGCTTCATCGACAAAGAAAAATCTTATGTCTACCTGATCTTATTCTTAGTGAAAATCAATTGAAGAATTATGCCCTTCATGAAATTGATAATATTTTAAACAAAAATGGGAAAAGCCTAAAAGATTTCTCGTCGATGCCACTTCCCGATGCTACAATGATCCGAGAAAAGGATAATAGGCTTTTAAGAGAAGAACTTTCATACGATGCAGATTCTTTGGCACGAGATCATACTAACATGTTCAATGCATTGAATGATGAACAATTAGATGCGTATAATCATGTAATACGATCCGTGAAAGAAAACAAAGGAGGCTTTTACTTCGTAAATGGGGAAGGTGGCACGGGTAAAACATTTTTGTACAAAACAATTCTTGCACGCTTGCGTTCAGAGGGAAAAGTTGTTCTCGCAGTTGCATCTTCAGGAATAGCATCATTATTGCTACCCGGTGGAAGAACTGCACATTCAAGATTTAAGATTCCCATTGATATTCACGCCGATTCAACATGCGATATTCATCAACGGACTCATTTTGCAGAGCTCATTATGAAAACAATACTAATTATTTGGGATGAGGCTCCTATGAACCATCGTCATTGTTTTGAAGTTGTTGACAGAACTTTAAGAGACATAATGCGATTCAATGATGAAAAATCTTTTGAAAAGCCTTTTGGCGGAATTACAATTCTTTTGGGTGGTGATTTTCATCAAACCTTACTTGTTGTTAATAAGGGAAGCAGAGAAGAAATTGTAAATGCATCAATCAACAAATCAAAGCTGTGGAGTTTATGCCATGTATTAAACCTAATGAGCATCGACAAAGTGAAAAATTATATAGCTCAGCCCTTAATTGTGGTTGGTTGTTTCTACTTCAATATGTTTTTTTAACATATATTTTAAATTCTTTGTAGGAACATGGACGCAAGGAAAAAAAGGATGATTTAACTTCATTTTCAAAAGCTCATTCTTCATCAGCTTATTAAAACTTCTTCTGCTTCATCTAATTACTATTTTCTTTCCAAACACAATGTAAAACATTCCCTATCTTTCTATGCATTTGGACTTGGAGTTTAACGAACACTAATATACATCAATTTAAATGTATTTAGTATGCATTAATTTATGTTCTAACCGCACAACACGTTTGGAAACGGGTATCTTTATGTTTAATTTCTCTACGGAATGTCATTACAAACCTCATATAGACTCGCATTTGTTAAGTTTTAAATAGGTTCCTGTATTATGACTTCGATAACTTATGCAATGCACATCGCGCGGGTTTCCACCTAGTGCTATATAAAGATAAGGATAGAGACAACGTCTCTCATTCATTCCCACCTCTCTCGGCCACCCCACTCTACCTCAACACCCCTCTAAATCGAAACCCATCACTTTTTCCCCCTTATGGATTACTACCTCCTTTCCTTAGTACCTTACATATATAGAACACAAATTAGCTCCTGATTTTAAGAACAAGAGAGAGAGAGAGAGAGAGTTGGAGCTCTCGACTAACCATAGCCGGAGTAAGGGCGCTCGATTTTTAGTGATTTCTCCCCACCCCATGTTCATCCACACACACACACACACACTACTCTAATTCTTAGAGGTACCTGTTACAAAGCATAATTTTTTTAAATACCTTCCTTCCATACATTACTCTAAATCGTATACATATACTAGTTACAAATTTAGAATTTCCTACTCAGCAACTCTATTGACTCCTTCCTCCCAGTGCTTTGTAACTAGTACCTCTAAGAGATAATGAGAGCGTCCATAACCTTAGATAGAGTAGTAGACGATCAAAGTCATCGATAAAATAGAGAAGTCAAGTAGAGATAGACATACATTATATAGTAAGAAGGAAATTATATGTGTGTACATCATGTATTTCCATTTGATTATTAATTCAGGAGATATTTGAGATTATTGAAATATATTACTATGCTTTACGATTATTTTATATGAAACTAATACACCAAGAAACCGGGGTGTTACAGAATATGCGAGGGACCAAAGTTGTTGGTTCCTTTGTTGTAGCAGATCAAGGCTCAGAAATTGACACTTTTGGTACTGAGGAGACCTTTCAAACCGTACGTTGGAAAGGAAATGAGTCCCTTGAAGATAATATTCCTCAACCATCTTCTCCACCTCCCACTCCATTAGTAGAAAGTACTCTAGTTATTCCTCCTTTACTCAATAAAATAGAAGTAATGGAATTACGAGTGATCACTTTACACCTTGTTCATCTGAAGAGGAACTTGTTAATTATAAAAGCAATTATTCCTATGAATACAATAGCTCTTATTCAAATGATATTTAGTTAGTTGGCATCAATGAAGGTCACTCATTTGATGCTTCATCTTTTTATCAGTCTAGAGGGGCATGACCTTAGACTTGGAGCATCCCAACAGTGATCATGATGATACTATTATCTACTCCCTTATTCTACTAGCCCAACCACTGGGCCTTTGCCCTATGGGAAAACTCGTCGTGAGGAGCCTGTAAGTATTTACTATAGTTGTTTATCTTTCCTTTATCATACATTCATAGGGATTATAACTTATCTTTCTACTGACTCCTCCTCATTTTTTAGCAAATTTCTTCTATGGGTACGAGCGGTTTACCTGGGGTGAGGGTAGTGCCTTCACATATTTCCCCTTTTATTCCTTGTGCTCCATTTCAACGTGCGGGGAACTCCATGCTAGTGTCTTCTTTGAGCTTGGCATGAGAGATTTTTACATTTGTTAGAAATATATACCCCCTTACCCTTTTTGCATTTTTAATTATGAATTTTCAAACATAGGTGCTCGTGAACTAAATTATTTCTTCTTTTTCTTGCATTTCTCCACCGTTTATCCCAGCATTGCTAAGGGCTCTTCTATAGCTACCAGTTTAATTCAGTTATTTTTTACTCCACAAAGGCATTTCTCAAGTTGTTGCATCCTCGGCTAATTCTTACTTTAATTGATAAGTATCTTTATCAACTCTTACACCTGATAGTAGCCCGCATTTTCTCTATATCGAGTAGTTCACCAGGCCAACCCCTAACAAGTGATGCAACTAACTCCAAAGGGGAATTCTTCGAGCACTTCTTACTTTCATTTCTTTAAATATTTATTTTTCCAGTCTAAGTAATACTATCTCTTATCTTTGTAGGGTCTTCTTACGAGTGATCCCCTTATAACAGGGGGCATACTTTTGCCCACGGGGGTGGTCATCCTATGATTGCCTCCATTTGGTAGGATATCCATTCCTAAGGCTTATCTTCCTTTAAATAATAGACCCCAAGTCTAAGAGCTCCCTACTCAGCCTATTTCAAATATTGCTTCGAGTAAACCTACTTCTCATGTTACTTATTCAAAAAAGGTAACTAGTTGAATCATCTTGTCACTTTTAATATCTTTTATTGATATTTTCCTTGCAGACAGGTTAGTGATAATATCCTCCCATCACCTGTTAAAAATCTGGGTTCTTTCCCTCCATCTGGGGTTCAGGTACATAAATTGGCGCATCTTTATACTTACTCAATTTTTATTTCATTTTGTTTCACATGTGTTTAAGTGATCACTCACTTTTTTCGTTGTTTCCATTTTAGGCGAGTGTTGTTGGTGCTCCCCTACCTACCGAGCCTCAAGTGAGTATAATTGTGAGCGCTCTATTACTTGTGGCTCCTCAGGCATTAATCTATCATATATTTATTCTTATTTGATTTTTTTTTTGTCAAAGAGCTCTTGTAAATGATTCCCACCTTTTCGTTTGTTTTTAGGTTAGCATTATGAGTGTTTCCCAAGCCATATACCTCAAATTAATATTTTTAATTTACTTTTGTTGTGCAAGTGATCAATCAGTTACTTCTTGTTTCTTTGTCTTTTGAGGTTAGTGTCACTGGTGCTCCTCTAATTGTGGAGCTTTAGGTATTAGTTTGTCATACCTTAATTTTACTTGCTTTTATTGTACAAGTGCTTTAATAATCAATTTTTGTCTCTTTATTTTCTATAAGGACATAATTTTATAAATGTCCGGGGTAGAATCTAGGAATTTTCTGTTTGTCCTAGATCACAGTTTGTATGTCTGATACCGCTACATTCGGCACGTCAACACGATCATCCACGACGGCCTTGATCCGAATCCATGCATCCATCATCTTCACACGTGCATCATGCTTCATGTGACGTGCTGCTCAACCGTTCCCACTACTTCACTTCGCATTATTGGTAAAATGATTTATTGGAGTTGGTTACATTTGCATAAATATTTGGAAATTTTTCAGAAAAATATTTTTTCGAAGTCTGATTTGTTTTTATCAAAAGCAAAATTTTTTCTAAGTGTAGAAGCGGAGTGCCTCGATCGACGAGCTCGTTCAAACGACATAGCATTATTGTTTGCGCGAGATAGGCTTATCGCGCGATCTCGTTCGAGCGACGCCTGTCCTTCGTTCGAGCGACATGCTTATCTCGTTCGAACGCCGTCACCGCCTCGATTTTTATATAAATATCTCGTCACTTTCTACACGTTTTCCAAGTCTTTTTCACACACGATTTCTGCGATTAACAACCTAGAAAACAGACTTCACCTTTTAAGGTTTTATACCTTCTTTAGTCACATAAACACTCCCATCTATGTATGTGAATCTTTAAACCATCAAGAGGATCGTTTTTACTCATTTGGAGTAATTTTTCGGGAAGCCGTCTCTTCTTCATTGCTTCCCACCTGTAGTTCTTGTGGGAGATTCCAGCCGACGACATCGGAACCGACACCTAAGGTTATTTCGTATGTCACTCTTATTTTCATTGTAATCCGAGTAACCGTTTTTATAAATTATAGTGAAAATAAAAAGGTTTTACCCATTTGGGGGATTTTTCCTCATTTGTGTGTTCTGTTTGTTATTGACTGTTCTTGCGTGTTCATATTGATATCAATCACACCATGCATGTTTTAGGATTTAATTGAAAAACTGAGTTTAATTAAATAATTTCTTAATTTGAACAAAAGCGCACTCTTCATTTTCAGGCTATCCCGCTTTTATTTTCTTTTATTGTGAAAGTGCTCAAGTAATTACTTCATGTTTTATTATTTTCAGATAAGTGTCACGAGTGTTCCCTTGGTTGTGGAACCTCAGGTGAGCATGGTTATGAGTGTTCCACTATGAGTGGCCCCTCAAGTATTATTTTGGCATAGTGGGATTTTTTTACTTTCTTGTACTATGCAAGTGCTCAAGTAATCACTTCCTATATTTCATTTTCAAGCCAGTGTTACGAGCATTCCTTTAGTTGTGGAACCTTGGGTAATAATTTATCATGCCTTACTTTTACTTGGTTTTACTGTGCAAGTGCTCAAATAATCATTTCCTATTTCTTTGGCTTTAAGGTTAGTGTTATGAGCACTCCTATGTTTGTGGAGCCTTTGGACGAGCGGTGGGATCAACATAGGCTTTCTAGTAACATGTTGACTCCCATTAGTGTGTGAGTAAGCCTATTTTCTTTATTCTTTTATTATTCTTTGTTTATTTTCTTTTTCTTTTTTTTACTTAGCTTATTCATCTTCCTCTTTCTTATTTTATAGGAAGAAGCGAATGAGGGAGAGGAAGTTTTTTGATGAAAGTGAACAAAACTCTGAGACCACCCATTTTGACAAGGCTAAGGGTGAGAAATCTAGGTAGGAGTATTCTCCTCACTCTGATGCCAAATCCATGGATAATGGCTTTGATGCTAGATAGATGGATACCCCAGACATCTATATGAAATATATGTGGTATGAGTGACACCCCAATAGATTTCATGCAATAGAGCACACTATCCAGGACTTAATTTTCGAGCACTGACTTGAGACTTTTACAACCATTACTGTGTGAAGCATTGATAGTTTGATCGTTCTCAATTTCAAGGCGCTCACTCTTAACTCCTCCAAGTGAAGTTACTAGCGCGAGTGCGCATACTTTCTTGTCCATCATTAAGGACTTGGAGAATTATTACCACTTCAATCTTGATTAGCTTGATGCCTCTATTCACAGACTCATCCATCCTTCCACCGAGATATTAATAAGAGTCAAGTCTTTCGAACATGTTAAGGCTGAGTGATGGAATTCGCGAGCAAATCAAGTACCTTGAGGTTGAGTTGGTTAAAATTTTAGCCGGTGAAGCAAATGATATTGCTCTCATGGCTAAGTTCATGGAGGATGTTGCGTGAGAGTTGGCCCCTCATTTGAAGTCTTATACTTAAATAAGGATCTTCTTTTTTTTTGACCGATTAAGAACTTATAAAAAAAATCCCTTTATACTTGTAATATCATGGTCTGCTTTGTTTCAAGCAGTTGATTTTTTTGTGAAATGAAAGGAATGATATTCGTCTTTTACACATACTTTGCATTTCATCTCTTCTTTGTTGCAGTTTTTCATATGCCATAATACTGTTTTCCCAAGAGTTTGTGTGGAACATTTTTTCATATAAATACAGTAATTATCTTTTCCTTATTCTGTGGGAGTGTTTGCTCGTAAGTTTTCGAGTAATGTATGTAACTTTCTCATATTCTGTGGGAATTACTGCTCATTAAAAAGTGAAAAAAATATAATTATTTTATCTTGTTATACAAGTAGAGATGAATGATTGTTAACTGGATAAAGCTGCTCCCTTATGCTTTGGGATACTATTGTCTTGCTCGCCATGTTTTGCTTATAATCTTTTGTAATAATAGAATGGTCAATATATCCCCTCAAAATATTACGAGTAGAGATATATGCCAACTTTTTTCATTTTAAAATAAAATGAGACTTGGGAGTATGCTCACGCCCAATGTTATAAAAAATATACAAACTATTTAATTTCAACATTTTAGAAAGTTATGTACTTCCTTACCACTATATTTCGTTGAGGGCTCTATTTTGAAAGTGTATCCCCTTGAGATATTATGCACTTCACCAAAAACTGAAAATAGTCACACTAAATGGGATACGGTCACCACCCCTAACTAGGGGGTCACGATCCAAACCCGTGACCCATGACTATTCACTATAACCAAATAACTTAATAAGTGACTAGGGCTAAGGGTGACATAATTAAGGGGCGGGTCACGGTCTAAAGTCTATGTGACCTAGTATGACACCAAATTTCCCGCTTTTTTGGTCACACTACTGGTCACAATCATTACCCGTTACCCAGAAGGACCAGATACCGTGACCAAGGGTATTTTGGTGCCAAAATTCCCTTTATTTTTATCAAGACGGTGGTCACAATCAATAATCGTGGCACGCCTATGACGATTTGAGAATGTAGGGAATATATGAAATGATTCGTATCATAGGCTAACCACACACAAATTCAATTTTAGCAAATTTTATCTTGAAAGCGTGTATGCAGTGATGAACTCCAAATTAAATATTGCAATCTAATCGAACAAACATATAAAGAAGTAGGAAAAATCCCTTTCGGGCAAAACCACTATTTCAGTACTGTACAATATTTAACAGACACAATATGACTTCCAAACTATTTAGCTCTCTAAGTATAACGCCCAGTACTTCAAGTATCCTACAACAAAAACATGGTCCAGTATCGACCATATAGGGATGGCAATTTTTCCCGAAAATCCAAAAACCAGCGGATACCCGAAAAAAATCCCCGAAAAATTGGGGATCGGGGCGGGTTCGGGGAGTTAAAAAAATCCCCAAAAAATTCGGGTCGGTTTCGGGTATAGCCTCGGGTCTCCACGGGGATACCCAAAATTATTATTATATAATAAAATATATATGTATATATTATAATAAGTATATAACACTTAAGTTATGTGTATTTCAGATTACCCTAACTCATATTTTAGATTTCTTATATGTTCTGCACCGATAACTCCTCCATCCCTCATCTCATCTCCCACAAACTCCTCCATCCCTCATCATCTCTCTTTGCGCAAGCCTCATCTCTGGGCAATGATTTATGGGCAGCCATGTCAACTTTGGCTTTCCGTGTGAAGTTTGAACTGTAGAGACTCAAAAAGAGGGAAGATTTTGTTAGCCATGACGACGATCGATTAGCCAATCTTCTAATTATACTTTGATTAGTTGTCCTTTTCATTTAAATCTCTAAGTAATACTTCTCTCACCTATGTTTCTCCATATACAAATTTTGTTTTGCTGTTCGTACGAAATTAGGTTTTCGGTTGTTCATTTCTATAAGCCAAAATTAGCTTATTTCTTGTCATTTTGAGTGTTCATTCTTAGCATTTATAATTGTTGCTTGCTTGCAAAATGTTGTGCTTCTTGTAATTCCCTTGAAAACTTGGAGGAATTAGGTTTTTAAAGATATGGGCTTGAGTTTGAGTATACTGTGGATTTCATGATAGTCTATGATCTTGTACAAATATATACATGTTTTCAAATGAGGGATGAAAATATAAACTCTTAAAAGAGGAGCAAATAAAAGTCAAATTAATTTAAATGTAATTTTTACTTAGGTGCTTAATTTAAATGCCCTTTATGTGTACCGACAGCATTTATGTTATAAATTTAACAAATGTTGATAGAAGGAAAATATTTATATGAAATTAATTTTTTATATTTTAAAAAAATTATATTAAAAAAAGAAACGGGTTCCCTGCTGGGAAAGAGATACCCGTTTTAAATGGGGACGGGGATCCCCGTACCAGTTATAACAGGGAACGGGGCGGGGACGGGGAATAATATTTTTAACGGTGATGGGGATGGGGAGTTAAAACCCGACCCTGAACTGACCCATTGCCATCCCTACATCCATAAGAAGTAGTCTTCCCTTAGTATCCACCGATCAGCCTTCTTCTTCAATAATAGAGCCTCTGCCCCACAAATCAGCAGTAGATGTGGAATCTACAAGGGTTCTTAAACATAAAAATGTTTTGGTTTAGATGAAAATTGGTAAAGTTTGATAAAAAGAAAGAAACTCTAAAAGGGTGTGAAAAAGTGTTAAAAAGAGTTCTTAAAGACTCTAATCCCGCATCATTATTTATAAGGAAGTTGGTTGTAAAAAGATAAAGATTAGAGATTTGAATTAGATTTAATTAAAAAAAACAAAATCCCGCACGCTCGTTCGAACGACCAGGTACCTCGTTCGAACGATGTCCCATTTTCATTCGATTAGGCTTCCAATGACAGTTCGAACGACATTCCAGTGTTTAACGCAATATCATCTCGTTCGATCGTGGGAACCCTCGTTCTAACGACATACCCTACCTCATTTGAACGACTTCCTACGAATCTTAGAATGCCCTTACATAACTAAGCATAAGGCATCGTCCCATATTTCTTTCGAATGTTTGAAATCTCGTTCTAATGATATAACATAACTCGTTCGAATGACAAACAAATCTCATTTTAACGAGTTGTCAAAATTTATTTTAAAAAATTTTTAAAATGAAAATTCTTAAAAATATATAATCCCCTAAAGGCTTCACCAAACTTCCATAACTCTTTTGAATATTGTTGAGACATAACGATTCTTCAATCTTCCAATAGTCTTCAACTTTGTCTTCGAATATATAGAAGCAGTCATGATGGTGCAGTGATGTGTAACGGGATAAGCCAAATAAAAAATAAATTGAGTAATTCTAAAACTTGTTCTTACAAATCTCTCCTGTTGGTTATTCCGGTACAAAATACAAATTGAAGCCCAAATGACCATTAAAGACTAATATAACTAATGCCCTCCCAAATCAAGAAACGAAAATTCAATCTTGTATAAGTCTTCAACTGAAAAGTCTTCATTTTGTGCGGTCCATGAAATCATCATCAAGGCGGAATAACCTACACACACGAGACAAAAAAATACCGTGACGCATATGAGTTTTAAAAGATGAATACCCCCCCCCCCCCCCCCCAATTTGTTTTCCTCCATTTTGTTTGTAATAAACAAAGGAGTAGACTTTAAACATGGATAATAAGAATCACATGAAGAAGTAAGATATCATCACATTCATAGGGAAATCAACATAAACATTCATAACATCGGTGCACGAAGTTATGAGAAACTTCTAAAGAAAGAACTCAATTTCAACCTTAGTTGTAAAATTTTGAAATTAAATGAAATTGACTCGATTTATGCAATATGCCACGAATTTTAATGATTCTCAAAACAATAACACCAAACTATTTAATGCTTTCCAAGAAAATCCATTGTGCAAACCCATTGATCTTCTTCTTTATAACTCCCTCAAAATCTCTCATATATAAGATTTCACTCTCAAATATTTTGAAGAAATCATAATGGTCATATGTAGTGAAGCATCAATGAATATAAACTAAATAGCCCTGGCACTTTATGTTTTTGTGTGTTGTAAATCTTTTTGGGCTTTTTTTTTGCAAATGGTGGCTCTTAAGGTGAAGAATATTTTTCTCTTTTGTCGCCCCTTTCCATTGCTTAACATTTATCAATATTTTTCAAGAAACGAAATTTGTACAATGGTTCTTACAAGCACAACTTATCTTTTTTTTTTACATTTGGTTAGTTATTAAGCAGAATTGAGACGAGAACATCATATTCGACACATGACTAGAAAGTACAATATTCAAAAAGTCCGTGCACACGTGTGCAATAAAGGTGACAAAGAGTCTAACATTTAGAGAGTAATCATCATTGCTCAACGAAATGCTATCCACACATTATTAAGCACGCCAACGAAACAAAGTCATATATACAAGCACTATGAAAAAGTCACGTGAATGGAAGGAATGTAAGGGTGACCCAAATATCTTAAATGTTCATCCATATACATTGAAAAAATGAAAATACAAAAATCTGTCTTTTTTTTAAAATTTTATCAAACATTAAATATTTTTCAAATTTTCAAACTATTTTTCATAATAAAACTCTTTTTTTTTTCAAAATATATCAAAAAGAAAAACATATCAATACAGTGATAATATAATTGAGAAATAGGAATATGAGATATGAACGTGACAAACATCCTACACTAGATAAAGTACCCGAACTCAATTAGCAGAGCAAATGTGACACCCCGCCTATTCTAACCATGGGTAATCAGTCCTTTATTAAAACAAATAGGAATCTCATTTGGTTCATTCTTAGCATCACTGTCGAAAAACTTTTTTAATTACTAATCACCTATATCAAATTAAGTCGGTGCCAAATTTTATCTTTCATTATTATAACTACATGCAAAAATAAATTAAATTAACAAAACCATCCACACAAGTATAGTCTGAACAATCACACTACATATATGTGAATAAATGAGTAATACCGAATAAACCATCGGTTCCCAAAATAAATAATCCAATCACAAGTCTAACACAATAAAACTGAATCTAAATACAGTCTGATAAATAAACTGGAGAAATAAATAGTCTGAAATGCAACACCCCCGAATGGAACACTGAAGAATCCCTATCTAGAAATGAATGAGCTGAAGCATCTAAAGCAACTCCTGCAAGCCTCCACATATGCTGCAGCTACGCATCCCTGGATATAATCATCAAGTTGGGCGTCCATGTGACTGGACACCAAAAGGTTTTGAAAATATTTTGCCATGGGTTAGAGCCTAAGGAAACAGTTTGAAAATATTTTGCAAGTGTTTAAATCACAGTATAAATCGGTTATTAGATACACATGTTAGTTCAATGTACACTCCCTTGAGTTCCTCACTTCTCAACTAATGTGCACGCCTAACGCATCCTACCTAGCTATTCTACCCATCCCAACTAGATAAGCTATATAACTAATCTTAAAATGTCTAACTCCCTCGTATGACACATACGACTTGTTACCATAGTATCAATTATTAATATTTCCCACATATTATTATTGAATCAATTATTTAAGTTTCTCTACTTAAATTACTTTTGGATACACACGGTCTATCAGTTCTACTATCACACATAAGTAGATATATAACACATGTACATATTTATCACACATACATTATATACCACTATAGCATCCTCGGAATTACCCCTCGTGATGCTGGCATACTCTGCTATCAAGTCCATGTACCTTTCATACCAAATAAAGGACCAATGGTTCGGCATGTCTCCTCGAACCCAAAATAAATCAGCACACAATGAAGACGAACATGGTTCTAAGCCCTTGGGATAGGCACATACATAATGTACCCAAATGACACGTCGGTTCCATTAATACATGACACATAATGAGCCTCCCTAAGTTTCATATTTTGGGTCACAAATCCATACCTCACTAGAATCATCAAAGTGGAGTATTCACACAATCTATATATGTATATAAATTAGTAGGTATACACACAACCCATCATATAATTCCATACATAGTACATATCTCTCGCATACTCATCGTACAAATAATTACCATTTTAGCCTCTTATTATATTTTTTCGGGTATCGCTCACTACCCTAAGGGTGATAGTTACCCCTTAATAATATCAGTAGTTAATACGCTCATACACTACTGGTCTAAACCATAGGTTCACTCATCTCTCCGTGATCCATTTCAAATCTCACACATTCTTTAACTCCATATATATGCCCAATTATACCTAACCTTAACTTATCATAATTTATGTAAACCTAATCCCAACCATAGGCCTACTGACCTCCACTATATTCCTCTCTATAAGAATATCCCAAATGTCTTCCCATGAATTATTTGCACATTCAGGGCTCAAAAGAAAAAAATTTACAAATCTGGGCAAACCAAACCGATTCGCCAAAAGGTCGAACCGGTCCGCTTTCCAAATCGATTCGTTCTTGGGTCGAACCGATTCGAAAAGTGTTAGGGCATATTCTTCAATACGCTATTACATTTTTCATCATTTTTCTTCACGCAACTTTCACGATTCATGTTAAAACTCTCATATAATTTAACCCAGCATCTAATATGAGTATATGAACGGATCCCAATGAATTTTCATCATCAGAGCATTATTTAATTCCATGATTCACAAGATTACATTCTCTATTAATTCATGCAAACCCTAGTTTCATATTTCATACAAGTTCTTTATAAACCCATATTTCATTCTCTTATATTATCCCAACAAATCAGATTTCGAAATACTGATTCTATGTTTTCTCATCATTAAGATGAATATGGTCCAATATTTCTTCTAAAAATCATGAAATCATGCTATATATCTCAACTCCTAACATGGGTATTATAACTAATTGAAAATAAGCAAGATAAAAACTTGCCTTATATTGGAGTGATCTGATTTCATTTTTTTGATGATTATGTGTTTGTCTTCCCTTCTAATCCAAACTCCAAAGATGATGGTGATGCAAGAACAAGAATGAAAACTTCAAGAATCCTCTTAGAAGCTCCAAGAATCCTATAGGTTGTTATACTCTTTTAATTTTCAGAGTTCACACTACCACATACTCTCGAATGACCGAAATGCCCTCTCGTGGTGCCGATTTGGCCTAAAATCGCATTGGGACCCAAGTATTACCCCCCGAGTACACTATTTTAACTATTTTGACCCTTTCGGAACCAACCGTGACCTCAAAATCATCATTTAAGTTACTCTAAAATAATTTCCTATCTCGACCCCATATAGTCTACGCACGACACCTGATTGAGATATACCACTGCCACGTCACTGTCACTCACTTTGACATAATATACTAAATCACTATTCACTTAGTAATTATATTCGATAAACATTAATCATTTCTCTTCTATTAATAAATAATCAACACATAATATTTTATTTTATTAAATTATGTCACACGTGTAATTTAAAAATTTATCGAATTAATTCAATTTTTAAAAACTCAGAAATGCGGGGTGTTATAGCAAATACCCAAAGACTTCATAGGAACCATATATCTAGGTGCATCTAAAGTTTTCATGAAAATATCGGCTAATTGATGCTCAATGCTCACAAAGCTCAAGGACATGACCTTCTCCTCAATGAGATCACAAATATAATGCTCACGTATCCTAATGTGCTTTGTGCAAGAATGTTGGACTAGATTACGAGATATATAAATCGCACTCGTATTATCATAAGAAATAATCACAATGCCTTGTGAAATCCCATAATATTTCAACTTTTTCTTCATCCATAAGAGTTGTGTGTAATAACTTCCGACGATAATATACTCAGCCTTTGTCGTGGATAAATATATGGAGTTTTTCTTCTTGCTCAACCAAGAACGAGAGCACTCTTAAGGTAAAAACACGCACCCGAGGTCCTCCTACAACCATCAACATCCCCGACCCAATTGATATTCGAATAGGAGGACAAATGGTCACAGGTGTCAAAAGAATACTAAATACCATAGCAACGAGTGCCACTCATGTATTTAATGATACATTTTAGTGCGTGAAAATATGACTCTTTCGAGGATGCATAGTATCACGCACATACTCCAACGCTAAAGGTAATGTCGGGATGACTAGCGATTAAGTAGAGAAGACTACCTATCATACTACTATAAAGGTTTTGCTCTACGTCCTTGCCTAAAGTGTCTTTGATAAGCTTAGTTGATGTACTCATAGGGTGATTGACTGCATGGAGGATTCTAAACTAAACTTCTTCACTAGGTCCTTAACATATTGTGATTAAGATAGAAATATCCCATCCTTTAAATGATGCTCCTGAAAACCTAAGAAGAACGTAAGGTCATCAATCATTCTCATTTCAAACTTGATATTTATCTCCTCCTCAAAAGTGTGAGCACGTGGATCCAAATACTATGTCATCCACATAGACTTGGACAAACATTATAACACGTCTTTGTCTCTCTCCTCACAAATAATGTCTTATCCACTCCTCTCTTGAAGCCACGAGCTACGAGATAAGAAGTAAGCCTCTCGTACAAAGCACGAGGTGTTTGCTTCAAACCTTACAAGTTCTTCTTAAGATAATATATATGTCCCGCGTGCTTTGGGCCTTTAAATCCCTTTTGTTATTCCACGCAAACTTCCTCACGTAGAATGTCATTAAGGAAGGCACTCTTAACATCCATTTGATATGACTTGAAGTGAAAATGATATTCTATAGCGAGTAGTAAAAGAACGAACTTAAGCTTAGCAATAAGAGCAATTGTCTCGTCAAAGTCTACACCCTCAATATGTGTGTAGCCTTGAGCGACCAACCTATCCTTATTACGAACTATGGTACCATTCTCATTCATCTTATTCTTATAAATCCACTTGGTACCTATCATATTTATCTCACTAGGACAGGGGACTAACTCCCTGACATCATTTCTGCAAAACTGAAGCAACTCATCTTGCATAGGGGATATGCAATACTCATCCTTGAGTGCTTCTTTCACATTCTTGGTCTCGACTAAGGAGGTGTAGCAATGGTAGATAACCACATTCTCAAGTTGAGAGTGAGTCTTGACACCTAGTGTGGGATCACCAAGTATAACAGACGGGTCATGAATCTTTCGAACCCAAGAGGGTGGGTCCTCTAAATTCAGAGTGGGGGGGGGGGGTAGTATGAGGAAGGATGGGATCATCAACAGGGGGTGTATCATAACAACACATGGGGCTAGGGTCAATAGATGTTGATGGCTTGTCATCTCTAATTGTGACGTTTATTGACTCCATAGCCTTAAAACATTTAAGGTTAAACACCTTATATGCCCTACTCGATGATTATAGACATCCCATCCTAAGACCACCCTAAACACCTTCTTATATCCCCATCATTCACCATAAATCCTAAGTCATACTACAAGTACCGATTTAGAGACCACCGGGCACTCTCGAGCCCCATTTGACTCCGATAAACTCCTTAACCTGAGTAAAGCTCAATGAATCCTCGGAGGGATATGAATCCCCTTTTCGAATGGTCCACCCCATGCATAAATCAGCCTTACGGTTCGTACGAACGATCCATTTTACTCTGAAGGGTCATCAGGAACTTTGAGGCCCTATTTAACCTTGATTAACTCTCCAAACCGAGTGAATCTCAATGAAATCTCGAAGGGTACTAAATTCCATTTCCAATGATCCTTCATGTGCGCGAAAATGAACTGTCTATTTTATTTCAAAAACCTCTCATTTAGAGACCATCGGGCGCTTCCGAGCCTCATTTAACTTTGGTCAATTCCCCAACGTAGGAGTGTCTCAATGGATTCTTAAAGGTTTCTAAATTACCCTTCCAACGGGCTACCCCGTGCGCAATTTGGACTTATGGTTTGCATTTTATGCCCATTTTTCTGAAAAAATTGTTCTGTACTGCTTATAGGCACCTAAGGAACCCTGCCTATTAGCAGGGTGCCCTTTTCCTTACTCAGCAAGGCAAAACTACGCCGATAGGCAGGCTAAGGGAAATTTTGATTGGCACCCTATCGGCCCTTATAAATAGTCTATGACCTCACCCTACCACAACAACCTTGGAGACGTCTCTCTGTAATCAGAAAACATTCTCCTCATAATCAGAGACTTACCTTTTTCCCCAAAAGGTATATTTTTAACCATTCTCTTACTTCCCCTCCTTACCTCACTTGGTTATCAACCTCACCTTTCTACATTACTTCCATACCACTTCAAAATCAGCACAATTGCATTCCAAAGTCAGCAACAAGCATTCATAAGGAGGTCTATTTCTCAACCCTTTCTCTAGTTCATCTATTATAGTGTTATTCATCTTATTCAATTTTGTACTTTTGTTTCATTATATCACATCCAATAATCTCTACTCTTCATTAATATTATTTCACATAACTTATTTTCATAAAAAAAAACCAAAAAGACAAAATGAGGGTTTATTCGTTAATTCCAAAAACGAGACTTCCACATTTACATTTTCACTCATAAAACACATTTTCTTCACATACACATAAGAGGAGTCCCACATTTGAATTTATGGGTTGAATCCCACCCTTATACTATTTTCAAACTACGTGGACTTTGATGACCCTCGGTCTATGTAGGTGTCTTAGGACAATCCCGAGATTCGAGTCCTCCCTTTTTCATTTTATATATCTTATTATACATATTTAATGAGTTTTAGACTCCTATCCACTTCTGACTCATTCGACGCGCACATTCTCTCTTTCGTGATTCGTGATTCGATAAACACTTATATCATATTTTTATCATTATTTTTGGGAACACTCCTAATGATGGATCCGTTCCTCCCCTTCCATGGAACGAGTTGTAGGATTCCAGTATACCATTACTTATATTATACACATGTACACACATGTCATGGATTTAAAAAGGATAAGGATAAGATTAACATTAGCCCATGAGAGATCGAAAAGGTAGAATGGGTGCCTAACACCTTTCTATTCTGTACTTTATTTATCGGACCTTCGAACTATTTGGTTTCGCTTGTATCAGTTTGACCTTAATGCCGTTCTCTGAAGGCGATGACTGAAGCACCTTATACTCTTGACTCACTTGAGTCTATATTGTATAAGTGTTCATCTAGTTTGGAAATTATGACAAAATTGTGTCTTTCCTGGAATCCAAAGAACCTCAGAGATTGCATTGCTATTTCATCTTTCTTGGTTAAGTGATCTAGACCATATTACCAACACTCACACATAGTAGAATTGATCTCATACATGTCATATTGCATATAATTGTGTGTACATATGTATAGTGTGTTTAAATTCCTAATATTGCTTTTTAAATATTTTTTTGGGATTATATAAACATTTAAAATAAGTTTTTATTAATTAAAACTTGTTTTAAAAGTTTTTGGGGTCAATCTCCAATTAAGTAGTAATAGTTTTATTGGCTTAAAGTTGCTTTGGGTAGAATCCGAAAGCGACAGAGACTGCAGGGTGTGTTTTTAATTATTTTTTAGACGCCCGTTTGATATCCTTTTATTGGCCAACATTTGTCGTCTTCTTATTGGTGGAGAGCGTGTTTCTTTATAGAGAGGGAACCAGCGCCTGTTTTCAACCCTTGGATCGTTTTTATCAACGATCTGCATGCGCTTCTTCATAATCCCTGTGAACCCCAGATGAGCCAATCGGGAGAATTTTAATCACCGCATATTGTGAACCCTTGGATTAAAGTCAATCAAGCTTGACTCAATCTGAACCCTTGATTTTGATCCTCATTCTTGAATCTTCTCAGCCTCCTATAAAAGGACCCCCTCACTCAGCCTTCTGAGACTTTTTGCCACTTCGTCCTTTTGAGAGAAAAAAAGAGAGTAGAGAGAAAAGAGAGAGAAGAGAGAAACCAGAAGAGAGAGAAGGAGTTAGAAACCCTAACCCTAACCCTAACCCTAACCCTGAATCGTCTAAACTATTTTTCAAACCTAAAATCTTTCCAAACTCCTGGATATCCCAAACACAACCTTGAGTGTTTGAGTTCTTGAGAGTTGGTTTGTGTAGTTGGTTGTTGCTGTAACCTCTTCGTTCTTTAGATCTTGTGTCCAACTTAAACATTATTTCTTAGATCTATTTTCTATTTTATAGAATTTTCAGATCTGAGTATTTCATGTTATATTACACTTAGATTTACATATTGTTGTTTCTCAACTTGAGAAATATATTGTTGATTCTTCTCTGTAATTTTTTTTAACTTTGAAATCAACAATAATGTTTTATGTTTCTAGTTCTCTTGAAACAAGACCTTTGGCCTAGATTGGAATCGCACTTGGTGGTTTTCAATCTCAAAAATCTTTTCAAAACCCGAGATTGATTAAGATCTTGATATGTCTTCTGAGCAAGATAGCCGTGGATTCTGGGATTGTTATAAAGGTCAAATAAGGTTAAGTTTTGTGAGAAGAGAGAAAAAGAAAAATCACAGCATATAATCTTATATGTAATTTGTTAGGACTGGTTGTACATATTAAGTGTGTGTGTGTGCATGCATGTGTTAGAAAGCACCTCCACAAACACTTTCACTCTACCACACTAAAAGTGTTGGTAATAAGATCTTGAGAACAAGAGTCGACGTAAAGAACTTGAACAAATTGGAAGTTAGCAAACTGGGAGAACAACATCAACAATCAGAACTGCAGAGAAATTATAAGGACACGAGAGGGTACATTCCTAAACTTATATAGGTCTGAGTTGTATGCATGTTAGTTATATAGTTTGTAAATGTTAAATTTGTTTATAGTGGAATTTTTGGTTTACTCCGTAGTGGAAGTCATGGATGTTTCCACAGTTGGGTGAGGTTTTACCACGTAAAAAATCTTGTTCTTAATCATTCTACATCTCCTTATCTCATTCTTGGTTGTGCTGAGTTTAAAATTTTTAAAACTGCTTTATTAAACATGTTAATCAAAACTTGAATAGATCTCGTACATACTTTTATTAAACACATCTTGTGTTCAATTAGTTTTTGATTTTTAAGAAAAGATTTTCTTCAAAAAACTGTTCGGAGTTACTTAAATAGTTTAATTTTATTAAACGACTTTAGTAAAAGATTTTCAATTGGTATCAGAGCTTTGTAAACTTCTTTTAACGAGATCATGTGTTTTTGAAATTGTTTTCTGAAAATCAAACATGGACGAGAAAAATGAAAGATTTGGTAACTTGACCAGACCTCCTATGTTTTATGGAACCAATTTTGCTTACTGGAAAGTAAGGATGATTGCTTTCATTCAAGGAACTCTAGGAGATGATGTCTGGGACATTGTTGAAAATGGTTACATTTTTCCTACTAAACCAGCCACTGAATGAAGTAATGAGAGGGTTAAGAAAGTATTAAGTGAGTTCACACAAGAAGAGAAACAAGTTTCTCGCAACAATAACAAAGGAAAGAATGCCATATTTATGTCCATAAATGAACATGAGTTCAAAAGAATCTCATCCTGTACCACTTCTAAGGAAGGTTGGGACACTTTGGTTACTGCTTATAAAGGTGACATTAGAGTTAAGGCTGCTAAAACACAAATTCTCATTCAACAGTATAACTCTTTAATTATGTCTGAGACTGAGTCATTTGATGACTTCTATATGAACTTGACTGATATTGTGACAAAACTGCATGCTAATGAGATAACATATGACATACATGAAATTGTATCTAAAATTATGAGATCATTACCACCGAAATTTGACAACAAAGGATATGCTATTGAGGAAATGTGTGACATAAATCTCACTCCTGAATTACTTAGTAGTAAATTAAGAACTGTGAAAATGGTATTAGAATTTAAGAAATAATTGACCCAGTCCCATACGAAATAGACTAGTTCCAATCTGAGCTTTTCTTCTAAGTTGATTAAGACTGAGTTTAACATCCCTAATGATGACTCTGATGAGGAATGTGATATAGAGAGTTTGGACAATCAGATTGCCTTAATGTCAAAACAGTTTCAGAAAATCATTAAGTTTAGAAACAACATGGCAAACAAACAAGGCAAGTCCAATTATCCAACTCACTCTAATCATAAACCTCATGAGAAAAGTCATGACAAACATCACAAGGACTCTCACACTAGACCTAACATAGACCTTAAGAAGACTGAATGCTTTAGATGTGGTAAACTAGGACACATTACACAGGATTATAGAGTTAACCTGAACACTCAAAATAAACACGTTAGAGCCAACATCTGCAAGACATGGGATGATTCAAGCGACTCTAAAAATGAGGAACTTCAGTCATCTGATGCTTTTGATCCTTGCATGTCTTTCTTTTCTAAGATTATCTATAATGATGATATGCCTGTGTTTGTTAGTGAGGATGAATCTAGTAATTCTACTTCTGTTGTTTCGAATCACGCTGTTAATGGTTTAGATGCTTTGATTACTTAGAACATTACTATTTCTACCTCGGGGTGTGTGAGTCAAATGGAAAGCGATAATGACGATGTCAATGGGTGTGTGAGTCCAAAGAATGAAGCCCTAGGGGTCACTTCATACACTACACTTAGTGACTCGGATAATGAAGACCTCCCAGATATTCACACACTCTATGCTAAAACTCTCAAGAAAAGCATTAGACTAGAAAAGATTGTGAAAGATCTCACCAAGAAGTTAGAAAATCTAAGCCTGATGGTCAAACTGAATGCCGAAGAGTATACTACCCAATGTTTAACTCACGAAAGTGAAATCAAAATCTTTGATAAAAAACTGAGAAATTTGACTGAAACAAATGAAACTCTTGAGAAAAAATACAAAGGGGCATTGTTAGAATTGGAACAAACTAAAGAAAAGACAACAACTGTTTTAAAAAAATTACAAAATTTGAAAATAACTCAAACTGTTTTGATGGATTTGTTGCTGAATCTAAAACCAATTCTGATGATCGAACAGGAATAGGGTTTTGCCCCAATTTAAAGACACAAACAAAATCTTTTGAACCTATCAAATTTGTGTCAGGAGGTAAAAGGCCTATTGAAACCTGCCCAGACTTTCATTCTCTAAAAACTGAGTTTGATTCAAAACATCAAAATTTAACATTGGGGAATCAAGTTGCTCTAAACATGAAAGTTCACCTAAGGCCAAATATGTCTGCCACTCAATTAGGAAGAGCGAATCTGCTTTCAAAACTGTACTACCTATGAATAGAGTTAAACCTCAAAATTCCTTAAAACCTATGTTTAGAGACTTTCCTAAGGAGACCCCAACCCTGAGCAATCTTTATTGCTCGTATTGTGACATATACGGTCACTCTTTTGATGGTTGCTATGCTAGAAGAATAGTTAAACCTGTTTGTAATCCTCCTATCTATAAGAATTTTAACTACTATAGGAGGAGCCTCAACAATTATGTTCTACCTAGACAACCAGACAAAAACTCTAACTATAGGAAGAGAAAAACCAAACCTAAAAGAACATTTCCTAGAAGGATTCCAAAACACTTTCTTAAACCTACTGCTCATGTGTTTCATAAAACTCAAAATCATGCGCAAAATATTTTTCAACAAAAATCTAATGCTCGCAAATTTTATCAATTGAGAGCTAATAAGCGCAAAATGAAAACTAGAGCAATATGGATTAGAAAGGATGATATATTACCCCAGATGAAGTGTAACATTGTTATTACTGCTTTAAAAGCTGAACACACATCTTCTGGTTAGTATTTAGACTCTGGATGTTCTAAGCACATGACTGGGGATGATACAAAACTTTTGAACAAAACCATCTTTGCTGGAGGAAAAGTTATTTTTGGTGATGGAGTATCATCTCAAATCATAGGCAAAGGAACTCTCCAAGAAGATGGACTTCCTATTCTTGAAAATGTTCTTCTAGTTAAAGGTCTTAAGGCTAATCTACTTAGTATCTCGCAATTTTGTGACTCAGATCATACTGTTACCTTTTCAAAGAACAATTGCAAAATTTTAAATGAAAAAGGTGAATGCATAATTACAAGATTCAGGACTCCTGACAATTGTTATACTGTTATGAACAATTCTGAAATCTGTAATGTTGCCAGAATGGATGACAACGAGATATGGCATAACAGAATGGGTCACATAAATTACGATAATCTTAGTAGACTGACCTCTCAAGAAATAGTTAGAGGAGTTCCAAAAATCAAATCCATTTCTAACATTGTCTGTGGTTCCTGTCAGGAAGGAAAAATTGTTAAAGCACCTCATAAGAAAGTTAAAGATATCCTTACCTCTAATCCCTTGGAGCTCATCCATATGGACCTAATGGGTCCCTCCCAAACTGTTAGTCTCTATGGACACAGTTACATTCTAGTTATGGTTGATGACTTCACTAGATTTACCTGGGTAGCCTTCTTAAAAAATAAGTCTGACACTTTTCAAACTTTCTTAAAAATACTTCTTCGGATTGAAAATGAGAAGGACACTCAAGTAAATAGAATTCGTAGTGATAGAGGCGGAGAATTCAAAGACACTGGTATAATAGAGTACTGTGACTATAATGGTTACAAACACGAGTTTAGTGCTCCTAAGACTCCTCAACAAAATGGAATCGCCGAGAGAGAATCGTACCCTTCAAGAGATGGCACGTGTTATGTTGCATGCCAAGAATTTGCCTAAATATTTCTGGGTAGAATCTATTCGTACTGCGTGTCATATTATCAATAGGGTCTATCTTAGAAAGAATTCCAAACAAACCCATTATGAACTTTGGTATAAGAAAAAGCCCAATCTTAAGTACCTTAGAACCTTTAGTAGTACTTGTTATGTATGCAAAGATAGGGAACACTTGTCCAAATTTGAGAGCCGGGGAGATAAAGCTATTTTTCTAGGATGCTCGCCTAACAGTAGAGCCTATCGAGTTTATAACCTTCGCACTAAAACCTTGATGGAATCCATAAATGTAATTATAAGTGACACTACTGTAGAGAGTAAGACAGGTGAATCAACTATTGAGGAAGAGCCTACAAATTTTTTAGAAAATGACTCTCCCGAAATAAATGAATCATTACCAATTGAGATACCTGAAGTACCTAACTAGGTTTCTAAAGATCATCCCATGAATAACGTTGTTGGTAATCCTAGTGAGCCTGTGCGTACAAGATCTCAATTAAGAAATTATGCACATTATGCATGTTTTGTTTCCCTAGTGGAACCAAAGAATGTAAATGAGGCATTGAATGACTCTCACTGGATTTCTGATATGCAGGAAGAACTTCTTCAATTTGTCATTCACGATGTTTGGTATCTTGTACCTAGGCCTGATCACAAAAGGTTATTGGCACACGTTGGATTTTTAAAAACAATTATGATGAAAGTGGGATAATCATTAGAAACAAAGATATATTAGTTGCTCAAGAATACTCTCAAGTTGAAGGAATAGATTTTAACGAGACCTTTGCTCCTGTTACTCATTTAAAATCCGTTCGTCTTCTCTTTGCCATAGCTTGCCACTTGCATTTTTCACTCTACCAAATGGATGTCAAATCTGCATTCCTTAATGGAATATTAAATTAAGAGACCTATGTAGAACAACCAAAAGGGTTCATTGACCCTCAATATCCAAATCATGTATTTCGTCTTAAAAAGGCTTTGTATGGTCTTAAACAAGTGCCTAGAGCCTGGTATGAGCGTCTTTACAGTTTCCTCTTAGATAAAGGTTTCAAAAGAGGTGGAAATGATCAAACCCTATTTGGCAAACACATCATTATTGCTCAAGTTTATGTTAATGATATTATCTTTGGATCAACTTCTCCCTCAGAAGTCAAATCCTTCTCCGAGATTATGCATAAGGAGTTTCAAATGTCTCTCATGGGGGAGTTACAATTTTTCTTAGGTCTTCAAGTTAAACAAAATTCAGAAGGATTATTTATCTCGCAATCTAAGTACGCTTTAGAGATTATAAAGAAATTCGGCCTTGAGAGTGCTAAAGATGCTAAAACACCCATGAGTACTATGGTAAAATTATCTAAAAACGAAACTGGTAAATCTATAGATCCAACTCTATATCGTAGTATGATCGGAACCTTGCTATACCTTACTGCCTCGCGTCCTGATATAATGTATGCTGTGTGTGTTTGTGCTCGTTATCAAAATAACCCTAAGGAGAGCCATCTATCTTCAGTTAAAAGAATCATTAAATATGTAAAAGGCACTCTGAATCTAGGACTTTGGTACACTAGTGACACACCAAGCACTATAATTGGGTACACTGATGCTGACTGGGATGGGTGTACTGATGATAATAAAAGCACATCAGGAGCTTGTTATTATATAGGTAATAACTTGGTAGGATGGAGTAGTAAAAAACAAAACTGCACATCACTCTCAACAACAGAATCTGAATACATAGCCGCTGGAAGCTGTTGTGCTCAATTACTGTGGCTTAAACAAATGCTAACTGATTATGGTATTCAAGAAAAACAATTGCATCTCTATTGTGATAATCAAAGTGAGATCAATATCTCTAAAAATCCTGTTCAACACTCGCGAACAAAACACATAAAAATAAGACATCACTTTATACGCGAATTGGTTGAAACTAAGGAATTAGAAATCAATTATCTTCCTACTGATTTGCAACTCGCAGATATGTTTACCAAACCTTTAGATTACAATCGATTTATTTCTTTGCGTAAATCTATTGGTATGGTGTGTGCTGATTAATCTCTTTGATCTCTCTATTTTTTCCCTTTGTCTATTTGAGACAAAATGGGGGAGAAATTTGAGTCTAATTAATTTTACATATGCTAAACAGCTTGATCTTAGAGATTCATTGCAGGATTCGGTACAGGTTATTCTCAACAGATGTAATAGGGTATTCAAATGTAAATAGTTGATTTATGTACTTTTGCTTTCTAGGAATTGGGTAGATAGATTTTTTGTAGAAATAGGTTTCCTTATTCTTGTTGCCCTACGAGTCCTAGATGACTCAAAGGAGATTTTATCTCATATTTCCAAAGGGGGAGATTGAAGAACCTTATACACTTGACTCACTTGAGTCTATATTGTATAAGTGTTCATCTAGTTTGGAAATTGGGACAAAATTGTGTCTTTCCTAGAATCCAAAAAACCCCAGAGATTGTATTGCTATTTCATTTTTCTTGGTTAAGTGATCTAGACCATATTACCAACACTCACACATAGTAGAATTGATCTCATACATGTCATATTGCATATAATTGTGTGTACATATGTATAGTGTGTTTAAATTCCTAATATTGATTTTTAAATATTTTTTGGGATTTTATAAACATTTAAAATAAGTTTTTATTAATTAAAACTTGTTTTGAAAAGTTTTTGGGGTCAATCTACAATTAAGTATTAATGGTTTTATTGGCTTAAAGTTGCCTTGGGTAGAATTCGAAAGTGGCAGAGACTTCAGGGTGTGTTTTTAATTATTTTTTAGACGCGCGTTAGATATCCTTTTATTGGCCAACATTTGTTGTCTTCTGATTGGTGGAGAGTGTGTTTCTTTATAGAGAGGGAACCAACGCCTGTTTTCAACCCTTGGATCGTTTTTATCAACGATTTGCATGCGCTTCTTCATAATCCCCGTGAACCCCAGATGAGCCAATCAGGAGAATATAAATCACCGCATATTGTGAACCCTTGGATTAAAGTCAATTAAGCTTGACTCAATCTGAACCCTTGATTTTGATCCTGATTCTCGAATCTTCTCAGCCTCCTATAAAAGGACCCCCTCACTCAGCCTTCTGAGACTTTTTGCCACTTCGTCCTTTTGAGAGAAAAAAGAGAGTAGAGAGAAAAGAGAGAGAAGAGAGAAACCAGAAGAGAGATAAGGAGTTAGAAACCCTAACCCTAACCCTAAATCGTCTAAACTATTTTTCAAACCTTCTTTTCAAACTCCTGGATATACCAAACACAACCTTGAGTGTTTGAGTTCTTGAGAGTTGGTTTGTGTAGTTGGTTGTTGCTGTAACCTCTTCATTCTTTAGATCTCGTGTCCAACTTAAACATTCTTTCTTAGATCTATTTTCTGTTTTATAGAAATTTCAGATCTGAGTATTTCATGTTATATTACACTTAGATTTACATATTGTTGTTTCTCAACTTGAGAAATATATTGTTGATTCTTCTCTGTAAATGTTTTTAACTTTGAAATCAACAATAATATTTTCTGTTTCTAGTTCTCTTGAAACAAGACCTTTGACCTAGTTTGGAATCGCACTTGGTGGTTTTCAATCTCAAAAATCTTTTTAAAACCCGAGATTGATTAAGATCTTGATACGTCTTTTGAGCAAGATAGCCGTGGATTCTGGGATTGTTATAAAGGTCAAATAAGGTTAAGTTTTGTGAGAAGAGAGAAAAAGAAAAATCACAGCATATAGTCTTATATGTAATTTGTTAGGACTGGTTGTACATATTAAGTGTGTGTGTGTGCATGCATGTGTTAGAAAGCACCTCCACAAACACTTTCACTCTACCACACTAAAAGTGTTGGTAATAAGATCTTGAGAACTAGAGTCGACCTAAAGAACTTGAACAAATTGGAAGTTAGCAAACTGGGAGAACAACATCAACAATCAGAACTGCAGAGAAGTTATAAGGACACCAGAGGGTACATTCCTAAACTTATATAGGTCTAAGTTGTATGCATGTTAGTTATATATTTTGTAACTATTAAATTTGTTTATAGTGGAATTTTCGATTTACTCTGTAGAGGGAGTCGTGGATGTTTCCTTAGTTGGGTGAGGTTTTACCAAGTAAAAAATCTTGTTCTTAATCCTTCTACATCTCCTCATCTCATTCTTGGTTGTGCTGAGTTTAAAATTTTTAAAACTGATTTATTAAACCTGTTAATCAAATCTTGAATAGATCTCATACATTCTTTTATTAAACACATCTTGTGTTCAATTAGTCTTTGATTTTTAAGAAAAGAGTTTCTCCAAAAAACTGTTCGGAGTTACTTAAATAGTTTAATTTTATTAAATGACTTTAGTAACAGATTTTCAATGACATTCTTTTGCCTATTATAAGCAAAATAGGTTTGAGACTCTACCTTTTTGTGTTACCCCCATTTGACGATGACCAACTTCGTATCCGCGCGTGGCGGAGGAATATGACCCCAAATGGCCACAGTTGTGACTCCGCTAGGGACGTTTTTAAGAGGACTAGACTCTATTTCTATATAGGTGTTATTACTTGCTTTTCTTCTTTTTTACATGTGTATATATTCTCCCATTTGTATGTTACCTCTTCTCATTTTCTTACTTTTTTTATATTTATCTCTTGCTCATCCCCGCCATGATCTTTTCTCATGTATATATCACTCTTCACTCACTTGTACATGCTCACTTCACACACACTTGATATATTCACCATGCTCACTTATCACACTCGTACTTGTATATAGTTTCACCTTTACTTACATGTTCCACACACCACTTGTAGGTTATTCACACTTAGCTTCACTAGAACACACCCACATTTCTCGTACTTGTATATATCTCCTTGATCACTTGCACATCTCACACACCACTTGTAGATGATTCATGCTTTGGCTCACTAGCATACAAATTCTCTTGTGTATATTCACATGATCACTCATATTATTCCTGTAGACACCCCATCTTAGGACCACCCTAAGCATCTTTTAAGGTCCCTAGAACTCATCCATTTGCCATAAACCCTAGGTCATACTCCGAGCATTGATTTAGAGGCCACCGGGCACTCTCAGGCCCTGTTTGACTCCGATAAACCTTCCAACCTAAGAGAAGCTCAATGAATACTTGAAGAGCTCTGAATTTCCTTTCCAACAGTCCATCCCGTGCGCTAATTAGCCTTGCGGTCCGGACGGACGATTCATTTCACTTCGAAAACCTCTCGTTTAGAGACCATCGAGCCCTTTCGAGTCCCATTTGACTTTAGTTAACTCTCACACTCGGGATTGACTCAATGGATTCTCAAAGGGATCAAAATATCCTTTCCAACAGTTTGCCCTGTGCACTATTCGGACTTACAATTTTCATTTTATGCCCATTTTTCCAAAAAAACCGTTCTGAACTGCCTATATGATCATCAGGAACCTTGCCTATCGGCAGGGTGTCCTTTTCCTTGCCTGGAAAATCAAGCACCCTATCGATAGGCAGGTCAGGACTTATGCCTATCATCATCCCACTTGGCCCTATAAGAGGGGACATAACCTCACCTTGAGAGACACTCTTAAGACCCCTCTCAGAAAATCAGAGAACATTATCCTCATAATCAGAGCCTTTCCCTTTCCCAAAAAATCTATTTACCACATTTTCCTAGCTCACATCCTTACCCTACTTGGTAATTCACCCCACTTCTCTATATCACTTCCATACCACTTCAAAATCAGCACACGTCCATTCAAAGTCAACAACAAGCATTCATAACGAGGTCTATTTCTCAACTTCTTTCTCTAATTTATCCCATTTAGCGTTATTCACTCTATTTACGTTTTTGTGCTTTTGTTTCATCATATCACATCCACTAATCTCTACTATTTATTAGTAGTATTGCACATAATCTATTTTTCATAAAAACCCGAAAAGAAGAAAAGAGGGTTTATCTGTAAATTCCAAAAATGGGATTTCCATTTTACACTTTCACTCATAAAATAAATTTTATCTACATACACATAAAAGAAGTCCCATATTTGGATTTAAGTGTTGAACCCAACCCATATGCTATTTTCAAACTACGTGGACTTTGATGACCCTTGGGCTATATAGGCGTCTTGGGCCAATCCTGATATTCGAGTCCTCTATTTTTCATCTCTATATATTTCTTTTATATCTCATTATATTTATTTTGTGAGTTTTATACTCCTACATACTTGTGTCTTGTACGATGTGCACATTTTCTCTTTTCATAGCAATTTGTGATTCGACGTGCACTTACATCATATTTTTTTATCATCATTATTTTCGGGAACACTCATACATATGAATCCACTTCGTCCCTTTCTTGACGCGAGTTGGATAATTCCATTCTCCTATCACTTATATTATACACATGTACACACAAGTCACAGAGTCTAAAAGGAGAAGATTAACATTAGCCCATACGAGAGATCGAAAGGATGAAATGGGCTCCTAACACCTTCTTATTCCATAACTTAGTCCCAGACCTTCGAACTACTTGGTTTTGCAAGCATCAGTTTAAGCTTGATGCCGTTATCTCAAGGCGGTGAGATGGAGTCATCAGCCTATCTTGCTCAAAATAGGGAAAAAGAATATTACCCCATTCGATGACAACCGACTCCCGTATCCATACGCGCCAGAGGAAATTCTACCCCGGATGGCCATAGTGGCGACTCTTCTAGGGAGTTATTTTTTAAGAGGATTAGACTCTATTACTACATGGTTTTATTATTTGTATACGTATGCTCCCACTTGTATATTACCTTTACTCTTTTACTTACTTTTTGTATATCTATCTCATGCTCATCTCTACCATGCTCTCTTCTCATGTATATATAACTTTTCACCCACTTATACATGCTCACTTCACACACTTGTATATAGTTTCACTTATACTCACATGCTCTACACAACACCTGTTGATAATCCATGCTTAGTTTCACTTGCACACACTCACACTTCTTTCACTTGTATATATATATCTCCACGCTCACTTACCCACCTCACACACCACTTGCATATTATCCATGCTTAAGATCATTATTACACACATTCACTTGTGTATATTCACATGATCACTCACGCTATTCCCATGTTACTCACTTTGCACATATACCTCACACACTTGCATTTTCACATGCTTTTCTATCACCTTGATTAGTATAGTCTTCATGCTCTATGCTAGCTTTAGCTTTCGTGCTATTTGTATATTTTCCTTCATTAATGGCAGTATTCCTTTTATTTAACATGCAAATAAAAAATCTCTCCATAAGGTACCAATCAAAACTCATGCATTTTTGCACACTACATCACCAGAACATAGCAACAGTGACCAAAATTTTGTCTTATATTGGGAGGTCACTTCGTGATGGGCGTGGGATTCACTGGGGTGCGATTAACGTAAGTGATGTGATTCTCACCTTCCATTGCCCTTGTACCTTTAATATATATCTAACAGTTCCCCCTCGCATCGTACCGCTTAGCCAAACTCATAACAGGAGGTATATATCAGGGAACTCGTTCACGCACGTTGAGTATATCGAATTCTCTCTCACATATACCGTCCCAATGAGGTATATCGTGAGGCAATTGATGTACACTCAGCTATATCAAATGGCTTGTCCACACGTACCGATGAATGATTTCCCTTATAGACAAGAAGTATATTATGGAAGTCATGTCAGATGGGGGAAACCTTCCACTAACCCAACAAGTGCATAAGCCACATATAGGCGTCAACCTTAAGGCACTCACAATTAGTTTGTTGGTTACCAATCGAAACTCTACCAAAATTTCAGACCGCCATAGTGCATAAATTTTCTCACTATTTTTCCTTTTTTTAAAACTGGAACCTTTTCGTGAGCCTGAAAACAAGTCAAACCATGTCTTATATTTTAAACCCTATCTTTCCTAGGCTTGGTCTTGTCCGATATTTTTTCCTGCATTTAGGCAAATATAATTAAAGGGAAAACCTAATAATAATAACAACCATGCTCAGATTTCTCTCATTTCTCCTCTTTTGAAAACCAAATTTATCACCATCCTTGCCTTAATCCCATCACATGGGGTCTTGAACATGGATTCTCCTTTTCCATTCAAATTTATTATAAGCAATATTATCATTCAAGTTTAAGGCCTTAAGATATCTCCGAATAATTTCCTCCCACGATAGCTTAGGCAACCCCTTTCTCTTTTACCCTCCATTTCCAATAATATTCCTCTTGTTATAGGTGTATCCATGCAACACATATTACTTTGTCTTAATTTATTGCTAATGGGAGCTACTCCTAACTTTTCTCTCACATAATGCTTTTTTAGTAATTTCGATCATCCATCGGAGCATCCTTATATAACCAACATAAAGACTTTGTTCATGTTTTTCTTGTAAAGTCCAACACTCCACTCTATATAGGGTCGCTGGCCTAACAGCTATTCTATGAAATTTTCCTTTTAATTTATTAGTTATCCTCTTATCGAATAACATCCCACTTGTTTGTCTCTATTTCATCTAATTAGTTTATATTTTACTCGTAACATCTTCATCAATATCCCCATTACTTTGTATCACTGAACCTAAATAACGAAATTTATTAGTTTGTTTTGTCACTTTTTCTTCAATCTTTAACATTATGCAACTAAACACCTTATTATTAAATTTACATTCCATAAATTCAATTTTATATCTATTAACCGTTAAGTCCTCCTTTAAACTGTCTACTTGTAATACCCTATATTTTTATAATTTTTAATTTGGGGATTTATTAAATTTAATTTGAGATATTAATTTAATATTAATTCGAAAATTATTTTTAAATATTTACTAGCGTGATGAGAGTTAGTAATTATTGAGAATTTGTTGAATATTACTAGATGAGTAAAGTAATATGTATAATTGAATTTATTAAAAATTGTCACGAGTGTATAATTGAGCAATTGTAGAAATTCCTGGAACACGTCGAAAAACTCGCGAAATATAGGAATCGAATCAATAGGAATTACTATCTCCTTAGAGGTCTCCTCCTCTATATAATATAAATGGGTAGATGATCCTCCCTCAGGGTAAGGCATCGCCACCAGAAACATCTCCTGGACCAGCATAGAAAAAATAATACTCCCACTGAAACAATCCATCATGGCTCTATAAGTAGCAAGCCAATCCATGCCAATAATGGCATCATGCTCATGCATATCTAGGACTAACATATCGACAGGAAAAATAAAACTCCCAATCTCTATACCTATCCCTTGTCATATAAAGAAAATCAAAGACCCATTTCCCAGTAGTGAGTCTACGCATGTCACTGTACTCTCTGTCGTGTCTAATAATCCTGTGGCCTATGCAAAGCTAGTGGATATAAAATAGTGTGATGCCCTAGTATCAAATAAAACATGACCCATAGTGCCATGGGTAGGAAACATACCCTCAATTGCGGGTGGCGCATGCTGTGGTGCTGCCTAGTGGACGTTATAAACACGTCCATACTGTAATTATCCTTGCTAAACCGAGAGTGCTGGTAGATCGACGCTATTGCTGGAAGGGAAGTGGGAAAGATGGGTCTCTAGGGCTCCTGCTGGGCTCCCTACTATTGCGTAAACCTGCCTTTGTCGGGGTAATCCTGTTTCCTATGGACAGTCTTGCCACAAGAGAAACACCTGCCACTGAAGTTACCTCCTCACTGCCCCTATTAACCTCGTCCTTACTGGCCATTGCCACCCCTCCACTGGCCCTGGTGGCCCTGCAGATGTCGTTGTTGTCCCTACTACTGGCCCTGATGGCCTTGCTGAGAACGATGTTGGACCTATGGCCATATTGACTAGACTGGCCTCCATTGGCCCTGCAGATGCCGCTATTGGCCCTGCTGAGAATGATATTGGCCCTGTTGGCTATGTTGACTAGACTGACCCGCTAGACCTGCCTATAACCTCCATATCCCTGCTTAGGATCGCCAGATCAAAATTGCCTCGTAGGGTTGGGAACTCTGTTCACCCTGATGGGCCTCCCCTGAGCTGATGGTGCCCCACTGAAACTACTACCTCTTGTCCGACCCTGCTGGCTGGATTCCCCTGCTCGTTTGCTCCCCTGATGATGGAAGCGATGGTCCTGGCAATGTAATAGAGCTGCGTTGAGTACATTAGTGAAATTACCCAACGACAAATTAGCTGTGAGGTGATGACGAATCCTCTAGGTCAATCCATCCATGAACATCATAATTTTCTTCTCTTCCGTAGGTGCCTCATCTGGCACCCTAGTAAGCAGCCTCATGAATTCCTCCTCATATTCTTCCATAATCATACCCTCCGTATTTAGATTCGATAGTCTCCTCCTCATCTCTGTCTGTACTGCGGAGGAGAAGTATTTGAGGTCAAATCGCACCAAAAATCTTTGAATAGTCATAAAATCCCTCTCCTCCAAGGTGGTAGTGGATTCCCACCACTGCAAAGTGGCCCCCAATAGCTTGTAGGAAGCCAGTAACTGCCTCTGAATGTCGGTACACTCGTAGATGCGAAGATGCCTCTGGCTCGCTATGATGATGTCAGAACCGCCCAAGAGCTCTGGGGGATGTGGCCTCTGGAAAGCATCACTGATCCTCTCCCATGCAGTGGGAAACTGAACCAAAATTGGCGCCACAACCTGTACTTAGGGTGGGGCCTGCTGCACCACCGCTAAATTTTCATTTACCACCTAAGCAACAACAACGACAACGTCAGTTACGTTAATCATTCCCTGAGCTTGAGCTGCTGGCTGCTCTGCCTGGGCATTTCTGTTTCTTAGGGCTCGTGTTGGAGGCATCTGAAACGAGAAGGGATTCTTATTAGTCCACAATTATTATTAAATCTAAAATAGCTGAAGGCATAAACACATAAATAAGAGTACAACAGTCCTAAATATAGGGCTCCATATCAAAGAACGCTAAGCGAAAAACATGTTAAGCCGTACAGATCCTAAAGGACACTAGAACCTAATGTTCTGATACCACCTGTGACACCCCGCCCAATTAAATACCGAGTTATCAGTCCTTTATTAAATTAAATTAAAGTGTCCGGTTGGTTCACTCTTAGCACCACTATCGAAAAACAATTTTCATTATTAATCACGTAATAAATAATTAAGCTAAGTGTCAAAACATTTCCCAATTAATTATACCCAATTAATCCATTAATAAATTCCATGCTCTATGATATAAGCCATTACCATTCCACAAGAATAAACATTGAACATGAATCAAATATTAAAATAAATGATACTGGATAAAACATTTGAGTTCAAATTCTAAAACCAATAGAATCATAATACTCAATCCAACATGAAAAGAAAAGCTAATAAGAAAATACAATCTCTGAACTAACTAAGCTGGAAACAGGCGAGACATGCCTAACTGAAATGTCTGAACTAAGAACTGAATGAAAAGATAAAAGTGCCTAGTATCAATAACCTACAGCTTCCACAACAGCTGCAGCTCGTCGAATGATCCACGTGTCTAAGTCTAGTGGTGACCCTGTGGCTGGACACTTGGTATATATATATACATATATATATATAGCAAAAGATGAGAGAAAAGAAAGAAACGGGTCAAAGCGCGATTTGTAAAAGTATTTGTTTTAGCAAGTATTTAAAACTGCAATAATGCAATTATTATGCACATATTAGTTCCGAACTCTCACCTAGGATCCTCACCCCTCCACTAATGTGCACACTTAACATTTGTCTATACTAACCTAGTCATCTATAATAGTCCCAACTAGGTCATAGACATATACTACTAACTATGGCTCGTAGGATAATCCCGTATCACCCATACAATACGTTACTTAATACTTTACTCCAAGTAATTACATTTGATGATCACGGTTCTAGTAGTAATTTCTTTATCCCCTTAAGTTACATTGTTTACCAACATTTACTTATTTGCTAATTTCACACATTAGGATTATTCACAAATATAACTATATAACAATATATATATATATATATATATATATATATATATATATATATATATATATATATATATATATATACAAATCCTGCGCCCCTTGGTTAGGACCACTGGGCGCAATGCATACTCTGTTATCGTGTCCCGGTGCATCGCTCACTGCATAAAAGAACAACTGGTTTGGCGTCTCTCACGAACCATAAATCTCATAACACAAATATTGGAGCCGATCATACTCACCATCTAAATGGGTCACGCAGATAACTACACTCCCATTCAACCGTCGAAACTAACCTACGTAACATATAGCACGTATCCAAGCTCATATGCTCCGGGTACAAGTCAAATATCCCCCCATTGGGTCACCCAGGATAAGATTGCCCACGTCGTGAAACCTCCTCCCGATAGCAAGTAGCGTAGGTGTGCTATACACACAATAATGGCAACATATAATAATAGGCATTCCCTAAGCCTTATAAACATTCAGGTATTCACCGAACCCATATTTATATTTCTACACGTAGTATATTTCTCTTTACTACTTACGCAATTAACTCGATTATTCACACTCTCGAAATTTCCAAGGTTAATTCATCTATTCAATACTTAAGGTACTATCCTAGGAATGCTTCCTAAATAGTTCTCCACTAAGCTAATATCAGTAAATGGCAGTTTTCCTAACATAATTAACTGCGTAACATGATTTGGAGAAAAATGGGAAATTCTGGGCGTTTTTAGGACCTGTCGTTCGAACGAGTTAGCAGGTTAGCAGTTCATTTGAACGACTCTGACTCTTCATTCGAACGAAACCCCATCTCTTTCGAACAAGACGAAGTCTCTTTATGGTTTGGCCAGGTCTGTTACGTTTTACTGTTCATACTTCGTTTTCCCCAAAATTTCAGTCCAAAAACCTCTAAATTTCTCAACCCTAAAACCAAAACAACAATCCTAATTGATGTTCTAACGTGTATAAATGATTTCCCTTAACTTTGAACCATTAATTCATCATAAATCAGTTATAAAATCCAAAATCCCTAATTTAACAATTCAAAACCACAGTTCGTTAGATTTCCATACAAGAATATAAATTTCAATTTCGTCCATCATTAATACTCATCAATTTGGGATTTCTAACTATCTACATGAGGGATTCATCCTACTTTAATCTCCATATTTTAATAAATGCTATTAATCCTCCAATTTCATTGAAACTCATGAATTAAATAGTGAATATAATACACCTACACTAATATGAACATGTTTGTTGATAAAAATTGCAAGAATTAAACACTTGCATTAATTTCAACGGTCTGATCCATTGTTGATATGGGTATGGGTGCGTTCCTCATCTCACGATCTGTACTTTGGTATATTTTTTGGTGTGTGTCCTTGAGTTAGGCACCAATAACTCCTATGGCTTCTTCTTCCTTCCTCTATGCCTTTCTCTTTTCTCTCATGTAGGTTTAAAGCTGATAAATCCCCTCTAACTCATGTACCTCCTTATTTAACTTCTTAATTTTCGTCCATTATATCACCCCAAAATTCTAAAGGACAAAAATACCCCTACGGAGTGCCGGTTAGGCCTAAAACTACCCCGAGGTCCAAATAAAATGCCCGGGTAGAGTTTTCTGACTGCCTCAACCCTTTCAGACTCAATGGCACACTCAAAATTTCCATACGAGTTATAAAAAAATAATTTATCTTTTTATTCCATACAATTAGTCCCGACACGACTCACATGTGCGTCCTGACTTAAAATACCAAACTGACGTATTTCACACTCAGAAAATTTATAAAAATTATATAATTCCATATTACATATAACCACAGTAATAGTCAATGATTTCCATCAATAACTATTAACCCTTGGCACACTAGTTAATAATTATTTTAAATTTGAATTAATTAACAATTAAATTTTTTGACCTTTTTAATTTAATTAACAATTAAATTTTTCGACCTTTTTAATTTAATTAATCAAGCAATAATAATAATTAATCCCATAATTATTTAATATCATAAAAATGCTGGGTATTACACATTTTTATACCCATATAATCCTAAAGAAGAATAAAATCCAAGAGCCAAGAGAATTAGTAATGTGTTCGGCTCCACTCCAAAATGAGGTCGGCTCAGTGATAATCTGCTCGACCAAATCTACTTGACAACTGTCTCACCCGCATAAATGAAATTGGACATGCCACAGGCTCCTGTGGACGCCTATACGGGGACGCATACCTCATTAATCACGTGGGAATATAGGATAGTGTCTATTACATATTAATTACCCACGCACTTATCCATAAAGTCAACCCATGATCCAAGGCGCTTTAGTTTGTGATTATGATAAACATATATCTTCATGTGTAACTGCCCAACTTATAAGGGAAATCCACCTGTTCTCTTGTAAATATCCTTAAACCACCTATAAATAGGTCACTAATCCACGAAAGAAGGGGGCTTATGCATATATCTTCTCAATCAATGATGTGGCCATCCTCCATTCCTCGCGGCGGGAGGGCGGAATGAGGGAGGATCCTAGTTCCCGCACGTCCCTTTAGGGAGCGCTTCGACCGACGTCATTTGGGTGAGGTGAAAAAATGTATAGAGATTGAGTCTCCAGTCTATTTTACTCAAAACAGACAAAAGAAAGGGAGCCATCCAGAAGGACAACATCCAAAGACATACTGATGCATACGAAATCAAAAATGATTCGAAAAGGGTCTGGAGGATAAGTTACGAAATGGGAAGGTGTTAGGCACCCATTCCGCCCTTTCGGGCTCTCATGGGTTTTTATTATTTTCCTTTATTTTCCCCGTTATATGTCTGCATGTGTATACATAGTGTAGATAGGAATCATCGACTTGCACTATGAAAGAGGTAAAGCGAGTCATCCGTAGGAAGGTATAAAAATATTAGAAAATAGGATTTACACGAATATACTTACGTTGACCGTTATGATGGAACGATAATGCACGTGGAATAATACGCCACTAAGAACAAATATATGTATATATATATAATATAAGAGAGTGGAGTTTAGAGAAAATAAAAAATGAGAGAAAAAATAAAAATAGGACTCGAGTCTCGGGTTTTACCCCGAGACGCCTACATAGCCTATAGAGGCATCAAAGTCCACGTAGTTCGCATGTAAAACGAGGGGTGTGGTTTATCCCATAAATCCAATCGGGGGATTCTCTTCTTTGTGCGTGTGTGTGCGTGTAGAAAAAAGTGTTTGAGTTGTGAGAAAAGTGTAAAAAAAGTATGAGAATTCTCGTTTAGAATTTATGAGCAAACCCTCTTTTTCTAATTTTTTGGGGTTTTATTTATATAAAAATAAGAGATGTGCAATAATACTAAATAAAAAGTATATTAGGATGTGTGAGATGAGATAATGAAAGTGCTAAGTAATAAAACAAGTTATTGCGAATTTATGAGAATATAAGGAGAGAGTTGAGAAAATTGGACCTTCTTGAAGATCTTGAGCTTGATCTTGAATGTTGGAGAGCAGCCCTTAGACTTGGATGATGATGCAGGATAGCGAGTTCACCAAGTTTGATGAAAAGGATGTTGAAAAGTGAAGATTGGAAAGGGATTTGGATGTGGAAATCACGTTGACTTCGAGAGAGGTTTTCTGGATTTACTAAGAGTGATATCTATCAGATCTGGGCTCCTCCTGCAAGTGAGTTCATGCCTAATTTTTATAGGCCCAGGGCATTGCCGATCGTCATAGCCCCGGTTCTGCCTATCGGCACCTGCCGATAGGCAGGGTCTGGAACCTTCCGTTTGGCAGTGTCTTTCAGGCCTTTTTGGAAAATCGGTTAAAGAGCGCAAACCATTGATCCAAATATTGCACGGTGTAGACCATTGGAAATGTAATTCAGATACCTTTGAAAGTCCTTTGGACTGCTCCCCGATTCGGGAGTTAACTTTGGGTCAAATATGGCTCGGAAGCATTCGTCAGTCCATTGGATGGGGATCGTCGAACGCAAACGGATCGTTCGTCCGCATGTTAAGTCTGAATCACACACGGGCTGTATCGTTGGAAAGTTTAAGAGATGTACTTAGAAATTCCAAAGAGTTTGATCCGGTTCGGGGAGTTAATTTCGGTCAACCGAGCCCTGGAAGCATTCGATGACCTTTCGGAGTAAAACGAATCGTTCGTTCGCATTGTAAGTCCGAATTGAGCACAAAATGGACCGTTGGAAAGGGGTTTCAGTGCCCTTCGAAGATTCATTGAGTCTAAATTGATTTGATGAGTTGACTTAGGTCAAACGGAGAAGGGGAGCATTCAGTGGCCTCTAAATCAGGTTTCGAGGAAAATGGGTCGTTCGTCCGCATTGTAAGTCAGAATCGCGCACGGGACGGACTGTTAGAAAGGGGTTTCAAGGACCTTCGAAGATTCATTCAGTATTGGTCGAGTTAAGGACTTTTACTTTTGGTCAAATGGAGCCTGGGAGTGCCCGATGGCTTCTAGGTCAGTACTCGGGGTATAACCTGGGTTCATAGTGATGAAGGGAGGTCCTAGGGACCTAAGGAGAGTTTAGGGGATAACAGAATGGGGTGTCTACAGAGCCCCTCGACAGGTGAGTTTGGAACAAATGATAGCCGTCGAATTGAGACCGCATGATGCTTTTGAGGGAGGATGACCGATTCAGAGGGTCAAGGCCGATTTTGAGGACCTAAGGGAGCGAGGATGACCAATTCAATGGGTCGAGGCCGATTCTGAGGACCTACGGAGTGTGCTGGGGATAACCAATTAGGTGGGTAAAAGCCAATTCAGCGGGCTTAAGTTGAGATGAACAATTCTGCGGCTCGAAGCCAATTCTGCGAGCTTAAGTAGAGATGACCAATTCTGTGGGTTGAAGCCAATTCTACAAGATTAAGTATGAGATGACCAATTTTTTCGGTCAAAACCAATTCTGTAGGCTTATGTAGTGATGACCAATTCTGCGGGTCGAAGCTAATTCTGTGGGCTTATGTAGAGATGACCAATTCTGCGGGTCAAAGCCAATTCTGCGGGTCAAAGCCAATTATGCGAGCTTATGTAGAGATGACCAATTCTACTGGTCAAAGCCAATTCTATGGGCTTAAGGTGAGATATTCTCGGGGAACTTTGCAGGGGAGTTTTATCTTGTGGTTTTGCTTTGGGCTGGGGAGCCGACTGCTGGGGAAATATTTTGCATTCTCTGAAGGAAAAGACAAAATTCCACTGGGGAGATTTAAGTGGCCTAGGGTTTGGATGTATTGCTTGGGGAAAATTAAGGCCTTTGGGGCATAGGGGTGATCTTTAAAGATCCTCCGGGGATGTTACCGGGAGGAGTTTTACTTGTCTTTTGAGAGTTCCGCTGGGGAAATAAGGGTTCCGCTTGAGGGAGTGCGAAATTTTCTTGGTGAAAATGTTCTAAATCCTTCCTAGGATTTTTAGGAATTTTCTGAGAATTTTTCAGGGTTGTCTGGTATTTTTCGGGAATTTTTGTACTAAATTTAAAGGGGGTGCCGGTCGGCATGGTTCAGAGGGTGCCATTCGGTAGTGGCACTGGCTTTTGGACTTCCTCAAGAAGGTAAGGAGTCAGTGCCGATCATTGGGTGGGGGGTCAATGCCGATCGACATGACCCTTGGCATCCTATATAAAGGGGGTGAATTCCCCTCATTTTTCATAGCTTCTTGCTTTTTTTTTTGCGATTTTCCTCTGTAAATCGTTAAAGCATTACGATTTCTAAGAAATGGCTGGCTTTGTGAGCACTGCAGCCCATATAGAATGGGTGACTGTTGATGACTGGGTGAACGTGGAGTGGAGGGCCAGGGCACCTCTTGCTTAGGGGAGCGAGAACTCCTTTGACACATTCGAGCCGGTTGCGGATGACCGGACTTTTCTACGGGAGCCATCGCGTCATCGGTCTTCTAAGGTGGTGAGCCCCGGCGGTTATGTAAGCAACCTGACTTTTGGCATTCTTGATTTTTCCTTCCTTCTTGAATTTTGACAAGGTTTCTTATTTTGACAGTCTGATATCTCTTTGAAGAACATGTGTGCCCGCGGGATGACGGGGATTAAGGATGTCTGGGAGCATCTTCCACCTGTGGTACGTTGGGTGGTATCATCAACGGGTTTTGGGAGGTTGGCGTCTGCGCTGGATAAGACGCCTCAGTCGACAGCGGTCTTATGCGCTTTGGGGGAGAGATGGTGGGATACTACCCACACCTTCGATTTCGGTTTTGGGGAGATGATCGTGACTCCTATAGACGTGCAGTAGCTGCTGAGGATGTCTTGCTGAGTAGGGTGATTGATGTGGAGGACGACCTGCAGGTGAGGCAGATGGCCCAGTTGTTCATTTTGCTGGTGCTGGCAGGTTTCATGGTGGCGTCGAGTGGCGACGTCGTCCATTTGTGGTTCTTGCCGTATTTAAGGATGTTTTCGAACATCCCTCTCTATGATTGGGGGTGTCTGACTTTGGCGACCCTCTATTTTTCTTTGGATGCATTCATTCGGTTCTGCCGGCAAACTTTTACTGGAGCCACGTATCTCCTCGAGGTATCCTTTAATTTTGCACATTTTCCTTTCATGCATTCGCATTTTCCTTATGCGTATCTCTTTTTATTGTGAAGTCCTGTCTTTAGCAGACGTGGTTCTATGAGGTGATCGGGTGCAATACCTAACTGATTGCCTTGAAGGACAAGATTTTTGGGGACTTCTGTCGATTGTATCGATGGCACAAAGACAATCGGCTGTCGAAGGGATCTCTCTCTTTAGAGGCGGTGCGTCAGGTCTTGAATGGCCTGACCAGTGGTAGGGTAAGACTCTTTTTTTTTAATATTGATTTTCACACATTCTGATTCTGTATTGACTTATGTCTGCTGGGGATTTATAGGTGACTTTTTAACCTTAGTGGACAGCCATTCTGGATTTGGGGGCGACCAGGGTGAACGCGCAGATGAGGCATTTGCTGGCACATGAGTTCGGCCATCCCTGGTATCTGGGGGAGCAGGTGGTTCGATAGATTGCAGAGGAGGAGGTGGTGGTGCCAGCTGTGGAGCCTCCCACGTCTATGAGGTGAGAGCGGCTGCTGCCGGAGGATGTGAGGATCGCAGCTATGATCGGTGATTCCTACTTGTTGTACACTGATACGGCTGCGTTGTATGACTATATGGACTTTGTGAAGAGCTGGTTGGTGGCTCCCAACATATATTATGCCTTGCCCTTTCCTCATGCGGGTTCGAGTCAGGCGGTGGGGTCTTCCCACAATGGCGGTGGTCCGTCGACATCTGCGGCGGCAGTGACTTCAGAAGTTCCCTTCGTTCGATTGCATACTCCTTCATAAAACATTCGATGGGCTGATGGAGGGATGGTCCCCATATTTCACCGTCCTCATGCGGTGGATCCGGAGGAGCTGGGTTTGACAGAGGAGGTTCTTCGACCTGAGGTATATCTTTTCCTATTTTTGGTTCCTTTTCTGTTTTGATCCCTCTTTGATACTTATTTTTTCCTTTTTCTTGCAGCAAGTCCGGGTGTCGACTACTTGGCTGAGGGGCATCAGAGACTGGATATCTTTGGCGACTTCCCACATTCGGGATGCGGTCCCGATTCCTTCTTGTTTGGTGTCGTCTGCTTTGTCCAGGGAGGACTCTAGCTCGAGTAGTGGTGGTGCATTGTCTCGTCGTAGGGGAAAGAGAGCGTGTCGCAGGGGTGAAAGCTCTTAGAGAAGGGGGTGAAGGGTAGGTGAGAGAGAGATAATGTGGGTTCGAGCTGAGTCCCGTTGTTTTGTTTTTTCTTTATTTCCTGCAAAATTTTATGTAACATAGAAGAATATATATATGCAATGCAAATGGAGTTTTTTATTATCTTTTGTTAATGATGAATGAATGCATGCACATGCTCTTTTTACTTTGCTGCTGAGACCGTAAAAATAGATATTTTTGAGATTTTGAAGGAAAGTTTTAAAAATGAGAAATTATATAGGGGTGGAAGAGGATTTTTGAAATTATGTTGAGAATATCAATTTATTTTTATTGAGCTTTTGATTTTGACAAAAGAGGAAAAAGGAAAATTTCTAAAAATAGGGGGTTCCCGATTGGCAAGACCCTTGTCCTGCCTATCGACAGTCAAATACAGTCCCATCAATTCAAAGCTTTTATTAGTGCCCTCTTCAGGCTCTTGTACTTTGTGGGGTTGGATTTTCTCCGATTTCTACAGGGGTTATGTCTTTTGTGAGGGTTTTTAAGTATAAAAATGGGCAAGGGTGGAGTGTTTTCACCATAGCTTCATTTGTTTACTATTTCTTAGTTTTGCAAGATGTCTCTCCCTGGTATCTTTGAGTTTGTTAATTACCTCGAAGCCTTGGAAGCGATGTGCTCTTATAATGTCGACTATGATGCTTTCAACATGCGTCGAGTCTCTTTGTGGCGCAATCTGTCCATTGAGTGGAACATGCTGATGGCGGCGGTACAATTTTGGTACCTCGAAGACCATGTATTCCGTTTTAGGTTGGATGAAGTTTGTCCTAACTACGAGGAATTTTCTGCCATGCTGGGGATACATCCCAGTGTTGCTGTGGCTTTACCCGAATTTTCCTTTTCTCCCAGGCATTTACTGGCTGGGCTTCTTCGTATTTCACCTTCGATAACTAAATCATTGGTTGTTGGAGCAATGATCTCCTTCTTGGCGGTGTTACAGTTCATGCATTTGTGGGAAGTAGGTGATGCTGTCTATGCTGGAGCTGTTGCTCTAGGTCTAGTTTCAAAATTACTACTGGTGACTGGGGAACTTCTGGTGGATCTGCAACTTGTAGACATTACTTCATGGATGTCATACCATCATAATCCTGCGACGGTGATACTGGCGGAGACCCTGAATGGTCTGGATGCCAGGCGAGAAGGTCGTTCTGACTTCATGTGGGGTAGCCCCATGATGTTGTTCATGTGGTTGTCTAAAATACTCCGCCTGGTGAATCTTCTAAAATATCCTTTATCGGTCGTACCCAACTTCTTTTCGCATCACTTCTTCAGCGTTGGCCTAGATATTGAGAGCTGGGAGAATTGGCTTATGGAGCATGGGGCTCGAAATATGCACTGGTCAGTGCTTTGGTGAGGACAGTTGCTTTATGTTATGGAGCTAGGAGAATACTTGTACGTGCGGTTGGTTGGTCTCAACCAGATCTCTTTTTATTTCCCTTGGCGGCTTCTGTGCCAATTTGGCTGGGCACAGTTCGTGCCACCTCGGACACTAAATTTCTTTCCGGTAGATGATTTGACCGAGCCTCTGTGCCTACGACTTGGCTCTCTGTGGGAGAGTCGGCGTCCGTCGACCCATCCCTTTTAGTCTGTTGGGAGAGTTTGGCATATCCTTGGGGATTATATGAAGTGGTTGTGGAGGATAGTAGTTAGCAAGATGTTGGTAGTGGAGATTGGACAAAAGTGGCTTGTCTCTTCTAACACCATGGAAGGAGGTGTTGTGGTTTTTTCGAAGCTGGTTCGAGCTTATCGGTCCATAGAGTGTCTGCGACACTCTATTCTGGTTAGGGAAACTTGGGGACCCCAGGATGCAGATGATGATGACGGAGCGGGATCCTCTGGTAGCTGTGGGTAGGATGGTTTATTTTGTAATGGGGAATAAATGTGGGGATTTTATTTAGCTTTTTTAGGAGGGTAGGGGGAAGGGAGTGATCTGTTCCTTTTCTTATGTAATCTGTACTGTAATTTCTTATTAGTGAAATAAACAAGTTTCTGATCATCCAGCTATGCCTTTCGATGAATTTTGTGTTGTTTGAATTATCTATACCGACCACTAAGGCATACATAATCCTTTTTTTCAAATATATGTTAGAATGAACTGTCATTCTCGGAGGTAAGAAAAGAATAGTATTTTTTGAAAAAGAAAGGGCCGTGCTCATGTAAGGTGTATGAGATGCCTATGTAACTCTAGGGTTTTGAAATTTTATACTTTGTTTGAAAATGGTTATTTACAGAGGATCAGGCCCTCGTATTTATGGGCAAGGGGAAATGAAGAGATTTTTTTTAGAATAGAAGGGAGACGAGAAGAGTCGTAGCGCGCCGAGATTTTAAACTAGGCGTAGAACTTCTTGAGATAGTCCAGGTTGACTGGATGAGCCATCTCCTACCCATCTAAGTAGGTAAGCATAGCGGTACCTCCGGACAAGATCTTCTTGACAATGTAGGGGTCTCTCCAATTGGGCTTGAATTTCTCTCTGGGGTCCCAGATGGGTTTATGATTTCTTTGAGGGCTAGGTCCCCTTCTCGAACACCATGATCCTTGACTCTCTTGTTGAATGAATGCGTTATTCAGCGATGGTACCCTTGTATATGGTATAGTGATTTTAATCTCCTTTCGTCCAGGAGGGTCAGCTCGTCAGGATGACTTTGGCATCAGTCTTCTTCGCTGACCTTGCTTTTAAGCATGACGCGCAACAAGGGTATTTCCAGCTCCACGGGTAGGACTGCTTCCATACCGTAAAACAGAGAGTAAAGGGTAGCCCCATTAGAGGTTTAAATTGAGGTTTGGTATCCCCAGAGGGCGTATGGGATCCATTCGTCCCAATCCTAACAGCTTTTGATCATTTTAATGATGATGGCTTTGAGGTTCTTATTGGCAGCTTCAACTGCACCGTTGGTCTGAGGTCGATAGGGAGAAGATTTGTGTCTCTGAATCCCATACTCGTTGACCACCTCTGTGACTTCTGCCTCGAAATTCAATCCATTATCTGACACCAGCTCGTGCGGGACCCTATATCGGTAGATGATGTTTTTCTTGGTGAATTTGGCCACTTTCTTAGTATTCAGCACTGCGTATAACTCCGCTTCGACCCATTTGGTGAAGTAATGAATGGCAGCTAGGATGAAATCATGCCCATTATAAGCCTTCAGTGTAACCTTCCCTATGATGTTGATGCCCCAGGTGGAGAACGGTCAGGGAGAGTTCATGTTGTATAATTCACGTGGAGGCAAATGCTGAAGGTTGGAGAATTATTGGCATTTGAAGCATCTCCGCACATAGACGGTGCATTCCTGGGTCATGGTGGTCCAGTAGTATCCCTGTCAGATGATCTTTTTGGTAAGTATGTGACCATTCATGTGGGGTCCGCATTCCCCGCTATGGATCTTCTGCATTTTTTTTCATTGTCAGCCCCTGCGATGCAGTGCAGATGAGTTCCATCGAAGTTCCTTTTGAGCAGTGCTTTATGACAGATGATGTACTGGGTAGCCAATCTTCGAAGGGTTGCTCTATCTTTCCTATTGGAACCCTCAGGATACCTACTATTCTTGAGGAGGTGCCAGTTATCATAGTACCAATAATTGGCTAGCTCGGGATCTTCTATAGCAACGAGCTCAATGTCGTAGCAGTGGGTTGGGTTGTCTTGCTTTTGAACTAGGAAGGGGGTCATAGTTATTCCTTCGGGTATGTCGACCATGGAGGCCAAGGTAGAGATAGCATCAACTAGGTTATTCTTTGCTCGAGGTAGGTAATAGAAGGTGATATCTTGGAATTGGGAGGCTAGTTCTTGTAAGTGGGCATGGAGGGGTTGGAGTTTCTCGTCCTTGACTCTCCACTTTCTGAGCACTTGACCAATGATGAGGGCGGAAACACCGTAGTCATCTAGGCATTGAATACCTTTATTGAGAGAAACTTTGAGGCCTATTGTGCATGCCTCGTTCTAAACTTTAGTTGAATCCTTTCGGAGGAGTTTGAAGATAGGTTCGCAGATGGAGGTTAACTGACTGATGAACCGGCTGATGTATTGCAATTTCCTGAGGAAACCTCGAACTTCTTTCTCTGTTCGGGTAGGTGGCATCTCAAGTATGGCTTTCAGCTTGGCGGGATCTGCTTCTATCCCCTTCTCACCGACCATGAATCCCAAGAGTTTTCCCTTTGTAACTCCGAAAATGCATTTATGCTAATTGAGTCTCATCTGATACTATCGTAGTCGTTCGAAGAACTTTCGAAGAGAGGGAACATGAACTTCCCTAGTCTTGGATTTGATAATCATATCATCCACATAGACCTTAATTCTTTGTGAATCAGATCGTGCAGGATGGTTATGGCTTCCCTCTGATAGGTAGCCCCAGCGTTCTTGAGAACGAATGTCATGACAATGTAGTAAAAGGTTCCCCATGGGGTGATGAATGCGGTTTTTTCTTGGTGGTCTAGGTGAACTTTGATTTGGTTATATTCGACAAACTCGTCGACGAATGACTTGAGAGCATGACTGGCTGTGTTGTCTACGATCATGTAGATATTGGGTAGGGATAATCATCCTTTGGAGAGGCTTTATTCAAATCCTGATAGTCTACACACATTCGAACTTTTCCTCCTGATTTTGGCACATGCACTATGTTGTCTTGCCACGTGGGATATTCGATCACACGAATGAAGCCTACGTTCAACTGTTTGACCACCTCTTCTTTGACCTTGAGAGACCATTCAGTGTGGATCTTTCTCAACTTTTGTTTAATCGGCTTGTAATCTGGGAGAGTGGGAATCTCATGCTGAGTTATTTCAGGATCAATGCCCGACATATCGTCATAAGACCATGCGAAGATATCCACGAATTCCTTTAGCAATTCTTCGAGTTGTACATGCTCCTCCTTGTCGAGGGTAGCCCTTATCCTAATCTCGTGCAGTTAGCTACTAGAACAGAGGTTAATAACAACAGTCTCTTCTTCATTAACTTGAGCGCGGTTATGTTGTTTATTATTAACCTTATTTAGATTAGTTAAGAATTTTTCGTTTAAAAAATCATCATCATCAAAAGTTTGATTAGAATCTAAACAGTTAATGTAAGGCACAATAAGATACTCAAAGTCTTCGTTTATTTCATTGATAGGAAAAATAGCATTGAGAACCTCATCAAAGGAGTTCTCGATTACATTTGAGAAAGGATAAACAATAGAAGAAGAAATAGGGTAAACATTGGGATTAGGGGAGATTTTAGCAGGTAGAACTGGCGCAGCATGTCAGTTGAGGAGAGATATATCAGCAACTTTAATTAGTTGGGACGGATCTGGTGATGTAGTGCCTGAGTGAACCATGCAGAGTATTAGCCCCAGTGTCTGTAAGTTGAAGGAATATTCAGAGTCACTTTCCTAAGTCTCTTCGGTATCTTTGATGAGCGGTTGTACATGGTGTTGGTAACTCTCGGCCCATGGGTAGTTGTCTTGGAAAAAGATCTCTATTCCAGGATTCATCTTCTTATTTATATGGTCATGTTATGGTTCAGAAAAGCTACAAAAGGGGAAGTATTCACTCTCTTTGATGAATTTTCCATTTAAGGAGTCACTTGGGGTAGTCTGGGCGCGGTCTAGTCTTCTCTTTGGTCGAGACTGGCGGGTCATTCTTAGCTCTTGTTCTTACGATTGATACCCCAAACCACAAGGAGGGAAAACCTTTTTTAGTTGAATGGGTTCAAGTATCCCTTACTGTCTTTGCCCTAGCCCCAGTCCGGGCATGAAGTGTATGTTTATAAACATCTGAATTACATTGAAGTTTCCATGAGGGTCGTATTCTGGACAAACCCTTTCTTTGAAGTTATCCCCTGCCGGGAGTAGAAATGGTTCAACTCGAAATCCTGATAGGAGAATATCATTTGACCCATGCTGTATCTCAAGGATTGAACTGCTGGTACTTGCACCATCGGCATTTTCATCGTTGCCCAAAATGGTAATGACCCGTCCGTCGATGAAGAACTTTAATTTCTGGCGGAGTTAGAAAGACACTCCCTTGATACTGTGGAGCCAAGGTCATCCTAGAAATAGGTTGAAACAGGATGAGATGTCAATAACTTGGAATTCGACGACAGGGTTTATAGGGATAACCCCTATTACAAGCTCCATGGATCCCATCACCTCCCGATGGGTATTATCGTAGGCACGCACAATAGCGGAGGTTGGAGTGAGGTTGCTTTCTTTCAGGCCTAAACATTTGAAGGTTCTTAGTGGGCAGACATTCAAGGCGGATCCATTATCAACAAGAGAGAGTAGCACAACCTTCCCCATAACTTTGACGGAGATGTTGAGTGTATGATTGTGGTTTGGCCTAATCTTGGGGAATTCTTCTTTGAAAAAGGATAGCATTTGGGTAGAGTTCAAGTATCCGACCATATTTACCGCTTCTTTTGGTGTGGTAGAAGGAGGAACTGTGGGTCCAGTGAGCAACTTGATCAAAGCATTCCTCTGTAGCTGAGAAGACATGAAAAACCCCCATAGAGTGATGTTATCTTGAGTTTTCTCCAGTTCATCAAGGATCTTGCTCTCCTCGAGGGTCATTTCTGGCATAGGAAGGTTTTTAACGCCCTTCCCTTTGTCATTGGTTGGTACTGAGTTTGGGATCTGGTAATGTCTCCCTGATCTGGTTATGTGATTTACTGAAGAAGGGAAAAACATGAATCCCGTTTCTTCGTCAATCTCAGGTTGTTTTGCTACCTTGTTTATTTCTTCGAGGAGTTCTTCAAATGATATCATTCCACACATGTCGGTTACCGGGCTAGTTTTCTCAAAAGCTTGATCTTCATTCGAATCTTCGAATTCTTCCCCCCATTCGGTGGCAATAATTCTGTCTTTCCATGTAAAGTCGATGCATTCCACAACTTCAACGGCTTTTTCATACAGGTCATCCCATTTTGTGGGGATGTGTAAGGGTGAAGGGACCAGGCGACCCTGTAGATTTAGAGTATCAAGTAACTCGATCATATTATAAATATTGTTGGTTTGCTTGAATAATTCTGCCATGATCTGGACGACATCATCCAGGCTGACTTCATCGCTTGGTACAACCCAACTATATGACTCTCGAGTCCATTTCCGTGCTTCCAAGAACAGTGTACTGAACCTCTGGCAATCAATGGCCATCTGTAAGGGCAATTTCATCCTGAACTCTAGGAGTTGGTTTAACACTTCTGACAATTCCATGCTTCCATTTTCAGAATGGGTACGGACATCGATACATGCTCTAGTAAGGAGTGACATTGCCTGATGAGCGAGGCTAGTTGGGTGTAGGAGGAAATATGGGCAAATTTGGAGAGGTTTAGGAAAGTATATGGGTGTGATTTGAGTTGAGGGATCGAATTTTGGGTTCTCTTCTAGAAAGATGGCATTAACATGATTTGGAAGTGGGTTGTGAGTAGTGTTTGGCTTAGGATTGGCGGGTGGGGCTATGGTACCCCGATCAATTAGATCTTGGATTATGTTTCGGAGGTGAAAGCAGTGGTCGGTGGTATGGCCAGTAGTTTGGTGAAAGGCGCAATGGGCATCTGCCTTGAAGTTTCTTGGGAGTGGATTTGGCAATGGACGGGGATCCAAAGGTTTAATAAGGTTTAGGCTTAACAAGTCTTGATAAACTTTGGAGAGGGGAGCATGGAGCTCGGTGTATTCCTTTCGGACTGGGACAGGGTGGATTTTTGGCCCCCATGAGTTGGTTGGTTGAGAGATGTTGTTGATGGCTGAGACTGTAGCACTGGTAGGTTTGTCATATTTTCTGGGCGTGAACTGTCCGAACACCTTATTTGGTTCGACTTCTATTTTGGCAAGGCCTTCCTCGATTTCTACTCCTACTTCTCTGAGAGCTCGAAAGTGGGGATAGTATTATCCTCCCATCGTTGCTTGGACATGGGGTAAGAACTTCTTCTTCACTATGCTGACTTGTTCTTCCTCGAAAGGCCAATTGGTCATGGTTGTTGCTTTTTCCCTACATCGAGCGATGAAGTTACTAACTGATTCCCCAGGGTTCTATTTGATCAGCTCTAAATCACGGCGGGTGACCTTAAGCTCTTCTTTGTATTTGTACTGTGACATGAATTCTCGGGCTAAATCCTCCCAGCTACGAATTCTGGACTCTTCGAGAGATAAAAACCATCGAAGGGTGCTATCCTTCAAAGTTTGCTGAAAAAATTGGGCCATCACTTCTTCAGAAGCCCCCAGTAGAGTAATGGAACGGTGATAACTTCGGAGATGAACAATTGGGGGTCCACTTCCTCCAAATTTCTCGATATTCGGCATCTTGGACTTCTCGGGTAACCTCGCTTTAGGATAAGGAGACATATGGGTGTAGTCCATGTAATTTCCTGAGATTCTGACTTGGTCAAACTTCTTGGTGAGCATATTGAAGCCTGATTTGACTTTGTTTTGCTCTTCTTCCTTCGGATCAATGATCATAGGCAAGTTAGCCCCAGGCTGGGCAAGGTTCGACATAGGAAGCTGAGCAGGCGGGGGCCCATTAACAGGAGGGGAACGTGGAGCGTGCTTCAAGAACCTAGATGGGCTAGGATGGATCCATAGCACAAGGGAATAGGGCCTCGGGCTCTTGAGGAACGGGAACCTGATTCTGTTGCATATTTGGAACCTTAGTTTGGAGCTTGTCAATCTTGGACACAAGCTGAGCTAGGAATGCCGTTAGATCCGGATGCACAACGGGTACTTGATCTGTGTTCTCCATGGAAAGAGAATGGATTCCGAACTCGAAAGGAGTAATAGGGGAGCGAACGAAAATCCAGGGTGACTTGACTGAAGACCGAAGCCAATAAGGAGCCAGGCCAAGGGCTTGCGATTGAAAGACAAAATATTTTTTGATTTTTGATAAAGAGAGGAGAAATGTTTTTGGATTTTTTATAAGGAAGGAAAAAATATTTTTAGATTTTGGATAAAAAAAAGAATTTTCTTTTTGGAGACGGTCTCAGCATGATTATTATAATTATTATGTTTTCACTTGTATTAATTCTCCTAAATGCAAAATGAAATGTCGGACGAGACCCGATCCTGGAAAAATTGGGTTTGTAATATATGCAAAGCTATGACTAGACTTGTGACCAAGATCACGAGTAAAGTCCCATTTTTTTTAAAATGCGCAAAAATTCGGGTGGCAGGCCGACCCAGAATTTTGACAGAGTTTTGGGTAGAAACTGGCAATCTAACATGTGTGTCCTAGGCTTGACACCTATATGTGGGTATCCAGTTGGTTGGGTGAATCGAAAAGGGTTCCCCCCTTTGGCGTGACTTCCACGATATACGTCTTTCTCTTGCGAAAAATCGGTATGTGTGGACAAGCCATTTGATATACCTGAGTGTACGTGAATTGCCTCACCATATACCTAGTGGGGACGATACGTGTGAGAGAGAATTCGATATACTCTGGATACGTGAATGAATTCCCTGCGATATACCTCCCATCATGACTTCGGTCAAGCGGTACGATGTGGGGGGAACCGTTTGATATATGTCGAAGGTACTTGGCCAATAGAAGGTGAGAGTCATATCGGTTAGGCTAACTGCCCCCTGCCGGACCAGTACCCATCACGAAGTGACCCTTCAGTTACTGGGTAAAAATTTGGTCAATAACAATGCTCTTTGGTGATGTCGTGTGAATCATGCATGATTCTCTTATTAGTATCTTATGAGAATGTCTTTTCCGATTATGCCAAATAGGGAGCAAAGTACAAGTACCAATGGCTCACCAAGTATGGATGGATGATGCGTGCAACATGTGGATATATGTGACCCTAGGTGCACGTGGTGCGAAGTGTACATGGAGAATTTTCTACAAGTGTGTGAATAGAAGCATAAGTATGGTAGATACATGGAAAAGGGGAATATGCAAAATTGGGGAAAATATGAACAAGTATAACATCCATCTAGATAAAGTCTAGTCCTCAAAAGAAAGTCCCCAACAGAGTCGCCACTGTGGACATCCCCGATCCTCGCGGTGGGTGGGCGGCATGAGGGAGGATCCTAGGTCCCGCGCTTCCCTCTCGAGAGCGTTTCGGCCGACATCATTTGGGTGAGGTGAAAAAATGTAGAGAGATAGAGTCGCTAGTCCATTTTACTCAAAACAGACAAAAGAAAGGGATCCATCCCGAAGAATAGCATCCAAAGACATACTGATGCATACGAAACCAAAAATGATTCAAAAAGGGTTTGGAGGCTAAGTTACGAAATGGGAAGGTGTTAGGCACCCATTCCACCCTTTCGGTCTCTCATGGGTTTTTGTTATTTTTCTTTATTTTCCCTGTGATATGTCTGCATGTGTATACATAGTGGAGATAGGCATCATCGACTTGCACCATGGAAGAGATAAAGCGAGTCATCCGTAGGAAGGTATAAAAATATTTGAAAATAGGATTTATGCGATTATCCTTGCGTTGACCGTTATGATGGAACGATAACGCACATGGAATAATACACCACTAAGAACAAATATATGTATATATATATAATATAAGAGAGTGGAGTTTAGAGAAAATAGAAAATGAGAGAAAAAGTAAAAATAGGACTCGAGTCTCGGGTTTTACCCCGAGACGCCTACGTAGCCTATAGAGGCATCAAAGTCCACGTAGTTCGCATGTAAAACGAGGGGTGGGGTTTATCCCATAAATCCAACCAAGGGATTCTCTTCTTTGTGTGTGTGTGTGTGTGTGCATGTAGAAAAAGTGTTTGAGTTGTGACAAAAGTGTAAGAAAAGTATGAGAATTCCCATTTAGAATTTATGAGCAAACCCTCCTTTTCTTGATTTTTGGGTTTTATTTATATGAAAATAAGAGGTGTGCAATAATACTAAATAAAAAGTATATTAGGATGTGTGAGATGAGATAATGAAAGTGCTAAGTAATAAAACAAGTTATTGCGAATTTATGAGAATTTAAGGAGGGAGTTGAGAAAATTGAACCTTCTTGAAGATCTTAAGCTTAATCTTGAATGTTGGAGAGCATACCTTAGACTTGGATGATGATGGAGGGTATGAATTCACCAAGTTTGATGAAAAAGATGATGAAAAAGTGAAGGTTGTAAAGGAATTTGGATGTAGAAATCGCGCTGACTTCGAGAGAGATTTTCTGGATTTGTTAAGAGTGATATTTATCAGATCTGGGATCCTCCTGCAAGTGAGGTCAGGCCTCTTTTTTATAGGCCCAGGTAATTGCCGATCGGCATAGCCTTGGTGCTGCATATAGGCACCTACCGATAGGCAGGGTCTGGAACCTGCCGTTTGGCAGTGTCTTTCAGGCCTTTTCAAAAAAGTGGCCACAGAGCGTAAACCATTGATCCGAATCATGCATGGGGTAGATCATTGGAAAGGTAATTCAAAGACCTTCGAAAGTCCTTTGGACCTCTCTTGGGTTCGGGAGTTGACTTTATGTCAAATATGGCTTGGAAGCATTCGTCGGTCCATTGGACGGGGAATCGTCGGACGTAAATGGATTGTTCATCTGCATGGTAAGTCTGAATTGTGTAGGGGTGGATCTTTGGAAAGTTTAGGAGACATACTTAGACATTCCAAAGAGTTTGATCTAGTTCGGGGAGTTGACTTTGGTCAATCGAGCCCTAGAAGCATTCGGTGACCTTTCGGAGTAAAACGGACCGTTCGTCCCTATGGTAAGTCTGAATCGCGCACGGGACAGACCGTTGGAAAGGGGTTTCAATGACCTTTGAAGATTCATTCAGTCTCGATGGAGTTGAAGAGTTAACTTAGGTCAAACAAAGCCTGGGAGCATCCGGTGGCCCCTAGATCGTGTTTCGGGGAAAATGGGTCGTTCGTTCGCATGGTAAGTCGGAATCGAGCACGGAACGGATCGTTGGAAAGGGGTTTTAGGGCCCTTCAAATATTCATTCAATCTCAGCCAAGTTAAAGACTTTGAATTTTGGTCAAATGGAGCCTGGGAGTGCCCGATGACTTCTAGGTCAGTACTCGGGGTATAACCTGGGTTCGTAGTGATGAAGGGAGGTGCTAAGGACCTAAGGAGAGTTTAGGGGATAACAGAATGGGGTGTCTACAAATGAGTTGTAACAACATCTGTAGCAATAACGTGGACATAGGTATTCCTAGAAGGGCCGAACCACGTAAAATTCATTATGTTTTCTTAGTCTCTCATCCCAATTCTTTATTTTCATTATTTATCCCTTTGTTGATTCATCAATTATTTATTGTCTCCATTTTTGGACGTTAACAAATTGGTGACATCTATGGGAAATTTGTTACAATCCATTCTGATTCCTACCCAAATCGATTCATTCAAAATACCTAGTTGAGACAGACTATAATGACGGATAATCCAGAGAGCAGCCGCATAGCGAAAGTTTAGACTCCGCTGTCCCCTATTGGGGTGGGTGATCTACACAATATATTTTTGAGCCTGGATAATGGGTAAAAAGAGTTGTAGGAAAGCGTCATGCAGTTGACACACACTTTATAGGCCGAACTAATGCAGCCCAATTCGAATATCGTAACCCCTGGACCCGAGATATCGAGGAGCGTCAAGGGGTGACTTCCCCTAGTGCCTCAAAAGTAGCGGAATTAAGAGTACAATAGTCAACCAATGGAAAATCCAAGAAGGCTGTACCTGGGATGCTATGTAAACACCAACTCCTCCTAATGGACCGAGTCACAACGGGATCAGACGTATTGCCCCGGGGATACCTTCCCCATCCATTCGCCCAAATATTTTGATGATCAGTCATACTCAGAGGAGTGTCCTGGTGTCCTAGAAAGGTTGAGCAGGGGCTTATCATTTGATTAAAAATTGGGCCCACACTGTAACTGATGGCAAGCGATAGCGATCTCGCGTGACTACTCCCGAAGGAACGAATCAGGCAGGTCCATCCTTAGTGGCTCTCGTCAATCAACTAGAGCATCGGCTGATGCCGAGCAGACTTCCAAGGAAGAGAGATTGGTTGAAAGTTGTGGATAAGAAAGAAATCCAGTTAAAGGCAATACCTAAGGTGATAACCAACCATTGAAAAAGATTCGTCCAACACCTAGAAGACCGCCTAGGAGAGATGGCCAAGTAAAAGAATCCCCTGCAGAGGGACTTCACAAAAGGATCCCCCTTCGTCTCTTCTATCGTGGTGTATCCCATACCAGTGAAATTCAAGTCATCGGTCATCACACCAAAATATAATGGGAAGACAAATCCTATTATTTTTATAGAACAGTACCAAGATCCTAAGAAAATTTCGATTCCAAATGAAATGAGGTGCCGAGCATTCTTCAGTACTATAATTGGCTCTCCCCAGATCTGGTACAACAGCCTGCCTAGAGGGTGAATAGAAAATTTTCAACAGCTGGTCGACTAGGTTTTTAGAAATTTATGCTTTGGCACAATGCTAAGGAAACAAGTTGCCCATTTGCTCGGTATTCGAGAGAGAGTAGGTGAGATCACTCGTGATTATATCACCTAATTTAGCACTCGAAAGCTGGAATTGGTGGATTACCATGAGCCAAACGCTATAACGTCTTTGATGAGAGAATGGCGGACGAGAAAGATTTTTTAGGCATTAGCTAAGGAGCCACCCAAGATTATGACTGAACAGTTGGCCAAAGCAGGGAAAATTATGAATCTAGAAGAGGCAATGGAAGCCGAAAAATCAAATAGTCCTAAGACATTAGCCAATAAAAATACTAGAAAAGAGGACCAGAAGGATATAAATATTGATAAGCCAAGAAAGTATGACGAATAAACACCTCTCACTGTTGGCTTCCACCACATAATGGAGGATATACGAGAAAGCAAAGAAGTCCGATGACCGAGAAAATTAAAGATGAAAATAAATAGGAGGGACATGATCATGTACTGTAAATTCCATAAGGACCACGGTCACAACACAAACAATTGTATAGCTTTAAAGAATGAGATCGAGGTCTTAATCAGGAGGAACAAGCTGTTCAAATATATGGATGGAAATGACCGATCAAATCCTGAAGAGGGTAAAGCCAGGAGACGATCATAATCACCTTGTCGAAGGATGAATGTCAAGAAGTGGTAGAAAGATGATGACTCAGATGACAACCCAGATCTCCCTAAAAAACTCAAGGAACCTGTGCGTGATGTCAGCATGATATCCTTTGATTTCCAGTTTATTATCTAAGGAGGTGCTAGTTGGGGACAAGACCCTATTAAAATGAAGCATACCTGAATGAGGCCCAAGCTTGCACACTTATGCAGGTTAACCTAACAGCCAATTTAGAAAAATGACCTCGTAAGGTAGCAAAGGATAAACTAATCGTCAGCTTCTCAAAAGATGATATGTCTTGGGTATTGAACCCTCATGAAATCCTCTAGTCGTCACTATGGTCATCCAAGAAGGACGGATGGCTAAGGTCCTGGTGGATAACGGAAACTCCATAGATGTAATGTTCTACTGCTGTTACAAGAAGTTGAAGATTTAGTATATAAAGCTTACACCTTATCCCCGCCCTCTAATTGAGTTTTTAGGTGAAAAGGTGTACCTGTTGGGGATGATGGAGCTAGAAGTCATGGTCGGAACTTTGCCAATTAGTCGAACAAAAAAATTTACTTATTTGTCCTCGATAAAAATATAATTTGATCTTATTATATAATATTCAGAAGGATCGGCCTGAAGAATTTTAAAGTTATCCCATATATAGTGCATCAATGCTTGAAGTTCCCGACCCACTTTGGAATATAATTTGTTAAAGGTAACCAAAAGGTAGCACGCGAGTGCTATTTTATCTTAGCAGACTAAGAAGGGCAGTAGAAGTTGATGACCACCTATCATATAAAAACTATTGGCCCTCGAGATGAAACGAAATTGGTCAATGGGCAGCCCGTCGAAGAGATTGAAACAGTCCCACTTTACGTCTATCGTCCCGAACGAACGATTCAAAGCGGGTCATCCTTAAACCCACTTTTAAAATAAGAACTTATAAAATTCACGCAACAACGCAAGAATGTATTTATGTGGAGCCATGAAGATATGTCCGGTATAGATCCTGACTTCATGTGCAACAAGTTTAATGTGATGTAAGGGGCCAAGCCGATGAAGAAAAAATTGAGGGTTTTTGATGCCGATAAGAATGTTGCCGTCCAGGAAGAGGTCCACAAACTGCAGAAAGACAACTTCATCGACGAAGTCAAATAATGTGGTTATATTGCATAAGAGAACAACAAATGGAGGACGTGCATCTATTTTATCGATCTGAACAAGGAATGTCCAAAAGATTATTTCCCGTTGCCATAGATTGACCAGCTAGTCGATGCCACTTTGAGCCACGAGCTCCTCAGCTTCATGGACGCCTACTCCGGTTATAACCAGATCAAGATAAAGCCCTCTGATATAAAAAATATGTTCTTTACAACCCATATAGGTACTTACTGTTATAATATTATGACATTCGATCTTAAAAATACAGGATCCACCTACAAATGATTGGTGAACAAATTTTTCGAAGACCAAATCGGGGTCAACATGGAGGTTTACGTGGATGACATGCTGACTAAGAGCAAGGTGGCCGCCGACCACAGTAAAGACCTTGGGAAGACCTTTGACAAATTGGAGAAGTACCAGATGAAGTTGAACCCTACCAAATACAATTTTGGGTAAAGAAAGTCATGTTCCTAGGTTTTATCATCAATCAATGACGTATTGAAGCTAACCCAGGCAAGATTCCGACTCTGCTTAACATGAAATCTCCCACAAAGAAGAAGGACGTGCAAAGGTTAATGGGGTGAGTGGATGCATTTAACAGGTTCGATTCTAAAGCCACCGATACGTTTTTTCCCTTCTTTAAGGTGTTAAGGAAGTCATTAGAAAGGAATGAATAATGTGAAAATGCGTTCATAGAGATGAAGCATTACATGGGTTCCCCACCTCTCCTATCACGACCATTTGTTGGTCAAAAACTTTACTTATACCTCGTAATGTCCAAATTAGCAGTTAGTTTGGCACTGGTGAGGGAAGAGGAAGGAGTTTAGAAACTAGTTTACTATACCTGCACAGTGAATCAAGGAGCTGAAGTTAGATACCCCCGAATAGATAAATTAGCATTGTCATTCAAAGAAGCTTCAGGAAGGATGAATCCGTACTTCTAGTCCCATACCATTGTCATTTAAACGGACTTGACCTTACTACAGGTCCTACATAAACTAGAAAAATCTAGTCGGCTCTTGGCTTAGGCGGTTGAACTGGGTGTGTATGATATACAACATGAAATAAGGATTGAGATAAAAGGGTAGGTGTTAACGGATTTCATTTATGAGTTAACCTATGAGGAGATATCATCAAAGCAAACTCCTTCGGGAGAGAGTTCGGTTCCTAATGATGAACAGTCACACCCATAGGAAACCATAGATCCTACCAGCACCGGGTAGACTCCCAAGGGTAAGAGATCCCTTAAAGAGGCTAAGGGGAAATGTGATGAGCCCCAATACAAGATTTTTAGGTTCGATAAAATGGAAGAGGAGGACTTTGACAAAAACATTGCTATATGGAAGTTATATGTCGATGGATCATGCTATTTGGTAGGAAGTGGTGTGGGCACTATCATCGCCATGCCAAACGAGATAGGCATATAATATGCTTTGTGTTACAAATTTTAAGCCTCCAATAACAAAGAATATTATAAGGCTCTCATTGCTGAGCTAAGTTTAGCTCCATTCATTGGTGCTGGCCACATTTCGACACATATTAAATCCTAATTAGTTGTCAACTAAATACTAGGGTTCTATGAAGCTAGGGAGGAGTCTATAGTAAAATATTTTGCCCTTGTACAACAAAGGTTATAAAGGTTCTCAACGACAAAAATAGTAAGGATTCATTGACCGGAGAACATCCGAGCAGATGCCCTGGCTAGGCTAGCTTCGATAAGCAGAACATCTTTACAAAGGATGCTACCAATCGAAGTATTAGCACGTTGGAGCACTGAAGAGGATGACCTGAGAATAATGGAGGTAAATCTAGGACCATCATGGATTGAAGCCATAAGGGCACAGATTGAAGATGGCAAACTCCCTGCAGATACGAGCGAACCCAGAAAGCTACGCTATAAGGCAGCTCAGTATGTAATGGAAGCAGGAGTACTGTACAGAAGAGGGTACAATATCTCACTATTGAGGTGTGTCCATCGAATGAAAGTCAATAAGATTATCAAGGAGGTGCATGAAGGATGTTGTAGAGCCCATTCCTCTAAAATATTGTAGGCAAAGTGAATAGCGACTCAAAGGTATTATTGGCCGACCATGAAGGCTAACTTCACAAATTATATGAAGAAATTTGACAAATGTCAGAAGTTCGCGAAGATCCACCGTTCCCTCGGAGCCTCATTGACTCCAATCATACCACCATGGCCATTAATAATGTGAGGAATCAATTTGGTCAGCCTGTTATTGAGAACAATAGGTAAATACAAATACTTAGTGGTTGCAGTGTACTACTTCATGAAGTGGGTGGAGGGCGAGCCCTTAGGAGAAATGACTTATGAAAGGGTACTCTAATTTATTTGGAAGATGATCATATTCCGCTACGACATGCCCTTCGCAATCATCAGGGACCAAAACACACAATTTGATAACTAGGACTTTGAAGACTACTACTCTAGGTCAAATATTCAAAAACTACACTCCACGCCCGGGCATCCATAATGTAATGGCAAAACTAATGTCACCAATAAGATAATTTTGGATGGGATCAACAAGAGACTCGATGATGCAAAAGGGAATTGTATCAACGAACTCTATAGTGTGCTTTTGGCGTACATGACCACTCCACAAACAGGTACCTGAGAAACGTCATATATGCTCGCATTCAGCACAAAAACGGTTATCCTTACTGAAATAAGACTCCTCAGTTACAGAGTCCTTAATTTTAATTCCCCAAGAAGTCATCTGGCAAGAAGACTAGACCTTGATCTATTGGAAAAGGTAAAAAAGAACGCATCGTTATGGGTGGCCTCCTACCAGCAAAGGGCCGCATGTTACTCACAACCGTCGGGTGAAGCCGATCATCTTGAAGGAGGGGGACTATGTCTTCAAGAAAGTAATATAGAAGAACAATAAGATCGAGCCCAACTGGAATAGGCCTTATCGGTTAACCAACATCGTAAGGTCTGGGACTTACCGCATAGAAACTGTTGTCAATTTATAAAATACCGCAAGTGCACGGGCTATTATAGAATAGCGAGTGTAAGTACGGGTCGAACCCACAGACCCACAGAGATTTATCAATTTTAACTTTTAAAAGAATTGCAACTGTCCAATTAGACGAAATGGGATAGATAATAATTATGAACTACACTAAATTAAAGCAACTACGATAAATGAGAGTAACACAACATATTTGTAAATAATTAGGAAATAATTAGGATTCGGGGTCCATTTATCTCCTAACTAATATTTCACATTAATTTAATGTTATCATTCCTTTTTTATAACTCAAATTAAACGGACTCTCATCGCGTTTAATTCGAAAAATATGACGGTTATGATCATAATATTTTAACGTCTCTAATAGACGGCCAAAATCCCTATTCCCTTAGAAAATAAAGGTTTTAAAATCCGCAAATGTATTTAAGCATGGACTATCAAAACAATTAAAGTGCAAGCATAATCCATAAAAAAATACTACTTTTAAATCTCAAAACTTGATTTGACAGAACAATCTTGAAGATTCTAAAACACACTCTCGTGTCGCTTTAAAATGAATATAGAATCTTTAATAACAATTAAAACAAGTAGGTAATAAACAACGATAAAATTAACGTGATAATATTAGCTAATTATGGTAAACTTCACCCTACTCCTAATATAAGAATCAAGATACCGTAATGAAAGAGAAATTTCAAGAATGAGTACAGATCTTCATTAATAAACCAAACTTACAAATAGTTCTCTCACAACAATCTTCAATCCTCTAAAAAAATGATAAAAACTTGGCCCTCAAATTGATTACAATCACTCAAAGTTTCTCCCCGAAATCCTCCATGAAATTCCTCTCTAATTGTCTACGAAATTATGAGCCCAAAGATCCTTTTTATAGGACAAGTGGTGAGGTATTTGAGTTGTGGTTGGACTCTTTCTGATTGGCCGGATGGTGTTTGTAGAAATCTCTCCACCTCTTTAATCTTTGGATCGTGATAAGGGACGAAATTTCCCCCCACTCGAAAACTTTTATCTTTTCTTGCTGAACACGCATGTCGAGTTTCGTCCAAATCGGAGAATAAAAATTTCTGACTTTTTTACGATGTAAAAACTACTTTTTTTCGAACAACCGTAAAAATCAGCTTTTTCGCGCCTATTTTGAATGATCATCAATTTGCACCAAATTCCATCATTACTCGCAAAAATTTCACTAGGCAAGTTTTTTTACAAATTAGCACAAGAATATTATAAAATTATCGAAGTGCCCATTTTTGACTCAAAATTGCCATTTTCAATTTGAATTCAATGATTCTCGCATTTTTTCCTCTTTTTAATAAAATAGTCCTAAGAACTTATTAAATACACTAAAATGGGACTAACAAAGTATAAATTTGGGTATAAAATATACAAAATAATGCACTCATCAAATACCCCCAAACCTAAACTTTTCTAGTCCTCGAGCAAAACTAAAATTTAAAATCTAACTCACTTTCGTAGGAATCACGATTGCACTTAGCACGTGAAACAAGGCGTTAAACCCCTAGTTACCCTAGCGGACGAGTTTTGTCTCGTGAGGGTTTGCAGTGAATATACCCACAAAATTAAAAAAAAAACTAGATTCAATACAACAGATTTAAAAGTAATATAACCATGTTTGAATGCAAACTTCATAAATATAGTAGAACTTCACTTTTCAATCTCAACTTATAGTGCGCGTGTGCATAGCCAATATAACCGTCCATTTGAAAATATTTGATTGTTACATTTCTTATCCGAAAGTTCGTTTTGATTTCAAAATCTCACTAGATGCACTCACAATCGAACACTCGTAAATGGGTTATTTTCTCTCGATTTTTATGAATAAAAGAGTAAATTTATATGAACAAATTTCACATATAAATGATCAAAAACGGATTTTTTTTATAATGGATGAATATGATCTCATGAATGGAAAATCTATTACTTGTTGAAAATGTTGAATCACATAATAGATCATATTCATCTTATCTTCACACTATAACTAACTTCCCTTGAGATCGATTCGTACTTTCTTTGGTTGTATTGTAGGCTCGGGTTTCGCTAGAAAGAATGTTTTTTTTGGAGTTCAAAATTTCCGAGGATATAAAGGTTTTTCGATATTTTGACTTTTAGGCACTTTTTCTCACCTCCATTTTTCTTTTCTCTTTCCCTTTTCTTTTCAACTCACATTTTTTTTCTTTTTTTTTCACACATTATTTTTGCAACCTCCTTTTCTTTTGGCCTTTTTCCAACCGTAATTTTACTCTAGTATTCTTAGCAAATGGTCATGACTTCTTTTTATGGGCTTTAAACTCCCAGTTGGAGTTACATAGGATAATGAGTCTTGAACAAAAGGCATGTTTTCTTTTTGGCTCCAATGGGCTTGTAATAGAATAATGTAAAAATTGTGGACTTAGGCTTAATTTTGGCATTTCAAACGATGGCCTAATATCATTTCTCAAGTTTCATTAAGTTGATATTTGTCTCAAGACGACTTACTAAGACTTCTTGTGCATAGGATTCACATTTTGACTTTTTGTTCCAGTAATCGAACAAAACAATGAATTTAAGATCATCAACGAATTTATCACTGAAGGAAAGTTTGAGTTATTTTAACTCGGATTGATTTAAATCTCTCGAAAACGATGAATGGCACAATATCTTACTGGGCTAAAATCTCCACATTTATTTGTTAAGCATGTTAAATTTCGCCTCAATATCCATTTTCTATCATATTATTCGGCTAATGTGTAAAAATTTCATAAGTTGAGAGATGGATGAATTAATTCTATATTAACAAATCGTTTCAAGACTCAATTATATTGAAAATCTTTTTGGATTTTTGAATTTTTTCTGATTGTTTTTCTAAAATACCATCCTTACCCTCAAACCTAAATTTTACATTGTCCTTAATGTATGCTCAAATAAAAATAAGGACAAAAAAATAAAGTAAAGAAGTAAAATGATTATACATGTTAACTAAAACAAATAAAAAATAAAAAAAGGGAAATAAAACTACACTAATAATATACAAACCGTTGAAAATTACCATCATCACCATAAATTAATAATCGAAATAGTTGTGGGTCATTCAAATTAATAAAATTTATAGCACTTAGTGCCAAAACATCATAAATTTGAGAGCATGACCGCACAACACAAATTTCAATCTTAAATCCATGGTCATAATGATGTGCACTGACATCATTAATAAAAAATAAATTTGAAGCATGAATCTATGTCGATGCATCACATGGAGGTAATAAATTGCAATAAGGATCCAAATATTTACTAACCTTTTTCGAAAATAGTCACGTAAAATTGGGGATGCACACTCCACTCCTAAATGTGAGATTTTATGAAAAACGCGGGAAGAAAAGGTATCACGGGGCAATACACTTTCTTCATCAAAAATAGGAGGACCGTCATAGATACTTGAAGTATCACTAATCAAATGACGAATCCTCAAATAAATTTTCCCACATATAAGGACAATCAACATTCGTAATTAAATTAGGAGAAAAATCTCGACAAACATCCAAATCATTGCAAGTATTACACGTGTCAAGATTGTCAATTTTTTTCTCCTCACAAAATTGATTACCCCCAATTAATTCATGATTATTTTTAGAAATAACATCATTATACTGTTTATTCACCTCTCTCCAATTGATCCACTTTGGTGGACCAATAGTAGTTATAGGGGTTGGAGTCTCATCCATACCTTCTTTAATTTTTAAAATGACTACTGACCCATCTGAATTAAATTGAAATACGTAGTCATCTAGATTTTCAGTATTTTGTAAAAACACGTCCACAGGATCAATTGAGGAATATGAGAAAGATGACGGGATAACAATATGAGGATCACCCATTGCAATTTACAACGCATGAATTTATTTATTTATTTTGGATAGCGCCTACTCTTTGACAAGGGAGAATTTAAAAGACGACAAACTGCGGTTATCTCCTCAAATTCTGATTTCACCTCCAGGTAGGTGCTCGGTATGAAGACTCATTAAAAACCACCAATCCTAGACAAGGTGAAACATAATCGATTTGACAAGTTCGCGTTGGAGTAGCTTTTAATTCTGGCCTTGTTAAGAGATTTTTTTTATTCTGTTTTTGGATTTTTTTTTTTATTTTTTATTTGTTATGAGATTTTTACTAAAAAAATGCAAAAAGTAAAACAAACTAGTCTGAAAGTCACAACATCTTTTTTAAAAAAAATTTGTCAAATCCCCGGCAACGGCGCCAAAAACTTGTTGTCAATTTATAAAATACCGCAAGTGCACGGGCTATTAGAGAATAGCGAGTGTAAGTACGGGTCGAACCCACAGAGATTTGTCCATTTTAACTTTTAAAAGAATTTCAACTGTCCAACTAGACGAAATGGGATAGAGAATAATTATGAACTACACTAAATAAAAGCAACTACGATAAATGAGAGTAATACAACATATTTGTAAACAATTAGAAAATAATTAGGATTCGGGGTCCATTTATCACGTAACTAATATTGCACACTAATTTAATGTTGTCATTCCCTTTTTATAACTCAAATTAAACCGACTCTCGTTGCGTTTAATTCGGAAAATATGACGGTTATGATCATAATATTTTTAACGTCTCTAATAGACGGCTAAAATCCCTATTCCCTTAGAAAATATAGGTTTTAAAATCCGCAAATGTATTTAAGCATGAACTATCAAAACAATCAAAGTGTAAGCATAATCCATCAAAAATTACTATGTTTAAATGTCAAAACTTGATTTGACAAAACAATCTTGAAGGTTCTAAAACACACTCTCGTGTCGCTTTAAAATGAATATAGAATCTTTAATAACAATTAAAACAAGTAGGGAATAAATAACGATAAAATTAACCTGACAATATTATCTAACTATGATAAACTTCACCCTACTCCTAATATAAGAATCAAGCTACCATAATGAAAGAGAAATTGCAAGAATGAGTAGAGATCTTCATTAATAAACCAAACTTCCCAATAGTTCTCTCACAACAATCTTCAATCCTCTAAAAAATGATAAAAACGTGGCCCTCAAATTGATTACAATCACTCAAAGTTTCTCCCCAAAATCCTCCACGGAATTCCTCTCTAATTGTCTACGAAATTATGAGCCCAAGGGTCCTTTTTATAGGAGAAGTGGTGAGGTATTTGAGTTATGGTGGGACTCTTTATGATTGGCCGAATGGTATTTGTAGCTATCTCTCCACCTCTTTAATCTTTGGATCGTGATAAGGGACGAAATTTCCCCCCACTCGAAAACTCTTAACTTTTCTTGCTGAACACGCATGTTGAGTTTCGTCCAAATCGGAGAATTAAAATTTCCTACTTTTTGACGATGTAAAAATAACTTTTTTTCGAACGACCATAAAAATCTGCCTTTTCGCGCCTTTTTTGAATTGATCATCAATTTGCACCAAATTCCATCATTACCTGCAAAAATTTCACTAGGTAACTTTTTTCACAAATTAGCACAAGAATATTATAAAATTATCGAAGTACCCATTTTTGACTCAAAATTGCCATTTTCAATATGAATTCAATGATTCTCGGATTTTTTCCTCTTTTTAATAAAATAGTCCTAAGAACTTATTAAATACACTAAAATGGGACTAACAAAGTATAAATTTGGGTATACAATATAAAAAATAATGCACTCATCAGAAACCTTAGTGGGAGAATAGTTCAAAACTCCTAGAATTCGGAACACCTTAGGAAATATTATCAATAATTTTTTAGTTATTTCATTTACTTAGCTTGCACCGTCGCAATTAATAAAGCTATGTTTTCATCTCTCATTTTATTGATTTCTTTCTAGAGCAAGATATAGTGAACAAGTCATAAATTGTCTCCCAAAAATGATAGACTAAGAAAAAAAATACTTGATCCTTGTGTAGACTTATTCCCACAAGTTTAAAAAAAGAAACTCGACTAAAACCTTGCACGACCACGCAGATCGCGAACAAGGTGGTCGGCCAAAAGACTGTAAGACCCCATGGATCGCAAAAAATTTAACTTGTATAAATTTATTTTCACAAGTTCTACCAAACCCTTGTACGACCTCACAGGTCGCGAATGAGGTGGTCGACCAAAAGATTGTATGACCCCACGTGTCGCGAACAGTTAAACTTGTATAAATTTGTTTTCACAAGTTTTACCAAACCCTTGTACGATCTCACAGGTCACGAATGAGGTGGTCGGCCAAATAGCAGTACGACCTCATAGGTCGCGAATAATTGAACTTTTACAAACTTGTTCTCACAAGTTTACCAAACCCTTGTAAAACCTCATAGGGTGTGAACGAGGTGGTCGATCAAAAGTCTGCACGACCCCATAGGTTGTGAACAATTCTACAGGTACAAACATATTATAATAGGTTTGAGAATAAGATGATCAACTTAAACACTCTGTATCTGTAGAACCTCCCGAGTTATGAACAGAAAGTCATTGAGTATTATTTAAAGGAATGAAAGTCCTATCATTTTTTACGAACATGCAAGAAGATTAATAAGCAAATTTTAATAAAAACTAGCAAAAAAAATTTCATATATGACGTGCCAAAAATACAAAACCGTTACTCGATGAATATAAGAAAAAGATATACAGAAGTTCATCAAATATGTTTGGGCGCAGGACCATCAGTTGGAGGTTTTTCACCTTCCTCACGATCTAGGGTCGCAGCTTCTTCATCGTCTCCTTGCCACTCATTCACTGTCTCGACGATATCAGGGTAATGAGTTATCACCCTCTTCTTCAACTCCTCGTACCCTTCCAGAAAGTAACCAAGGCACTCGGTGTTGAATTCCATCGAGGATTTGTAGGCCTCAACAGCTACTGCTTTGGCAGAAGCAAGGGCATCCTGAGAAGCATACAACTCTACAGTAAGGGCAGACTTTTCCTTTTCAAACTTCTCTCTCCCAGTAATAAGAACTTCATTCAAACTCTGAATCTTGGCATCATTAGTACTCGATTTTTCCTTAATACTGGTGTTCTCATTTTCCATCTTTCTTAACTCTTCCGTCCTCGCCATCAACTGCTCATCTCCATCCTTTAGTTCAGTAGAGATCTTACTGTATCCAGCTTTTAATGAATTATTCTCCTCGGCAAGCTCATTGTAGACCACATGGTTAACCAATGACTTCTCTCAAAAAATAGTACATGCCATAGACGCTTAGAAGACAAATAAGTGAATGATAAAAAGTCTAAGAAAGATTCATACCACTGACAACTGATGTTGTGCTAAAGTCCATAGGGAATATGGTTAAGAACATCTCAAGAACTCAAAATCCTTCATATGACCGCGATAACCAAACAGATCGATGGAATTTTTATCATGGTAGAAGATGGAGTTTGGGTCGGACTTCGGGTCTTCATAGGTAACCTTATGTTTAGGATTAAACTCAAACTCAGGATCCTTGCTATAATGAGAAGTATGGACTAGACCAGAAGCATGAATAGGATCAGAGGTACGACCTAGTCCCCTCAACAACTTGCACGGAGGCTGCCTATCTTCCTCTTCCTCTCAGGATATATTATCTCCATATAAAGGGTGCATGGGAGCTTTACCCTTCGCCTTGGAAGCAACTTTAGCCTCCTACTGTTGAGTAACTTGGTCAGCTGCTTTGGAAGCAGCAACTTGCTTGATCCAGTCTACTTCTGGCTAGCACAAACTCTTTTTTGCCTAGCCACAGCTAGGACTTTACGGTCAATGGGATGAGGAGACATTCCCAAGGTCTCTTTAGATGGATGCTCCTTAACACATGAAAAAAATGAAAAATAGAGACATTAACATATAAAACTAAATCATTTATGGATGAAAAGTGGGGCACCAGTATAACTTACCAGCTTCAAAGTTTCCTTCCCCACCTACAAGCTGCTGGCCCTTATCAAGATGGGTCTCCTGTGCCACACAACCCTACAAAGTCACCTCAAACTCTAACAGGGCATGACCACGAGGAGTATGGTATTCAGTAGTAATAAATTTTTCAACAGTGAACAAATCTTCAAATTTTGGAGGCTCCTTCTTATAGTATTCAAAACAAGGTCAACCAAAGACTTATCATTCCTGGGGGATCATTTCACAGAAATAAGCAAACAGTATAATAATATCAGAACGATAAGACGACCCAAAAAAAAGGAAATATCAAATGGCAGTAAATGTTTTTACCTATGTTGTTGGGTCCATTCCATTCCTTGGGAACCCTACATGACCTATCTCATTTAAGGGACCTAAATTCCTAATCTCGTTTAATGAACACATATTGGCCCTTCCAGCTATGATTTCTATTCTGGACCACAATAACCATCCTATATTGGGGCTTTTGAGCAAAAAATAATAATACCTAGGGGATTTGGTGTTGTCTTTTAAACTGTGAACATATCTCCAGAACATCATGGCCCCTAGTATGGTTTTGTAGGTGTTGGGAGGTAGATGGGTCAGAGTCGCACCATAACCCCTAAGAATTAAATGAATTATGGGATGAATAGGTAGACTCAACCCCACTGTGAGAGCCCACAAGGGTAGGTAAATATCCTTGATGTCCTTTACATAATAACACCTCTATGATACGCAAGGCATTCTAGTTTGGATGGATATGGGAATGACAAATTTCTCTCTCATCACATCAAACTCCTCCTCCTTGATAGTGAAATGATACCAACGAGCATTAGGCTCGACGGGATTATAAGTATTAGAGGACCCAATAGGATCCTCTTCATCTTTATCCATAGCCTCATTGTGGGACTCATCAATAGGGGAAGTGGACGGATGGAGACCAACACTTTCTGGCCTAATATCCTCAGCCCTATCAGTAGCAGCCTCCTCAAAAAAGGGAATCAAGGTTTATGAGATCCATAGAGACGGTATGGAAGGAGGAATAGCAGGTACAATAGAAGAAATGTCTAAAACAGGTAAATAAATGTAAGGAACCCTAGGATTAACAAAAGATCCACAACTAGAGGAAACCCTAGGTGTGTAACAAGGGTGACCTGGCTCTTCCTCCAGTCTAACCACCTGTAAAGGAAGGGAAAACCTCCTCTCAATAATGCTAGGATGCTCTGACTCAAGTTCGCAAATAAAATTATAAATTCTTTGGACATGTGGTGGAAAACTCATAAGAACTACTATTTCTATCTACTAAAGCTAGGTCAACCAACTCAATGGTCGTCTAACACCACAAGAATAAACCTGAGTAAAAGATAAGGTAGGAAAGAGATATTTCCTCACACACCAATTCATTTAAACGTTGTTCAAGCCTGTGGAGAGCTTGAGTTTGAATTGCTTGCTCTTGCTCAAGTATGAACTTTTGCAAGAGGGTTTCGAGAGTGGATGTGGATGAAGGTGTTGGTGGATTGATGGGTGGTGACGGTGGGTGAGGTGGACACAACGCGCTATAATCAGGACTATACGGAGAATACTCAAATGAAGTGTGTGGGGTGGGACCAAGTGCATCATACACGAAAGGATTGCTCTCGTGATGGACATATGGTTGATACTCATGGGGTGCGTAGTGAGGAAACTGATCGTGACTGGGTGCACAAGGTTGCCATGACGACTGTTGGAACGTGTGAGGATCCACAACATCGGGTTGGGATACGTATTGCGTGAAAGGGTGATCAGGCCTCCACGAATAGCTGGGGTACTCACACAACTCGGGATTGGTTATATAGGGAGAATAGGCCGAGGTGGGTTCCGGGACAGTGTCATATGGATATACATGTTCCATGGTGGGTTTGTATGGATATGACAAGTATGGACACACATTCGACATGTGATCGGCATTAGAACAGTGGGTGCACAACAAAGGAGGAGGCACGGTGACACTTGACACCAAGGGTGATGGAATAGGAGGTGAGTGCATAGATGGGTCAAGAGTACCAACGGTACTCGTGAGAGAGGTGAAATCATGAAGAATATCATAAAGAGATCGCTCGGGACCACTCTCACACGTGTCACGTGTCAATGGAAAATGACCAAAGTAGTCCCTTAAAGGACGTTCTTCGGCCATGTGGAGAGAAATATATTTTTTTGATTTTTTCTAAAAAGGAAAGAAATAAAATATTTTTGGATTTTTTCTAAAAAGGAAAGAAAGAAAATATTTTTGAATTTTTTTGTGAAAAATAAAGGAAGGAAAATATTTTTGGATTTTTTTGAAAAATAAAGGAAGAAAAATATTTTTGGATTTTTGGATTTTTTTTTTTTTTTGAAAGAAAAGGTGGGGAAAAAAATATGGACTCTTTGAATTGGACGGACTAACTAAAATCGACTACCGAAAAATGAATTGGACACACACAAGTCAAGAAAATTTCCTAACTAGCACATAGCCAATTTTTATCTTCAAATTTAGTGAGAGGGGTAGTCAAATTTTAATTAAGTCCGTGGGCGATAAAAATCACGGAAATATGAGTGATCGCCTTTATAAAAATATTCTCCTAGTGGGCTACCTAGTTAATTGATTTTAAATTTAATGATGGCTAGGGTAGCACACAATGATAAGCGAGTGAGTCGGGTGATGAAATCCCTTCTCATGAGTGACCGGGTGTAGGTCTTAGTCAATTAATTCATCACACCATTCGAAAATAAATGCGAGAATAAAATCACATAAGACCACACAAATCACACACAATAAATGACTCGCTAACAGGAGAGGCGCGAGGGTGTAAGAAATATACCTCCCACGGTTTTTAGGCCGTGGGGTGCCGAAAAATTTGAGTCGACCGGGGGGAGATCACGCCAATCTCAGTCGTCCCCGGGAGTCCTACCGACCCAAGGTAGAGAGGCTTCTAAATCCTCGCCAATGGATGCCCTCTCTCTACCTTGTCCGGTTTCCCTATCACGCTTGTCTTTAATTATTACAAATTTAAATGGAAAATAAATGGTGTCTCTAAGCACCGCAATACAAGCCAAGATAATAAGAAAGTCCTAATACAATCCTTCTAAAAAAATGGTACAAAAAAAATAATAAAGTGTAACAAAAAATAAATGAACTACAATATGAAATTCCCTCCGAGCTTCACAATCCCAAGAATGGCAACGCCGCCATTTGATAAAAAGACTTTTGGGTGTATATCGTTGTTGTTGAAAGCCAAGTTAGTCAAAACCTCACATACCTACAAATATAATAAACTCAAGTGTAGCGGTAAGTAAGGGTATCAATCCACTTTCTAGGGAGTAAAGCAAATGGAACAAATTCACATGTAATTCACTTTTTATTTTCTTTTTGTGCTTTTTCACTTTTCTAATTTTTTTAACTTTTTCAATATTAAAACAAAAGGGTGAGGTGAGGTCTAAACTAAAATAAACTAAAGTGTGAGATGAAAACTAACTAGAAAGTAACTAAAATGAAAATTAAAGTCTAAACTAAAAATAAGAGATAAAGTGAAGAAAATAATTGTGAGAACAATCAAGGAGTGGGGTTATGCCATAATTTCTATTTAATCTATTTAATTAATTTATTCAAACTAAACTTCCCAAATTAATATTGAAATTACAAATCAACTCTCGTTGCAAATGTAATTTTAATAATAATCTTTTAGAGGATTAAATTTATAATCCTACAACTCACAAAATGTAGATCTAAACATCATCTAACAATTCACCCGCTAGGATCGACTTACTAAATTAGTTTAGATCATAAAAATATGATTAGAGTTGAAATTCAAAGAAATAATTTCACATTTTAGAAAAACCTATCTCTAGTTCGATTCTAAGATGGAAATTAAGACTAGAATCTCGATTTTCTCTCGAAAATCATTTACCCTCTCTCGAGGCGTAAATTAAAAGTAAGATTGCAAAAATAATCATCAAAGAGAATTTTAATTTAATTAAACTAATTAAATTAACATTAACATCAAAATAATGGGTCTCCCCACCCCTTGAAAGGGGTTCTAGCCTAACATGATATGAAACATGACAAATTAATAATCAAGGCTACTAAAATAAAAGAGAAGAGAATAGAACAAGCAAACCAAGTCTCCTTGAGAAAGTTGAACTCTAATCTTCCAAATTGAAGCACACACCTCTTAATTGAGCATCCAAATGATTTGAAATTAAAATATCCACTCAATTAATTCTCTAACAATATTTAATCTCACAAATATCTAAAAATAAAAAAATGAAAAAAAAAACTATTTACAAGGATTTATTTTCTAAACTAAACTATTTCTCTTTCTAGAATTTTCTCTCTACAATCTAGAATTCCCTACAAATGAGGTCTTCATCTTCATTTTATATGCAATGGAGCAAAGGGGCATATGTGGGAATTGGCTAGAGGTGCATGGGTTTTGGGTGAGGTCACATGTGCATGGGGGTGTGAGGTGAGGGAATAATTGGAAAAAATCTGATTTGTTATTGAGGGTAATTTGGGAAAATGGGGTTAAGTGGTTGTTGGGGGGTAAAATGGGTATTAGGCACATGGGGAATTGGTTTGCCTTGGTTTTGGGATTTGGCAGGTGGAAACAAATAGGGGGTTTGAAGAAGTGGGTTTTTAGACTTAGGTTTGAAATGGGTTTGGTTTTTTTGTTTGGGAAATGGGTTGGATGGATGTCGGGTTGAAGTGGGTCGGAAAGTGGCGGGTAGAAGAAGGGATGGTAGTGACGGGTTTAAGTTTCCACCGGCTGAGAGGGTCGTGATGTCGAGGTGCTGTCGCCAGAGAGTAAGGGGTGTTGCCGGCGAGTTCCGGATGGGGTTGGTTTGGGACGCGGCGGGGTAGAGGTTGGTCGCGAAACAGACCCGCTTGGGTCGCAGTCGCTGGCGGTTAAGGGGTTTCAGGGGCTGCCGGCGTCGGGGGGGGTTAGTGTTAGAGGTTCGGACGGGGGCTGTCGGGTTGTCACCGGAGGGAGAGGGGCGGTTGGCGTTTTTGGTTTCAAGCCACCACCAACAGGTGGTGGTATTTTATTGGGATCGGGGATTGAGGCTTGAGGTGGGTTTTTTCTGTTTTGGAGAGAGGAGAGAGAAGGTGAGAGGTTGAAGAAGGAGAGAGGGGGGTTAGAGTGTGGTGAGGGTGTAGGAAGTAGGGGTGAGGGTGAGGGTAGTTTAATGGGTATTAGGATAAGTGTGTGATAATGGTGATGTGTGTGTTTAATTTGGACCTTAAAATAACACTAACTAAAATAAAAAAATAAACTAGAAACCCAAAAAATAAAATTATATTCTAAAAATAAAATAAAGAATCAAAATAAAAATAAAACAAAAATCCTAAAATATAAAATCTAATAAACTAAACTAAACTCCTAAAATTAATCCTAATAAAATAAAACTAAAAATCAATAAAAATCAAAATAAAATAAAAATAAAACTAATCCTAATAAAATAAAATAAAACTAAAAATAATCAAAATCAAAATAGAATAAAATTATATTAATAAAAATAAAATAGAAAAATAGAAAATAAAATCTAAAAATTCTAAAATAAATCCTAAAAATAGAAAAGACTTAAACTAAAAATCTAAAAATAATAAAAAGGACACAAACAAAGCACACAGAGGGTTTGGGACAGCTTAGGATAGGATTATGGCTCGGGTGAGGTTCTTGGGGTACAGGATAAGGGTATTTAGCTCCAATGTAACTGTAATTGACCTCGAAATGTAGCTTTTGGCACCGCAACTACAGTTAAGCCTGCATGATAAACATTTACGCGCATAAGACCCATATTGTCGAGAAATAGCAACTAAAATACAACTATTCGGGGTATAAAATGTACAGTTTTGGGTGCTTATCACACCACCCCCAAACAGAGCGTTGCTAGTCCTCGAGCAATAAGATAGAGAGACAGAGAAAGATAAGAAACCAAAAGTGTACCACTTTCGCGGGCACTTGCGATTGCACTTAGCATGTGCAACAAGCCTTTAAACCTATAGGTTGCCCTACAGGACGAGTTGTGTCTCGTGAGGGTTTGCAGGGAATATACCCACAAAATTCTTTATTTGCAAAAATTTATTAAATGGCAGTCAATCTCTTATTAGACATAGAATAATCGCACAATCCATCACATGAGAAAATGATTTCAGAAATACAAGCTAGAATGTGTAAAAAGTTAGCTAAGCGAATACACAAGGCACATCCTCCCTAGAACTCAATGTGTGTAGTGTGAATCAGTCAAAACGGGTCGAGAATCATAAGAGTAATTCCTAGATTGCCTTGTCGGAATCAACGCTTCAACTTCAAATCTCACTAGATATATCACTCTCAAACGAACTCTCGAGATTAGGGTAAGTGTATCGCTCTTGTGTGTGAGGAGGTGAGTAAATGTAAGCAAGTTCAAACGTCTCACACACGCATAAGAAAGAACGAACAATAAGAAAGAAAGTGATCTCATGAAAGGAATGCTAATCACTATAGTGAGAACGACGAGTTATTCACCACGTTGACTATTATTTGCCCGAACACCTAGGGGAACATGTATGTATATGGGTGAGGGGAAATGAAATGGGAAGGATGGTATGAGGTGTGATGGATGGATGGTGGATATTGATATGAAGGATGAGTGATGGATGTGTGAAGCATAGAAGATGGATGGATGTGTGAGAAGAGTGTATACACTTTAGGCACAAATGTCTTTATTTCTAACTACAAACTCTCTTTTTCTTTTCTTTTCTCTCTTTCTTTTCTTTTCTTCTTTTTTTTTATTTTTGCTATTTTTATGTTTTTTTTTTCTTTTTTCTTTTTTTTTTTTGTTTTTCTCTCACTTTTCAAACTAACAATGATGACATTTACATTTGAAATCACACTCTTTTATTTGAAAATGATGATGGATGATATAAATGGAGGTGATGATGGTGAGGGAGAAGTATGTGGGAATGTGGAAGAGCATGGGAATATAATGGGTGAAGTGTATGGAAATATGATATGGGGGAAAGTGGTAGGTGTATGGATGAAAATCCTAATGATCGGGACAAATATCAAGACATGCGTTTCTTACAACTCGAAAAAGATGTCATTCTCAGTGATCAAGCCAAATTTTTATGAAAGAAAATGAGATCATACAACAATTTAATGCGGACCCAAACGAAGTTGAATCAACTTGTGACTCGGAGATTGCGTAAAACACTCTAAAAGGGTGAAATGCACAAATCTCACGGGCTAAAGTCTCTACTAGTGATCCTTAAGGTTCTCTTTAGAATTATAGTACTCTTCAACTCTAAACGTAATGACGTGATAAGTGCGCAAATTTTGTTGAGTCTAGAAATTCATGGTGCAAAATGCCTTGTTATGTATTACATAAGCTATTTATAAAATATTCTCTAGCTTGATTCCTAGACTTGAAAAGATGGATGATTGAAAATTCACATCAATGATTGAGATGAAAGAAACTGCACGAAATTTTAAAAATCAGGTTCAACAATCAAATTTTTTCAAAAGAGGTACGATTTTGATAAAATTCCCCACCCCCAAACAAAAAGGAACATCGTCCTCGATGTTGAGTAAAATGATTTTTAAAATTGAGAGCATAAGGTAGGAAAGAGATTACCAGAATGAACCGCTAATGAAGTGGACATGTGAATCCAAGAATAAACCTGAGTAAAAGATAAGAGAAAAAATGTGTACAAGTCCATAAGCATGATAAAGCATAGGGTGATGTGAAACACCACCCCCAAACAGGATGAGACTAGTACAAGAAACGCGGGCTGCCTCCCGGTAGCGCTAAGTTTAATGTCTTCAGCCAGACCGATGGGATCTCACCCTAAGGATAAGATCTATGAAAGCGCAGGGCGACAGAAGAATCGGGTGATGAGAATCACCCCCAAACAAGACTGAAGCGTCAGTCTTGCTGGAAAAAGGCTAAATGTGTCAATGCACTTGTATAGCAAAGTGCATCGCACGATGCAAAGCATCGGTGGACCAAGGGCGGGTGGGTATTAAGGTAAGGGTGAGGGTGAAAAGGTATCGGTCTTGGGCTTTATTGAGCCGAAAGGTGAGGGCGACTAGGGACCTATAAGCATAGTGCTCAAGTTGGTGAGTTAGGCGAAAGGGTTTGGTAAGTGGAATGGGGTGGGCCTCATAAAAATCACACGACCATTCTATGAATGGACAATGATAATGGTCGCGCCGTGACACGCCAGGGAGTTGTTGAGAAAAATCAACACCACAAGAGAGTGGCGTGCATGGAGGAACAAACTCGGTGTCACGGAAGTGGAGAGTATCACCATAACTCTCGTGGAAGGTGGATGGTTTTAGGTGAGGATATAAAAATGTAGATGGAAATATTAAATGTGTAAAATCAAGATCCAAACCAGGTGGTGTGGTAGAAGATATAATGGGTGGGTCGGGTGGGACAAATGGTGTATCGGGTGGGATAACGGTGGAGGAAGATGATCCAACTCAAGCGTGGGAGACACACACTCATTGGGAGGAGTAAAGGAATACTCACAAGGGAGTGTGGTTTCTAAAGATGGAGTTGTCAACTTCTCTATAAAAGCAGCATCGGTAAATGGGGTGGGTGGGTAAAAAGAGGCACCAATCTCAGAGATAGAGGACTCACTAGAAATATCAGGCTCAATGGGAGCCATGCATGGAGGAATAGGATCCAAATCCGGATAGTTAGAAACTATCACGGATTCTATCTCGGGAAAATGGTGAACACTCGTGGCCGGAGCTAACCTAAGATAAATTGGTTCCTCGGGAACACAAGGGTGAAGCTCAATAGGTGTAGACTCGGGCATTTTTTTGGATTCGACGGGAAAGTAAGTGGGAACCAGAACCGCAAGGTGAGGTTCATATGGATATAGTGGGAATTGATCAGGCTCACTAATGAAAGGTAAGTCAACACAAATGTGGACTTGGGACCCGGACCATGGAATGGTCTCAACTTCGAGATTCTCAGGGTGGTAGGGTTGGTCACACTCAAATTTGGTGGCACAAGACGACGCATCATCACACTCGGTTGCGACGATGGATGGAGCCATGGGAATATCCGACTCTCGCTCACACACCAATTCATTTAAACGTTGTTCAAGCCTGTGGAGAGCTTGAGTTTGAATTGCTTGCTCTTGCTCAAGTATGAACTTTTGCAAGAGGGTTTCGAGAGTGGATGTGGATGAAGGTGTTGGTGGATTGATGGGTGGTGACGGTGGGTGAGGTGGACACAACGCGCTATAATCAGGACTATACGGAGAATACTCAAATGAAGTGTGTGGGGTGGGACCAAGTGCATCATACACGAAAGGATTGCTCTCGTGATGGACATATGGTTGATACTCATGGGGTGCGTAGTGAGGAAACTGATCGTGACTGGGTGCACAAGGTTGCCATGACGACTGTTGGAACGTGTGAGGATCCACAACATCGGGTTGGGATACGTATTGCGTGAAAGGGTGATCAGGCCTCCACGAATAGCTGGGGTACTCACACAACTCGGGATTGGTTATATAGGGAGAATAGGCCGAGGTGGGTTCCGGGACAGTGTCATATGGATATACATGTTCCATGGTGGGTTTGTATGGATATGACAAGTATGGACACACATTCGACATGTGATCGGCATTAGAACAGTGGGTGCACAACAAAGGAGGAGGCACGGTGACACTTGACACCAAGGGTGATGGAATAGGAGGTGAGTGCATAGATGGGTCAAGAGTACCAACGGTACTCGTGAGAGAGGTGAAATCATGAAGAATATCATAAAGAGATCGCTCGGGACCACTCTCACACGTGTCACGTGTCAATGGAAAATGACCAAAGTAGTCCCTTAAAGGACGTTCTTCGGCCATGTGGAGAGAAATATATTTTTTTGATTTTTTCTAAAAAGGAAAGAAATAAAATATTTTTGGATTTTTTCTAAAAAGGAAAGAAAGAAAATATTTTTGAATTTTTTTGTGAAAAATAAAGGAAGGAAAATATTTTTGGATTTTTTTGAAAAATAAAGGAAGAAAAATATTTTTGGATTTTTGGATTTTTTTTTTTTTTTGAAAGAAAAGGTGGGGAAAAAAATATGGACTCTTTGAATTGGACGGACTAACTAAAATCGACTACCGAAAAATGAATTGGACACACACAAGTCAAGAAAATTTCCTAACTAGCACATAGCCAATTTTTATCTTCAAATTTAGTGAGAGGGGTAGTCAAATTTTAATTAAGTCCGTGGGCGATAAAAATCACGGAAATATGAGTGATCGCCTTTACAAAAATATTCTCCTAGTGGGCTACCTAGTTAATTGATTTTAAATTTAATGATGGCTAGGGTAGCACACAATGATAAGCGAGTGAGTCGGGTGATGAAATCCCTTCTCATGAGTGACCGGGTGTAGGTCTTAGTCAATTAATTCATCACACCATTCGAAAATAAATGCGAGAATAAAATCACATAAGAGCACACAAATCACACACAATAAATGACTCGCTAACAGGAGAGGCGCGAGGGTGTAAGAAATATACCTCCCACGGTTTTTAGGCCGTGGGGTGCCGAAAAATTTGAGTCGACCGGGGGGAGATCACGCCAATCTCAGTCGTCCCCGGGAGTCCTACCGACCCAAGGTAGAGAGGCTTCTAAATCCTCGCCAATGGATGCCCTCTCTCTACCTTGTCCGGTTTCCCTATCACGCTTGTCTTTAATTATTACAAATTTAAATGGAAAATAAATGGTGTCTCTAAGCACCGCAATACAAGCCAAGATAATAAGAAAGTCCTAATACAATCCTTCTAAAAAAATGGTACAAAAAAAATAATAAAGTGTAACAAAAAATAAATGAACTACAATATGAAATTCCCTCCGAGCTTCACAATCCCAAGAATGGCAACGGCGCCATTTGATAAAAAGACTTTTGGGTGTATATCGTTGTTGTTGAAAGCCAAGTTAGTCAAAACCTCACATACCTACAAATATAATAAACTCAAGTGTAGCGGTAAGTAAGGGTATCAATCCACTTTCTAGGGAGTAAAGCAAATGGAACAAATTCACATGTAATTCACTTTTTATTTTCTTTTTGTGCTTTTTCACTTTTCTAATTTTTTTAACTTTTTCAATATTAAAACAAAAGGGTGAGGTGAGGTCTAAACTAAAATAAACTAAAGTGTGAGATGAAAACTAACTAGAAAGTAACTAAAATGAAAATTAAAGTCTAAACTAAAAATAAGAGATAAAGTGAAGAAAATAATTGTGAGAACAATCAAGGAGTGGGGTTATGCCATAATTTCTATTTAATCTATTTAATTAATTTATTCAAACTAAACTTCCCAAATTACTATTGAAATTACAAATCAACTCTCGTTGCAAATGTAATTTTAATAATAATCTTTTAGAGGATTAAATTTATAATCCTACAACTCACAAAATGTAGATCTAAACATCATCTAACAATTCACCCGCTAGGATCGACTTACTAAATTAGTTTAGATCATAAAAATATGATTAGAGTTGAAATTCAAAGAAATAATTTCACATTTTAGAAAAACCTATCTCTAGTTCGATTCTAAGATGGAAATTAAGACTAGAATCTCGATTTTCTCTCGAAAATCATTTACCCTCTCTCGAGGCGTAAATTAAAAGTAAGATTGCAAAAATAATCATCAAAGGGAATTTTAATTTAATTAAACTAATTAAATTAACATTAACATCAAAATAATGGGTCTCCCCACCCCTTGAAAGGGGTTCTAGCCTAACATGATATGAAACATGACAAATTAATAATCAAGGCTACTAAAATAAAAGAGAAGAGAATAGAACAAGCAAACCAAGTCTCCTTGAGAAAGTTGAACTCTAATCTTCCAAATTGAAGCACACACCTCTTAATTGAGCATCCAAATGATTTGAAATTAAAATATCTACTCAATTAATTTTCTAACAATATTTAATCTCACAAATATCTAAAAATAAAAAAATGAAAAAAAAAACTATTTACAAGGATTTATTTTCTAAACTAAACTATTTCTCTTTCTAGAATTTTCTCTCTACAATCTAGAATTCCCTACAAATGAGGTCTTCATCTTCATTTTATATGCAATGGAGCAAAGGGGCATATGTGGGAATTGGCTAGAGGTGCATGGGTTTTGGGTGAGGTCACATGTGCATGGGGGTGTGAGGTGAGGGAATAATTGGAAAAAATCTGATTTGTTATTGAGGGTAATTTGGGAAAATGGGGTTAAGTGGTTGTTGGGGGGTAAAATGGGTATTAGGCACATGGGGAATTGGTTTGCCTTGGTTTTGGGATTTGGCAGGTGGAAACAAATCGTGGGTTTGAAGAAGTGGGTTTTTAGACTTAGGTTTGAAATGGGTTTGGTTTTTTTGTTTGGGAAATGGGTTGGATGGATGTCGGGTTGAAGTGGGTCGGCAAGTGGCGGGTAGAAGAAGGGATGGTAGTGACGGGTTTAAGTTTCCACCGGCTGAGAGGGTCGTGATGTCGAGGTGCTGTTTCCAGAGAGTAAGGGGTGTTGCCGGCGAGTTCCGGCTGGGGTTGGTTTGGGACGCGGCGGGGTAGAGGTTGGTCGCGAAACAGACCCGCTTGGGTCGCAGTCGCTGGCGGGTAAGGGGTTTCAGGGGCTGCCGGCGTCGGGGGGGTTAGTGTTAGAGGTTCGGACGGGGGCTGTCGGGTTGTCACCGGAGGGAGAGGGGCGGTTGGCGTTTTTGGTTTCAAGCCACCACCAACAGGTGGTGGTATTTTATTGGGATCGGGGATTGAGGCTTGAGGTGGGTTTTTTCTGTTTTGGAGAGAGGAGAGAGAAAGTGAGAGGTTGAAGAAGGAGAGAGGGGGGTTAGAGTGTGGTGAGGGTGTAGGAAGTAGGGGTGAGGGTGAGGGTAGTTTAATGGGTATTAGGATAAGTGTGTGATAATGGTGATGTGTGTGTTTAATTTGGACCTTAAAATAATACTAACTAAAATAAAAAAATAAACTAGAAACCCAAAAAATAAAATTATATTCTAAAAATAAAATAAAGAATCAAAATAAAAATAAAACAAAAATCCTAAAATATAAAATCTAATAAACTAAACTAAACTCCTAAAATTAATCCTAATAAAATAGAATAAAATAAAACTAAAAATCAATAAAAATCAAAATAAAATAAAAATAAAACTAATCCTAATAAAATAAAATAAAACTAAAAATAATTAAAATCAAAATAGAATAAAATTATATTAATAAAAATAAAATAGAAAAATAGAAAATAAAATCTAAAAATTCTAAAATAAATCCTAAAAATAGAAAAGACTCAAACTAAAAATCTAAAAATAATAAAAAGGACACAAACAAAGCACACAGAGGGTTTGGGACAGCTTAGGATAGGATTAGGGCTCGGGTGAGGTTCTTGGGGTACAGGATAAGGGTATTTAGCTCCAATGTAACTGTAATTGACCTCGAAATGTAGCTTTTGGCACCGCAACTACAGTTAAGCCTGCATGATAAACATTTACGCGCATAAGACCCATATTGTCAAGAAATAGCAACTAAAATACAACTATTCGGGGTATAAAATGTACAGTTTTGGGTGCTTATCAAACTGCCCGACTTATAAGGGCAATCCGCCTATTCTCTTGTAAATGTCCACAAACAACCTATAAATAGGGCACTAATCCATGAAATAAGGGGACTTTTGCATATATCTTCTCAACCAACGAGTTGTAACGACATCCTCAATTGTAACCATGGAAATAGTATGATAAAGATTAGCAACACCGTGGACATAAGTTTTCCTAGAAGGTCCGAACCATATAAAATTCATTTTTTTCTCTGTCTTTCATCTCCATTATTTATTTTCATTATTTCTTTCTTTGTTGATTCATCAATTATTTGTTGTCTCCAATTCTGGACGTCAACAATCATCTATCGGGACATCGTAGTGGTTTCTTATCCACTCAGTAGATATCTTCACATTAACTCCTCTAATTTTGGCTTAGAGAACTCTCTCGCCAAAGACATCTTCACCATCCACAAGGGAAAAATAAAATTCTCTAACTAGATTAGTGTAACACAGTTCGGTTTGAGGACAAACTCCTTTCCACTTTATGGCTTCCATAATCTGAGGAACCCGAGCCTTAGGAAGTGAATCCAAATTTATAGAAATTTCGCAATGCACGAAGTACTTAGAGAAAATTACATTGAATACGGAGAGAGAGGAGGAAGTCAAGGAACATAAAATAGCCTAAAAATAACACACACCAAGGCAAAAATGCGCAAATATCCTATGAGAAAAGGAATACCAAAAAATAAACCAAAGATGCTATATTAAAAATATGAGAGAAAGTCTCATGAATGACAAGAAGTTTAAAACTCATTAACTCTAACATGCTAGACATAAGATTAGACAAACCTCAAAATGAGTAAGACAAAGATATACACATGAAAAAGCTACTCTAAAAGAATCAATGTCATCTCAAGGTAAGTAAACTAATCAATCAGATATATAAATCATCAACAATCTAACGAAACATATAACACCAAGACCTAATGTGTAAAGATAATATGTTAAGAGATCTAGAAAGAATTAACTTACCAAGAGGATGGTTAGATGCCATACAGAGGATGAGAACTCCTAAAAATGACTTCCACTGCACCAAAAATTGGAAATGTTCATATTGAATGGGTCAAGGTCCAAAACCGTAACCCCTAGGAATTTACACCATGACCCGTAGGAGTTTACACCGTGAACTAATGTGTGTCCAGGTTTTAGGGTGACCGCATTAATAGTATGGTCACGGTAAGCATCCGTGACAAAGGTGGTCAAAGTCCATAATCGTAACTCACACATGAACCATTGTGGTGCCAAGTTTCCCGTTATTTTGGTCACAAAGGTGGTCACAGTCGAAACCACAATTCACCTCTGATAATTACTAGTGAACCATGGTCACAGTTTAGATCCGTGACCCCCAATTCCATTTAAAATGGTCAGGATCCAAATCCGTGACCCTTTCTCGAGCTTTAAATTGGTCACCAATGGGGTCATGGTCGAGAATCGTGACTGTGTTTAACTTTTTGATGGATCATAGAATAGGTCATGGTTTTGGACCGTGACCTGATTTTGGGTATAAAAAATCAGAACCCCACATTTCATATATCCCTTACCAAAAGTCATAACTCTCTGTCTTTTGAAACCGTCGATGGTATCTCTCTCTCCTTTCATTTTACGACGAAAATCACCCACGTAAGATACATATTATTTTTCGTCCAGACCCATATGCCTCATTATTTTGTGTGTGCGCGTGATTCACTATGTGTGCGTGTGCGCAATTCAATGTGTGTGTGTGTGTAATTCACTTTGTATTTGTAACCGATTCAGTGTGTGCGCATGCGTGCGATTCAGTCTGTGTATGTGGTCCATTACGCGTGCACATGTGTATTTTTAATAAAAAAATTTTGTTGTTGTTATTAAAAAATATATATTGGTTGTTTTTCAAATTTGATTAACCATTTTATTAGGTATTGTTATGAAATTACTATTAATGTAAGCCTTCAAAGAAAAATACTTTAAAAACATTAGGCTTTAAATAAAAATATTTTATTTGGCATTGTTACGAAATTTGTCCAATTTCTCACATAACTAATTTTTTTAGCAATATTAGACTTCCAGAGAAAAATACTTTAGCTTAGTCAAAGAAAGTATTTTTTAACGATATTAGGCCTCTTAACATGATGAATTTTAATTATACCTTATAATCCTTATAATGGGTATCCATTGTCATTGAAGATTGTAGTTTTTAAGATTTTGGTCCAAGTGATCATGTTTTTGTGTAACAAATGTTCCCATGTTTAGGGTGTGTGTGTGTTTGTGTTTAATTATTCTCACAAGTTCGATATTGACATATGACCCTATTTATTGTTCGAAATTGTATATGAGACCCCATGATGTAGAATTGTATATGAGAAGTCATGTTTTATAATTATGTTCTTAGAAATCAATTAAGTAGACGATTTAGTAGGAGTATGGGATAAACTTATGTTGGACTGTTGGGTTGATGGTTGTCGTGGCTTGCGCTAAATGATGGATACTTAAAATGATCAGTCTATTAATTGTTCATAATAAACCTTTAACTAATTATTTTTCGTAACAACTACCCTATCTTAGTGAATAAATGTTTAGAACGGAGTCATATGGTTAACTTGTTGTGGATCTCCACCCCTTCCTTAAATGATTGATGTCTGGATGAACATAAGTTGGTGGTCAGACTTGCAAAATTGGTGGAAAGATAGTAATTTTAGGTTTAATTAAATTTAAATGAACTTAAATTGGACTTATTGTGTCTGATTGATCGGATGGAAAACCATAATTTGTTTAGGATTCATTAGAGCTATTACCTCTATGACTCATATTTCACACCCTTCTATATATTTTCTAAGGAAAAATGAGTCACGAAAGTAATTACTAGAAATAAGAGTATGAGAGGGTGTAATTTAACCACACTAAAATATCTTTTATTAGTGCACCCCATATAGAGGGAATTCCAATTTCTAAGTATGGTATTAGGAAAATTGAGCAATTTAATTACCTTACAAATCATGGAGTTTATCTCTCACAAGAGAACCTATTCGACCGCATTCTATTTTCCTTGACAGAATGAGGGGATGGGCAGTAGAAAATATATTTCTCGTTAATAATCTCAATAGGGTACTAACGTTGGTGACACTGTTAGAAAAAGCTAAAAAAAGATTCATCATTTCTGGATATAATTCGTAAAGAGAGAATTCACCCAGATTGTGACGTCTCGTGACACGTGCATATTAAAAATGAGCTTACAAATAAATTGAAGAAGAAAGGATTTTGGGTTCATGTCAAGGACCTTTATATGTCAATCATAGACACGCTTCCACCGAGTTGGCCGCATGTAAAATTTTATAAAATTTAAAAACCAATACTGATTGGATGGAAATCAGACACGGCGAGCATGTTTTAAAAGCCGTCGAAAAGATATATACACATATATAGTCATAAACCGTATTTTTGTACATACGCCAATATTTTTTTAAATGCAGTAAATGTCAAAAAGAAACGACAATAGTCAATAAAATAACAAACACTGCCAACTGGGCGCTCCTACACTCCAAGCTCAATTTTCACCTTCTCTGGGATATCAATACTCTACCCTGCTGGAGATTCATTCTAATCCATCTCCCAATTATCAAAATCAATAAATCCCTAATAATCCTATACCCCCAACTACTATGGCCGAGGGATACCAAGTTAACCCTAAGAAGAGCATTGAGTTCTCCATTGGCGAGCATAATCTAACCGGTGATAAAGGCGACATTTAACTTTTCAAAAGACATTGTATTTCTCAAGAAAAGATGAATGTTGGCATAGGGGAAACAAATAACTAGAATAAGGCTGATCCTGCCTTAAAGGATGCTGTTTGGGAGAAAATTAATAAGACATTTACATTCCCAACCAGTTCGAAGCCAAAGGTTCTTTCCAAAGTAGCCGATGCTGTGACAACCTATCAGAGAAAACTTTAGAAGAATTTTTTTTCCCAAAGGAGGCAACTAATTATGATATTTTAGGGCTAAGAGAAAATTTTACCAAAAATATTGAAATTTCCCCTAACCAATGAAACGACTTCTTGAAGAATAAGGATATGGAGGGAAAACTGAATGAGAAGGTAAGAAATAAGGTGAGAAGATACAAAAACGATTGACGCCCACAAACTTGGGGGAAAATATTATGATGATATTCAGGGTGAATGGGAAGAGTGGACCAAGAGGACTCCGAAAGAAGGCAAATATGCTTACCGGGTCAACTTGTACTTGCATGCTCAATAGGAAAAAAGTGACCAATAAATTTTCAGACAAACTTTCTCAAACTTTGGTGAGTTTTAATTTATTTATCATATATATACATGTTATAATATTGTGGTTGTTAAAATCGTAGTCATAAAATAATATTATGTTACAGGAAATGATAGAGGGCATGTCCAACAGTTTGTCTGAGTTAAACCCCTATGGCATTCAATTAGATGCCCTGACAAAGGTTCTTAGAAAGGACGATAAGGGGAGAACAAGAGATATGGGGTCGCTTATGCCAAGTACCAAGTTACAACACAATGCACCTTTATGTTTTTCCATGAGGGGGTTGAAAGAATGTGTGAAGATTAAAGAAGGGGTGTCAGAGATTTGAAAGATATGAAACTCCTAACAAATGAAATACATGGGTTGGTTCGAATCCTTAATCAACAACATAGTTACCCTCATCAGATGCCTTAAATATTTCCCTATACCCCCTAGGAATATTCCCCTCCCAAATGCCTCCGGATGGAACATTTCCCTCTCAAATTCCTCGTCTCATAACATTCCCCTAACAAACGCCTTGTAAAATCCAAAATAGCTAAAATCTCTGATATCAACTTGAGAATGCTTGGATGGTTCTAATAAACACGAGTTCAATATTTTTATGTTTTTCCAATTTTAATGATTTAACCTTTACACAAACTTCACCCATTAAACTTAGAACCAATTAAGACCTTATTGTGAAAACTGATTTTTCAAAGTTTATCTTTTTACCCTAAACATGCATCTAGGTAATAGTAAATAACTTAAATAAATCAAACCACAAGATGCTAATGTACGAGGGAGCCACTAAGGGAAAAAACCTCGGATGACCCATCCAGACACTCATCAAAGGAAGAATAAAATATTACTTAATGACTCGATCCCCACAAGCCTTGATATCTAGGATATCTAAACTTGGTTCATATTCAGTTGGGTTGTAATATTAAGGGTGAGTGAGTAATATAAAATAGGACACATTACAAAGCACTGCACTACCACACACCAATATTAGAACCAATAGGCACTAAGTTGACCTGCATTGAGTGACCGATGAACCTAACAAGTTTGAGGATGGTTTTTACTTTTGGAAACCTTAAAGAAGTTAGACTCACGAATCTACAATCTGAGCGAGAAGCTCGTTATGTCTTCGAATCATAAGATAAAGTTAAAAATTGGAGAGAGTATGTAGCTACATAATTAACTAAATTATTCTTGATTGATTTTATGCATATATTATAATCTAAACTTTACAATTTAACTTTAGGAAGTACAAGAAATATTTTAATCCAAAATCAAAGGAGAAGTTACGCGACGAATGCTTTTTGGGCACGGATATCAAAAGCGGTAATTACCACCTCTTAGTGCGGTTATTTAATTATGTGTGGCAAAGCCATGTCCTGGTATAAATTTTTTAATAACTACAACTTATAAAAAGAGGTGATGTTTCTTCATGGATTGCATGCCTAGTAAAAGATCCTAAATTTGGTGAAAAAGAGTTTAAGAAATTCCGTAGCAATAGTTTTGATTTCGTTGCATATCCATTTAAGGAAAATCTTTTGACGCAAAATAGTGGAATTTTAATTTCTGTCTTAACTACCTGTGACATTGGCAAAAGAAATAAAAATCCAAAAGATGTTAAGCTAACATATTATGGGATTTTTTAAACAAATCTTGGAACTAAATTATTTAAATTTCATAGAACGTGTATTCTATTATGACTGGGTTAAGGTAGAGGATACGACAAATGATTGCAAATTTGATCCTGACTCAAAACTTATCATGGTTGATTTATTAAAGATGAAGAGTAAATATTGCATAGTCGATGAGCCTTTTATTTATGCCTTTCAGAACGTAAGGAAGTTATTTTACTTGAAGTGCGAAAACGATGATAATTGGTCTATTATTGTGTATGTACCAAAGGTATGATTACTGAAGTAGACACAGTAAAGGCTCCTAAAGTGTTCATGTCCGCTCTTGATGACATCCCTATTTGGAAGGATCTTTTACTTGATTTTAATAAAGATTTAGTATTAAAACAATATTTTACACTTGGTAAATCCTATTATTATATTGGCCCTTGACAAATCAATTTTTATCCAAATTGTATCCTATTATGATATTGACTCTATATTGGCACTTTAGTTCGATTCATGAATGTTTATATTGATTTAAAGATGTATAATTTGATTTATAATTGTTTAGATTGAATTATGAATATTTATTTTGAATTATGAATGTTTAGTTGCACAAACACCTTGCACGGAATGCCCAGTTTGATTACAAATGTATTTATCTTGAGCCTTATTTTCTCATACGAGGTATAGTTGCTGTCCATATTAGAGATGTTTGAGACCTAACTTTCACCTTTTTAAATAAACTTCCATCTCATGCTTTTCTAGCACAGTTTCCTCATGTTTCTTTTCCATGGTATCGTATTTGGTTTTCATGATTGATTCTCGATTCATCAAAATATTTTTGACATTGCCAAACTTGTAACAGAAAATGCGTGTTTTTTTAATCACGATCACTGACCGTGACAAGGCAGGCCGCTTGAAGGGTGCCAATTTGACCATTTTGGTGTAGTGGATCAAATCTTTCTTCGTGGAGACTATGTGCTTGTTGTAATTTATGTCTTACATGCATCGACGCTTGCCTGTTGGACTCTTAGAAGGGTCAATTTGGAATACTTCCGTCACTATGGTGACTTTCTTTAGCTTCACCTGAATGGCATTGCCTTGAATCTTCTTTAAGTTTAAGGTTCCATGGATGACTGAAAACTTGTTTCCTATCATATCATCATTTAGGACATTGTCAAACACTTAATCAACGCCAATCCTTGAAGCACAGTGGATGGACGCAAACTCATATCCTATATTGTCATCTTATAAGATATTGTTGGTCTTCTAGTCGACATTAACGATGAATTTGGATATATTTTTCTCCATATAATATCTCAAGCTGATGGCCTAGGGAAATTTTTCCAGATGAGACTTAAGATTATTGTAGTTCACCATTTTGTGCTCATGTTCTTTATGGTAAGTGCACCTGAGTTTGTTATTCCTCTTTATCGGGTCCCCCCATTTTCTCTATTTGAGAAATTATTGATACTTGATTATAAGAAATATCTTGTAATTTTGGTTCCTTAAAAATGGTACTGAACGCAAAGAAAGTCTTGGCAGCAGCTGCCTTGTCTTCATTCTTTGATCCAATGTTCTGCTTCGTGTCCCCTCTCTTGGGGCATTCTATCTATCGCCATTTTTAATCGTCTTCGAGTGAACATTTTCATTTGGGATGCCAGTGATCATATCTTACATATTTTCATATTTTTTAACATGTGGCATAAGGTCATCGATGGTGTCTTCCTTCTTCTTAGTGAGAGACTAATATAACATAGAGTTACTAAGCAACCTAATATTGAATAAGGCCACAATGACCTATTCAGAGAAATATTCAACTTTATTTTACGTTTTTAAGATTCTCCTAGAGTATTCTTGTAAGTTTTTCTCATCCTTTTTCCTCATAGTGATGAGGGAATCCATTCTCTGGGGATGGAAATTACGGGTGATGAACCGAGAAGTAAAGGCCTCTCCTATCTTCTTGAAGTTATTGATCAAATAGTGTGGAAGTTTTCCAAACCATTATTTTGCGATAACTCCAGGATAAAAGGAAATATGTGGCACATGGGAACATCGTTATTGTTCTATAAGGTCATATCATGCTTATATTGTCGTACTTGTTTAATGGGGTCGGTCTTTCCATCATAGATTTTGAAGTTAGGAATTATTAATTTCTTGGGAGGATCTCGCTCTTCAATTTTCCTTAAAAAATGGGACTTCATTTGGGTGATGAGGGCCCTCCTGGATAGTTCTTAGGTGGATCTATCCATATTGTTAGCGGGGTGTTGATCCATCACTTTCCTTATGAGATCACTGATATCATGTTTGCAATGTACTTCCCAAACTCATCCCATTGGGCAACTCTCATGCTCGGAGTCCTCCTGATCATGAAATGAACTCTTTCCTTGACTGCGAATTTTACCCGCCTGAGGCCTAGGACATGGAGATAAGCACAAGCATCATGGACCTCTTTGCTCTATTTTTTGTAGACGTTGTTGCAGACGCACATTTTTCTACTCTTGAAGACATTCAAACTCCTCTTGCCAATGAAATTGTTATTCATATGTGTTGATCAACCATAAGATCTGGGTAGACCTAGGTTATTCGTTACTATGCTTAGAGGTGAGCTCCTAGGGGAAATAATGTATAGGGGCACGTTGCGAGGTGTGGATTTCTGACCTTACCCTAAGATATGAAGTCCCATTATGGTAGTTACTATTAGATGGCAGAGGTGCACTATACAAGTGAGACATGAATATTTGTTGGTTCTAATTATCTTGGGAAAAGTGACTTGTTTCTTATAGATAATGCCAATTGCAGGTGCAAAAATCCCACAATGAATGCTCCCAAATAGTTAAAACCCAGGAAGAATGAACAAGTCACGCAATCATAATCACACAATGAAAGTATTTATGTTGTTTGGCAATCGCCGACATCCACAAGGTGTGTCTCTCTTTCTTATTACTATTCATAATAATAAGAATTACACGCCCTTTTTTTAGTGGTGTGGGTTACATTTATAGAGGTCACAAGGAGATTGTATTGTATAGGACTCTAGAGTTATTAGTTGTTGTTGTAGTTCATTTTAGTTGATAAAATTCGAGATTCTACCTGGTCACGTTTTCCCTCGCGCGTATACCAAATTGTGAACGCTTAACCCCTAATGCATGGATAAAAGTCTTTTTCTCCTATTAATTAGGAATGCTCGGATTATTCCATCACAGTAACCTATACGTAAATTCTTTTATATGTGTAATTATTGATGAGGACTATCAACATTCATAAACATATTCATACACATATGAAACTACCTAATGCATTAACACATTTAAATTTGAAATGAACCAAGGCTCCTAAAAATTAAAAATTAAAAATATGAAGGATAAAGTTGGCGTAGAGGGTAGCCCCCACCTTCCAAAGGTTGATTTAAAGGGTTTTCAATCATTCCATTCTTAAATATGAATTCCAAGTAACATTCCTTTGTGTTTCTCCCCTAAAACACCACTAAGAATTAACCACTATAATCCCTCAACTCATTGACTTAGGATTATTTCTCCTCTCATTATGGTGTTGGCAGAGTGGAATGAATTTTGGAGAAAACACAATTTTTCTTCTTTCTTTTATTCATAATAGGATGGTTTATGGGGACGAGGTGATAATTATAAGGGGGTGAATTTTGGAGAACCACTAAAATGTTGATAACAATGTAATACCTTGTACTTTTAGGAGAATTAATAATTAATTAATTAGGAATAATTTCATTAATTAAATGGAAATTCAAATTTATTGGATAATTTAAATTGTGAAACTATAATCATTTATGATTACTTAAATTTATAATGAGTTGATTTGGAATTATAGAGTTCGTTGGGTTAGTTGTTAAAGTTTCATGGCCATAATTGTAACTACTTTAAAATTTTGGGGATAAACAGTAATTATTATAAGTTAAATTTTGAATTTGTCACGTGGGGGGATTTAGATAAATCCTATGGGTAGGCAGGTCTTTATGAATTACTTACCAGTCAAACTAGGGTATAATATGTTAAACTTTAGTGGTTTAATCCATCACTAGAGCAAGGGATCCCACGCCTAGTATCGTGATCATGCCTGGCCGCCATCGCAAGGGTTAGTGTCGTGTCTAGGTCTAGGGTTAGTCTGTGTTCACTTTTATGTTTAGCCTCTTAAATTTTTTTTCCTCATTTTAAAGCTACCATCCCTTATTTTAATTTATCTTCTTCACAAAGACATCCTAAAACTATGTAAACCTTTCCCCAAGCAACCTCTCTCTCTTAGTTAAATCAAAAAGATTTTCAAGGCTCTCAAGTAAAAATTCAAAGGTGGTTTTCAAAAAAATAAAATCAAATTTTTCAAGGAGTCTTGAAGAGAAATTCAAGGCTAACTCTTCAAGACTTAATATCTTCAATTCAAATCGAGTTTTTAGTTTATCTTTGACATAAGTACCTAAACTACTCATCTACCTATAAATATACACTTGTTAATTTCACCTAAACTCTAATATTAGGTTTAATATGTGTTAGAAACCCTTAGGGTTTTGAGATCCATTATTGTATTATCTTGTTATGGTAAAATTGGTTAGCCTCACATGTTATATATTGAGATTTGGCGACCCTAAATAACGTATGATAATTTAAATTTAACCCTTGGTGGTAGAATTTCATATTAGGTTTTGAGATTTAGTTTTGGATTCATGTTAAACTGAAAGTACGAATATTAAGTAGGACTTAATTAAGAGTTAACTTGTATTGAATAATGTCCGTGTTAGATAGGATTGTACCTTTAGATTTACGATTAGGACCTTTGGTAATAAATAACTAATTGATGAAATTATAAGCATATTAATTTGAAATTACTATCTAATTACTTATGAGAACCCATGATTATTGATAAGACTATGATTAAAATATTAAAAAGTAAGCATAATATCTTTTATTGAATTATTCTGTTGAAATTGAGAATTGAACCTAATTGTATATCAAATTGATTTAATCCCTTTATTACTTTCCCTATTTTGTTAAAAATGGATTAATTGAGTAAATATATTAGAAGAAGTATGAGATAAACATTTGTTAGACTGTTGGTTTATGGTTATTGGCTTGTTTTGGACGCATGCATTTGGATAAGAAATTGGTTATTTAAACTCTTTTTCATTCACTTAAATAAATCCTTAATTATTTATAATGTCTTAACGACTATCCTATCTAAACATAAGTGCATTTGGGGATTTCATTTTTGGATATTATTTATAAATATCACACGCATTGAGTTTAGAGATATGTAAGAGTGATGACTTTCTAATCCTTAATTAACACGTCTCTTTATTTATAATCCTTGATTTATGATGAGTCCCATGTTAGGTAGATCATCATAAATGAATCAATAATCCCTTTAGTCTTTAATGAAATGATATAATGTTTAATGTAGGCATTTGATTATAATGGCCCAAAGGGTGGAGTAAATGGGATGTAACTAATGATAAGTGAGAAACTAAATTGTTAAACAGAGATGTTAATGAAGCAATAAGGTTATGGAAATTTAAAAGTGATATACAACAAATCAAAACGTAGGTGCGTTATTAGGTATTGGGATTGACATTTGAAAACAAGGAAAAATTTTAGCCTTAAGAACTTTGATCGATCGTGCATTAGAAGGTAAAAAATAAGAACTAATATTGAATCACTAACATAGGGTTTTGAATACAATATCCTGCAAATCTTGTTGTGATCCGTAGGAGGATAAATATGTTGATGAAGATGATGATCTTGAAACTTTACCAAGGTCTCAAAATATCTTGATAGAATGCTCTGAACATCTCGAATCTTCTGTTATATGATCCACCCAAAGTAAGTCTTGTGTGTGGGAATTCTTGGACATAAAACTTTGGTGAAATATGAGAGAAATTACTTTATCTCTCCTCACCCCATAACAAAAACATAAATAGTATTTTCCCTCTCCCTCTCTTACCCTCCATAATGTATCATTATCCTAAAACCCCATCTTACACCAATATATATAGGTATAAGTCATGGGCTTTAGCTAGATTAGGCTTCTGGAGAGTTACGAGACTACTACTTGGGCAATGGACTATACTAGGGACCCAAGAATAATAATTAAATTGTCTTTTAGATAAATATTTGGAAATTCTAAATTAAAATTAACATAATTTATTTCCTTTCTTTATTTAATCGTGATTAATTACATATAATAATCACGATTTCACTCCAATATAATTATCTCAAAATCACTCTAACAATGAGGTCTTATTTGTAAAGTTGATTATGGTAGATAATGTGATTACCCACATTAAATGTTTGATACACTCATGGTCAAATTAATTCACAGACTTAACTTATATTTCTACTCCATTAGATTATAAAATAATCCACTGATCGGGTTTAATGGGTAAAAAAAGCATATTAGTCTATCAAGGGTATATAATAATACAAGATATCTCTTGGACATTGATTCCTATAATTATGATCTCAGACCTACTCACACAATGATTGCCCAACTTATAGGGATCTATAGATCCAATATAGAGTTCATTCGCACCCATAGAAATCAAAGCAATAATTGTGTAAGCTATCCAATCCTCATAACCCTCAGGATTAAGAATGTATGCACCCTTTTCAAGTGGTGTGAGATTGTCCCATTCTAATAAAGACAAACCTTATACTTTAATCTCATAAATGGTCATGTCTAATACATTCCTTAATGTTCCGGTTGCAATCATCTATTGAATAGTTAGATAAGTTCTTGAACCATCAAACAGGTTCCCTAGTTTGAGACATACTACTGGGATTGCATACGCATCTAGACCGATAGGATGTTAATTCCCATCTAAAATGTGAACTTATTTAGTTGAACTAGAACCAGAAATATGATTAAGTACTACACCACAAATCGAGAAGGGTTATGGTAAGTGGGTCATGGCCTAGGACTATTACTAGAGCCAAAAGCACGTGATAAAGTCTATGACCAAGAAAAATGGTGACATTAAATGGATGTGTTCATGGCCATAGACTGTGACCACAAGGGTCATGGCCTTGGTCTATAACCACACCCGTGGCTAAATAGGAACCAAAGCTCCTGCCAAAGTGGATCATGCCCCTGGATCATGATCGTAGGCATGACAATTATTAGGGTTTTAGTTGATATGGGTCACAGTCACAGGTCATGACCATTTTAAAATTGTTATGGGATTTGATCACATTCCTGGGCCATGAACCCAGGAAGTGACCATTTATTTTTTATACATCACCACCCTAGTCACAATCCTGGACCTTGACTAGGTTCATGATGTGTAAAAAAATAAATGGTCACGACCTGGGATTATGACCCAGGACCCTGACCTGACCCTCTATAAATAAACACCCTCAATTTCATTTTTCAATTCATGATCTCTCTCTCTCTCTCTCTCTCTCTCTCTCTCTCTCTCTCTGTCTCTTTATCTCTCCCTCTCTCTCTCTCTCTCTCTCTCTCTCCTCTCATGTTGCTTATTTCTCCTTTGATCACCTCCACTGCCTCTTTTTCTTCTGACCACCGCCTCACTTAGGCACTCTCCTTCTCTCATTATGTAAACATGTATTTGCATGCATGTTTGTATGTGTGTGTTTGGTTAAAATGTATTATTTTTTATATACATGTATGTGTATGTATATGTATGTGTGTGCATGTGTATGTATTATATGTATGTGAGAGACTGATATGTGTGTATGTGTGGTAGACTAAAATGTGTGTGTGTGTGACTAAAATGTGTGTAAGAAAGAGAGATATATAGAAATGTCAATTTCGTAATCTAGGCCATAGGAGAAGACAAATGTTGTAGTAGAGATGTTTGTTTAGTTTTACAATTTTGTGAGGAATCTAATTTTGGGAGGTAGGAAAAAACATTAAAAATTTAAGGGAATAGATGAGCATTTATTATATTTATGATAACTAATTTCATGAAAATATATTTGCGATCAAACCTTAAAAATGGAGTTTCGTAATTCAAGCCATAATTAATTAATTCTCAGGCAATTTGTTATAGCCCAATGTGTGTCTGAGAGACCGCAATATTTATCTCCTACAGAATATATTACGTTTTATTACATGTATATTTGTAGATAGTGTTTTATTACATGATGATGGTGCTTAGAACAGCACCACCAGATAAAGAGGTGATAGAGCTCAAACAATAACAATCATGGCAACAATAAAGTTATATACGTACGTATGTATATATATATAAGGAGGTGAGGGAATGAGGAGAAACACATTGATATAAGTGGTTCAGCCTATGTTGGCCTACAACCACTGTGCAGTGAGTGATCTTCACTATATAATAAGGGTTGTAATGGCCTTGTGATACAATGCGCTCACTCTCTCTCTACTGTACATTCAAACAGAGTTTTAGCTGGGATTACAATTATCGATCCGTTTACAAGGTTGAAGGAGACAAGCATATATAAGGCTTGGGGGTAGTGTACCCCCTAAGCATGCATTGAGCATGCGAATGATGATCTAGTTAATCCCCTGTTGACACCTGGTTGGGCCACTTGTAGGTAATGATGCCATAGTATTCCCTCATGCGAGGGAATGATCTTGTTATAACGATTTATTCCATGTTCTACATGAGTCCCACACGCACTGTTCCACGCGTCTCCCAAGTCACGCGCCATGATGGAATCACCGTCGGCCTATAATGATAGGCCGAGGCTGATGCTAACCTTGTGGAATCCCTAATTGTTGAACGTAGGACATTTGGACTGTCGGCCTACATAGGGTTGGCTGGTCGTATGGTCGTCTAAACTGTCCCCAATCTAAGGCTTCAATCTGCATGGGCATGGGCTGATTCAGGCCATCCAACATGCTTGTATTGCCAATGGAGGGGTCAGCATATCATACCCCTATCTTTAGTATGACCCCCCTGAGGGTAGAGGTAGAGTGTAATACCCTGCACTTTTATGGATATTTAAATTACATAAATGGGTGTAATTTTGAGATTTGAGGAATTTCTCTGAATAATAATTTTTGGAATTTATGAGGGTTATATGATTTTCGATGTGTGCTACATTTACTTTTGGTATTAATTAAATGAGTTGGACTATTTTAATTACATGTTGCAGTTGGATAAAGCGACAAAGAATAATATTTTAATTGGAAAACCCGTATTAAGATGTGTTGGTTTTAATTAGTGAATTGCAGTCAAGTGACTCAAATGGAGATTTTGAGTGCGCGGTTGGTTTTGGAATGGCTGAAATAATCAGAATAGAGTATCCGTGGGTAGCGTTTAGGTTCGGGGGATTTTTGGAATATTAGGGACTCACATTTGAGTAAACGAGTCATTTTTTGGTTTATAAGGGATAAACCCTTATTTCTCTCTATATAAGGCACAAGAGAGTGAATGAAGAGAAAGAAAAGAGAGAAAGAAGAGAAAGAGAAGAGAGGAAGGAAGCGAGGAAGAAGAAAAGGATTTTCTGGTCAAACTCTGCGAGATTCAACTCGAGGTCGTCGGATTTTATTCACGAGGCAAGTGTTTACTTGCTTTATTAATTTAGTGTGTTTATTTCTCATATTATAGTTGGTGTGTAAAGTTATAATAATTTTTGGGTTGGGTTTTCGTGAATCAAAACAAGTTTTTCAAAAGATTAACGAATAAACCCCGGATAATATCCAATTCGAGAAACTTAGAAATTAATTGAAATTAATTGTTCGATATGGGTTCTAGGATGATTAGAACCCTTTTTATATGTGATTATATGGTTGGTTGAATTTTAATGATGAGAGGTGAGGATATAAAAGCTTGGTGGTGCTTAATTGGCCGAAATAGAGGCTCGGAGAAGAAGCTGCCCTGTTCGATCGATCGATCGACGGCCAAGGGTCGATCGATGGACCCTACAAATTTTTTTATAGTTTCCTCTTGTGTTGTTTAAATGGGATAAATTCCTAAATGAATGGTTTTTAGCTTATGTATTTGAGGAAATAAATATCCAACTAGAGGAAATTATTCCTAGCCATTTAAGGGAGTTAATTGGGGTTAGGAAGGTGCAAAATGGTGTGGCACTTAATGTGTAGTTTTTGAGGAAAATAAATTGTAAAGTTAGATGTTTGGGATTCCTAAAAATAGAGCGGGGACCTCTAAATTATTATTTGAGTGAAGTGTATACCTTGGGTCCGTGGAAAGTATAATCCATGACTTACTTATTTAGGGGTGTTCGGGACGAGTAACACTCGGGGTAGTATTTCGGCAGGCGATTATATATATATTATGCGTGCCAAAAATATATTTATATACCGCCTATATGTTTAAGTAAATCCTAGGATGTGAATAGGATGGAAAATCTAGGATATGGGCTAGAGATGTTTGAGTGGCTATCCGGTGTCGGTTGACGACTATTATTAGGTAATGCGATACCTATGGGATTAAATTAAGTTGAGAGTACACTTATTTAATTATTATGAATTGGTATGTTTGGAGAGTATATTTAAATCCTTAAAAGTGATTGAGGTGCGAATTATATACTAAGTAAGAGTGTGCTTATAGGTTTAGTATTTTAAATGGGTAAATACTTATATACTATTACGAATGGGAACGTTCGGGGTTATTGGCTAACGCTATAAGAGTTCGGCAATAATAGCCATAATATATTGAGAAGCAATATAGATTATATATATGATGTTGTTAAAGTATATATAATATGATATGAATAAATATATTTGTGTGATTGTATATTTGTACCTTAGAGGTCGGTTCCACAGGCTTCCACGGGCATAGGGATGGACAACCAGACTATATATTTTTCTCAAGTGCGATCCCAGGAGGTTGTGCGATATGTGTGAATCCCCTGGATTGAGGAGCAGGGATAGTATATCCCCAGGTCATAACGTCTCGAATACGAGTGCGATAGCTTTATTGCACTTTCAGGAGGGAATTTGACCACCTCCACCATTGTGTATTTTTACTATGACCATGAGTTAGTCCGGCTTGGTGCCGTGGTTGAGTGAATAAACCCGAATTTTGATAGGCACTATGAGACTGCATCCTTGAGTTACAGCTCGGTGGAATAATTATTATACTGATGATTGTGATATGTATAAATATACTTGTTGCGTATAGTATATTGCTTATATATGAAGACGAGATATCATATAAAGTAAACGTGTATAAAATGAAAAGATTGAATAAGGTGTTATTCCCCTTTTGGTAGATTATATCCGAAGTTATATGAATATGAATCATAGGTTCTATTGAGAACTATATATATATATATATATACGAGGTTTTACAATTTGTGTTATGTACTGAGGGCCTAATGGATATCGACAATCAACATTGTATGTAGTAGTGTATCGGGGGGGGGGGGGGGTTCTTTATTTGGATTTCGCTTCGCGAGACACCCCACGCACGAAAGTAGAGAAATGTTGGAAATGGGGAGAATTTTAGCCCTTAGTACTCGGGTTTATGAGGACTTCTAGTAGATGGGTGAACAGATTAGTTAGGCAGGGTAGCTTAACTACGTTGTCTGAAAGGTATGAGATAGGTGTGCACTAATAGAAGAGGGGTGAGGGGTATTTCATGAGAGTGTGATACCAATTTAAATATGAGAGATTTCATATTTTAAATATGGCATTTATGGACTTGCAAAAATATTTTCAAACTTGGGCTCTGACCCGTTTTCTCTATTTTCCCTCTCTTGATATATATGTATATATATAGGTGTCCAGACACAGGGATGCCTGGATGATGATTGCTTCAAGTTAGATGTTTGCTGTAGCAGCTGTGGATGCATGCAGGTTTATTGTAGATGCTTTTATCCTTGAGATCTAGATAAGAGGTACTGTAGAAATATTCCGGTTTATAGCCCAACTGTATTCATTTATTCTTTTATCGCCTTTTAGTGCGACATTGTATTTGGTTGTATTATGTTAAACCGAGTGTTTGGTTATTTTTATTTCATTTCAGTTTCGTATATATAAATTGTTGTGCTTGATTTATTTGGTTGGTTTGGTTAAAAAGACTAGTTAAATAAAATTTCGACGCCAGCCTAATAGGTTATTACTAATTAGGTTTTAGACAGTGATGTTGAGAATGAACCATATGAGACTCCTGTGTTAATTTGATATAGGATTGATCACTCGATATTTGATTAGGCGAGGTGACACAGATGGTATCAGAGCATTAGGTTCTAGTGTTCTTAGGAATCTGTGCAGACGTATTACGCTTTCTGTGTTGCTCTCAATTTGATATAGAGCCTTATGATTAGGATTGTTGAGTCCTCCTATGATATTTCATTCTCCTGCTATTATATAAGATTATATTTAATATTTTGCACGCTCGTTTGAGATTTGGGTGCTGATTGATGAAGGGCGACCAAGGAAGGTCGTTATGAGGGCAGCATGAGGCGTAGTTTAGTTAGAACTTCTAGTTGAAGTCGGGGACTAGGGCCGCAGTCGGGGTCACTCCCTTTGTGGTATTTTTATGAATTGCTACAATGACTGCTAAAGTATAGTAGTTATATTTATCCAAGTGCTGCTATAGTAGAGAGTGGTGCTAGACTTGAATTACCCCATGAAGTTAAGTTGCGAAAAAAGTTTGAAAGGGTATTTGATAAGGACCATACGCTGAAGTTAAGTTATGCAGAGGTAGTGTAGTTTTATTCAATGGAAGTATAGGTTTCAGAAGCTTTGGCTTCGAGCAGGGTATGGAAATACCCATATGTGAAAGTTCGAGGAAATTTTTTCACTCGTGGGAGCAATATTGAAATGGTGGGAACGGTAGTCACCATGTTTAAGGGGGCAAGATGTTTTGCTCATAGAGGGATCTTACAGATGGTTTTAACCACAAGTTCCCATGATTTAACATAAATTAAGAGAATGAAGTTTTAAATTATTCACATAAGGATCGGTCAGAGGTCGACAGTGAATAAAGAGTTCTATGGATAAGTGAACTTTGTGACGAATTAAGGTAGGTATAATGAAGAGAGAGTCCTTCAGTGGAACGATAGGCTCACTAGTAAGTGTTGCTAACACTTATGGAGAAGATGTGTTAGTGGAACCTAATTGGGACATCCACTGGGGTAATTCATTGAAAGAGGGCTATTGAGGCCGGTAGTGGAGTTTCTTTTTAACAAAGAAGTTAAGGGGACTATGAAGGCGATTGTCAGGATCGAGGCTATAGAGTATGAGATATTAATAACTTTAACATGGTCAGGGTGGCCAGAGATGGGGAATGTTGCAATGTGGGGTGTAGAACCACACGGTTAGTCTTTGACCAATAGTAGTAAAAGGACAAGAATAAGGTCCCAAGATGGGGCATTGATTAGAGTAGTTCTTGGTTCGGTTAAGACAAATGTACTACGTCTGGGAACCATATAGAGTAGTCAAGGAGATTGGCAGCGTTATTGTTATGAGTTTCACCTCGGACGAAGGAGGTATATATTGTGTGGCAAGATTGAGTCACAGTATTTCGTGTGTGTGATTCGAGTTTACTGGTAGAATCGATAACATTATATAGTGTATGTCTATATGTTTTTTCACGGTAGCGGGGTTCAATTTTCTTTATTCGTTATGCAAATGGGTGCTGATATTTTAGATTTGTATTTAGTTTGTATTCCTCGTTTTATGTGGGTTATACGAGTATAGTACTATTGTAAGTGTTATGTATTTGTGGATTATCGGAGCGATAGCAGGATAATGATTGTAAGACTATCGTATTCGCGGTTCCAGGGTGGAACTGGTTGTTGTTGCGATATCTCACCTGGATATAGATCGATCTCGCCTTTATTATGCATCTAGATGGAACTTCGATGAGTAGATATTTCACTAACATGACTTTAGTGCATGGGGACCTTATAGATGTGATCTAAGGTATGCAGGATTTAGTATTTTACATGTTTTGCGCTGACATACCTCCACGACCGACTAAGTTAAGTAGTAGTTTATAGGAGGGGTTTCTTGTTTGGATTTCTCTTGCGAGACACTCCACGTATGAGTCTTAACAATGTCGGGAGTAGAGAGATGTTATTGTATGCTAGGATGTTGGTTTTAGTGAAATTAGCTGAGAGCCATGTGATGACTAGGGCTAATAAAAAGTAGATGTGCTGTGGAAAAGCACTCGAAATGTTTCTCTCACTGCAAGTATAAGGGTGAGGCAAGGTGGAGGAAATTAATTTGAGTTTTATAGCCAGGCCTTGAATAGAATGGAAATTCAGAGGAAATACATTTTAGGTATGATTTTCGTAACACTTTTACAGAGGGTAGGTGCCCCGATAAGTTAGACTTTCCATTTCGTTAAAATGGAAGGACATAGTGGTAAAAGTACGTTAGTAGGTTAGCAAGGGAGGATTTAGGACGTCCTGATGGTGTGCCTTAGGCCGTTATATCTTGATGACCGACGATGCGAGGGAGTAGTGTAACAGGAGGGTTCCTTGTTTGGATTTCACTTTGCGAGACGTCCCACTCATGAAACCCAAAAAATGTCAAAAGTTGAGAAAGGTCTTGGGCACTAGGGATATAGTTAGTATAGTACTCATTTTACATGTGTAGGAAACACATCGATCTTAGGGTTGTTATGAAGTAAGGTCAGTGGGGCATGTGATGCTGTTTTAGTATGATTGTTGTGAGTTAACCACAAGAATATTGGTGGGTTAACCTTGAGAAGGATTGGGTTTCTAGCTATAGGAAGAATTGAATTTTGAATTTTTCGGGTTAGGAAAACCCATGTGTTAGTACCAGGCTGAGGAAATGAGGCCCATTTTTAGAGAGAGTGTTACGTGTCGAACGTTTACAATGGTTGTTCAGATAGGCACGGTTTAAAAGGTGTATGGGCACCTTGGTAAGTTGGTTTTATATATCATCTGAAATAGAAGGTGCGTAGTATATAAACCTAAAAATTATGCTATGAGGATGTTATAAATGGACTTGTAATGGGTTTGATGAAACGTCATAGGTTGTATACAATGATCCAATTATATTTGTGAAATAAGAGTTAGCACACCTAAGATAAGCGAGAAGACTAATGGGAGTAGTCAAACGCTAGTGTAGTTTCTTTTTAAGGGAATTATATGTCCCGATATAAATAACTAGACGCTTAGAGTAACAGGTCTTCGATGGGACCGATACATTGGAGCGGAAGTTATAGGTTCATTTTCTTTATATGCGGTTAAAGAAGCACTAGGTGCAATGTGATGTTAGAGTCAACCTTACGACCGAGGTAGTGTCGTAGCATATAGAGATATAGTTAAACGTGTTGTTAAGCTAGTGCATTAGAGTATAATCCTTGAGATAGGTGGATACCATTTGGGTTAGTACCTTTCGACTTACGTGCGCATGCTGAAATGTGATTAGCGATCCTCGGTTGGTAGTACCAGTCGTATCTGAATTTCGAGGACGAAATTCCATTGTAAGGAGGGGAGAATGTAATACCCCGCATTTTTATGGATATTTAAATTACATAAATGGGTGTAATTTGGAGATATGAGGAATTTCTCTGAATAATAATTTTTGGCATTTACGAGGGTTAGATGATTTTCTATGTGTGCTACATTTACTTTTGTGATTAAGTAAATGAGTTGGACTATTTTAATTACATGTCGCAGTTGGATAAAGCGATAAAAAATAATATTTTTATTCGAAAACCCATATTAAGATGTGTTGTATTTAATTAGTGAATTGCAGTCAAGTGACTCATATGGAGATTTCGAGTTCGCGGTTGGTTTCGGAATGTCCAAGATAGTCAGAATAGAGCATCCGAGGGTAGCGTTTATGTTCCGGGGATTTTTGGACAATTAGGGACTCACATTTGAGTAAACGAGTCATTTTTGGGTTTATAAGGGATAGACCCTCATTTCACTCTATATAAGGTACAAGAGAGTGAAAGAAGAGAAAGAAAAGAGAGAAATAAGATAAAGAGAAGATAGGAAGGAAGAGAGGAAGAGGAAGAGGAAAAGGAATTTCCGACCAAACTCCGCTAGATTCGACTCGAGGTCGCCGGATTTTATCCACGAGGCAAGTGTTTACTTGCTTTATTAACTTAGTGTGTTTATTTCTCATATTATAGTTGGTGTGTAAAACTATAAATATTTTTGGGTTGGGTTTTCATGAATCAAAACAGGTTTTTCGAAAGATTGATGAATAAACCTCGAATAATATCCAATTCGAGAAACTTAGAAATTAATTAAAATTAATTGTTGGATATGGGTTCTAGGATGATTAGAACCCTTTTTATACGTGATTATATGGTTGGTTGAGTTTGGATGACGAGAGGTGAGGAGATAAAATCTTGGGGGTGCTTTAATGGCCGAAATAGAGGCTCAGAGAAGAAGCTGCCCTGTTCGATCGATCGATCGATCAACCCTACAAAATTTTTGAATTTTTTTTACAGCGATATAGATTATATATATACGATGTTGTTAAAGTATATATAATATGATATGAATAAATATATCTGTGTGATTGGTATATTTATACCTTAGAGGCTAGTTCCACAGGCTTCCCCGGGCATAGGGATGGACATCTAGACTATATATTTTTCTCTAATACGATCCAAGGAGGTTGCACGATGTGGGTGAATCCCATGGCTTGAGGAGAAGGGATAGTATATCCCCAGGTCATATCGTACCGCATACGAGTGTGATAGCTTTATTCCACTTTCAGGAGGGAATATGACCGCCTCCACCGTTGTGTATTTTTACCATAACCATGAGTGAGTCTGACTTGGTACCGTGGTTGAGTGAGTAAATTCAGAATTGGATAGGCATTATGAGACTTCATCCTCGAGTTATAGCTCAGTGGGATGGTTATTCTACTTATGATTGTGATGGGTATAAATATACTTGTTGCGTATAATATATTGCTTATATATGAAGACGAGATGTCATATAAAGTAAACGTGTATAAGATGAAAATAATGAATAAGGTGTTATTCCCCTTCCGGTAGATTATATCTGGAGTTATATTAATATTAATCATAGGTTCTAATGAGAACTATGTATATATATATATATATATATACACCGGGTTTTACTATATGTGTTATGTACTGAGGGCCTAATGGATCTCGACGATCAACATTATCATGTAGTAGTGTATCGGGGGGTTCCTTGTTTGGATTTCGCTTCGCGAGACACCCCATGCATGAACGTAGCGCAATGTTGGGAAATGGGGAGAAGTTTATCCCTTAGTACTCGGGTTTATGAGGACTTCTAGTAGATGGGTGAATAGATTAGTTAGGCAGGTTAGCTTAATTAGGTTGTTTGAAAGGTATGCAATAGGTGTGCACTATTAGAAGAGGGGTATCTCATGAGAGTGCGATACCAATTTAAATATGAAAGATTTCATATTTTAAATACACTTGCAAAAATATTTTCAAACTCAGGCTCTGACCCATTTTCTCTATTTTCCCTCTCTTGCTATATATAAGTATATATATCGGTGTCCAGACACAGGGATACTTGAATGATGATTCCTTTGAGTCAGACGTTTGTTGCAGCAGCTGTGGATGCATGCATGTGTATTGTAAACGCTTCTATCCTTGAGATCTAGATAGGAGGCGCTGTAGAAATATTCGGGCTGATAGCCCAACTGTGTTCATTTATTCTTTTATCACCTTTTAGTGCGACATCCGATTTGGTTGTATTATGTTAAACCGACTGTTCGATTATTTTTATTTCATTTCAGTTTCGTATATATAAATTGTTGTGCTTGATTGATTTCGTTGGTTTGGTTAAAAAGACTAGTTAAATAAAATTTTGACGCCAGCCTAATAGGTTATTAGTAATTAATTTTGTTTTTGACAGTGATCCTGAGAATGAACCATATGAGACTCCTGTGTTAATTTAATATAGGATTGATCATCCGGTATTTTATTAGGCGGGGTGTCACATAGAGCTGAGACCTCGTCCTAGACGAGGCTACCCTCGGCCAGGCCGAGGGTATATTTTGGTATATCAATCACCCCTAGCCCTTAGTCATCGATGATGTTGAGGTGGCTGAGGGGTAATATTGTCTTTGGATGTTGAGTTGATGAGTGGTCAGGCTGATGAGTGACAGTTGTCAGGCTGATCGATGTTTATCAGTTGTCAATCATCGTTGTGTTCCCCAAGAATGATGGCTACATATTACACTTTGAACATTGTGCCCTAATGATGATTTTCCTCGTGGGTTGTATGTCGCCTAGGTTATTGAGACCAATAATGACAAGGTATTTAAACCTTTTCAAATAATTCTCTCTTTTTTTTTATCTCCTTCTTCGCACACTCTCTCTCTAGCTTTAGCAATTAACCTTTATCTCTGCATTTTCGTGAGAGCTCCAAGTTTCTCCCACCTTCAGTCTTCTTTTCCATGTAATCTCTTCACCATTATTCCCATTTTCCAAGTTTTCTTTGGTTTCTACTTTGAATAGCTTCTGAACATTTTCTTGGCTAGTTTTTCATTTTTTCGGCGTGTATCCACCATTCATCCGTGGTTGTAGGGCTAAAAATTAGCTGATAGGATTTTCTGGGTTCCTCCCCTACCATTTTTCGGTGGTTCAGTATTGATTTTGAGCTTTTTTAGGTTTCCCGATGACCCTCCAGTCTTCTTCTTCGATAAACTTTACTTCTCCTGTTCTTGGCTGTAAATCCATAAAACTTTTCATTTCTCTAAGTTCGATCTTGAAGTCAACTCGATTAACTATTTAACTTGTTTGTAAGTTGTTTGAGAAAATCCTTAAGTGTAGGGTCTTCCTCTTAATGCTCAAAAGGCTTTACAAGTTAGCCGAGGAGTTTCCAACTTTGAGAGAGAGGTGTTTTAAAGAGATTAGGAGGATAAAAGAAGAGAACGAGTCTAGACATAGGGCTGACCCTGTCTGAGTACGACCCATTTTCCCAATTCCATTAGCTGCAATTTTACCATCACCCTTTGAGCCTTTCGGGGCGTCTTATCATCCAACTGAGTGTCAGAGCCAAGAAGAAGTGATGGATAAACGAACCAGAGCGTCGTCTTCTTTCGATGTTGGGACCTATGGAAGAGACAACCCCTCAAACCTTAACCCCCGTGAACAAGTCGAGGGAACAGTTAACCCTGAAGATGTCCCTGTGACTACTATATCCCCCCAAGATTTTAAAACCACCTTTCGAGGTGGCCCCCCACCCCTTGACAACGATGGGCAGATGGAGATGGGGACAAGATAAGTGAGGACAAGGGTAGTGGGGATGAGGACGAGAGTGAGAATTCAAATAATGAGGTTGACACCTCAGCAGCCTTGTCTTTCGTCTCTTCGGTTAAGGGTCGTGATTTCTTACTATGGAGACACTCCTTCGGTGTTAAACCCAATGTTACTATTAGGATCCCAGATAAAGATGAGAAGGTCTTCCAGGGGAAAGAGGGAGAGATTTCTATGTACGAGCAAATGTTTAGGGTCAGCGTCAGGTTTCCTCTTCATCCTGCAATCGTCTCTATACTCTCTGAACTTAGGGTTGCTCCTACCCAACTTCCTCCTAACTCGTGGAGGATCATCTTCAGCTACATTTCTCTCTGGAATAACACATTCACTGATGAGCCCTCAGCTGATCTATTCTTGGCCTATTATAACATAACCTCCTCGTCCAAACAACCTGGTGTAACAACCCGTATTTTGAGAACTTAAATAATTATGTGATTAATTATTATTGTGGGATTAATTAAATTAATATGCAAGAATTAATTGGTGATTAATTCGAATTTAAAAATAAATATTAACTAGCGTGACAAGGGTTAATACTTATTAATGAGAATTATTGAATATTACTGAGTGAATAAGTAATATGTAATTATTGAATTTGAGAAATTATTGAGAATGAAATATACGACGGTTTTATATATTAAGTCGAGACACGCGTGTGAGTCGTGTCTGGACTAACTGAATGAAATATAAAGGTAAATTATTTTTAAGTAACTCATATGGTAATTTTGAGTGCACTATTGAGTTTGGGAGGGTCAAGATAGTCAGAAAACACTATCCGAATATTTTATTTAGACTCCGGGAGATTTTAGGCCAAAACAGCATCCCGTAGGGGTAATTTTGTAATTTTAATTTTTGGAGAAATTAAATGGACGAAAATTGGGAGTTTATTATATCAGTCACGAGAGGTTCATTAGGGTTAAGATATACAAATGTAAGGAACGTCCATAGAGTGCGTTAGGGAGAACAAATTCCAAGAAGGAATACCCAATTAGCACCACCTTGCACAACCCCCACCACCATCGTGTAGATCGGAACAAGAGGAACACACCCATACCAACAACATCAAGAGATCAAACATTTAATTCGAGGCAAGTGTTTATTAATTTCTTTCTTTTAACAGTAATCTTGTTCATGTTAGTGTAGGTAAATTTGATAATGAATTACATTGAAATTGGGTGAAAATTTGGAGAAGTAATTTATGATTATGGATAGATGGTTCAGTAGTTAATCCCTTCATGTATGCAAGAGAATTTAATATGAAATTGGAGTACAAATTGATGAACAAATCTGAGTTAATTAAGTTCTTTAATGGGAAATTGTGAAACTAGGGTTCTTATGACATAAATTGGGGATTTCGTTTTTACCTTATGATTTATAATGATTGAATGATACTAGGATGTTAGAAATTGTGTAAACATGTTGGGTTATTAATCAAAATAGTTACGTTGAAGATTGGGAATGAACTATGAGGTTTTGGGTGCAAAAATAAAATATGGTAAAAACGTAACTGTTGAAGAATAGGTCTGATATGACAAGATCGGTTCTTTTTCTTAAATAGGATCGGTTCATTTTCTGATAGGATCGGTTCGTTTTTATTTTAATAGGATTAGTTCGTTTTATGGAGGATCGGTTTGGTTCGTTTTTCTGCAGACTTCTAGTGCTGCTGCAGGACCTTAGAGAACCTTTCGAATCTTAAATTGTGAGGTTAGGGAAGAATGATATCCTGGACCAGTAGAGTGTAGGGGACCTTACCTACTGTATTGATATGTAAATGTAGTGGTACCCTTCGAGTGAGGAGAAATACTCGTGGGCTCTCAGTAATGAATCTAGCTATGAATTACTACTACGTAGATTATTTGGATTAAAATAAATATACTATACACAGTTATGAGAGAATAATACGTATATAAATATATGTTTGGGTTGGGTGAATACCTATGAATTTTTAATAGGATATGTGTATGACTATTATTTGATACTTTTGTTAAGTGCACTAAAGGGTTATAACTCGGGGGTGCAACGTTGTGTTGTTAAGTACACTAAAGGGTGATAACCCGGGGGTGTAAAGTTATTTATTAAGTGCACTAATGGGTGATAACCCGGGGGTGCAAGAATATTTTATTGAGTGCGCTAATGAGTGATAACCCGACGGTACAGGGATATTTTTATAAGTGTACTAATGGGTGACGAACCGGGGGTGCAGGATTATTTTATTTATAGCACTAATGGGGCTTAAACCGGGGTGCATGACTGAATTATATATGTATAGGGATGATATGATTATATATATATATATATATTTAGAAGTTCTACTAAGAGAAACTAGTAGTTATGGCAATGAGGACAAATGAAATAATCTTAATGAGATAAAGATTTAAATGCTCTAATAGTGAACATGAACGATAGTAAAATGTGATGGACTACTTATTAGGTATTATATGTGCGACACGAGAATACTACTGCTGAATGTAGATAGTGTTACGTTGACTTTGAACTAGTTAACTTGGGCAGAATTACTAGTACTAGATAGAAGATGTGATAGGAGTGCACAATAGAAGAGAGGTGAGAACTTCATGTGAGAGCACGAATCTAACATTCACATAATACTTGCTTTAACGCAGTTTTAAATACTTGCTAAAATATATTTTTACGCATCGGGCTCAGACCCGTCTCTTGCATCTCTTTTCTCTCATGCTATATATATAGCAGGTGCTCCGCCACAGGGACACCAAATTTAGAGACTTGGATTGCTTGGCGTGCTACGACTGATGTGGAAGCTATAGGTCTTTGCATTAGACGCTCCTATCATTTCTCTCAGTTATCTAGACTTTTCATTTAGGGCATGTGACGCCCATTCCTTAGACATTTTATCAGAGATTGTATTCAGTTTACTTTCTATTCATTTTAGTAGGATTTAGTTTTACTATGGATATGTGGATTAGAGTTTTGAACTGGAATGTCTTATCCAGTCGTATTTATTTCGGTACGTGATTCAAATTCATTATTTATTTTATTCAGTTGAATGGTGAATGGATTTTATTTAAATTCTTGGACTTTATAAATATGATTTTTGGTTACAATTTAAAAAGGAAGGTATTTTGGTACTAACTTAATCTATATTAGGTGATTAATAAAGTTAATGTTTTCAACAGTGATGCTAAGAATGAGCTAACCGAACATTGTGTTTTAAAATTTTATAAAGTACTGATCACCCGATATTTAATTGGGCGGGGTGTCACACCTGGGTACTTCTATCTAGGGGCTAGGTTGTTTGACAAGAAACTTCTCCATGTTGCTCAAACTTCAAACCACGACTGGAAGAAGAGATTTTTCTTTATCTCTGGGGATTGGGAATTCCCCACCGAGGTTGAACCTTCAGAAGATAGCCCGAGGGTTCCTCGAGCATGGCCTAACCCCTCCATGAAAGCAAGGTCAGACCCTGGACTTAGCTTAGACGAAAGAGCTATAGCTGACTATTTGAGGGAGTAGGGGAAGGAGGGTGCCATTACCCAATTTGAAGATTTAATGACCCCTCATCTCCTCAAAGAAGCTGGTCTGAGGGTCGGCCCTTTAACAGAATTATGTGAGTTGCATTTGTTTTAATTTCTTTCTAAGTGTTACCCCTTTACTTTTATCATCTGACCTTTCGTCTTAATTTTGGAGATCGGCCTCCAAACACATCTGATTCACTTTGGGAGATGTCTGCCCTAAGTCTATTGGCTGGTCTCAAGAAGAAAGGAAAATAGCTTTAATAAATCCAAAAGAAAACAACTGATGTGGGGCCAACCATCGTGGGGCTGACCCCTGAGGATTCGCGAAAGAGGAAGAAGAGATAAGCTCATATTGATGGTCGACATGATGCCCCTACGAGGGTGAGGATGGAGGCCCCAGATACACACACTGAGGGGATGAGTTCTTCTTCATCTCTGGATGATTTTTCGTAGACCAATCTAACCATGTTAAAGACAAACCCCTCTTCTCTAATTGCCCACAAGAAGGCTGCCAAAGTCTCCATGTTCTCTGCTCCGTCATCCTCAGATTATGACTTCTTGTCTACGATGTCCCCACCCAGAGTCTACGACTTTGGGATTCACAGTCTGGCCCAGGTATTTCTCTCATCCCTTTAATTTTAATTCACCAATATCAACTGGAACCTCGTCCCCTCATAACAAACTTTTCTCTCATCTTTTTCAGTCTGTCTGCGTCTTCACCTCGGCTATGAAATGGATGTCTGAGAATTATCCAAGATTTCAAGAGGCTAAGAGAGCTATTCAAAGTGAGGCCAACTTAAATACTAAGATGGAGAATCTTAAGAAAGAGATGGAGGGTGTGAATGCCGCCGATCACTCTAGGATTGTTGGTGAGCTTGGGAAGGAGCATGATGATCAGCTGAAGCAAAAGGATAACCTTCTCATGACCAAAGACGAGGCTTTGACCAATCAGGCAACGCAATTTAACCCAGAACTTAATGCATCTTTTCGAAGGGATGTGATAGATGATGTGGAGGCATAGAAGTTCTTAAATGAATTCCAAGGTTTTATCCTTGAATATTTGGAGAGAGGAATCAATATGACCTATCGATGGGTCATCTTGAAGTTTACTGATGTAGTGTCAACCATTCGCCCCTCTCTAGAAGCTACAGATTTGGAAGACCCTATGATGGCCGAGGCTCAGTCCCATGTGAAGTCTCAGACGACTGTTGAGGTAACTGGGACATCGTTATGTTTTTTTTAATGAAAATTCTCTTCCCTTCCATTTGGTCTTTTATTTCGCCAATTTTATAATTTGTTCTAGACATCTTCCAAGTTAACTTAAGTCCTCCCTCGTCTTTCTTGGGAGTGAGTGGAGCGTCATCCCTACCATTCACCCTTATCCTAGCCGAGGGAGATAACCCACCAAATTAATGATGTTTTTTAACATAAAAGTCCTCCCTCATCTTTCTTGGGAGTTAGTGGAGGGTCGTCTCTACCATTCACCCTCATCCTAGTCGAGGGATATTATCCACCAAATTAATGATTTTTGTAACATAAAATTCCTCCCTCATCTTTCTTGGGAGTGAGTGGAGGGTCGTCCCTACCATTCACCCTCATCCTAGTCGGGAGAGATTATCCACCAAATTAATGATGTTTTTTTAACACAAGTCCTCCCTCGTCGTTCTTAGGAGTGAGTGGAGGGTTGTCCCTACCATTCACCCTCATCCTAGACGAGGGAGATTATCTACCAAATTAATGATGTTTTCTAACACAAGTCCTCCCTCGTATTTCTTGGGAGTGAGTGGAGGGTCGTCCCTACCATTCACCCTCATCCTAGCCAAGGGAGATTATCCACCAAATTAATGATGGTTTTTTTTTAAAACAAGTCCTCTCTCGTCTTTCTTGGGAGTGAGTGGAGGGTAATCCCTATCACTCACCGTCATCCTAGGCTAGGGATATTATCCACCAAATCAATGGTGTTTTGAGAACTAAACGTCCCTCAATGTTATTGACAACATATGGATAGGGTTGTCCCCATCCTTGATGTCGTATAATCGAAGAGCATTTAAGCCTACTTCACCATAAATAGTGTTTTGTAGTTTAATCATGAATTACCTTAACAAATATCTAAATTGACAAAAAAAAAAGATGAGGGGCAAATAGAATATTCTCATTACAGCCCAATTGTTCTTTGAAATAATACATTAATTACAATTGTGAACAAATAGGACGTTAACTACAACATCATTGGTAATATTTCTTCAAATGATGTGTGTTCCAGGGGTTTGAAAAGGGTTCTCCTTCAAGGTTTTATAGCCTATAGGTTCCTGGGACGACTTCATCGGTGACTTTGTATGGGCCATGTCAATTTGGATGAAGCTTGGTAGGTTTTTGCCATGCCTTTTTTAGGACTAGGTATTCCACAACTATCGGCCTTTCCTTTACCCTATGATTGTAAAACCTGGTTGTCCTCTGTTGATAAGCTGCTTGTCTTATCTGAGCATCCTCTCTTCTTTCCTCAATCAAGTCGATATCAAGTCTCCTTTCTTCCATATTTCTCTGACGAGCATACATCTGAATTCTGTGAGTAGGAGGAAACCCAATTTCAATGGGGATGATGGCTTCTGAGCCATACGCCAACATGAAGGGGGTTTCCCCTGTAGGAGTTTTTGCTGTCATCCTGTAGGCCCACAGTACAACATATACTTCTTCAACCCATCTTCCTTTTGCCTCTTCGAGTTTTTTCTTGATCCCATCCAGGATTATTCAGTTTTTTACCTCAGTTTGCCCATTAACTTGAGGGCGACCTGGGGTAGAAAAGAATTGTTTTATCCCAACTCTTTCGCAGTATTTCTCTAGGGAAAAATTCTTAAACTGAGTCCCGTTATCTGAGATGAGGGTGTTAGGGAGACCATACCTACATATAATGTTCTTCCAGATGAACTGGAAGGTCTTCTGCTCGGTGATCGTGATCATTGGCTCCACCTCCACCCATTTCGAAAAATAATCGATCGCTACGATCAAGTATCGATAGTTATTGACTACCCTAGGCAGGGGTCCTACCAAATTGATTCCCCACACTACAAATGTACACGAGGATGTAATGGAGGTTAGAGGTTGATGAGGCTGGTGAGGGATAGTAGTGAACCTCTGGCATTTATCACATTTCTTCACATATGCCATAACATCATTGGCCAAGGTCGACAACCAGTATCCATGTGTGGCTATCCTCTTAGCTAACAACTTTCCCCTAATGTGGCTTGAGCAAGACCCCTCATGCACATATTGTAAGATCTATGGAAATTCTTACAGATAGACACACCTGAGCAAAGGGAGTAAGAACCCTTTCTTGTACAAAGTATCTCCAATAACAGTGAATTTTGCTGCTCTGTACCTCAACTTCTTTCTTTTGGATTTTTCCTCTGGCATCTCCCCCTCTTTAATGTATCTCGTTAGAGGGTCTATCCATGAAGTTTCCTTGTTTATATTTTGGCAGGATCTAAGTGTTCTATCTTCATATTCAATCACTGATCGAAGTAGAATTTTCACTGGCACTGTTCTCCTGATATCTTTCCTAGTTGTTGAAGCTAGTCTTGCAAGTGCATCGACTCGGCCATTGTCTAGCTGAGGTATCCTCTTCAACTTTACTTCTCTGAAGATTTTCAAGAGTGAATTTAATCTCTCAAGATACTTATCCATTCTCTCATCCTTAGCCTCATATTCTCCTAGTATCTAATTCATTTCCATCCTTGAATCACTATGCACCAAGAGCAAGCCAACACTAAGAGTCCTAGCCAAGGAAAGGCCTGCTATTAGGGCCTCATATTCTGACTCATTATTGGAGGATTTAAAGTTGAACTTTAGGGCATACTCGATGTTCGTGTCTTTTGGTGCTGACATTATCAGTCCAACTCCACTTCCGTTTTTGCAAGAGGACTCATCAACGAAGGGATTCCACACAACCTCTTCCTATGAAAAATTTCCCTCAACTAGGGATACCTGTCTAAAGAGGAATCTTCCCTCTTCGTTCTTAATAACTTTTTCTCTAGCTGCGCTTATCTCAGCCTTATCTGTGGGTCAGTGAATAATTCTTCCTTGTTGATTATCGTTTTTAGCCTCGACCTCTTCCCAAGTGAATTCAACCAAAAAAATTTTCTAGTGTCTATCCTTTGATAGCCACCCTAGGTTTATATATAATATCGAATTCTCCCAGCTCTATTTCCCAGGACATTTGCCTCCTCGATTTCTCTAGCTTGTATATGACCTGGCTAAGAGGAGAGTCAGTGAGGATGGCCATTGTATGGGACTAGAAGTACGGCTTCATCTTCCTTGAGGCATGAATCAAGGCATAGTCTAAATTCTCCATCCTAGGGTACCTTTGCTCTGCTCCTTGGAGTGCTTTACTAAATACACCAGCTTCTGCACCCCATCTTCTTCTCTCATAATTGCAGCGTTGATGGATGACTCTGAAATGACCAAGTACACGTACAATCTTTCACCTTGCACTCAATGAGATAAGAGTAAAGGAAACCCTAGGTAGGACTTTAGCTCTATGAATGCCTTGTCACAATCTTCGTTCCACTCAAAAGACTTTCTGAGAACTTTGAAAAATGGTAGACATTTATCTGTGGCTTTGGATACAAATCTATTCAAAGCAGCCACACGCCCTGTGAGTCTCTGAATGTCTTTAATGGTCTTGGGGGTCTTCATTTCTAGCAGAGCCTTTATCTTCTCAGTATTGGCCTAAATACCCCTTTAATTGACGATGAACCCTAAGAACTTTCCTGTTATAACCCTAAAAATACACTTGGCTGTGTTGAGCTTCATCAGGTAATTGTCCATCATGTCAAAGATCCTCTCAAGGTCGACCAAATGATCCTTTGCTTTCAAACTCTTGGTCACCATGTCATATACATAGACCTCTATAGACTTCTCAATTTTGGTCTTCGAACATTTTATTCACGAGACGCTGATATATTTCCCCTACATTCTTCAGGCCAAAGGGCATGACCCTATAATAGTAAGTCCCCTTGTCAGTAATGAAAGATATTTTTTCTGAGTCCGTAGGGTCCATGAAGATCTGATTGTATCCCGAGTATGCATCTATGAAGCTCATTAACTCATGGCCTGTAGTAGCATCCACCATGTGATCGATATGAGGAAGAAGGAAACTGTCTTTAGGGCAATATTTATTGAGGTCCGTGAAGTCTACACACATCCTCCATTTCCCGTTTGCTTTGGGGACTATGACCGCATTAGATAGCCAGTAGGGATAGATGACCTCTCTGATAAATTCATCTTCTTCAAGCTCCTTGAACTTATTTCTTATGACTTCATATTTCTCTCGAGAATAAATTCTCCTCCTCTGCTTTATTGACTTGGCATCCTCTATCACGTTGAGCTTGTGACACATGATTTTGGGGACGATTATCGGCATGTCTGCATGACTCGATGCAAAGATGTTTTATCTTCTCCTAAGTAGCTTGATGATCTCTACTTTTATATCCGGCATTAGGGTTTTACAGACCTGGAAGATTTTTTCCGTCATCCTCATTGAGGATGATGGATTCTACCTCTTTTGCAGCTTCTCCCTTCTTTAACATTGTCTCACTTGTGGGGTCAAGGGTATCAATATTATAAGTAGTGGTTACTTTCTTGTGTGACTCTCTTTACTCTTCAGAGTTGAAGTAGCAATCCCGTGCCATTGTTTGGTCACCCTGGACTTCCCCTACCCCATAAGGAGTCAGGAATTTTATCATCCGGTGAACCGTCGAAGGCACGACCTCAAATTCCTTAAGGGATACTCATCCCAGTATGAGGTTGTAGGCTGAGAAGACATTTTCGTCCATCATAAAAAAGTTGATCTTCCTGGTGAGCTATTTTGGCCACTCGTCTCCCATTTGTACATAACCTCATACATCCCCAGGGGATGACCTTTTTACCCATTAAAACCGATCAGGGGATGATGGTATGGGACGATCCTAGCATGACTAAGTCCCAAGGATTTAAAATATTCCCAAAACATCATGTCTGAAGAACTTCTCCCATTTACCAATATCCCCGGCACCTCACGTCCATGCACCCTTGGTAGTGATGATAAGAGGGTCATCATGTGGGACTAGGAGGCCCTTGAAATCTAACCTTGAGAAACCCACCATCAGTGTATCCATGTCAACTTTCTTCTTTTTTTCAAGCTTGGCTTCGATAGAGGTTGAGTGCACAGATTCAACCTTCATTACTGCCTTCGCTTCAGCTACATAGGCCTTCCTGTCGGCCACTTATGATCCTCCTCCAGCTAGGCACCCGGAGATCATTTCGACACCGAATGAAATCATATTTAGCCTTTTCAGCGGGCCATGGTCATCCTTTAGTGGAAGGTTAGGATCATCATCATACTCTGGGGGTTCATCATGCCTGTCGGGAGAATCTTATCTGCATTTATCACTTATTTTCTTCCTAGGGTCGGCTCGACCACCCTTGGAGTCACCCTTGTCCACATACTTTCTCAACTTCCCTTTTTTTAACATCTTTTCGATTTCATCTTTTAGGGCAAAACATTTATCGGTTAAATGGACATGATCTTGGTGGAATTCGCACCGCAGGTTTTTGTTCCTCTTGTGGGGAGGAGCCATCAACTTTTCAGGTCATTTTAAAGATCGATCGCTCTTTATCTCATTTAGAATGTGTTTGCAGTTTACCATGAGAGGGGTGTAATCTGCAAACTTGTCATCTGCTGGTCTTTTCTTCCCCTCCTTATTCTTTTTATGGTATTTACCTCCACTAGTACCTCCTTTTTGATCCTTATATTTGGCGGCCATTGCCTCTTCGGCATTCATCACCTTCCCCAACATCGCCAGCAGCTCAGCCATTGACTTGGGGGGTCTTCGACAAGCTTCCACAATAGCTTCCTCTTTTGGAGCCCTCGAATGAGGGCCGTCATGGCTATACTTTCTTCGTAGTCTTCGAACTCTAACTTTTCTTTGTTAAACCTGGCTATGTAGTCTCTAAGGATCTCATTTTTCCCTTGCTTAACATAGAGCAGGTGAGTGGTATTCTTCCGTGGCCTTAGTCCAAAGAATAAGTTTTGAATGAACCATTCTGCTAGCTGCTTAAATCTTTCAATGGAGTTCTTCAGAAGAGAGGTACACCAAACATGTGCAACCCCGATCAAGGTGCTAAAAAAGGCTCGACATCTCATCTCATCTGAGATAGAGTATATGTCTAATGCTGACTGGTACATCTCGATATAATGGACTGGGTTGGTACTCCCTTCATACCTTGGGGTGACCACAGGCAGCTTAAACTTGGTCGGCGTTGGGAAGTTAACTATCTTGTCCACAAAGGGTGAGCCCTCATAGTATCCTCTCTGAATAGGGTCTCGTCTTTATCAGGATATCACCAATTTTATACTCTGATCTCTGAATCGAGTCATTCCAAGGCTTCACTGGGTCGGCTTGGACATGATTGGCTTGGTCGATGTTATACCCGCTGCTTCTCTGGGATGAACTGAGGGCTCTGCTGCAGTCGACCTTCACTAACTATTTATTTCTCTATGAACATTGTCTTATCCATGAGGGGCTCATCCATCATGGGGTCGGCCATCATTAGGTTGGCCATCTCTTCTAGTACCTTCAAGACTTCTCGATCTAGACAATCTTTCCCTTAGGTCATTAATTGGGCCCAGTCTCTCAAAGGACGAACCTCTTCTAAGATGGTCAAAATCCCAGCCTTTGTGCGATTGTTAGGATTATGTCTCCTACACCTCCCTCGACTTTCCTGGATAGGTCGCACAGTATTATTGAAGACCTCATATGGCTCCCAACAATCTATTGAAGCATCTTCCACTTCCACATCATTATACCTATCCTCCGGGTAAGGGCTTCCTTGCCTCCCCATGCATAAATTCCTAAGGTCAGCAACATACCTATATCGTTTAGAGGTGGCAAGTCTTTGCGGGGTGCCTGGGGTGGTCCCCTTGCCTCATATTGTCCCTATGCAGTTGTCGGAGTAATCATCTCCGGTGAGACTCCTGATGGTCTCAGTATGTTTTGTCTAAGAGCTGCAAATTGCTCTTGCATAACCTACTGGTTTGCTGCCAAAGACTTTAGGGTGGCAACCACCTCAACTATCTCAGATTGAGATGGTACATGGCTGGAACTAGGTCCTACTCCACTAGCTGGTGGAGGAGGTGGTGGTAACTCTGGTGCGATATATTTGAGCCGAATGATCAAAGACTGATGAACTTGAGAACCTTAACGGATCTCTTTCAATGGTGAAATAACTCCACACAAAAGGGGGAGAACTGGTTCACCACTAGAATCTCCGATGAGGTCAAGCTGTAGAAAGGAAGAGATAACTTCCCGTTCCTATAGACGGAACCAAATCGATGATTCTTAGAATAGCACCACCAGATAAAGAGGTGATAGAGCTCAAATAATAGCAATCATGGAAGCAATAAAGTTATATATGTATGTATGTATATATATAGAGAAGGAGGTGAGGGATTGAGGAGAAACACACTGATATAAGTGGTTTAGCCTATCTTGGCCTACGTCCACTGTGCCGTGAGTGATCTTCATTATATAATAAGGGCTCTAATGGACTTGTGATACAATGCACTAACTCTCTCTCTCTCTCTCTCTCCTGTATATTCAAACAAAATTTTAGCTAGGGTTACAATTATCGATCCCTTTACAAGGTTGAAGGATACAAGCATATATAAGGCTTGGGGGGGGGGGGTAGTGTACCACCAAGCATGCATTGAGCATGCAAATGATGATCTAGCTAATCCCCTGTTGACACCTGGATGGGCCACTTGTAGGTAATGATGCCATAATATTTCCTCACGTGAGGGAATGATCTTGTTATAACGATTTAGTCCACGTGCTACATGAGTCCCACACACACTGTTCCACGTGTCTCCCAAGTCACGCTCCATGATGGCATCACCCTCAGCCTATAGTGACAGGCCGGGGCTGATTCTAACCTTGTGGAAGCCCTGATTATTGAACGTAGGACATTTGGATTGTCGGCCGGTCGTATGGTCGTCTGGACTGTCCCCAAGCCGAGGCTTCAATCTGCATGGGCTTGGGCTGATTCGGGCCATCCAACATGCTTGTATCACCAATGGAGGGGTCGTCCTGTCGAACTGCTATCTTTAGTATGAAACCTTGAGGGTAGAAGTAGAGCTGAGCCCTCGTTTTAGACGAGGCTACCCTCGGCAGGCCGACGGTATATTTTGGTATATCACATGACATTAATTTTTAATCTTTATTTGACGTTTATATGGTTACACAATGTATTTATGTTTTGTTTTTAGAAGTGTGAATAATTTTTTTGCTTATTTGGTCCTTTTGATTAGATCTATATATTTACACAATGTACATTTGATTCATTGATTGATATTGTTAGCATTTTTTTATGTGGTAGAGTCTCTCATTATTTGAACAATTTATGAAAATTTAGTGAGTGTAGAAGATATTGTTCTTTCACAGATTTAGATATTTTTTAAGTATTCTAAATGTTTGGTTCCAATTATTGGATTGCAGTTAAATAACGAGACCAGAAAATTAGGGCTTTCTTTTGTTTTTTGCATTTGGGCTCTTCCTTATTATGTATTTGAAAACATGGAATTTGATTTATTTGATTCGAGGTTGTAAACAATGGTATGTATGTATGTGGATTTATGTGATCAAGGTGTTATTATCATTATTTTTCCACTGCTCTTATTTTTTGAACGTATTGAATACAGTGTTTAAAGAGTTTGAGATAAAAAACTAGAAATTCTTGTTCAATATAGTTTATTTGACTTTTCATGCAAGAAGAAAGTTAATTACACATGAAGTTGGTATCATTGTGGTTATCACGTAGTTGGTGTTGATGCTGAAGATAAGAGTGAGCTAACACCAATATTTATGTGGTATAAGCGTTGTAGTCAAATCTATATGTGTGTGTGTATTTTGTCAAATGTGTATGCATTTAAGAATATACACATTTATGTGTGTATATTTTGTTATATGTGTGTGTATTTCAAGAACTACAAATTTTTGTGTGTATTTTGTTATATGTTTGTGTATTTTTAAAATTACATTTGTGTGTATTTCAAACGATAGATATCAAACAAATTAGTGGTAAAAGATAAGATAACACGATACGATAACAAGATGACACAACATGAAATTAACCAAATAAATTATGTTTGTGTTGTGAGTATGAATTGTTGACTTAAAGGGAGGGTGAGACAGACATAACACACACGCGCACACGCATAACACACACAAATGTGCACATGTATAACACACACGCATACATGTATAACACATACGTGCACAAATGTATAACACACACATGCACATGTATAACAAAATTGCAAATACGTTCATATATAACACACATGTGCATATGTATAGCACATACACACATGCGCACATGTATAACATATCTACACACGCACACACACACACACACACACACACACACTAAAGACATGTTTAACACATACACATGGGCGCACATGTATAACACATACACGTAAATGCACACGTATAACACATACACATATGCACACACAACCAAACCCACACACACATGTATACACACACACACACACACACACACACACACACACACACACACTTTCACATGTTTTCTCTTCATTTCATATTAAAATGAAATTGGAGAATAATAATTGAAGTTGAATTGATTATAGGTCCTTTCTTTATTCGGGTAACATTACTTATCTTTTTTTTACGTAACATAGCCTTATTATTGTTTGGCTGAATCTTATAACTACGTATACATGTATAGCATATATAATTCAACTTGTGAAAATCTTTGGTTGACTGTCATAACTATGCACGAGTATAATACTTATAATTTAACTTATAGATATCTTTGATTGACTGTTATAACATACGTGCTTTCCAGGTGCTTTCTTTTACATAACACAATCGCGCATATATAACACGCACATTTGGTGGACATATAGTAGTTCTAGAATTAATTTAAATAAAATAAAATTAATTTGGACTTACCAATATTATGTGGGTGAATAATATGGATAATACTATTTTTTGACTATTGTGGTCGTTTTCACCCCCTCCTTAAGTGATTGTGGTTTGGATGAACACAAATTGGTGGAAGGGGTTACACATTCTATGGACATAGAGTAATTTTAGGATTAATTTAAATAAAATAAAATTAATTTGGACTTGTTGATATGGCTAGGGTGATGCAAAAGTTTGGAAGGACACATAACAATGTTACGATTAAATAAAATAAGATAAACTTAAATTGGATCAGTTAAAAAATAAAAACTAATTAGTGATTAATTATATCCATTACTTGTAGGACTCATATTCACACCCTTATATATTTTTCTTAAAATAAATGAAGCACAGTGATAATCATTGGCAACAAGAGTACAAGAGGTTTCAATTAGACCACACTTATACATATTTTATTAGCGTGTGTCATATAGAGGGTTCTCCTATTTATAAGTATGAGAATAAGAAGATTGAACAATTTAACTACCTTGAAAATCGTGAATTTCATCTATTGCAAGAGTACCTATTCGATCGTATTCATTTTTCCCTGCCATTAGGATGAGGCAGTAGAGAATATATTTCTCCAACATAATCCTAATGTAGCCTCGACGTTACTTACACTGTTAGAGAAGGAAGAAAAAATATTCACGCATTGTGGATACAACTACGTAAAAAGAGCATTGACAATCAATGTGATCTCTCGCGATATATGCACATTAAATTGAATCTTGCCAATAAGTTGATGAAGAAAGAATTCCAAGTTCATGTCATGGAAATCTATCCATCAATCATAGATACACTTCCTCCTAGTGGACCCGTTTAAAAATCCATGGATTTTTAAAAAGTAATACTGAATGGACGGAGATCAAACATATTGAACATATTTTAGAGTCTTATTATGAGAATATATATATATATATATATATATATATATATATATATATATATATATATATATAGTCATAAACACGATTAGTTAGTCGTAAATGTGTCAGTATGATGAATTCGTCACTAATTTTTGTTTTTATCGTAGATAATGTCAAACAACAATGGAGATAACTTACTAAATGATGACATGACACCTCCAAGATTCTCATCTCCTACACCTAAACCTTGATTCTCATCACCACTGGGTCAACAATAATCTTCTCCTGCAATTTCTCACTCTACCACTCCATCTACGAGTGGATAACAAATGCCTATTAATCCAAAACCCCCACCCCTCGCTACCGAAACCTCTAGAGTAAATGATAAGAAGCCTATCGGGTTCTCCCTTCTAGGAAACAATCCTACTAGCACTAAAAATGATGTTTTGGTCTTTAAATCCCAGAGATTATCGCTTAAGAAAATGCATGTGGGAGTAGGGACAATGGATAACTAGAATGAAGTTGATTAAGCCATCAAGGATGGAATTTTTGAACAATTTTCTAAAAGTTATTCATTCCTCAACCGTTCAAAGCAAAATGTTATTTCCCAGGTTACTGAACTAAAGAGAACATATCGGAACAACCTTTGACAAAGAAATTTTTTGAAGTTTGAATTTCGGCTATGAAAGACAGAGTCCCTCAGAATGTTGAAATGTTGGTCAATTAATAGAGTAACTTTTTGAAAAAATGAGGTGATGAACAAAAAATTGGTCCATGTGTTGAAAAATAAACAAAACAGTGATTTAGACCCCAAAAAATTTGAGGAGTGAATGGTCCATGTCTAAAAAATTGGTCCACTAAAAAATTTCTTTGTCAAAAAATCTCAACTTTTTAGCTCTGTTTTCAAATTGTCCATGTCTAAAACAGTGATTTGGTCCATGTCTAAATCATATAAAAATTTGAGGAGTGAATGGTCACTAAGGACAAATGGAGGTCCAAATAGTGGTAAAACACCCAATCGGGGAAACTTGTACGTGCATGCCCGACAGGACAAAATAATAAATTCCCACCACACTTGGCTCTGACTCTGGCGAGTATGACCAGTTATTTATTTATATATAAACGTTATATTATATAATTTTTTTTATTGAAGGAATGGGGACACTAAATCCACAAGTTTTATTGATAATCATAGAGAAAAAGCCTCTCTAATGGCCTTTACAAGCTGTTATTGTGAGTGACTATGTATAAAAGTTAACTTTAGAGCCCAAAAAGTTAACTTTGAGAAGATAAAAACATGGGAATTTATAAATATTCCCATTAAAAAAGAGATTGACATGAAATAATAAACTTGGGAATTTATAGATATTCCCATTACAAGAAAAGAGCCTAATTACTTAAATAAGAATTTTTGAATCTTTAATTGAAGGAGCTTTCCATTTAATAAAAAAAAATTCCTTTATAGATTGAACCCCAAAGTTGGCCATTGAATCTGCGGCATAATTAGCCTCTCTATAGCAGTGCATAGATCTAACATCCTTATCTTCTATAGTCTTCATTATTTCTTGAATAGAAGTCTTGATCTTCCAAGGAATGATCCTCTTGTTCAGTGCAAGAATATCTATCAATATCTTTGAGTCTGACTCAACATCTATATTGGATAAATGTTTGTGTTTGAAAATTATAAGGCCATTTAGAATTGCCTTTGTTTCAGCTACATTGTTGGAATCTATCCCTCCGTTGTCTAAGAAATCCCAAATTAATTCCCCCTTCTGGTTTCTAATAATGCCTCCATGCCCAAAGAAGCCAGGATTTCCTTTTGATGATCCATCAATTTTCAATTTTGACCTAAAAGGATCAGGTATGTTTCAGCTAATTATGAAAGTATACATGATGTCTTTATAACCAGTTTTAATAAAGAACATGGTAGTAAGCTTAGAGTGCATGTTTCCACATTTCAGTGGATGAATGATAGAAAAATATTGGACAACAGTTACAACATCTTGAAATTTTTTGGATGATTTCATTTTGACATCTTCATGGATAGATTTTTTTGTATGCTTCCAAATCTCCTAAACAATATAAATAGGAATAACATTCACAAGAAACTTTATGATAGAATTCAAGTTTCTTCTTAATCACCATTTCATAAGCATAATTTGAAAAGATCTAAAGGATAGTTGAATTCCTATTAAATTTGCAAAGTGGGACCATACCTCACTAGCAATTGGACCATTGATAAAAAAGGTGATTCAAGGCTTCTTAGTTTAAGTAGAAACATTTACAAATGGGAGCTATTATGATTCCAATGGATTGAAGATTCTCCTCCGTAGAAACTTTATTAAATAAACACCTCCGTAAAAAAATAGACATTTTCCGAGGAATAGAGTTATCCCAAATTCTTTTGTAAATTAAAAAGGAAGTTTTTGAAGGTTTAATCATCTGAAAAGATGACTTAAAGTTAAACTTTCCATCATCAGAAAGCTTCCAAACTTTATCCCCATTAATATCAGTGATGAATTGATCTATCTCATGAAGGTGGTTTTTGAAGCTTTGGGCTGACATTGAGACATAAGGCTTTATGACATTTTTATACTTTCACCTCATAAAATCATACCATAAACTATCCCCATTTATGTAATTCCAGCATACTCTCCATCTTGAGGCTTTTGAGACATCTTGCATACATTTGAGACCAATCCCTCCCTCTTATGTGTTGTAGCAAATATCCTTCTATTTAAACCAGTGATATTTTCTCCCAAACTCCTTGTGTTCTCCCCCAAACAAAGTCAATTAGCATATTGTCAATCTTGTTGAGAATGATTTTAGGAGGTTGAAGGGCAACTACTGTATGAAGTGGAATTGAACTTAGAATACATTTAATTCGCACTAATCTTCCTGCATAAGATAAGAATTTTATCTCCCATCTAGTTATTTTAGATCTAATGCTAGAAATTAGTCCTTCAAAGTAAATGGACTTCATCCTACCTTTGAATAGAGGCCATCCTAAGTATTTAATATGAGTTTTTCCCATCACTAGAGCAATAACTTCTTGAATGATTTTGGATCACTTGAAAGAAGTTTTATAAGAGCTTATAAATTGACTTTTGGATTTATTTATAAGTTGACCAGATGATTTCTTATAATCATTTAGAAAACCCACTAAAGAGTTTAGGCTTCTCTTGGCACCCTGAGTAAAGATGATTATGTCATCAACGAAAGCTAAATGACTAATAAGAGAACAATTTCTAGGGTGTGAGAAGTAGCCAATTTTCCTAGATTGCATAAGCATTTAAAGACCCCTACTTAAAACCGCTGTAGATAAAACAAATAGACTGGGGGATAAAGGATCTCCTTATTTTAAGCCTCTTGAAGATTTAAAAAAAACAGTTGGCTGCCCATTCACAATAATAGAGAACCAATTTTAAGAAACGATTATACAAATTAGATCTATAAATCCTTCATAAATGCCAAATTTTTTGAGTACTTTAATAAGGAACCACTATAAAACTCTTCCATAAGCCTTAGTCATGTCCAATTTTATAACCACAATGTCTCCTTGATTTTTCCTACTTATGAGATGCATTATTTCTTATCCAAGAAGGATATTATCAAGGACGTTCCTCCCCTTGATAAACCAAATTGGTGTGAGGAGATTGATCTAGGAAAGTAGACTCCCAATCTTGTAGAGATTATTTTAGAAATAATCTTATTATTGAATTTGCAGAGTTTAATAGGTCTGAAGTCTTTGCATTTCTTAGGGGTTTTAGTTTTGATAATAAGGCATATATTTGTTTCTCCCCAACTCTGGGGAATTTCACTTCCAATAAAGAATGATTGGATAGCTACTATTAATTCAACCTTGATGATACTCCAACATTTAACAAAAAATTGACGATTAAAACCATCAGGCTCTATTACACTATCAACATGCATAGACTTTATAGCTTTTAATATCTCTTCCACCTCTGGAATTTTATATACATCATTATTTATATCATTGGATACTAAATTTGGAATAAAATCAATCATATAATTGACATCTACTATTCCTTCATTAGTGAGCAATTTTTGGAAATAATTAACAAACACTTCATTCAATTTATCACCAGATTCCACCCATTATTCATTATCATTTTTGATTTCGTGGATCCAAAGATTTATCTTAGAGTTAGTCATCACAACATGGAAGTATTTAAAGTTCATATCCCCTTATTTGTTAAATTTTATTTTTGCTTTTTGGCTCTATGACACCCCGCCTAATAAAATACCGAGTGATCAGTCTTATACCAATTTAAAACAAGAATCCCAGTTGGTTCATTCTTAGCATCACTGTCGAAAACCTTTTTAAAAGTTACTAACCACCTAGTATTCCAAAAAGTCGGTGACAAATTTTATCTTTTTAATTAAACAACTAATAACAAGCGGAAAGATAATATGATTCATATACAACGATTGAATTAAATCAACAGAATAAATAATTAATCTACATGCCAAATAAACCATCGGCCACCAAAGTAAATAAACCAATAACAACCATCCAACATATGAATAAATAGATCTAAAAACTGTACTGAAAGTCTGGGTGATAAGCCCTAAGTAAAACTGAAACCGATAAATTATTCCTACTCTATGAAGGAATGAACGATGCGTCTAAACCAAACTCCTGCTAGAATCCACATGTGCCGCAGCTCCATGTCCCTGAAATAGAATATCAAGTCTGGCATCCCTGTGCCTGGACACCTAAAAGGTTTTGAAAATAATTGTATAGCAAGGGTTAGAACCCAAAACATTTTGAAAATATTTAGCAAGTGAATTAACTGCAGTAATTTAAAATGCATGAATGCGCTTCATTAAGTTAGGGTCGCACACTTTGGAGGACATACTCACCCCTCCACTATTGTGCACACCTAACGGTTTCCTTAACCCCACCTAGTTGTACTACCCCGTCCAACTAGTCCTGGTATAATCTCCCCTTGCCTTGCTATTCTAAACCGAGTATTATTATGGGTTATAAGTTATCTCACCAATCAACTTAATTAATTTCTTTTAAATAATATCATATAACTGTGACACAAGTTATATAAAAAAATACATCACATACAGTATTATGACCCGCATATAATATTTAACACCATTATATATGTACTTTTACTAAAACATCCACAGATATATCATATGTATATTCATCCCTCTGAGTATACCCTCTCCGGATGATTTCCTCTAAAGTGCTATCTCACTAGGTGTGCTCACATAACCTAGTTAGCCAAGTTGGAATCGCTCACCAACCTGGCCCAAAATATCAATGTAGTGGAGACGGTCATCTTCCTGCCCTGAAAGTGAGATAAACCCCTCACCCATATACCGGACGCTATGACATGGGGATATACTCACCCTACTCCTCAAGCTGGGGGATTCGCCCACAACGCACAACCTACCTTGATAGAACTAGAGTACATAACTTAAATAAATATCTAGTCCCTGATATTTAATAGCACACACACACACACACACACACACACATATATATATATATATATATATATATATATATATATATATATATATATACTATCACCACACCATGTATATATATAATATAAATCCCTACTTTACCGTGTACTAAAACCCGTAACACTAGCCTGTATATTCCCGAGTCTATGGACCGACTCTAATTTAATTAATTTCTCATTAATTAATTTATTATTACCAATCCGAGTCTATGGTCCGACTCTAAATTAATTAATTTATTCCTTAATTAATTTATTACCTTGGTGTCACTCAACCCATATACCTGGACTCGCTCACTTGGTCCATATCTTAATATTCCCCGAGTCAATATTCCCACTCCAAATTAATCTACTCCTCTAAGTAATTAATTTAAGACCTTGGTGTAACTCAACCAATATAACCTGGACTCGTTCACTTGTCTCGTATCTTAAATCTCAGAATTTAATTCCCAATATTCTCCCATAATGTGTCACGCATTCATCTCTCCTAAATTCCCCAATTATATTTACCTATAATTGCTAAAAGGTATGTCTTGTATTTATTTGACGCTAAATAAACAAGTTTCAAAAGGAATTAATTAACTTTCTCCCATAAAAGAAAAAGGGCGAACTGCCAAAATTTTTCGACCATCTCTGTCTTTCCACCATTGATGCAAATTCTGAGGTTTTAAACCTTCGAGTCAACCTCTAATAAAATTTCCCCCAACATATACCTGTTTGACTTAGATCCTACACATCATATGGACCTTAAAACGTACGAATTTCTCAACCTATTTCATAACCGCTGAAATGGGTTTTTAATTAATCTAAGTTAACTTTCTTTTATGATCTAACTTCTAGATTCAAATTCCACCATTTTATATTCCGATTTTCTCATCCAAATCAAATATCTATACTCAGAGATATGTAACACACTTAATTCTTACTTTGAATCTCATTCAAGTGTTCCATTAACAAAAAATCCCTTTTGTACCCACTTATACCCAAAAATGGATTTTAATTTATACATGACTAAAATATGAATTGGATATCACAATTTAAACATCACAACAAGTTAACCACTTGCCTAAAATTGTTCATAGAGTCTGATTCGTTAGTGTAGAGAATGGTTTGATGACGAACACTCAATTCGTCCCTTAATTTGACTCCAAAAAGTCCCCAATTGGCTCTTGATTAACTTTCTCTGCTTCTCTCTCAAACCCTAGGTTTAGAATTGCTAACTATCGTTCAACTAGTCCCTCAATTAGGTATTGTTGATGTAAAAAACTAGATTGATCTAATTATTCAATCACAGATAAATAAATAAGACAAAGATTTTTAAAGTGGTTCGGCTAGGAATAAAGCCTACGTCCACTGTTATGTTATTGCTGAGTGTTTGCAGAATTCTTGATTACAAGTTCTCTCAAGAAATTCCCCCCCTTTGAATGAGGGTGATACAAGGTATTTATAGCATTTAGGCTGTACATGAATGGGTTGATACATTAAATGATATACATATGAAAGGGTAATACATTTAATGCAGCGTGTGCGTCAAGATGATAAACATTCAATGAATGGTTGAACTGTTGATATTCTGGCAATTAATAATACGACCGAGATGCAGCTCGGACCGCCTTAGTTGCTCGTCGCTCAAGAGTTCCTCGGAGCGTTAGAGTACCTCGGGGCACTGGAGTTCCTCGGTGTATCCTTGTTACTCGGATAGAACATGAGTTGGTCGGGAAAATGAACTTCCTCGTTGCTATTGTGCCACGTAGATTGACACGTGCCTTCGTATTATTGGTCCACATCAACATATTAATTTTGGTATCAACAGAAGCCCCCAATGTTTCATATTTCGAACTTTGAGGAGTATGGAACATTCTTTCTCGGTTTATGGCAATATTGAATGATCTTCCTGGGTTTTAGGAGCATTGTATTTGAATTTATTTCTAAATTCAAAGAATCTGCCTTTTTTTTGAACTTTTAAGAACGCTTCGATCTTAGTGCCCTTTTTGTCCTTTTAGCCGCCGGAAGTTCACTAGTTTCTTTTTGGTAATCATTTCCTTCGCCGCTTACCAAGGCAAAGTATTTAACCTTCTTAGGTAACCATACCGTCTTCTTCTTTTTCCAATTTCCTGCATTCAAGCTTTCTATTCTCTCCTTCTCTCTTGTGCCTTCATCCTTGTTTTCGTTCGTTGTCAACATACCTCCTTTCTTCCGGTAAGATCTTCTTCCTTTCTTTTGTATCTCTTTTATTCAGTATGGTTTATATTGTGGAATCTGTTGAGAAATTTCGTTCCGATTTTTCCATTCCGTCCTGGGTAACTCTGGAGGTTCTTTCTGAGCCTTTAGATTATTTTTGATTGGCTGAGGGACATTGGTTCCCCAGTCTATTCATTGCTGAATGTGGATTTTCTTTTCCGCCAAATCCATTGTGTCTTGAGTTTTGTCAATATTTTGATCTTGTCCCTGCAAAAATAGCCCCCAATTCATGGAGAATAATTAATGGGGTGTACAAATTAAATCTAACTCATGGGACTCGTATAGGGATCCCTGAAATAATGTACTGCTATAGATGGGCCGTTCTAGATAATATTTATTATTTAAAAACTAGGTTTTTGAATAGAGCCCTTGTAGTTAACCTCCCGGATGCAAATAGAGATTATTTTGAACATGAGGTGGTTATTAAAAATTGGCAACATGCCCCTTTAGTTGGAGATGGTGTATACAACGGTCCCAGATGCCCCCCATATGGCAATGGGATAGGTTTATTTTTCATTTTATTTCTTTTCTGAATTTATGAATTTTTTATGTTTGATAAAATCTATGACTGATATTTTATCATGTGTTTGTTTGCAGTTGATAGTAAAAGAAAAACTCCAAAGGAATCAGAAGTTAATATCAAGCATCTGAAACTTATCTGGGGTTTGCATAAGAACTTTGCAGACGAGCACATCAGGTCTGCATCATATTTGCTACAGTATAAGAGCTATACAACCTCTTATACCGCTCGCCCTGTTGAACCTGCTTCAACTCCAGAGGATTCTTCTTCAGATTCTCATCTTCCTTTAAGTCAGAGAATGGGCAAGAAAAGAGCTCCTCCTGCTCTATTTGACGACATTTCATCTGCTTCTGAGGCAAAGAAAAGTAAAATTGATGTCCCAGAGGGGACTAAGAAGGTGGATGTTGCGCCTTCAAAAGCTACCGAGAAGCCCCCAGTGGCCCCGAGCAAGAAAGTTGCTCCCGTGGAAGTGATTACTATCTCTCCGACCAAGAGTTCTTCCTTGGTTGAAGCTGCTGAGGTCCCTTTGAGGAGATTGAGGAAATCATCCTCAGTCATTCTGGCTGAAACTGCCTCCTCTTTACCTGCTGGTGGTGTTGGTGTTCCAACCATCATTCCTCCGAGCTCTGCAATGAGCTCGGTAAAAACTTGGATCATACCCGAGGTCCAAGGAATTGATGAAAAAATTTCTAGGGATATGCTGACATCCCTAGCTACTCGTCATCTTGCTTCAGTTAATATCTCATACTCTGGGTTTTCTTTCTTTCTCTGAATTCTTGCATTTTTGTATTGACTTTACTGTTTTTCTCATCTTTCAGCTGGTGAATTGTTTCAATAACATTGTGAAGAAAGATGAAGCTATTAAAGCTTCAAGCTCCTCGTCTGGCGTAGAGGATGCTCTGTTGGGTTTGACCCAATCCTTGAAGGAATCTCGCCAGCAGTATAATGAGGACAAGACTGTTTGGGAGAAAAAGTTGTCAGTTGCTGAGGCTGAGAAAGTGAAACTGGCTGAGATCTCCAAGAGTTTGGAGAATAAAGTGAAAAGTTTGGAGGTTGAGCATAAAAAATATGACGACAAGCTCAAGAATTTTGGAGAGCTTGAAGATAAGTTGAAGAAGGCAGAGGAAGAGTTGCTCGCCCTGCGAGATATCAAAAGCCAAAAGGAAGAATTGGATGCGAAACTTTCTTCGGAGAAATTGAGAAGAAAACTCGCAGTTAAAAAATCCTTCAGCGCTGGCTGGGATAAAGGATGGGACAAGGGGATTGCTGCAATGACATCCCAAGTCCAGTATGGGAAGTTGAAATACTTCCGAGATGGTTGGGTAGCTGCCCTTCAGGAATTGAAATTCAAAGAAGAATCTGATCTATTTCAGCTACACCTCCATGGCCCTCCTCCATCAATTGTGGAAGAAGAAGAAGATGAGCCTGTTTCTGATGAATCCTCTGCAGCCATAGGTGATCAAATCCCTGTCTCTCAACCTTCTGCCATCGAGGACATTTCTTCCATGCCTCCTCCTCCTGAGAAGATTCCTGCTGATCAAGCCGCTGTGACCACCGAACAACCAAGCTCCTCGTCCCAGCCTCCCGAGAAAGTCTTGGGAGACAAGGAAAAGGTGTGAAGTTGTTCGGTATCTCTTCTGTTTTTCATTACTTGTAATCGAACAATGTAATCCCTTTGAGATCTAATAAAATACATCTTTGTTCATCTCTGTTGTTGATGACTTCTTTTTGTTGACTGTTGTGTCGTCTTTATTAGTTTATGGCCAGAATGGAACTGATATCTGCTCCTGATACAAAGATGATGCAACTATACAATGGATATTATAAGGCTGGTCATACAGACCTGAGTGTATCAGAGATTGCCGACATCCTTGGCCATGATGCCTCAGAGCAAGCAGTTGAAGCTTACCGATACTTAAAGGATTTGCTAGATCGATCTGTGGCCAACAATGCGGCATACTACGATTTGATCGAGGAACTTCATTGTTCCTTAGAAGATCTTCAGAATCAATACAATGAGTCAACTGCTTTGTTGCATAAGGAGTATGAAAGTAGATATCAACAACTGTCTTCTGATACAGGCCATAAAAGGATCATCGCTGGATATGATATTAGGGAAAAGACCCTAAAAGGTGAAGTTGAGGCCTGCAGGCAGATCGCCGAGATCCTGGAACAAGAAAATAATAATTTGCAGAAAAAACTGGCACAGTATGAATCTGCAGCTTCATCTTCTAATGCTTTAGTACCAATTACAGATGAAGGTTTCTCGTTCTTAGAAGTTGAAAACGCCAAATTAAGGCAAAAATTGGATAACTTAAGAAGATTTGTTATTCCTGTGACTGCTCGGGGACGAGGAAGAGATTCTCGGGGAGGAGGAAGAACTGCTCGAAATGTTGTCGAGGAGCAAGGTTCTCCAGTCGCTTCTCGGAGCCGATCAAGAGTTCTTAGTCGTAATGTTGAAGAGGATCGAACTCAATCTACTTTGGAAACTCAAGCGTTCCAATTGAATGCTAAGGATTATGATCTTTCTGAAATGTCCAAGAAGAACCTATCTTTAGAAGATCAACTTGCTGCAGCAAAATCTGATTTGGATTCCAAGGACCTTTTCATCAAAAACATTCATGAAAAATTGGATAGAATGACCTTCCAATTCCATAAACAACCTCGTGAGTTTTGGATGGCAGGCTATAATGAGGCCCTTTGTCATTTGGATGCTCACATTGAAAGTGCCAATAATGAAGGTTATAAACAGGGATGGTTGAATGCCCTTGGAGTGCTGAAGCTTGAATAGGGGCACTACCTATGGGATTATCATAGTCCTGGGTTATTAGACTTGCCCATACCACCCTATAAATTGGATATGGCATGGATTCCAGCTCGCGCCATTCCTCGGAGCTTAATTTCAAAATATCTTGGTGATTATAATCTTCATTCTCAAGTTGACATATCTCGCCCCGAGCACCTCTTGGATACCCCTTCAATAATGAATTTCAGGATGCTGAAGGATTTGAATTTTATTAACTCTCCCCTTTGCCTGGAAGATCCTCCTGCCGGCGAGGAACCTATTTCAAAAGCTAAAGGAAAGAAACCAATAGAATAGGTTTTTTCAATGTAATAATTAGCACATATGTAGAGCTTGTAACAAATTTTTATTTTAATGAAAGAATCTTATTTTCTGTTTGCAAATTTGTATTGCGATTGTCTTGTGTTTATCAAACATTTGTGTATATGTATTTGTTAAAAAGATAACAATATGTAATCAAAATTACAGGTATCAATGCTGCTTCATCACTTAATAATAAAGTAATGAGTATAAAATGTTTAAACTGTTTCCAACCAACCAAGGTTGTTAAATTGTGCTTGTCGACCAACTACAGTTGATGGGTTTTTATCCCCGACCAGCCATACTTGGTTCTATTTGAAATATTTTCACTTTTCAAAGAACTTTTTGTAATAATCTTACCTCTCGACCAACATAAGTTGGAATGTGAGAGTATATTTTCAAATCCAATAAACCAAAATTGGTATTTTTTAATAATGTTGTTGTCCACTAGTCATCTTACCAACTAGTGTCACCTCCTAACCAAAGGAGTATTTTTTTTGGTTCTTTCGAACTGTCCACTAGTTATCTTACCAACCGTAGTTGATCACGCTAGTGTCGCCTCCTAACCAAAGGAGTATTTTTTGGTTCTTTCGAACTGTCCACTAGTTATCTTACCAACCGTAGTTGATCACGCTAGTGTCGCCTCCTAACCAAAGGAGTATTTTTTGGTTCTTTCGAACTGTCCACTAGTTATCTTACCAACCGTAGTTGATCACGCTAGTGTCGCCTCCTAACCAAAGGAGTATTTTTTGGTTCTTTCGAACTGTCCACTAGTTATCCAACCGTAGTTGATCACGCTAGTGTCGCCTCCTAACCAAAGGAGTATTTTTTGTATTTTTTATAAGCGTAGTGTTACACTAGTATTCCCCGGAAAACTTTCAACAAAAAGAAAATGGTGAAACATCCTCGTTTTATTCATAATGAAGGAAATGCTTTACATTTTACATTACTGATAATACTTGCGCAGGTGTTCAGCATTCCATGCATTCTTAAATTCCTCTCCTTCTAGAGTCGCTATTCTGTAAGTTCCTGGTCGAACAACTTCTGTAACTCGGTAAGGTCCATGCCAGTTTTCTTCCAGCTTATAATGCTTCTGAATGACTTTCTTTAGCACATAATCCCCTTCTTTTAAGTCACATTTCTTCACCCTTTTGTTGTAGAACAGAGCAATACGTTGTTGGTAAGCAGCATTCCTAATGGATGCCTCTTCTCTAACTTCCTCGAGCATATCCAAATCCAGTCTTCTCATCAAATCGCTGACTGGGGAATTGAAATTCAGCACTCTATGTGTTGGGAGACCCAACTCGACAGGTATCACAGCCTCACTTCCAAATGCTAACATGTATGGCGATTCTCCAGTTGCTGCTCGGGGAGTTGTTCGGTAAGCCCACAAAACTGACTGTAGCTCATTAATCCAATTAGCTTTAGCTTTGCTTAGCCTTTTCTTCAAACCATTTAGCAGCGTTCTGTTCGTCACCTCAGTCTGCCCATTGCTTTGAGGATGACCTGGTGCTGAATGGGTCTTCAGGATGTTTGATTGTTGACAATAGGCGGCAAACTCCTCGTTGTCAAATTGTGTTCCATGATCTGTGATGAAAGCATGAGGGAGACCATATCTACAAATGATGTTCTTCCAAATGAACTGATATACCTTATCGTACGTCATTTCAATTAGTGGTTCAGCTTCCACCCACTTAGTAAAATAATCCACTGCCACGACGAGGTACTTGAATCTTCCTCGAGTCGTCGGCAATGGTCCAACCAAATCAATCCCCCACATGGCAAATGGCCAAGGTGAAGTTATGGGTGTTAACAATGCTTGTGGAGTTCTTCGGATGGAGGTAAAGCGTTGGCACTTGTCACACTTCTTGGCATAGGCTATACAATCAGCCCTCATCGTCGGCCAGTAGTATCCTTGTGTCATTACCCTTTGCAAAAGTGTCCGACCTGCTACATGAGCTCCACAGGATCCTTCATGGATTTCCTCAACCAATTCCTTGACTTCTGATGGATGTACACATCTCTGCAAACCTGCCATAATTCCTCGTCTATACAAAACACCATTAGTTAACACATACCGAGCAACTTTATACTTCAATTTCTTGGCAGCTAGCTTATCCTCCGGTAATTTTCCCTCTTCAATGTATGCCCTGATGGGACCATCCAGGATGGTCCTAAATCAAGGGTAATAATATTCACTGTCAGGTCTTCTTCTATGCTCCGACTTTCTAATACTTCAATTGGTATTGTTCTTCGTAGCTCGGTACGGGTAGCTGATGCTAATCGGGCCAATGCGTCTGCTCTCGCATTCTCCATCCTCGGTATTCTTACCAATTGAATAGCATTAAATTCTGTCAGTAACTCCATCACCTTTGCATGGTACTTCATCATTAATTCTCCCTTAACTGCATATATTCCCATCATCTGATTCACAATTAATTGAGAATCACTGAACACAATTACTTGCCGTGCTTCCATAACTTTCGCCAAATTAAAACCTGCTATCATGGCCTCATACTCAGCTTCATTATTGGAAGCTTTGAATTGGAATCGCAAGGCATAATCCATGTCAATATCATCTGGGGTGTTTAAAACAATCCCTGCTCCACAACCAGCTGTGCAAGATGATCCATCTACATATAATCTCCATGTAGGTAACTCGTCTTCAAATTTCTTATCTGTCAGAGCTCCTCGGTAAAATATCTGTTGTTTTCTTTCATCATCCTCTGGTATCTGTTCGCGCCCTTTTACCAACCGGAGTTGGTCTGGGTTTGAATATGCTGATTTTTCTACATCCACAAATCCTCTTACCAACCGTAATTGGTCTGGACCTGTGTCTGCTGATCCTGTATCGTTCACAGGTTGGTCAGCAAGCACCTTTTGTTCCTCGGGGGTATCAGGGTACGTGAACTCTGCTATAAAATCTGCTACAGCTTACCCCTTTAATGACGATCTGGGTTCATACACAATATCATATTCACAGAGTTCTATTGCCCAATACATCAATCTTCCTGATTTTTCTGGCTTGTGAAGGGCTTGCCTTAATGGCATGTCAGTATACACGACAATTGTATGGGCTTGAAAGTATGGCCTCATTCTTCTACTTGCTTCGATTAATGCCAATGCCAATTTTTCCAGCTTTGGGTACCTAATTTCCGCACCTCGGAAAGCCTTACTGGTGTAATAGATTGGTTTCTGGACTCCATTCTCCAATCTAATCAATGCTGAACTGACTGCATTCTCTGATACTGCCAGATACAAATACAACGTCTCTCCAGTTATTGGCCTGGACAACAATGGTGGTGCCCCCAAATACCTCTTTAAGTCTTGAAAGGCCTTCTCACATTCATCAGTCCACTCAAAACTTTTTCGTAGCGTTTTGAAGAATGGGAGACATTTATCAGTTGCTCGGGATACAAATCTGTTGAGCGCCGCAACTCGTCCTATAAGACTTTGTACTTCTTTCCTCGTCGTCGGGGATCGCAGCCCTAAAAGAGCTTTGATCTTTTCTGGATTCGCCTCAGTACCTCGTTGGTTGACGATGTATCCGAGGAACATTCCTTCTCGTACTCCAAAGGTACACTTCGTCGGGTTGAGCTTCATTTGGTATTTATCTAATTGATCAAAGGTTTGACCTAAGTCAACTAGATGATCAGCAGCTCTCTTGCTCTTTGTTAACATATCGTCGACATAGACTTCCATGTTGCAACTGATTTGTTCGGCAAAAACCTTGTTCATCAACCGCTGATATGTTGCACCTGCATTTTTCAAACCAAAAGGCATAACATTATAACAATAAGTTCCCCTTGGGGTAATAAAAGAAGTACTTTCCCTGTCTTCAAGTTTCATTTTGATCTGATTGTAGCCAGAATATGCATCCATGAAGCTGAGCAACTCATGTCCCGAGGTAGCATCCACTAGCTGGTCGATTCTGGGCAATGGAAAATGATCTTTTGGACATGCCTTGTTAAGATCAGTGAAATCAACACACATTCTCCATTTATTGTTCTTCTTCTTTACCATCACCACATTTGCCAACCAATCTGGATATTTCACATCTTCAATGAATTGGGCTTTCTGGAGCTTCTCGACCTACTCTTGTATGGCCTGGTTCTTCTCGGGGCTAAACACTCTTCTTCTCTGCTTCACAAGCTTGATCTCCTTATTCACATTGAGCTCATGACATAAGAAGTTTGGATCTATTCCTGGCATGTCTTCATGACTCCAAGCAAAAGTATTCTTCATATTTCTCAAGAAAGTTATCAACTCCTGTTTTATTGACACATCCAACGATGAACCTATCTGGGTTACTCGTTCAGGATGTTCGTCGTCCAGAATAACATTTTCTGTAGATTCCACCACTTGTCCTTTTATAAGTTGGGATTCATCCCTAGGATCAAGAGTTTCAATCTCTGTACCTTCCTCCACTTGGTAAGTAGTAGTCTTTTTCCTTGACTCTTCAAGTGCTTCTTGCTCGGCAGACGAATAATAGCATTCCCGAGCTACTTTTTGATCACCTTTCACAACTCCGACTCCAAAATTTGTTGGGAATTTCAAACACTGATGTACTGTAGATGGAACTGCTTCGAATTTCTTCAATCCAACTCTTCCCATGATGATGTTGTAGGCTGACTGCACATTCTTATCCATCACAAAGAAGCGTATTCTTTCTGTTCGACAAGAAGGCCAAATTCCAATGAGTATATCCAACTTGATCGTCCCAAGTGGAAAAACTTTCTCACCAGCAAAACCCAGAAGGGTCTGTGATAAGGTTCCAATTGAGATAATTTCAAATTCAAGCTATCAAAGCATGAATAGTACATGATGTCTGCCGAACTACCGTTGTCTACCAACACCCTTGAAATGACCACATCCTTCATCCTCATTTTGATCACCAAAGGATCATCATGAGGGTAAAGAACATCTGCCAGGTCGTTTTTTGAAAAACCAATAACTAGCTTCTCTTTGTTTACCTTCCTCGGACGATCATCCTCGGCCAGGTTTATTCGCTGAATATATGAACAAGCTTGAGCCTCTCCGAGGTAAGCTTTTCTTTCTGCAGTAAGGTCTCCTCCTCCTGCATCTCCTCCTGTAATAACATTACAATCAAATGACCCAAAATATATGGAAAATACCTCTCGTTCAGGCTGCCTTGGCTTCTTGGGAAGATCGGGGTCATCATCTGGATCATCTTTGTGGTCCCTCTTCTTTTTCTCCTCTGCACGACGAGGAGATCTAGATCTCTCTCTAGTTCTATCATCATTCTTCCTCTCACCCCTGCGATCTACATATTTTGACAATTTTCCTCTTCGGATGAGCGTTTCAATCTCGTTCTGAAGGGATATGCAATTTTTGGTCGTATGGCCATGATCTTTGTGAAACTCGCAATATTTGGCCTTATTCCTCAGATCAGGATTTGTCCTCAGTTTATCTGGCCACTTGATACCCTCGCTATTCTTGATTTCTTCCAAAACATGATTAATACCCATTTTCAATGGAGTATAATTGTCGTACTTCTTTAGGACTTCCCATGACGTCCTATTATTCTTGGAGTGCTTGTCGCCACCATTACCTTTTTCTCTTTCTTCTTAGATTTGTCAACCTCAACCTTGGTTTCTTTATCCATATTCTTCTTCGCAGCCATCGCCTCCTCGGCATTCATGATTTTGGCCGCTTTCGCCATCAACTCAGACATAGTTTTAGGTGGATCTTTGGCTAAAGTGTAATATAACTTATTAGGCAGCAAACCACTCATCAAAGCAGTGATCGCTGTCTTTTCTTCGTAATCTATGACTTCCAACTTCTCGTTATTAAAACGAGTTATGTAATCTCTAGTACTTTCACCTGATTTTTGTCTAACACTTAGCAAGTGTGCTACTCGCTTTACCGGCTTTGCTCCAAAACAAAAATTACCAATGAATAACTCGGCTAATTGAATAAAAGTCAAAATCTTACCCCGAGGAAGATTGTTGTACCATATCTGTGCAGACCCGGTAAGAGTTCCCGAGAATGCTCTACATCTCATCTCGTCAGGGACGGCATATATGTCGGCAGCAGCTTGGTATTGTTCTATATGAAGAACCAGATCTGTCTTTCCATCATACTTAAGGGTCACTACGGGTGCTTTGAATTTAGATGGTGTAGGAAAATTCACAATGGCCTTGCCAAAAGGTGTCCCTTGAACAAAAGTTCTCTGTAAGGGATTCCTTTCTTTAGCCATTTCTCCAAGTCTATCCTCCAATCGCTGAATGGAACCCTTCCATGCTTCATTTCCTTCCTCAGTATGCTTAGTCCGAGCAATTGATTGTTCTGACGTAGCTTCCTGAGATCTATCTCGACGAGTAGCTGGTCTTGATTGTGATGATCCTTCTCTCAAACCTGATGGTGGTTGAAAGCTTCTCGATGGGGCTCTAGGTGGACTCATATTTCTCCTTGGTCCTAACCGACTGAAAGGAGATGCTTTGCTTAATCTTTCCAAGGCGCTAGTTCTCTCCGGAGAGAGGGTGATATGTTGATCTGTATCCGTAGCCCGAATCGATGAAGTTTGCCCAGGTTGATAACATAAATCATTAGATTCTTCATTATGATATGACCCAGTACGCCTGGATCGCGATTGCCCACGATCACTCCTTTACCTTGAATGGGTAGGTGCACCGCCGTGAAGAGTTTGAATGAGTTGCTTCATTGTTTCTTGCATGGCGGTTTGTCCTTCAGCCAGATTCATCATAATTCCAGCCAGATCTGGAGATGCAGATGGATTTAGAGGATTTCCAATATTTCCAGCATTTCGATTACTGGATTCTGGATTATCTGCCATTGATGATAAATGATTTTTGGTGAAAAACGATAGCAATAGTCGATTCCCACAGACGGCGCCAATCTGTTGATCTAAAAAACTAGATTGCTCTAATTATTCAATTACAGATAAATAAATAAGACAAAGATTTTTAAAGTGGTTCGGCTAGGAATAAAGCCTACGTCCACTGTTATGTTATTGCTGAGTGTTTGCAGAATTCTTGATTACAAGTTCTCTCAAGAAATTCCCCCCCCCCCTTTGAATGAGGGTGATACAAGGTATTTATAGCATTTAGGCTGTACATGAATGGGTTGATACATTAAATGATATACATATGAAAGGGTAATACATTTAATGCAGCGTGTGCGTCAAGATGATAAACATTCAATGAATGGTTGAACTGTTGATATTCTGGAAATTAATAATACGACCGAGATGCAGCTCGGATCGCCTTAGTTTCTCGTCGCTCAAGAGTTCCTCGGAGCGTTAGAGTACCTCGGGGCACTGGAGTTCCTCGGTGTATCCTTGTTACTCGGATAAAACATGAGTTGGTCGGGAAAATGAACTTCCTCGTTGCTATTGTGCCACGTAGATTGACACGTTCCTTCGTATTATTGGTCCACATCAGCATATTAATTTTGGTATCAACAGGTATAAACTCCTAATCCCGTTTTTGGCCACATGGGCCTAAATAAAATGGCCCAAATCACCCCGCGTGGACCCGACTATTCCCAAAAATGCCCCGAGACCCGATAACTACCCATGTGTACTCTTTTCTGACTATCTCGAGCCATCTGGACTCAGTCTCGCACTTAGAATTGTCATTCGAAATACTTTAAAACATTCTCAAATTTTGACCTCAAAATGTGACACACAAAATTTTGAATAATTAAACTTAAAGTCGCCAAATATAAATAATTCTTCCCACTCAAATAAGTTCTCCAAGTCATAAATTTAAGTTTCTCCAATTTAAATATTTTTATATCTCCCAAAAATAATTAAATACTAAATCCTCAAAATTACGGGGTGTTACAGGCTCCAGTACTGATGTTCACATTTAATGGCCCTATTCAAATTAGCCTTGGCCTCTTGCATTGAAGATTTGTTCTCCTGGCTAGGATCCAAAAAATATTTATCTTCTTTCATCAGTAGAAAATTCTTTATATTGTCCACTTCTTGGAATATATATTGAAAGTGTTCCTATTCAACTCTTTTAAGTTCTTTTTGAGCATCTTCAGTTTGAGGGAAAATGAGTTGAGAGGGCTGCCAATAGTCTCTTTATCCCATGATTGTGGAACTACTGTTTAAAATTTATGTGGTTACACCACATATTCTAAAATTTAACAGGCTTGATTACTTGGTCTCTAACTATAATTTCATACCATAGCATTTGATTGAAGCTATTAGTTGTTAGTCCGTTTCAACCCCTTATGATGACACTGAAGATAATGCCTTGACCCAGACCTTTGGAAAGGACAAAAAAGGGAGGATAAAATGTGTCAGATCACATGTGCTAAAAATAAAATTATAACACACTACACCTCTTTTCGACGACCTCTCTTCGGTGATAAGTCGCATATTGAGCTAAGAGGCAAGTTAGTCCAGGGCAGATAGGGATGTGCAAGAGAATAAGGGTAACTGGGAGTGTTAATGAGTGAACATTGGGCTACTTGTGTCCTTATTTACTCAAGATTTTTGGCCCCGTATACCTCCTGAAGGTTACTTTTATCCTCCTTCTTAAGGTTTCCCCCCCGTCTAAAAGTTCCCCCTCCTAAATGTTGTTTCCTACAACATTCCTCTCTTCAGTGCCTTCTCATACCACATTTCCCTCCCAAATACCTCCTCACGCCACACTCCCTCACTCTTCCTCACGCCACACTCACGGTGACTATAGCGAGTAGTACTGTATAAGGGACTTGGCCAATGCCAGGATTATTGCCAAGTGCACACTCATTTACTTAAATGTCATAATTCATATTCATAATAAACCTTTATAGATTAGTGAGGCTCAGATACTGGTTAATAACATATACACCAGTTGCGAAGAAGGATGAGTTACCTTTTGGTAACTCCAAAGAGGTGAGATTCACTAATCTACAAACTAGCAAGCAGCTTGCTATGTCTTCGAATCGCAAGATGAAGTTGACGATTATAGAGAGTAAGTAGCTACATAATTAACTAAATTATTCTTATTTGATTATATGTATTCTTTATATTATGATCTAAACTCTACAATTTACCCTTAGGAAGTACGAGAACGAAATTGCCTAAAATCAGAGGAGAAATTGCACGATGAATGAATTTAGGGCGTGGGTATCAAAAGAGGTAATTTCCACCTCTTATGTGTGCAATTGTATATTAATGTGTTGTAAAAACTTTTCCTAATACAAATTCATTATTAAATGAATCTTCTAAAAATAGATGATTCCTCTTTAAGGCTTGCACGCCTAGAAAAAGGTCCCACATTTCGTGTGAAAGAGTTTAAAAAATTCCACACCAATGGTTTTGTTTTCTTCTCATATCCATTTGAGGAAAATATTTTGACGCAAAACATCGAAATTTTAATTTCTAGCTTCAGTACATGCGTCGCTAGCAAAAGAGATAAAAATCCAAAAGATACGGTGCTAACCTATTATGGTATTGTCTAACAAATCTTAGAACTCGATTACTTAGTTTTCATGAAAACTGTATTCTATTGTCATTGGGTGAATGTGGAGGAAACTATGAATGCGTTTAAAATTGATCTTGACTTAAACTTTATCATTCTAGACTTATCTAAGATGAAGATTAAAGATCATATAGTCGATAAAGCTTTTATTTGTGCCTTTCAAAACATAAAGAAGGTATTTTACTCAAAGTGCATAAAGAATGGAAATTGGTCTATTTTTGTGCATGCGCCAAAGGGTATGACAATTCAAGCTGGTGCATTAAAGTCTCATCAAGAGTTTCAGTATGCTCTTGATGACAACCCTAATTTCAATCTTTTAGTTGATTTAGAGGAAGATTGAGTATCAAAATATTATTTTACCCTTGACAATCCTATTTGTATCCTATTATTATATTGGCCATTAACAATTCTATTTGTATCCAAATTGTAACCTATTATGATATTGGTGCTATATTGACACTTTAGTTTGATTTATGAATGTTATGCATGAATTATAAATGCTTATTTTGAATTATGAATTAGGATGACACAATGCTTTAATTTGAATTTTCAACTTCACGATGTCAAATTGGTTTGACTATATATGTCTTGTCCTTCTTAACAAACATTATACATAACTGGTATCCATGTCTCTACATAAATTTTGCAAATTTTATTGGTTTGGAGGTTAGGCAACTGCGTTGGTCCCTACATGTGAGTGATATTCTACTTTGGATTAATTAATCACAAGCCATCCTTACATATAAGACAATTAGTGAAGTGGCCAATGATGATTATAATTTTCATTATTTCAAAATAATATGCTCATATAACATGTCAATGTGATGCGAGCATTATAAAGTAGTCACAATATTGCTAAATTATATATGAATTGGTTGTTGAATACATAGTTTTTTAGGGGGGGTTGAATAAAAATAAATTTTACTTTTAATTAGATGAAAATGGTCACGACCCTAATCAATCACCTACCATTTTTTTAATAAATAAATAAATGATCATTGTCTAAGACCATGACCATTTACTTATTAAAAAAATTAGGGATCATGGATTTGGGTCGTGACCAAATTTGAACATTGTGCCACATTAGTCACGAACTTAGGTCGTATCCATGGGGTCACAACTGATGTCCATGACCATGGAGACAATATTCTCCCATGATGGTCACGGGGTCACGAATTAAGTCCCTAACCATGGAGCCAATATTATGTCACATGAGAGACTCTGACACCCATTTAGGGTCACGAAGGAGGTCCGTGACCATTATTTTTAGTCACAGAAAAATGGTCACGGACAAGGTCCATGACCCGTAGCACTAGTCATGGTCGAGGTCCATGACCATCTCCAATATATGCCATCGCGTAGCTGAACCTAAGTCACCAAAATTTCTACTAAATTCAATTAACCAGCATATTATACAATATATTTAATCATAAATATAAGGCATTCTCAAAACCATGGTTCTTATTTCAAAATGAACTAACACACATTTACTGAAAAGTAAATATAATGCCTGGATTTAAGAATAAAATCTTAACAATCTCCACTTAGTCTTAAAGCCATGTACATATTCATATAACTCCAATCCGGGCGTTATTAGATGAAATCTTGGCCATAAACTTATCACCTCCATGTCCGATCTCTTGAACTAGGTGAAACTCACTCTCAATGTCCTTAACCCTTTTATGGTTAAGGATTCTCTTGAAATTGAAATCATACTGCTACATACTTTAAAGGTGTAATAGTTAAGTTCACTTGAAGGAACCTCACCCAAGTTACTAAAGAAGTATTCGAGCCATACAACATCCTTCCTTACCTTCGATGTGGCAACAAATTCGTCCTCCTTGGTGGAGTCATCAATGGAAGATTGTTTTACACTCCTCCAACTTGAAGCTCAACCTCCTTGGATAAACATATATTCAAATGTAAAAAACTCAAAATCCTTATCCAAATTGAAAAACAAGTCTTGATACATAAAACGATACAAAACTATAAAACTGAAATATGTTACCATGTGTAAGTCATAGAAGATAGTTGACCTTACAATCAATATAGCATTCATGAGGATGCCCATCGTCGCAGCAGAATGTATAATTAACATTCCTGATATCTTCATCAAGTGATTTAGTACACTCATCCCATGACAGAACAATTCCATACCTAAAATAAAAATCCTCTCTTATAATCACTATGTTAATCATGTGAATATAACATAGATATGAGCAACTTTGGATAATCCCTACATCCTTTTTGCCCGATCTAGTAAATATAGATCATAAGGACATTATCGTCTTGTCATAATCACTTTACATTAAGCTACCTAGACAACCACGCTCTTATGTAAAACAATAAACCCACCTCATTTCCGATTATGAGAATATTATCCAAATATTGAACTAGAAATATCACCACGTCTTTATCATGATTCTTATACAAATAAGTATTATTTGGACTTCAATCAAAATCAAAAGAGTGATTTATTGATAAAACCGAGTAATCCAAGACCTTGATGTTAACTTAGATCCATAAATGTATCTTTTAAGCTTACTCACTTTGATTTCCTAACTTCTTACAATGTAAATATCTTGACAATCATTCAAGAATGCAGTTTTGACGTTAAAAGAATCCTAACAGACTTTAGCATGGCTAGCAACGATAAGGTTTTCTCATAGTCAACCTTTTCTTTCTTAGTTAACCATTTACTAACCCTTCCCTTGATGGTTTTCACTTTCCTATTAATATATCTTTTAACTTCTTGTAGATCCACTTGTTCCCGATGGCTTTTGTCTTATCAACAAGTCTATGATTCCTAAAACTTGATTCGAATACATCAAATCCTTTTTTGGCATCCATTGCCATAAGTCAAAGTTAATACTACATGTCATAGAATGCCTAATGGTAGTTCCTAGAACCGATTGATATTCGTCTGATATTCGTCGGATTCGACTCAAGGTCGGATTCGACTCTATCAAACTATCATCCAAAACACTAGCCTTTTAGGATTTCTCCAAATTTTGCACTACGGTATGACACCACTTGCCATCTAGTATAAGTGACACGTTGTAACAACCCGTCCTTTTGGAGATAATTAAATTCCACATTTAGGTATAGATTGGAATTTGGAGAAATTATCGTGAATAGTGATTTTTGGGATTTTCGAGGATTAAATGATTATCGATGGGTGATATGTTTACTTTTGGGATTAAGTAAATGAATTGGAGTATTTTAATAATATGTCGTCGTTGGGTAAAGCGACAGAAGAAAATATTTTAATGGGAATACCGCATTTATTTATTTTGGGTTGAAATAGTGATTTGTGGTCAAGTACCTCGGATGGGAATTTCGACTGCGCCGTGAGTCTTGGAATGTCCAAGATAGTCGAAAAAGAGTGTCCGATTGTCGAAATTGAGTTTCAGGGAATTTTAGAGTTAAAAAGGGCTCGCAATTGAGTAAACGAGTTGTTTTTGGGTTTTAAGGGTTAAAACCCTTTTTCTTCCTATATAAAGAGGGAGAGGGGGAAGAAAAGAGAAAGAGAAGAAAGAAAAGAGAGAGAAGAGAGAGAGGAAGGAAGAAAGAGGAGATAAATGGAGATCTCGGGCCAAACTCCGTCGGATTCGACTCAAGGTCGTCGGATTATGTCTACGAGGCAAGTGTTTACTTGCTTTATTTCATTTTGTTCAATTATCTCATATCATAGTTGGTAAAAATATGATTTTTGGGTTAGAACCCTTAATATAAATTTGGGAAAATTGGATATGAGTTTACATATTGATGTAATGTAAACTCTTAATGATTTCTAGTGTTAAAACCATATTAATGGAGTGTAAGATTGACTCGAAATGGGAGAAATGCCAAAACTAGGTTTTTATGATTTTAGGGTTTAAATGTAAGGTAAATGGTTTAATACCCCAAAATAATTGATGTGTTATTTGTAAAAAATTGATTAGATGTTTATTGAGTTGGTGGATGAGGTTAGAAACAACAAAAATGGAGAAAAATAGAGTTTGGGATTTGGGGGAAGACGATGAATAGTAAACCCGTAGCTTATGGGGCCATTTCGGTCAGTAAGAGAATTGATTTAGATCTTAGCCAAAACATAAAAGTTGTAGATCTTTTCGATACGATCGTGTGGGCGCTGACCACGTATTTTTCTAATTTTTCTACGATTTGATATGAATTTTATAAGATAGCGGTTCCGGGGTTGAAGTCATCAATTCGAAAATCAAATCGGAAATTGGAAAAATAAAGGCTAGAATTAATTGTGTAGATGTTTGGGATGATTTTTCGTGTAGATTAGAAACCATGAAAATGAATTTGGATTGAGTTTTGGGTATTTTGGAGATAGAAAAATTGCCCAAATAGTGCCCCTCGAACAGGACGAATCGATTCGCCTAAGGGGATCTGTGTTTCTGCAGTGGGCCGAATTGAATCGGATTTAGACCGAATCGATTCTCCATTAAGGACCTGCTTGCAGAACACTTTCCGAATCGATTCGGATTGGGGGCCGAATCGATTCGCTTTGGTCAGATTTGCTAGTTTTCTCCTCTTAAGAGTATGGGGAGTTAAATTACAATTTGGGGACTTATATGGTGGACCCTAGTTATGATACCGGGACTACTAAATGACAGTTTTGAGGGTTAGTAAACCTGTAGATGAAATAGAAGGCCTTAGATTGGTGTAGGGCATAATCCGGGGAACGAACGTAGTTAATGTTCGAGATGAACAAAATTTGAGAGAGAGAGTTCGGCTACCATCAAGCCTAGGTATTTATGTATTTTGAATGTATGTGAGTTGAATACATCGTGGTGAAACCTAGGAAGTGATCTCTAGGGATTTATATCTTTGGGATTATTAGTAATCGCTAGATGTGATTGGAAATTATGGCCATATATATATATATATATATATATTCGAGGAGGAATGTATGGTATATATATACTATGTGATTAAAGTATATATATATGATATGATATAAATGATCCTTGAAAATGTAAAACATGAATGTTTTCAAAATGGAAAAGAAAATGATTTTCATAAATAATAAATATGGATACACACCTCTCTAAATCACTATTATAAAGGAAGTTGCGTGCGTATGGTGAAGCCCCCTGGCTAATGAATGCAGGGTGGACATAGTCCTATAGGCCATATGGGCGATTACATATGTTTACTGCGATGGTTAGGTGATTTTGTGCGTGGTCATGACTATCCCGTAGGCATATGGCCGCTTTCTGAAGTTTCGGTAGGTTCCCAGGTTGTCTTGTTTGATAGGCCCTGGAAGATGATAGCCATTTAGGGGCGCGTCCAGTGGGGAAACCCGGAGGGACGGTCTTAGATATGTTAAAGCAATTCATGATAATGAATTGTCTTTAAATACATTTCCCGGATGGAAGAAGGGAAATATGATAAATGATTGGCTTCAGATACATTTCCCGGATGGAAGTAGGGAAATGGAAGCATGTGATATGAAAAAGCATTTTTATGATAATAAAACTGGCTTTTAAAAAGGTAAATGATTTATTAAAGAAATTCATGATAATGAATTGGCTTTTAAACACATTTCCTGGATATAAGAAAGGAAATGGAAAGTTTTGAGATAAAAAAAATGAAAAGTATTAATAAATACTTTGTATATGAATCCTCAGTCCAGGAGATAGATCCGGATGTGTATTATAAGGATGAAATTGAATTGGTAAACCTCAGTCCGGGAGATATTATCCGGATGTATATCGTAAGATGTATATAAAAATAAAAATGTTATGGATGTTAATACATAAGTATGTATTTATACTTTAGTTTTGTGCTACGAGCCTAATGGATCTCTACCATTAACCCTGCCAAGTAGTAGTGTATCGGGGGGGTTCCTTGTTTGGATTTCTCTTTGCGAGACACCCCACGCATGAACTTAGCGCAGTGTTGAGAATGGAGAGAAGTTTAGCCTTTAGTGCTCGGGTTCTAGAGGTTTCTAGTAGATGGGTGAATTACATTAGTTAGGCAGGGTAGCTTAACTAGATAGTTAAGTGCGTTAGGTGTGCACTATTAGAGAATAGGTGAGGGGTATCTCATGGGAGTACGATACCAATTTAAATATGATATATATATATATATATATATATATATATATATATATATATATATATATATATATATATATATATATATTATAGGTGTCCAGACATAGGGACGCCTGGATGGCACTTCTTTCGAGTCAGACGTCTGCTGCAGCAGCTGTGGATGCATGCAGGTTCTCGATAGACGCTTCTATCCTTGTAATCTAGATAGGAGGTACTGTATAACTATTCGAGCCAATGGACCAATTGCATTTATTTATTCTTTAGTGCGGCATTCGATATGGTTGTATCATATTTGAACCGAGTGTTCGGTTATTTTATTTAATTTCAGTTTCATTCATATTAACTATGTGGATGTTTTAATTTAGTAGTTTTTTAAAAAGAGTAGTTAAGTAAAATTTTGAAGTCAGCCTAATAGGTTATTAGTAATTAAATTGGTTTTCGACAGTGATGCTAAGAATGATCCATATGAGACTCATGTTTTAATTTGATATAGGAGTGATCGCCCGATATTTTATTAGGCGGGGTGTCGCAGATGGTATCAGAGCATCAGGTTCTAGTGTCCTTAGGAATCTATGCGGGCGTACTACACTTTCAGCGTTGCTATCGATTCGATATAGAGCCTCAGGATTAGGATTGTTGATTTCTGTTGTGAGATTTCATTCTCCTGCCATAGTATAAGATTATAGTAATCTTTTACACGCTCGTTCGAGATTCGTGGGCTGATCGAAGATGGCGGCAGGATGATTCGAAAGGGATCTTACGGATAGTTTTAACCGTGAGTCCCCATGATTTAGCAGGATTGAAAAGAATGTTGTTTTGGATTATTCACATAAGGATCGGTCAGGGGCTGACAGTGGATAAAGAGTGATATGAAGAGGTATAATTGGCGTGGCTAGATAAAGTCACGGTATTGGTTAGCCCTAGAATCGTGTGTGTAATTTGAGTTTTATGGTGGTCTCGATAACATTACATAATGTATATCTATGTGTTATCCACGGTAGCAGAGTTTTATTTTCCTTCATTCTCCATAAAGGCGGGTGTTGATATTTTAAATATAAAGTGTATATCTGATTAGTGATACTCATCTTATATTATTATATGAGTATGGTAATATGGTGAGAATAATATGTTATTGGTTGATCGGAGCGATAGAAGGCTAATTATGGCAAGACTATCGTGTCCGCGGTTCCTGAAGGGAACAGGTTGTTGTTGCGATATCTTACCTGGATACAGGTTGAGTTCGCCTTTATTATTATGGGTAAATGGAACTTCGATGAGCAGAGGCTTCATTATTATGATGTGAGAGCGTGGCGACCTTATCCATATGATTTAAGGCCCGCATGACTTGTTTGTTGAGCTGTAAGTTTAAGCTCATTATTGTTTGCGTAGAGACTGAGTGTAGTGTGATGCGCTTAGTGGTGTGGCTCCTAGTTAGAGATAGGAGTTCAAACCACCCTTTTGTTGGAAAAGGGGACATGGTTAACCCGATTGCATGATTCAAATAACGGACCTCCATGACCGACAAAGTTAAGTAGGAGTGTGTGGAGGGGTTCCTTGTTTGGATTTCGCTTTGTGAGATGCTCCACACATGAATCTTAACGACGTCGGGAGTGGAGAGATGTTATATGATGTGAGGATGTTGGTTTTGTGGATAAGTCTTATAGTGTGGATGAACCACTATAGACTATGAGCCATGTGATGATGGTATACTCATGGAAATATTGTGCTATGGAAAAGCACTAAAGTGGTCCTCTGACCACAAGTGAGTGGGTGAAGTAGGACTTAGAGAAATTGATTTAAGGAAAATATCCAGGCCTTAATGAAAAGGAAAATTTAGAGGAAATATGTTTTGGGTATGATGTACGTAGTGCTCTTCCAGAGAGTTGGGCACTTCGATTAGTTAGTTTTCCTTTCGTATGGGCGGAAGGATGGAATAGTAGAAATGCATTCGTAGGTTAGCGTGGTAGGATTTAGGATGTCCCACTGGTGTGCCTTAGGTCGCTATATCTCGATGACCGACAACGCGAGGGAGTTGTGTAACAGGAGGGTTCCTTGTTTGGATTTCACTTTTACGAGATATACCACGCATGAAACCAATCAAATGTTGGAAGTTGAGAGAGGCCTTGGGCACTAGGGATATACTTAGGATATTACTCATTTCGTGTAGGTAGGGTAATGCAGAGACCTTAGTATTATTAGGATGTAAGTTTGATAGAGTTAGTGGCGCCGAGGTTAGGAAAATGAAATTTCGCGGGTTGGGAGGACCCATGTGTGAGTATTACACCGAGGAAAGGAGACCCTTATTTGGAGAGAGCGTTACTGTAATACCCCGTATTTTTATGCTATATTAATTTGGGGTTTTATTAAATTTAATGTGAATGATTATTTAATAAATATCCGGAAATTTATTTATGTTATAATTATTAACGTAACGAGAGTTAGTAATTATGGGAAACTTGTTGAATATTACTAATGAGCATAATAATATACTATATTGGTAATATTGAATGTCATAAGTGAATTAAATGACTATTTCAGAAATTTAAGTAAGGACGTGCCCGTGTCACGTCGGGACTTATTTTGTTAAATAAAAGTGAAAATTTTATAAGTTGTTTGTTTGGTCATTTTGAGTGCGCCAACGCGTCCGGAATGGTCGAGATAGTCAGAAAAGTGTACCCGGGGGTTTAGTTTGGGTCTCAGGGTGTTTTTAGGCCTAGTTAGTGACCCGGGAGGGTATTTTGGTCATTTTACAAAATAAGGTAATTAAACCCACGAATTTCAGCCAACCTATATCAACCATTAGGTTAGCCTCTTAGGGTTAGAACATTCACAAATCAAGTGACGGCCATTGGAGAAGAGAGGAGAGAGCTCCAAGGCAAACCAAGGCCAAAAAGCCACCGGATTTCACCGCCACCACCACCACTGCGTAGATCACGAGACAAGGAACGCAGCCATACCAAAATCATCCGGGAATCTGCATACCAAAATCCCAGGCAAGTGTTTAAACTTGTTATTTTCGTTGATGCAATCTTCATGTTATCTTAGGAATAAATTGTGATATAAACTATGGAAGAAAACCCCATTTTTGATAGGAGAACCCATGTAGTATTGATGTATATGTAAATTCTGGAAACCCTTGCCATGTAGAGGTAATAATCCATGAAATTTGGTGATCATAATAAAGAAATATTGGAGAAAGATTCATTAGAAATCTATTTAAGAAAACTTTAGGGTTCTTGATAATTAGACATGATTTTAGGTTGAAAACCCTTGTTTAATGATAGTTACACGCATGCTTTACGTTATAAACACCTGGTATAATGTTATAATGATGATAGTAGGATTTTTGGGGTGATTAGAATGAAAACACATCGTTTTAGATGAAGAAGTTGGATGAAACCCGTAACTGCACTTCTGCAGAAATCAAAATACCTGTTTGATCGATCGATCGAACCTAGAGCGTCGATCGATCGAAGGTTCGATCGATCGAGCCCCAGACGTCGATCGATCGACCCCTCCTGGCAAACTCTTTTTCCCCTTGTTTAATTAGTTGAATTAATTTACCGTGGAATATTTCTTGGGCATTATAAATAAAATGTTTTGGGATATAGAAGAGACCAGTAGGACATATGATTAAGTGTTGAGAACTTTATTATGAAATGATAATTGGGTTTAAGGGATAATTAATTAAGGAACGACGAACTACGTATTTCAAGTGAGAGATTACAACGAATATCTACGATAGTGAATAGACGTTTACCTACTGATTTTTCTACTTGGATGGATAGAATCCACGAGTGTCACGTAACTAGTGAGAAAACCCTTCGAGTTAAGGTTAGAGACGAAACCTTATACGAAATCTTAAAAATGTAAAATTAAGGATAAATGTTGTGACTATGGGTAACGGGAGGAACCTATATTAATATGATGAATGGGTATATTTATATGATTGTGTGTACATATATTATATACATGTGAAAAACGTACCCGCGCTACTTGCTATCCCTGAGGTTACCGCGCTGGGACGATCTTATCCTGTGTTGCTTTATGGGGGATATTGATTTGTACCCTAGAAGTTAAAGATCCTAGGTACGGGCTATCAGATTGATAGTCGGACGGTCCTAAGAGACGTGTGGGTATGTACTGACCTCTTGGACTTGGAATCTATGCTTCGCCTCAATGTTGTTTTGTTTATGTTAATACAGTTCGAGAGTGATTCTGAACTTGTATTCCCCTTTGTGTGAGCGATACGGGGATTGGATAGCAGAGTATGCCCGCACCATAGTTTTACTTTGGGTACTGTTATATATATATATATTATACGAGTAGTTAATATATATATGAGATTATGAACTTTAAACTGCCTACTGTGATTTGATAAGTAGGACATGGTTGTTGACTCAATAATAAATGTTTGTTTTGTGAAAGTATAATGTGTCACTGTAAAACTTTATTGTTTTTATAAAGTTAGAAATAGAGAAATTTGGTTACAAATTGGAACATCTCTTTTAAATGAAACCGTGAATTGCAAATCTTTCGGGTAAGTGATGTTAAGTCAAATCTTTTAGAAAGACTAGTGCGTTAGATGATAAAACAAACCAATGGGAAGGATAGTGCGATAGGGGTACACATTAGAAGAGAGGTGAGTATTTTCTCAAGAGAGCGACGCTCTAATATGTTATTGCATTGGCCTGTATCAATTTAAACACTTTCTAAACGTATTTTAAAATCAAACACACTTTCGGGCTCTGACCCGTTTCTTCTCCTCTCTCTCTCTTGTATATATATGTATATTTTCAGGTGCCCAGCCACAGGGGCATCTTGCGTAGGATCCCTTGAGAAGAACGAGCTGCAGCTTAGGTGGGAGTTGCAGGTCACTTGAGTAGACGGCTTCTGTTATTGACTCCACTCCTAGTACTCTCATTTATTGGGCACGTGTCGCCCCTTTTCATTATTTCATTTGTTGTTGGGAGATTTATATTTCAGTCATTTCCAGTATTGTTTCTTTGGGATTTATTCAGTATGGACTTGTGTTTTAGTTTTAATTTGTTGCCATTCGATTGACAAATGTATTATATTATATGGCTTACTGTAGTGTGATTCTTAATTGTAAGTATGTTGTTTTTAATTAAATAAATGTTTTTCTTTAAATTAAAATTTGGAAAGTATGTATGAAAATGATTTTGACACTTAGCTTAATTATTTAGGGTGTTAAATTGGAAAATTTATTTTTATCAACAGTGATGCTGAGAATGAACCAACTGTATACCTTGATTTAATTTAATAAAGGAGTGATCGCCCGGTATTTAATTAGGCGGGGTGTCACAGTTACGTGGTATCAGAGCATCAGGTTCTAGAGTCCTTTAGGATCTGTGCGGCCTATTATGTTTCAGCGTCGCTTTCTTTGATATAGAGCCCTACTACTAGGAATGTTGTGTCTATCTCTATACTTTGGAATTTCGTACTTCTGCGATTTGGTTATTTGAATGATGAACTCATCCAAATTTACTTAAATTTTCAGATGGATTGTCAAGAAGAACTAGCTAAGACGGTTAAGGGAGTCATCGAGCAAGATCGACTCACACCTCAGGTATCCCCAGGGAGGGTATCAACTGCCGAGTTAGCAGGTATCGTGGCACAAGCAGTTACCACTGCAGTTCTACAATACCAAGAACGCAGCCTACAACTTAAAGGAGGCAAAAGACCTAGAGAGGTTAACCTAGTGCATGTGACTGACGTTGGGAACTGTGCGAAGGCACCGAATCTGCGACAACAAAACAATCAAGATAGAGTCAGTTCCAGTAGTAACGAGATTTATGTACAGAGACAAAAGTGTCAGGGACAACGAAGCCAGGTTCAGAATGAAATCACCAGGAGGTGTTTCGGTTGTGGAATGGAGAACCACAAACGTAAATCTTGTCTGAATCAGACTGGGGATAAACTACAACCTGACCGACAAAGAATTTCGAAACTCTGCTATAAATGTGTACAACCGGGTCACAAGTGGATGGATTGTCCTCGCCCTGACATAGTTTTTCCGCAGATTTTCCCTCAAGGCCAGCAAGACCAGGGAAAAAGAGAGGCTAGTCAATACCGTAAGGAAGGAAAGCAGTTTCGGGGGAGGTGTTTCCAATGTGGCAGGAATGGCCATAGGCGTCAAAATTGTCCAGAGAAGAATAGGGCCCCACGGCAGGAATGTGCTGACAATGTACCTCAGAAGCCAACTCCGCCACCTTTTCCAACAGCCTCAGTTCAGCAGAGAAAGCTACAGGGCGAACGTGTCTATAATTTTCCACAGGCAGCAACCCCGCAGGCGCCACCCGCGGTTGAGGGTATGTTTTTCTATCCATGTTACCATGAGTCGAGATTTGTTTGTTACGAGTGCAACGCACTATTTTATAAGCTAATTTTTTTTTCTCGAAAGCCTTAGGGTTGTTAGCCACGGTAGTGAGCTCAGTGACGTGTGTAGACTCACCATCTTGGGGGTGGGTCTTTTATTTTCTTTATATGCCGTGAGTGGGGGTAGAGATTGGTAGCTTAGTATTACCTGTATATATGTTAGTCTTAGACATACATTAGCTTGATGTTATATTCAGTATGGATTGGCTCGCCGCTTATAGAGCCATGATTATCTACTTCGGTGGAGCATTTTTTTTGCCATTTCGGGGTAAGAGATGTTTGTAGTGGCGATGCCTCGCCCAGAGGGAGGTTCGACCGCTCATTTATATTACATTGAGGAGGATACCTCTAAGGAGGTTGTGATTCCTTTGGATTCGATCCCAGTTGTCAGGGAGTATTCCGATGTGTTTCAGGAGATACCTGGCCTACCGCCCAGTCGTGAGATAGACTTTGTTATAGATTTATTGCCAGATACGAGACCTATAGCACGCACACCATACCGTATGGCTCCGGCAGAGATGCGAGAGCTACGAGATCAGATTGAGCAGCTGTTAGGTCAGGGCTTCATTCGTAGGAGTACCTCACTTTGGGGCGCTCCAGCCTTGTTTGTGAAGAAAAAGAAATGGTTCACTAAGATTGTGTGTGGACTACCGGAAATTGAACAAGGTTACGATACGGAATAAGTATCCATTGCCTCAAATCGATGATCTGTTCAACCAGTTGAGAGGAGCGAATTTCTTTTCGAAGATAGATCTGAGGTCGGGGTACCATCAGCTACGTATTAGGGAGCAGGATGCTTCAAAGACTGCATTCTTGACGAGATATGGGTCTTACGAGTTCAGAGTGATGCCGTTTGGCCTCACTAATGCTCCGGCCGTATTCATGGACTTAATGAATCGAGTGTTCAGAGAATTATTGGATCAGTTTGTCATTGTCTTCATAGATGACATCTTGATATATTTCCATTCCGAGGAGGAGCATGCCGAGCACTTGAGGCAGGTTCTTCAGACTCTGCGAGAGCATCGGTTGTATGCTAAGTACGAGAAGTGTGGATTCTGGTTGCGAGAGGTAAAGTTCTTGGGCCATGTTGTTTCTGAGCAAGGGATAGCAGTTGACCCGAGTAAGGTATCAGCAGTGAGGGAGTGGGGACATCCCACGGCACCGACGGAAGTGCGTAGTTTCTTGGGGTTAGCCGGATACTACAGGAGGTTCATTCGGGGATTCTCCAAAATAGCGGGTCCATTGACGAATCTGACTCGCAAGGGGGTACCATATGTGTGGTATGACGCTTGTCAGTTGAATTTCGACGAGCTGAAGGACAAGCTTACTTCGGCACCAGTCCTTGCTTTACCGAAGCCGGGTGTAGAGTACCTGGTTTACACAGATGCGTCCTTACGAGGACTTGGGGGAGTACTTCAGCAGGAGGAGAAGGCTATAGCTTTTGCTTCCCGCAAGCTTAAGCCGCATGAGAAGAATTACCCCACCCACGACCTGGAGTTAGCTGCGGTCGTCTTTGCATTGAGAATTTGGAGGCACTATCTATTGGGAGAGAAATTCCGTTTGTTCACAGACCATAAGTCACTGCAATACCTGTTCACTCAGCGAGAGCTGAATATGCGTCAGCGCAGATGGTTAGAGTTTGTGAAAGACTACCAGTTTGATATACAGTATCATCCGGGGAAGGCCAACGTAGTTGCTGATGCGTTGAGCCGTAGACCGGTTGACGATGTAGCGGACATCTGGAAAGCAAAGTGGAAGGAGCTGGGTCACCAGGACGCAGTAGCCCGTTCTTTCATATCCGTGATGTCAGTCACACCCGAGACTGTTACGAGGGTGATACAGGCACAAACCACAGACCCGTTTTGTCAGGAGCAGATTGTACGACTTCTAGCCGAGGGTGTTGAGTCCTATTCTGTTAGTTCGGATGGAGGGATTGCGGTTTAATGGGAGATTAGTGGTTCCAGAAGGAGAGGAGTTACGTCATGAAGTGATGACTCATTCTCACGGGTCCCGATTTGTAGTACATCCGGGAGGCGATAAGATGTACCAGGACATGAGACGACAGTACTGGTGGAGTGGGATGAAGAAGGACATCGCTGAATTTGTGTCCAAGTGTTCTACTTGCCAGCTAGTGAAGGTGGACCACCAGAAACCGTCAGGATTACTTCAGCCATTGGAAGTACCCGCGTGGAAGTGGGAAAGTATTTCCATGGATTTCATTACCGGGTTGCCTACATCACAGCGGGGCCACGATTCTATCTGGGTGATTGTAGACCGTTTGACCAAGGTGGCTCATTTTCTGCCAGTGAGGACAGATTATACCACGGGTCAGTATGCCCGGTTGTTCATCGCTGAGATTGTCAGATTGCATGGGGTGCCCTTGAATATTGTGTCAGATAGAGACAAGATTTTTATGTCACGTTTCTGGGAAAGCTTTCAGGAGGCTATGGGTACAGAGTTGAGACTGAGTTCAGCTTACCACCTACAGACAGATGGACAGACAGAGCGTACTAATCAGATGTTGGAAGATATGCTATGCATGTGTGTTCTCGATTTCGAAGGAGGTTGGGAGCCACACCTTCCACTGGTAGAGTTTGCTTATAATAACTCCTATCAGTTTACGATTGGCATGGCTCCATTTGAGGCTTTGTACGGCAGGCCTTGTCATTCTCCAACATGTTGGCTCGAGGTGGGGGATAACAAGTTATTAGGGCCAGAAGTGATTCAGGAGACCTCTGCGAGGATTGAGATAATCAGGAGTCGTATTCGGGTAGCCCAAGACAGGCAGAAGAGCTACGCTAATGCGAAACGGTTCTTCCGGGAGTTTAATGTGGGAGAACAAGTGTTGTTGCGTGTATCTCCTATGAAAGGAGTGATGAGGTTCGGGAAGAAGGGGAAGTTGGCTCCGAGGTACGTAGGACCATTTCCCATCATCGAGAGGATTGGGACGGTAGCATACAGGTTGGGATTGCCAGAACATTTACATCGCATCCACGATGTATTCCACATCTCGTCGCTGAGACGATATCTTTGGGATGATATGGCCTATACGCACATTGCGATAGATTTTTATTGACTTACAGTCGGATAGCTCTTACGAAGAGAGACCAGTGGCTATTCTAGACTATAGTGAGAGGAGATTGAGGTCGAAAGTAGTTCCACTTGTGCGAGTCCAGTGGGAGCATCATAATGTGGAGGAATCCACTTGGGAGCGTGAGGCAGATATGCGCGAGAGATATCCAGAGTTATTTTTACCAGGTATGCCTTATTTTCCGAATTTCGGGACGAAATTCCGTTATTAGGGGGGAAGTATGTAATACCCCATATTTTTATGCTATATTAATTTGGGGTTTTATTAAATTTAATGTGAATGATTATTTAATAAATATCCGGAAATTTATTTATGTTATAATTATTAACGTAACGAGAGTTAGTAATTATGGGAAACTTGTTGAATATTACTAATGAGCATAGTAATATACTATATTGGTTATATTGAATGTCATAAGTGAATTAAATGACTATTTCGGAAATTTAAGTAAGGACGTGCCCGTGTCACGTCGGGACTTATTTTGTTAAATAAAAGTGAATATTTTATAAGTTGTTCGTTTGGTCATTTTGAGTGCGCCAACGCGTCCGGAATGGTCGAGATAGTCAGAAAAGTGTACCCGGGGGTTTAGTTTGGGTCTCGGGGTGTTTTTATGCCTAGTTAGTGACCCGGGAGGGCATTTTGGTCATTTTACAAAATAAGGTAATTAAACCCACGAATTTCAGCCAACCTATATCAACCATTAGGTTAGCCTCTTAGGGTTAGAACATTCACAAATCAAGTGACGGCCATTGGAGAAGAGAGGAGAGAGCTCCCAGGCAAACCAAGGCCAAAAAGCCACCGGATTTCACCGCCACCACCACCACCGCGTAGATCACGAGACAAGGAACGCAGCCATACCAAAATCATCCGGGAATCTGCATACCAAAATCCCAGGCAAGTGTTTAAACTTGTTATTTTAGTTAATGCAATCTTCATGTTAGCTTAGGAATAAATTGTGATATAAACTATGGATGAAAACCCCATTTTTGATAGGAGAACCCATGTAGTATTGATGTATATGTAAATTCTGGAAACCCTTGCCATGTAGAGGTAATAATCCATGAAATTTGGTGATCATAATAAAGAAATATTGGAGAAAGATTCATTAGAAATCTATTTAAGAAAACTTTAGGGTTCTTGATAATTAGACATGATTTTAGGTTGAAAACCCTTGTTTAATGATAGTTACACGCATGCTTTACGTTATAAACACCTGGTATAATGTTATAATGATGATAGTAGGATTTTTGGGGTGATTAGAATGAAAACACATCGTTTTAGATGAAGAAGTTGGATGAAACCCGTAACTGCACTTCTGCAGAAATCAAAATACCTGTTTGATCGATCGATCGAACCTAGAGCGTCGATCGATCGAAGGTTCGATCGATCGAGCCCCAGACGTCGATCGATCGACCCCTCCTGGCAAACTCTTTTTCCCCTTGTTTAATTAGTTGAATTAATTTACCGTGGAATATTTCTTGGGCATTATAAATAAAATGTTTTGGGATATAGAAGAGACCAGTAGGACATATGATTAAGTGTTGAGAACTTTATTATGAAATGATAATTGGGTTTAAGGGATAATTAATTAAGGAACGACGAACTACGTATTTCAAGTGAGAGATTACAACGAATATCTACGATAGTGAATAGACGTTTACCTACTGATTTTTCTACTTGGATGGATAGAATCCACGAGTGTCACGTAACTAGTGAGAAAACCCTTCGAGTTAAGGTTAGAGACGAAACCTTATACGAAATCTTAAAAATGTAAAATTAAGGATAAATGTTGTGACTATGGGTAACGGGAGGAACCTATATTAATATGATGAATGGGTATATTTATATGATTGTGTGTACATATATTATATACATGTGAAAAACGTACCCGCGCTACTTGCTATCCCTGAGGTTACCGCGCTGGGACGATCTTATCCTGTGTTGCTTTATGGGGGATATTGATTTGTACCCTAGAAGTTAAAGATCCTAGGTACGGGCTATCAGATTGATAGTCGGACGGTCCTAAGAGACGTGTGGGTATGTACTGACCTCTTGGACTTGGAATCTATGCTTCGCCTCAATGTTGTTTTGTTTATGTTAATACAGTTCGAGAGTGATTCTGAACTTGTATTCCCCTTTGTGTGAGCGATACGGGGATTGGATAGCAGAGTATGCCCGCACCATAGTTTTACTTTGGGTGCTGTTATATATATATATATTATACGAGTAGTTAATATATATATGAGATTATGAACTTTAAACTGCCTACTGTGATTTGATAAGTAGGACATGGTTGTTGACTCAATAATAAATGCTTGTTTTGTGAAAGTATAATGTGTCACTGTAAAACTTTATTGTTTTTATAAAGTTAGAAATAGAGAAATTTGGTTACAAATTGGAACATCTCTTTTAAATGAAACCGTGAATTGAAAATCTTTCGGGTAAGTGATGTTAAGTCAAATCTTTTAGAAAGACTAGTGCGTTAGATGATAAAACAAACCAATGGGAAGGATAGTGCGATAGGGGTACACATTAGAAGAGAGGTGGGTATTTTCTCAAGAGAGCGACGCTCTAATATGTTATTGCATTGGCCTGTATCAATTTAAATACTTGCTAAACGTATTTTAAAATCAAACACACTTTCGAGATCTGACCCGTTTCTTCTCCTCTCTCTCTCTTGTATATATATGTATATTTTCAGGTGCCCAGACACAGGGGCATCTTGCGTAGGATCCCTTGAGATGAACGAGCTGCAGCTTAGGTGGGAGTTGCAGGTCACTTGAGTAGACGGCTTCTGTTATTGACTCCACTCCTAGTACTCTCATTTATTGGGCACGTGTTGCCCCTTTTCATTATTTCATTTGTTGTTGGGAGATTTATATTTCAGTCATTTCCAGTATTGTTTCTTTGGGATTTATTCAGTATGGACTTGTGTTTTAGTTTTAATTTGTTGCCATTCGATTGACAAATGTATTATATTATATGGCTTACTGTAGTGTGATTCTTAACTGTAAGTATGTTGTTTTTAATTAAATAAATGTTTTTCTTTAAATTAAAATTTGGAAAGTATGTATGAAAATGGTTTTGACACTTAGCTTAATTATTTAGGGTGTTAAATTGGAAAATTTATTTTTATCGACAGTGATGCTGAGAATGAACCAACTATATACCTTGATTTAATTTAATAAAGGAGTGATCGCCCGGTATTTAATTAGGCGGGGTGTCACAGTTACGTGTCAAAAGTTCACAATGGATGTGTAGATGTGCATGGGTTAAAAGGGTGTATGGGCACCTTAGTAAGTTGGTTTATATACCGCCTAAAATATAAGGGGCGCAATATATAAAGTTGAAGTTTTTTCCGGGAGGCACTAGAAATGATGAGTGCAATGTGACGCTATTGGAGTCACTTTACGACTCTGATAGCTGTATGGTATTTGGTTGGGAACCATTGGGTTAGTATCATTCCCTTTGAGGACGAAATTCCATTGTAAGGGGCGGGGGGGGGGGGGGGAGTATGCAACAACCCGTCCTTTTGGAGACAATTAAATTCCACATTTGGGTATAGATTGGAATTTGGAGAAATTATCATGAATAGTGATTTTTGGGATTTTCGAGGATTAAATGATTATCGATGGGTGATATGTTTACTTTTGGGATTAAGTAAATGAATTGGAGTATTTTAATAATATGTCGTCGTTGGGTAAAGCGACAGAAGAAAATATTTTAATGGGAATACCGCATTTATTTATTTTGGGTTGAAATAGTGATTTGTGGTCAAGTACCTCGGATGGGAATTTCGACTGCGCCGTGAGTCTTGGAATGTCCGAGATAGTCGAAAAAGAGTGTCCGATTGTCGAAATTGAGTTTCGGGGAATTTTAGAGTTAAAAATGGCTCGCAATTGAGTAAACGAGTTGTTTTTGGGTTTTAAGGGTTAAAACCCTTTTTCTTCCTATATAAAGAGGGAGATGGGGAAGAAAAGAGAAAGAGAAGAAAGAAAAGAGAGAGAAGAGAGAGAGGAAGGAAGAAAGAGGAGAGAAATGGAGATCTCGAGCCAAACTCCGTCGGATTCGACTCAAGGTCATCGAATTATGTCCACGAGGCAAGTGTTTACTTGCTTTATTTAATTTTGTTCAATTATCTCATATCATAGTTGGTAAAAATATGATTTTTGGGTTAGAACCCTTAATATAAATTTGGGAAAATTGGATATGAGTTTACATATTGATGTAATGTAAACTCTTATTGATTTCTAGTGTTAAAACCATGTTAATGGAGTGTAAGATTGACTCGAAATGGGAGAAATGCCAAAACTAGGTTTTTATGATTTTAGGGTTTAAATCTAAGGTAAATGGTTTAATACCCCAAAATAATTGATGTGTTATTTGTAAAAAATAGATTATATGTTTATTGAGTTGGTGGATGAGGTTAGAAACAACAAAAATGGAGAAAAATAGAGTTTGGGATTTGGGGGAAGACGATGAATAGTAAACCCGTAGCTTGTGGGGCCATTTCGGTCAGGAAGAGAATTGATTTAGCTCTTAGCCAAAACATAAAAGTTGTAGATCTTTTCGATACGGTCGTATGGGCGCTGACCCATATTTTTCTAATTTTTCTACGATTTGATATGAATTTTATAAGATAGCGGTTCCAGGGTTGAAATCATCAATTCGAAAATGAAATCGGAAATTGGAAAAATAAAGGCTAGAATTAATTGTGTAGATGTTGGGGATGATTTTTGGTTTAGATTAGAAACCATGAAAATGTATTTGGATTGATTTTTGTGTATTTTGGAGATTGAAAAATTGCCCAAATAGTGCCCCTCGAACAGGCCGAATCGATTCGGGTCTAGGCCGAATCGATTCACCTAAGGCGATATGTGTTTCTGCAGTGGGCCAAATCGATTTGGATTTGGACCGAATCGATTCACCATTAAGGACCTGCTTGCAGAATACTTTCCGAATCGATTCAGATTGTGAGCCGAATCGATAGGCCTACCCGAATCGATTCGCAATTGGGGCGAATCGATTTGCTTTGGTCAGATTTGCCAGTTTTCTCCTCTTAAGAGTATGGGGGGTTAAATTACAATTTGGGGACTTATATGGGTGATCCTAGTTACGATATCGGGACTCCTAAATGACGGTTTTGAGGGTTAGTAAACCTTTAGATGAAAGATAAGGCCTTGGGTTGGTGTAGGGCATAATCCGGGGAACGAACGTAGTTAACGTTCGGGATGAACAAAATTTGAGGGAGAGAGTTCGGCTACCATGAAGCCTAGGTATTTATGTATTTGAATGTATGTGAGTTGAATACATCGTGGTGAAACCTAGGAAGTGATCTCTAGGGATTTATATCTTTGGGATTATTAGTCATCGCTAGATGTGATTGGCAATTCTGGCCATATATATATATTTTTTTTTGAGGAGGAATGTATGGTATATATATACTATGTGATTAAAGTATATATATGATATGATATAAATGATCCTTGAAAATGTAAAACATGAATGTTTTCAAAATGGAAAAGAAAATGATTTTCATAAATAATAAATATGGATACACACCTCTCTAAATCGCTATCATAAGGGAAGTTGCGTGCGTATGGTGAAGCCCCCTGGATAATAAATGCAAGGTGGATATAGTCCTATAGGCCATATGGGCGATTATATATGTCTACTGCACTGGTTAGGTGATTCTGGGCGTGGTCATGACTATCCCGCAGGCATATGGACGCTTCCCGACGTTTCGGTAGGTTCCCAGGTTGTCTTGTTTGATAGGCCCTGGAAGATGATAGCCATTTAGGGGCGCGTCCAGTGGGGAAACCCGGAGGGACGGTCTTAGATATGTTAAAGCAATTCATGATAATGAATTGTCTTTAAATACATTTCCCGGATGGAAGAAGGGAAATATGATAAATGATTGGCTTCAGATACATTTCCCGGATGGAAGTAAGGAAATGGAAGCATGTGATATGAAAAAGCATTTTTATGATAATAAAACTGGCTTTTAAAAAGGTAAATGATTTATTAAAGAAATTCATGATAATGAATTGGCTTTTAAACACATTTCCTGGATATAAGAAAGGAAATGGAAAGTTTTGAGATAAAAAAATGAAAAGTATTGATAAATACTTTGTATATAAATCTTCAGCCTGGGAGATAGATCCGGATGTGTATTATAAAGATGAAATTGAATTAGTAAACCTCAGTCCGGGAGATATTATCCGGATGTATATCGTAAGATGTATATAAAAATAAAAATGTTATGGATGTTAATACATAAGTATGTATTTATACTTCAGTTTTGTGCTACGGGCCTAATGGATCTCTACCATTAACCCTGCCAAGTAGTAGTGTATCGGGGGGGTTCCTTGTTTGGATTTCGCTTTACGAGACACCCCACTCACGAACTTAGCACAGTGTTGAGAAGGGAGAGAAGTTTAGCCCTTAGTGCCCGGGTTGTAGAGGTTTCTAGTAGATGGGTGAATTAGATTAGTTAGGCAGGGTAACTTAACTAGAAAGTTAAGTGCGTTAGGTGTGCACTATTAGAGGAGAGGTGAGGGGTATCTCATGGGAGTGCGATACCAATTTAAATCTGAGATAAAATCTATTTTTCTAAAAATAAAGAATTAATGCACTTGCAAAAATATTTTCAAACTCGGGCTCTGACCCGTTTATCTACCTTTCCTTTCTTGCTATATATATATTCTCGATAGACGCTTCTATCCTTGTAATCTAGATAGGAGGTACTGTATAACTATTCGGGCCAATGGCCCAATTGCATTTATTTATTCTTTAGTGCGTCATTCGATATGGTTGTATCATATTTTAACCGAGTGGTCGGTTATTTTATTTCATTTCAGTTTCATTCATATAAACTGTGTGGATGTTTTAATTTAGTAGTTGTTTAAAAAGAGTAGTTAAGTAAAATTTTGATGCCAGCCTAATAGGTTATTAGTAATTAAATTGGTTTTCGACAGTGATGCTATGAATGATCCATATGAGACTCCTGTTTTAATTTGATATAGGAGTGATCACCCCGTATTTTATTAGGCGGGGTGTCACACACATGTATCCTGAATATTGATAATACTCCCACTACGATTAGGTAGTGTATTACCGATATCAGGTTGTATTTCATCTTGTACTAGTGGTCTAGCAACACTGGTAATATGATGTTCCTTTTTATTTATAACCTTACATATAACCAACAAAGAGACATACCTTAGTCCTTAATTTTAACTTCCTTGTCTCCTTGCACACCATAAGTGTCGGGAACCCTCAAATCTAAACATGCCCTAGAATGGTCTTATGCCCACTTCAATGTTCAATGGGAGTTGAAAAGACCAATTAAGAAAAAATTAGAATGTATATTATTATATTTTATGTAAAATCCAAATTGGGATGTCACGGTCTTGAAAAACTAACCAAGGACCTTATTACATATAAAAGAGTCTTACTTATTCATTCCTTTATAATATTTTGAAGTGAAATACTCAATGTATACAACTAGGATGCAATACCACACCTCTGATAAATGATTCATTAACTATCTTAAGAGGTACACCCCCCCAAGATCAAATCATTGAGTCTAGATTAGTTTACCTCACATATGCTCCACTTTTTTTCTTATAAACTTTGAACTAATCAATGCTTCAGACATGTGGTTCATAAGGTAAACACATCCCTACCTGATTAATAATTGATGAAATTAATGAAGTACTCAAAAACACCTCTCAACCAGATTGTCATAGAACCACTCAAATCGAAATGAACCAATTCGAAGACATCTTTGGCTCTTTATCATTGGCCGTGAAGGGCTCCTTGGTCATTTTACCTTCTAAATGAGATTCACAAACTAGAAACTCCTCTAATTCCAATGAACTTAATTTTCCATTTAAGACCAGTCTTTGAATTCATTTTAGAATAAAATAACCTATGAAAAAGTGCCAAAATTGTGTTTGGTTCTACTAAGAAGGAAACTTTCTCTTCAATGATTGCCCATTATTATGATCCATTTTAGTATTTAGCAATATTAGTGATACAAACCTTATAGAGTGTAAATTATTTTCCAATGTACCATAATAGATAAAGGATATCCCGATTTTGATAAAATAGAGTTTATTAAAGCAATTGAGTATCTTATTAACATTATTTTGAAAACTAAAACAAACATTTTTAAAACCAGGTATCGTAAATAATTTACCTATATTATCCTTATGGATACATTATAATCTAAAAAGGTATCCTACCACTAATTTTGCTGTCTTATTTGTATTACCCTTTATTACGTACATCTCTCTTTTAAGCAATTGTCTGATTACCTGAAACCTCTGCAACGAGCTCCAGACCTGATTTACGGTTCTCGAGTCTACACACTAGATTTCTATAGACCGGATTATAAATCATGCATTTACTTTTAGAAAAAAAAACAGTACTTTGTCATTTTCCTTACAAAGCTAGAAAAAATAAGACATGTTGCTATAAAAGTTCTAATTACTTGTAGAGAGAATGACCACCTTTCGAATTTCTCACTACTACCGAGGAAAATGAACTTTCTTAAACCCAAAATGTTGGGCCTAAAACTTAGCCTTATCCTTCTACCTCCCTTTCGAGAAAGAAATAAAGTTCTTCTCAACAACTAACACCATCCCTTGGATACCGACGAGTCTCACTTTCGGATTACGAAGTGGATCTAGGTTTACCCACCATTTTTAATCCAAAGAATCCCTTATTCAATCAATTATTAAGATCATTGTACGAACATGATTCTTACTTGAGCATCATAAACAACATCGGTATTTACAAATTTCCATAGGTCAATTCTTTAAAATTAAACATCTAGATATATTTTTTCTCCATTTGGGGGGGGGGGGGGGGGGGGGGGGGGGGGCAGACATAACACTTAATTTAAAAGAAATACCATATATTATGAAATATCGTGATTATATGATTAATAAAATCCGACGGGGGCACAAAAAATAGACGCGGGGAGTTAATCACTTCACTATTTTAAAATGTTTGATGGAAATCGTGGCGTTAATATGATTATCATTCTCTTAAGTTAGAACAATGTACCATTAACATTTTCATCCCTTGAAACTCAATCTAAATAAAACTTTTAGACTAAAACAATGAGTGAAAGTTGAATTCATTTTTGAAATCTGAGGATCATCATTGAAAAAAATAATTTCCAATTAAAACTCGATAATTACTTTGATTGAAATTTAAAGTGTCATCCCATTACAACCAATAAAAAACTAATCCCGTCCGACGTTCTATTTCCCTTATAAAGTGATATTTCCCAATCAGAGCTTAAATAACTTTACCTTCAACTAGACATATATCCATTTTTCATTGTGTTAGAAATAGTACAAGAATCTTATGTCCAATATAATTATTAGTTTACGTCTTTTGATTCCACATCTAATTGCAGTAACTCTGATGGGGATGGTATCATTAGATGTGTTTAAGTGTATACCATCGATTTGTTTGTTGAAATCAAACCATCTCGTGATGAACTTTGTTAATGGAAGGATCAAAATCATTCACATTCAATTTCAATGAACTATCACTTAAGAGTATAGAGAATATTGGATGTCTTACTTCAAATCCATCCCATGGGAGGCCGCCAGATCATAGCTGACACGAGGAAGTAACCACATGACATTCTCAAAACACCAATGGATATCGTGAGGTTTATGTGACAACCCATTTTCAAGTTAATATTTAGAAGTTGAGGATCTTTTAAAAATTAATTCATTCAATTCTAAATGCGCGAATTAAATCCTTATTAATTCCCAATTTAGTTTTACAAATTAAATTACCTGATCTCACTATTTTAATTTTCCAAAAATTAAAATATTTTTCAATTAAAATAAAAGTAGGAGATCAAAATTTAATTTATACCTTTAAATTAATTACCCGATTAAATTCATTTTAGAAAAGAATAAATAAAAACATATTTTCCCCCCAAAAAGGTGATCTAGACAAGTCTCTAAATAATAAACCACGTTGTCGTAAAATCAGATGTTCATAATTAACCAATTAATTAGCACACGAAATCATGAAACAAAAATAATAAAGAGGCATGCCGATATATATAATTAAAAACATAAATCAAAAGGAAACAAAGTCCCTTTCTATCATGGCATACATATTTTCCTTGAGTCGATTCCTTCAAAATACTAATCTCTTTAATGAAGAGTTTATGCTGGTGAAGCATTGTTGAAGAAGAGTTCAATGCAAAGTCAACAAAATAAAAAATCCAAAAAGCCCTACTACCACTTGTGGATGAGCGTGGTCCAGCCATGGGCGCGTGTTTCCACTAAGGTCGGGGAGAGTGACCTACAGTTGTGTCCTCATCTCGTTCACCTTATTCATTCCCTTATTGGTCTTTAGGGTTCTTGAAATGTAATCAAAACTACGTTGTTTTAACCTTCCAATAGTCGTGAGCAGTCCATTAATGGAACTCCGTTCTTGATGCAAAATCAACCTAAAACCATGGATCTCGCACCGATGTCAAATTCTAATGCAGAATATAAAATCCTAACATCTTAATGATTGCATCGCTTCATAAAATTCTTCTAAATACATAAATTACACGTAATAATTAAATACCTTAATTATTATAACCAAATCGAATCTAGAGAAATTTGACTGTGGATAAATCACCGTAGAATTCATTCACATAAAAAACATTCATGCAACTATGATCGAAGGGATATAAATATTCAAATCATATAAAATCATGTTAGGACAAAGAATACATCTACATAATTTCTAATATGTAAACCTAGGATTTTTATCGCTGGACGACATGGACCTTTCCAAAACATGATCAATCGTTAATCAATGGATCTAATACCAATTGTTAAGGATTTGGATTGCCATTTGAAAATGAGAAAATATTTCAATTCTAAGAACTTCGATCGATCATGCATTAGAAAGTAAAGAACAAGAACTTAATTTGAAGAACAAACTTAATGTTTCATATATAATACCTGGTGGTTCTTGTTCTGATCCATAGAAATATGTTGATGAAGATGATGATCTTTCTGACCTCCCAAGGTCTCTAGTTTTTTTTTAAATTCTTTGAACATCTCGAATCTTCTTGTAAATGATCCACCCAAAGTATGTCTTGTTTGTGCACATTCTTGGAGATAACACTTTGGTGAAATATGAGATAAATTACTTTCTATCTCCTCACCCCTTTAAAAAAAATGTGAATAGTTTTTTTTCTCTCCCTCTTTAGCCTTTCATAATGGATCATTACCCTAAAATCCTAGATTACAGCAATATATATAGGTATAAGTAATGGAATTTAGCTAAACTGATATTTTGAAATGTTTCGGTTCTACAACTTGGTCAAAGGATTATATTGGGGACCCAAGACTAATAATTAAATAATCTTCCAAATAAATACTCAAAATTTTCAAAGTAATATTACCATAATTTATTTTCTTTATTTATTTAATAAAGATTAATTTCGCAAAATATTCACAATTGCACCATAATTTAATTATCTCAAAATAACTCGGATAAAGATGTCTTATTTGCAATGTTGATTATGGTACATGATTTGATTTTCCATGTTAAGTGACTGATACCCTCTTGGTCAAATCAATTTTCCATAAATCGATTTTAACCAAGATCTAACCTTGATTCTTAAGTCAAACTTGTTTGTTACTCTACCAGATTATAACATAATACACCATATAGGTTTACTAGTTGAAACTAAACATATAAGATGAAAAATACCATTTAAGTCGTTTAATACAAGATTAAACTATCTAAATGGCTCCGAACAGTTTGTTGAAGAAACTATTTTCTTAAAACAAATTTCTTAACAAAAGATGTGTAAAACTTTATGAACGAGTTATTTAAGGTATAGGTTTACCAGTTTTGAAAACCAAAACTTATAAAGAAATTAAATCAACACATCCTCAAGAAAGGGATGATAGGAAGAGGAAGTATACAAGTATAATTTTTAACGTGGTAAACCCCACCCAATTGGGAAAACATCCATGGAGGTCTCTACATCTCAAAAGTAAAAATCAACTAAAATAGAGTAATATGTTACAAACTATTTAACAATCAAGACACACAATCAGACCTAATTTTAAGTTCAGAAATTTACCAACTCCTCTGAATTTTATGACTTCTTCCAAGGCTCTGATGTTGTTGATGTTCTCTCAGCTTTGTAGCTCCACTCCTTTTAGCTTTACATCGACTCAAAAGTCCAAAATATCAATACCAACAATTTTCAGTGTAGTAGCGTGAAAGTGTAAGTGGCGATGTTCTCTAAATCACATGCATTCAACTCACACACACTTAATTACAGACAGGATGCTAATCAAATTATAAACATATCACAAATATGTAAAGATTTTCAAAATCAGTTTAATCGAAACTATCAGACTTTGGATCTTTCAATTTATCCACAGATCAAGAGGTAATCTTGCTATATACACGAACCAGTATCCTAAACACTTTCTTATTTTGAAAATATACAAACTATTTCATAAAAAGTGAAATATGTGAAAGTGTAAATCCCCAATTAAGATCTTCAATTAGACCTGAGTCTGAATGTTCAAAGAAACTGAAATGATAAACCATTTTGTTGGTTTTAGGGTTTAAAAACATAAAAGTTGAAAACATCCAACAAAACAATCATTTCTCAAAATAAGAAATCAAAACTTATAGAGATAGACGTGAAATGTATCATAGAATTTCAATCTCATTTTTCTATGAAAGAAAATGAGATCAAACTGGTGTGATTAAGTTGGAAAAGAGATTAAGAATAGAAGAGGAATGATCTTTTCAACTATGGAACTAACATAATTTCATAAATGATTTTCTATTGAGATTTGGTTGGAGTTTAGGAGAGGGTTTTCTTTTTTTACTCTCTTCTTTCTCTCTCTCTCTCTCTCTCTCTCTCTCTCTCTCTCTTTTCTCTATTTATTTTCTCTCAGAAGTGAGGTGAACAAAATATTGTAATCATAACACATAAGGCATCTATTTATACTAAGCCATGGAAGCCTCTGGAACTTCGAAGCAAATGAATGGTCACGATTGAGTATTAAGAGATCGAGGTAAATCGGATGGCTACCAATGCGCCATAATTATAAAGACTCTGATTGTATTAAATCTAAACATAAGGATCAGGTAAGAACGCATGCAGGCCAAAGATTAAAATGATCTAAGGGTTCAAAATCAAACACAGGTATGTGAGGGCAAGAAAATACAAATTCAACCGCTGTGAGTCTCACACGTGTAAGGCTGAGATGGCATATAAAACGTGTGTTTTTTATCTTTTAAAAATACAATTTGCACCCACGTAATTATCAAGCGCATTTGGTTTCTACCCAAGCAAGCTTTTAAAAACTTTAAATAATTTCAAAACATCCCACAAACTTAATAACTTCAATTTTAAATTTCTAAAAATTATTTTAAAAATCTTAGAAATTATTTAAAATATCCCCAAAATTATGGAAAAATCATTTTGATGGGATTTAACTCACACAGACCCATATTATGAAGAATGAAATATCGTATGCAACACATAAATGATCCTAGGTGTGGTGTTGTTGTTTATACCTTTGGACTATTAGAGAAAATAAAATGTAGAGTCTGAAGGCTTGTTGGTTGAAAAGGATATGACTTAATTTTGTCACTATTTCCAAACTAGATGAGCACCTATATAATATAGACTCAAGTGAATCAAAGATATAGGGTGATTCAATCTACCCCTTTAAAAATATGAGAAAAAATCTCCTTTGAATCATCGAGGACTCGTAGGGATACATAAGAAATAAGAAAAGCCTATTCATATACAAAAATTTTATCTACTCAATATCCTAGAAAAGGAAAATTATATAACTCAACTAATTACATACAATACCCTATCAAAAATCTGAAGTAAATGAAGGTACTGATTCATGAAAATAAGATAACAAAGATCAAGCTTTATAGTTAAGAATATAGCAAGAATATCCAAGAAGACTCAAATTTCTCCCCCATTTTGTCTCAAATGGACAAAGGGTAGATAAAACAAGTATGAAATAATAAATCATTATTTTTCCATAACTATACCAATAGATTTGCGCAAAGATTCAAATCAAAGATAATCCAATGGTTTAGTAAATAAGTCGGCTAATTGCAATTCAGTAGGTAGGTAGTTAGTTTATAACTCCTTAGATTCAACTAACTCGCGTATAAAATGATATCTGATTTTAATATGTCTGGTTCGAGAGTGATGAACTAGATTTTTAGAATTATTGATCGTGCTTTGATTTTCACAATATAGATGTAACTTATCTTCAGTTATACCGCAATCTTTCAGCATTTGTTTTAGCCAAAGTAATTGAGCACAACAACTTCCTGCGATAATATATTCGAATTCGAAAATATACAAGGAAGCGCAGTTTTGTTTCTTACTACTCCATCCTACCAAATTTTTACCAATGTAGTAACATTCTCCTGAAGTACTCTTACTATTTTCGGAAGAACCGGCCCAATCAGCATTGATGTAACCTACTATAGTATTAGAAGTGTCTTTAGTGTACCAAAGTCCTAAATTTAGAGTGCCTTTAATATATTTGATAATTCTTTTAACGCATAATAGATGACTCTCTTTAGGATAATTTTGATAACGAGAACACACGCAGATAGAGTACATGATACTAGGATGGGAGGCAGTAAGGTAAAGTAAGTTTCCTATCATACTACGGTATAAGGTGGAACCAATGGTTTTACCATTCTGATCTTTTGAAAGTTTGACTGAAGTACTCATAGGAGTCTTAGCTTCTTTAGCTGTATCTAGACCAAACTTCTTGACAATCTCTAAAGCGTATTTAGATTGCGATACAAATGATCCATCTGAAATTCGTTTAACTTGGAGCCCTAAGAATAATTGTAACTCCCCCATAAATGACATTTGAAATTTTTTGTGCATTATGTCCGAGAAGGTCATAACTTCTAAAGGGGAGATGGATCCAAAAATGATATCGTCAACATAAACTTGGGCTATAGTAATATTGTTGTCAAAATGTTTGATAAATAAGTTTTGGTCATTTCCTCCTCTCTTAAAACCGTTGTCTAAAAGTAAGGTAGATAGACGTTCATACCAAGATCTAGGGGCTTATTTTCACCCATAAACGCTTTTTTAAGACGATGTGTATAATTTGGATGGCGAGGGTCAATGAACCCTTTGGGTTGTTCTACGTAGGTCTCCTCGGTTAAAATTTCGTTACGGAAGGCTGGCTTAAAATCCATTTGATATAGTGTGAGGTGAAAATGACAAGCTATTGCAAAAAGTAAGCGAATAGATTCGAGGCGAGTGACAGGAGCAAAAGTTTTCTCAAAATCTATTCCTTCAATCTGAGAGTAGCTCTGGGAAACTAATCTAGCTTTATTCTGAATAATTATCCCAGATTCATCTATTTTTATTTTTAAAAATCCAACATGTGCCAATAGCCCTTTTATTTTCAGGCCTGGGTACAAGATACCATACATCATGAATGATAAATTGAAGAAGTTCCTCATGTATAGCACTTATCCATAAAGTGTCATTCAAGGCTTCATTTACAGTCTTTGTCTCAATAGGAGACACAAAGCATGCAAAATGAGCAATGTTACGAAGTTGAGATCTTGTACGAACAAGCTCAGTAGGATTACCAACTACACTAGCTAAAGTATGATCTTTGGAAACCCAGTTAGGTATTTTAATGTTCTCAGTTGGTAAGGATTCAACTATTTCTTGAATGTCATAATTTAATATGTTTTCGGACTCATCCAAAACAGTTGGTTCTTTGGTCTTACTTCTACATTAGTGTAACTTAAAACCACATTAATGGATTCCATCATGGTTTTGGTACGAATATTATAGACATGGTTGGCTCTACTGTTTGGAGATTATCCTAAGAAAATGGCTTTATCTCCTCTTCTTTCGAATTTAGATAGATGTTCTCTGTCCTTACAGACATAAAAATTGCTACCAAAGGTTCTAAAGTATTTTAGGTTAGGCTTCTTCCCATACCAAAGCTCATAGGATGTTTGTTTGGCATTTTTCCTTAAGTAGACACAATTGATTATATGGAAGGTTGCACGAATGGATTCTACCCCAAAATATTTAGGCAGGTTCTTCGCATGAATCATCACACGGGACATTTCTTGAAGAGTGCAATTTTTACGCTAAGCAATTCCATTTTATTGAGGTGTCTTAGGAGCACTAAATTCATATTTGTAACCATTATAGTCACAGTATTTGATGACACCTAAATCTATGAATTCTCCTCCTCTATCACTACAAATTCTATCTACTTGGGAATCCTTATCATTTTCAATACGAACTAAGATTTTCAAAAACTTATGGAAGGTTTATGATTTGTGTTTTAAAAAGGCAACCCATGTAAAAAGAGAGAAGTCATCAACTATAAAAAGGATGTAACAGTTATCGTAAAGACTAATAGTACGAGAAGGACCCATTAGGTCCATATGGATGAGTTCTAGAGGTTTAATGGATATAACTTCTTTATCTTTCTTGTGGGGATCCTTAATAATTTTTTTTTCTTAACAGGGACCACATATGATATTTGAAACTGGTTTAATCTTAGGAAGACCTCTAACTATCTCTTGGGAGCACAATTTTCTAAAATTATCATAATTAATGTGACCCAACCTATTATGCCATATCTCATTGTCACCCATTATGACAATGTTACAAACCTTTGTACTTGGATTGACTGTGTAATAGTTATCTGGAGTACGGAGTCTTCTAATAATGCAATCACCTTTTTCATTTAAAATTTTACAACTGTTCTTTCAAAAAGTGACAGTATGGTTTGAGTCACAAAACTGTGATATACTTATTAAATTGTCTTTAAGACCTTTTACCAAGAGAACATCTTCAAGAATATGTAATCCTTCTTCATGGAGTGTTCCTTTACCAATGATCTGGGGTGATACACCATCTTTAAAAAAGACTTTTCCTCCGTAGAAGTTAGTTTTGTTTGAAAGTTTGGAAACATCCTCGGTCATATGTTTAGAACATCCAGAGTGTAAATACCATCCAGTTGTCGTGTGTTCAGCTTTAAAAGCACTGATCACAATGTTGCATTTCAACTGGGGTAATAGATCATCTTTTCTGACCCAAATTTCTCTAGTTTTCAATTTGTTCTTATTAGCTCGTATTTTATCAAACTTGCGAGCTTATGTCTTTTCTTTAAAAGATTTTTGCGCATATTTATTAGTATTATAAACAGTTTGAGCAATTGGTTTAGAAAAGAATCTAGGATTCCTTCTTGTTGATGGTCTTTTAGTATTAGTCCTTCTCTTTCTATTACGATAGTTAGAATTCTTGTCTGGATGTCTAGGAAGGACATAGTTGTTTCGGTTTCTCCTAGAATAGTTGAAGTTGTGGTAAATAGGAGAGTTATATACTGGATTACATAGACGTTTGGAATATCAACCATCAATGTAATGTTCATAGACATCACAATAGGAGCAGTAAAGATGTCACGTCGAACTCATAACCTTAGGAAAATTATTATTTGAAGGTTTGTCTAGATTTTAAGCTCTAGTCTTGTTCCTAGGTGGCACAGGATGAAATGAGGAATCATCTTGTCAAATAGGGGGCAGGAGAATTTAGCCTTATGTTCAACATTATGCTTAGAGTTACTTGTTTTATCAATGTCTAACTTCTATTATTTTATATCAAACTCATTTTTCAAACCTTGAAAGTCTGGACAAGTTTCAATAGGTCTTTTGCCTCCAGACACAAACTTCATTGTTTCAAAGTTTTTAATTAGTGTCTTAGAGTTGGGACAAAATCCTATTCTAGTTCTGTCATCAGAATCGGTTTTAATTTCAGCAACACAATCTTCAAAAGAGTTAGAATTATTTTCAAATTTTGTAATTTTTTTTAAGACTGTGGATGTCTTGTCTTTTATTCGTTCAAATTCTAACAACGTTCCTTTGTATTTGTTTTCCAAACTTTAATTTGAGTCAGACAACTGTTTCAGTTTTGGTTCAAAATTTTTTGTCTCATTCTCATGAGTTAGACATTGAGTAGTGTACTCTTTAGCATTCTTTTTTATCATATAACTTATAGTTTTTATCTTCTGGGTAAGATCCTTGACAATATTTTTAAATCTAGTGATTTTCTTGAGAGATTTTGTGTACAATGTGTGAATGTCAGGAAGACCATCATTGTCGGAGTCACTAAGTGTGAAGTGTGCAATGTCCCCTAGCGGTTCATTTTTAGGACTCACACACCCATTAACTTCAGTAATAGAGCGTTCCCTTTGACTCACACACACATTGTTTGAAGCATTATCAACATTCTCAAGCAATAAGGCATATAAACCAATAGGCATAGTATCAGTTAACATAGCATGATCAGATTCCTCATCATCAGTGTAGATTATCTTAGTAAAGAATGACATACAAGGGTCAAAATTGTTAGATGACTCAGGTTCATCATTTTCAGATTCACTTGAGTCATCCCAAGTCTTGCATAGATGAGCCTTATTATATTTGTGAATTTTGTCTAAGTTAAGTCTACAGTCACTAGCCATGTGACTAACTTCCCACATCTATAGCATTCAAGATTTTTAAGGTCTCTCTCAGGTCTCTTGTGATTATCAGTCTGGTGTTTGTCTTGTCTTCTCTCATAAGGCCTATTATTGGATTAGTTTGGATAAGTAGGTTTGCCTTCTCTTTTTGCTATTTTATTTTGAAAGTTCACAATTTTCTTAAACTGTTTAGACATTAATGCAAGCTGATTATCCAACCTATCTAAATTACAGTCCTCATCAGAGTCTAAGTCAATGTCAGGACACTGGGTTCAATTCAACTTAGACGAAAAAATAATATTGGAGGCAGACTCTCTTTTAGGACTGGTTAATTATTTCTTAAATTCTAATTCCATTTCCACAGTTCTTAATTTGCTACTGAGGAGTTCATGTGTGAGATTTTGATCATCCATCTCCTCAATTGCATATCTCTTATTATCAAATTTTTGTGGAAGTGTACTTAGTATTTTATAGACAATTTCCTTTCTATCATAAACAATCCCACTGGCACGCAGTTTGGTCACAATGTCTGTCAATCTAGTATAGAAGTCATCAAATGACTCAGTCTCAATCATGATCAAGGAGTTGTACTGCAGGATTAACATTTGTGTTTTAGCAGTTTTAACTCTGTCACCCTCATGTGCAGTCACTAGGTGTCCCATGCTTCCTTAGAGGTAGAACATAATGATATACTCTTAAATTCATGTTCATTGATAAACATTAATATGGCATTTTTGCCTTTGTTATTGTTAAGGGAAGTATATTTATCTTCTTTAGTGAATTCACGTAGTAACTTTTTAATCCTCACTGTACTTCCTTCAGTAGTTGGTTTAGTAGGAAAAGTATAACCATTTTCAATAGCTTCCCAGACATTATCTCCTAATGTCCCTTGGATGAAATCAACCATCCTTACCTTCCAATAAGGAAAATTGGTTCCATCAAAGAGAGGGGGCCTCGACAGGTTATCTAGTCTCTCAAATTTCTCGTCCATAATTTGTTCTAAGAAAATAATTTTAGAAAAAAAAGATCTAAGTAATTTTCAAAAACCAAAGAACTTATACCAATTGAAAAAATACCACTTAAGTCGTTTAATACAAGATTAAACTATTTAAATGGCTCCGAACAGTTTGTTAAAGAAACTCTTTTCTTAAAATAAATTTCTTAACACAAGATGTGTAAAACAGTATGAACGAGTTATTTAAGGTACAGGTTTACCAGTTTTGAAAACCAAAACTTATAAATAAATCAAATCAATACAACCTCAAGAAAAGGAAAAGATGAAGATGAAGTATACAAGTACAATTTTTAATGTGGTAAAATCTCACCCAATTAGGGAAACATCCACGGAGGTCTCTACATCTCAAAAGTAAAAATCTACTAAAATAGAGTAATATGTTACAAACTATTTAACAATCAAGACATACAATCAGACCTAATTTTAAGTTCAGAAATGTACCAACTCCTCTGAATTTTATGACTTCTCCCAAGGCTCTGATGTTGTTGATGTTCTCTCATCTTTGTAACTCCACTCCTTTTAGCTTTACGTCGACTAAAAGGTCCAAAATCTCAATAACAACAATTTTCAGTGTAGTAGTGTGAAAGTGTAAGGGGTGATGTGCTCTAAATCACATGCATGCAACTCACACACACTTAATTATAGACAGGATGCTAATCAAATTACAAACAGATCACAAATATGTAAATATTTTCAAAATCAGTTTAATCGAAACTATCAGACTTTGGGTCTTTCAATTTATCCCCAAATCAAGAGGTAATATTTATATATACACGAGCCAGTATCCTTGAAGAGTTCCCAATATGTGTGTTTTCTTTCAAAACCAATTTTTCTCCGAAAAAGATCCAACTTTTAATTATGCACCAAACCCAGTTGTGAAAAACCCAATTCTTACTTTAAACCAATTTTATCTTGATTAATCCTAAACATGCATCTAGTGATTAAAGAAAGTAAAGTAAAGTAAAGAATACTCACAATGCCGGATGTACGAGGAAAAAACTCAAAACGGGAAAACAACATCGGACGGCCCAATCCAGACAATCACTATGAACAATGGTTTTACAAAGACAGATTAGCCTTACACTAAGACTCGATCCCCACGGGTCTTGATGCTCCTTCTGATCTTCAACCATTCTTCAATAGTGCCCACCCAGAAATTTCATCTTCCACGATACCTGTCCACAACACGCGTCCAAGTATGTCTCGGTGTCCACCGAATGGCTTTGATTCGTCTACAATGTTGAATAAGAAGTCCTTCTCTTTTCTTCACCGCAAAACCCTTTGTGTTCAATGTGTAGAACAAACAACTTTGGTGCAGTAAGATCACATAAACATATAAGAATGATAACTCAGATCTTTGCAAACTCTAAGTATGTGTTTAAGACTTTTAAACCTTACAAAACATGTGCAAAACAAGTTTCTGGTTGAATATTGTTTTCCAGAATGTACACCTATGAAACTATGATGAAAACACTATTTAAATAGGATTTAAATGCCGCCTCAAAAAACGTGTCATTCGAACGACTTGAGGAACTCATTCGAGCGACATCCCATCTCGTTCGAACGAGATTGGATGTCGTTTGAACGACAGCGCGAAAGTTTGACTTTTTGTTTAAACGTCTCTTACAATGAGAGATCCAAAAATGTCAAACTCTTTTAGGAGCTTATCATCATAAAACGTAGAGTAAACCTTTAAAACACTTTTAAAACATTTAAAAACATTTTTCTTTATAAAAATTACATCCTTATCTTTTATAAAATAATTCTGAGCACCATTAATTATACGCATTCATACCTGAGTGATATCGGAATGAAATTATCTTTGAAGACGATTAAACTTGCACCAATTAAACTTCGACATGATTTAATTCTTTAAAGCTTTGCCGCAACGTCTTCAATTTCTTCAATACGTCATAGACCGAGTGGGATCGTGACACAATGAAAATCTCCCTATGACATATTACAAACAGAGTTTTGTTCACGGAATTAAGTCAAAACAATGCAGGGACTCAATTGGAAATTTATGTCCTTACAAATCTCCCCCTTTGACTATCCCAAGATAAAATTAAACCAGTGAAATGCCTAACCGGGCCGTCAAGCCATGTGACGCCTAAATCCCATTCCATAAACCCACAATAAAAAATACAGGACACGGACTAGAATATGTAGCATCGGTAAGCATGAACTGTCGGAATGTGATGTAGACTTGAAATCTCGAATCGCTAAAGCATACTTACACCTATGAAACAGACAAATAGATACCCAGTGAAGTATGGAGGAGCAAATGATACCAATTTATATTTCTAATAAGAACAAATCATTTGAAGCATGTGAGCATTTATTTGATACCAATTTAAAACAAATCTAATCAAACAATATGTAAATCCACATATCAATAGAAGCGCTCAACAAATAAATCTCCCCCTACATCACATACATATCTCCCCCTTTTTGTCTCGAATAGACAAGCCGGTGAAAAGATAAACCAATTTGAAATATCTAGTATGAGAATATGATACCAAATTGAATCAAGTTGATACTAATTTTAAAAAACGAAAAATGCTAGATAAACATGAAATAACCAGCTAAATAAGATCATGTAATGACAAATCAGTAGATAGTAAACCAAGGAATCACACAAAGAGTATACCAATAAAATCAAGTGTGATAAACGGGATCATATGTAAAATACCAATTTGGAACATAAAAGAACCTGCCTATAAGCCAGTTAGTCCAAAAATGCCTTCTGTAGTACCAAAAAAATATACCAATTTGAACCTGATGACTGCAAACCAATCAGAAGCCATTTTTTATTTTATTGTTCGAATGAGCCAAGGACATCGCTCAAACGAGATGAGGATGTCGCTCGAGCGAAGTACAAAAGTCGTTCGCGCGAGATGAGTTGTCGTTTGAACGACTTCGCGCGACCTGCTAAAATTTCCCACTTCCCCAGAAACATTATAAAGTATTGCCCAGTGAAAAAATTTCCATAAAAATATTCCAGGATGGGCCTTACAGATGCAAAACAGTGTTAAAATAGTAAGCTTTTAACACAAAATGAATAAACTCATAAAAAAATGTGAGTTACATGCAAACATAGTACCGATGTGCTCAAACATGGACATGGAATGAATGGGCATGAATCTAAACTAAATGAGTCATAATTCCAACACATCGAAACGATCAAGAAGCTCTAATTGATAGCGATTAATCATCAAACTTTATTATAGTCATATGACAATTAAAGAGTGAGCTTAATGAACTAAACATACTACATGCACACAAATCCAGAATTGTGACGATTTTACAAACAATAGCGTCAAATTGCAATATTTCAACATTAAGATTAGTTGTACAATCCCATTTAAATTTTCTCCAACCAAAATTCCCTCAGAAATATATACTTTTTCAAGTTATTTTGAGGTTTCTAGCATTCTCAACTTAGAGAAAATCTTATTGCCCCTTTTCTTAGAATTTTGCATTTTCTTTTGGGGCTCTTTTAAACGGTGGCTTTCACGACGAGTCAATTTTTAACTCTCGCAGCCCTTTCCCATGAATCACTCATCATTTTTACCAATTTTAAATCCTCACGGTAAACGGTTATTGCATGCTGACCGGGCGGAAAAAGTGTGTTCGTGTGAGGACACAATCGTTGTGTGTTTCACCGCCGCGATACAAAAGAACCTAAGCTACTACTACACTTGACAAGCAAGCACAGCGGTAAGTCGGGTATCGTAAGAAATCCACAGCGAGTGATTAAATTTTAGACTTTAATTGTTTTAAAACTTCAAGAATAAAAATGGTGTAAAAGAAATAAATGAAAAGGTGATGGTTGGTTATCGTGAATAAACAAAAAGAGAAGTTAACACTAAACAAAAGGAAAGCGAGGATCGGGATCGCATACACGCATTCACGGGTTAAACAACTACTAATTAGAATTTCGATTCGAAAACATTTAATCGATCATTTTTAATTTAGCATAAACATCACGCAATAAGGAATTTAAGCCAAAGTTGCGAGATTAAACATTTAATCAAAAATGGTCACACGCGGATTAAATTCGGATAATCGCTATAAACACTAACGTTGCATGACAAAGAAAGTTAAACGCATAATAATCCGACTTTAATACGCGAGGTTTCAATTAAATGCAATTTTACACGAAACCTAGTTTTCGGAGCTCGGGGCCCGAAAATGGCGGAAATGCAATCCCAACCTTATTTATCTAAGGGTAATACATGAATTAAACTAAATTACCACTAATTAAACTAAGAAATCAATAAATAAACACAATAAACTAATTAACAAAGCATGAAAATTATCTAGAAAGCAAGAATTAAAGGAAAACAAGCTATATTAAAGGAGAAGGTAATGAAAAGTCAACTTACAAACCAATTACATAGTCAATCCAACGAGAAATGAAGAAGAACCATCCAAAACCCTCAAAACCCTAACTATTCTACCTAAAATCGTGCCTCTACTGATATATGTTCTTATTACAACAAAATTGGCTTATATAGTAAGTTGGAATAAAAATAAAGAAGAAAGAAAAGAAGGAAAAATATCTGCAGAAAACAGAGCATCGATCGATCGACCCCTTTGGTCGATCGATCGACCTAGGCAAAACTTCGGCAAATCTGAATGCTCGATCGATCGACCAGAAGCGTCGATCGATCGATCAAGCAGGGCAGAATGCAGCAGCCCACTTCATTCCTCTTTTCTTCTTCTCCCTTCTCCTCTTTTGCTTCCTTGTATTTCCTCCGCTGAAATCGCCATAACTTCTTCGTTATGAATCAGAATCGCGCACCGTTCGCGGCCACGCGAAGCTAGCGAGGAGGGATACAACTTCCGCAAGATGTCGGGCCAGGTACCCAAGCTGTGAAAAGACTAAAATGCCCTTGAGCGTGCGATTGTGTATGGAACTTCACCGGAATGCATCCAAACTTCATACTAAGCATCCAAATACCTACAAAAGCTCAATTAACCCTTGCAAAACATGTTAACATAGAAATCCGAGGTTGTCTGGTTAACGAGCATAAATATAGGGATTAAGATACCCGAGGGGGCTAATAACGCGTAGATTAACGGGTGAAATACGCAATATTTGCGTCGCATCACACTCCCTAACTTACACATTGCTAGTCCCTAGCAATGAAATAGGAAACAACAAGAACTACAAGAAAACCAAAAGAAGGAGAAGGACAAAAGTATGGTATAAAATCAATAAAAAGATAAGGCCACTTTCGCGGGCGATTCGATTGCATTTAGCGTATGCAATAAGCCGTTAAACCCCTAGGTTACCCTAGCGGACGAGTGTCGTCTCGTGAGGGTTTTCAGGGATGAAACCCACAAACATCATATGGTTTCCTCAAAATATGACCAACCCAACATGCGACAAACTCAACAACAACGAAAAAGATTTCAAACATGTTATTAGCATATTGAACGAATTCAAACAAAAGTTCGTTGTTATTAACAGGTTGAATGCACCTCATAGAATTGAAACTTTAAAAGTGGGAGGGGGGAGATCAAATGCAAAATATAATTTGGTAAAAACTTAAATAAACCGGATAAACATAAAGGCAAGCATATTCAATCCTCACGGGGATTACACTCATCAAGCGAATTCACTCGAAACAAGGAGGTAACACACGGGACATGCGGGCTAAAGAGTAAATGTAAATGGAAACTAGGCCGCACACATGTCACAAATGAAGAACACTATATATAAAATGAAAAACTGTAATCTCAATGAAAGGATACCGCACACTAAAAGAGGCGAAATGGATTTTCACAGATTATCAAAACTATTATGACTTTTAAATTAAATGCACCCTAAGATCACATAGGACTTGTAATAGGGTTGTAATGTAGGTTAGGCTAGGGTACGAAATGAAGGAATGTATATACGGATTCAAAGTGTTCGGGATGAAAACTCGGGATAATGGGAAGAATGCGGGCAATATCAAAAATGGAAAGTAACTTCCAAACGAGCATTAGATATATCATCGGGGAGAGTAATCAAAGATTATTAAACTATATACAACATTTACAACTTTCTCTTTCTTTTCTTTTCTTCTTTTTCTCATTTTTCTCTTTTGTTTTCTTTTGCTTTTTGCTTTCTCTTTTTATTCACTTTTTTCACTACTTTCTTTTCTTTGCTTATCAAACTCTCATACGCCTAAAATTGCAACCGAAATCATAACAACATCATTCAATCCCAAGTAACATTCCAAACAAAGGTGAGGAAAGTGTATGTATGGGATAAAAACTCCAATTTGGAGTTGGTTATGTGATTTTGGGTTATGAAAAGAAAGGTTATATTTAGGCTCAAAGGGGTTAATGAGGGAAACATATAAGGTGAGGTCAAGGCTAATATGGGTGATTTAACAAAGAGGGCCTATGATCATTTCACAAAGTTTACGCAATTCTCAAGTCAAAACAATATATGAAAATCATGCTCAAGTAACACATTTCAAGCATGAACTCAATTAATGAACGGTCAAATGAAAGATTAGAGAGATTACCAACGAATTCAACGTTTTCAAAGAGGAAAGAATAGTGTATAACACTCACAAACGACGAAAGGTACAAAGCTTACTCGGTGTAAGTATATACAATGCAACAAAAGATTACCGAGTTATAAAAATCTTAAACCAAATCAATATAACAAGGAAAGTGCATATGCTCATGGGATAAAGTTTAATTCATGAAGTTATTCACAATATCAATGATTTGAGGACTAAAGTCCAATAACTTCTAAAATCGAGAACATGCATCATTGAGTTGTCTATTGGATCGGGCAATTATTGAAATTTATCATCGGAAACAAGGCAAAATGCCCAAGAAAGGAGAAAAAAGAAAGAAAATATTTTTGAAAATTTTTAAATTTTTCACAAAAAGGCATACTTAGTAACTAAATGTGAGCAAATCCATGGACTACACATGAAATGGATAGAATATCCTACACCCCCTAACTTAAATGTTGCATTGTCCTCAATGCTCATTAAGAACACAACATAAAGAGAGGAAAAAAACGATATTACCCAAAATTGGAGCGATCTCCATAAGCGCGAGTCCAAAGGAATTTACAAAACAAGTTAGTACCGAGCATAGAAAAAACAAATAACAAAAAGTTAACTAATTACACTAGACTAAATTAAAAAGGAAAGAAAAAATAGGAAAGAAAGAAAATTAAAAAGCTAATTATTTACAACCTATTATTTAGGCTTCACACTAACTATACACTAGAAGTCTAAATAGTTGAGGGTCCACCATAAGAATGATTTAACTTTGGAGGATAACCGGTGTACCCTCACATACAAGCATGCCTTTTGAAAAATATAAATTCCGTTTGAACAACGAACGACATGTGTAAGGCGAAAGAAATGAACCATCGTCAATTAAAAGTTTTGGAGGGATGATGGGGGATTTGGATACTACGGGGGACAAGACTAAATTAGTCTCAGAAAAATCAGAATCACATCCCCAAGATTCTTCAATTGGAAGGGGAGGTGGGGCAAGTGCAAGTGAAAAGACCATGAGATGAAGCATCTCAAAATAACATTCTCGTTCAAGAATCGGGTCAAAGTCCTCAAGACTTTCAACCGATTCTCGCGATAAATTTAATTGTTCGGGAATAGTAGGGAGCAAAGGAAAGGAAGGACACACAACCTCAAAAGAATTGGATGTATTTAAAAGAGATTGGAAATCGAGAGTGCTTGGATCACTCTCGATTATTTCATCCTCAAAAATGGGTGGAAGTGAAAAGTAAGTTTCAACCTCAACCCGACTTTGTGAAGAAGAAATAATCTCATCGAGTTGGACATTTTTTTTATTTGTCCAAGAATCATAAATCTCAACTTCATCATTCCATTCCTTATTCCCACCACGCAAAGTTTCCTCCAAAGGCAATGGGGGATTGCTTGCAAATTCTTGACTTTCACGTGCAAGACGCTCATACTCAAGAATTTGTAGGCATTCACGCATAGTCTTGGGAGTATAACCTTGAGAACTATTAGCATAAAAATTAAAATTATCTAGAGAGTTATGGTGAGATATTTCAAAAATAAGCTATTCAACAAAAGCGACAAGCACTGAGATTTCAATTTCTCGAAATAATCTAGCACAAGTCAAAAAGAAAGGGGAAAATAAAGAATACAAATATGAATGAAAGAAATACTACGAAATAATAAAACAATTACAATCTAAAACACACTCCCCGACAACGGCGCCATTTTGTGATCGGGCGAAAAAAGTGTGTTCGTGTGAGGACACAATCGTTGTGTGTTTCACCGCCGCGATACAAAAGAACCTAAGCTACTACTACACTTGACAAGCAAGCACAACGGTAAGTCGGGTATAGTAAGAAATCCACAGGGAGTGATTAAATTTTAGACTTTAATTGTTTTAAAACTTCAAGAATAAAAATGGTGTAAAAGAAATAAATGAAAAGGTGATGGTTGGTTATCGTGAATAAACAAAAAGAGAAGTTAACACTAAACAAAAGGAAAGCGAGGATCGGGATCGCATACACGCATACACGGGCTAAACAACTACTAATTATAATTTCGATTCGAAAACATTTAATCGATCATTTTCAATTAAGCATAAACATCACGCAATAAGGAATTTAAGCCAAAGTTGTGAGATTAAACATGTAATCAAAAATGGTCACACGCGGATTAAATTCGGATAATCGCTATAAACACTATCGTTGCATGAAAAAGAAAGTTTAACGCATAATAATCCGACTTTAATACGCGAGGTTTTAATTAAATGCAATATTACACGAAACCTAGTTTTCGGAGCTCGGGGCCAGAAAATGGCGGAAATGCAATCCCGACCCTATTTATCTAAGGGTAATACATGAATTAAACTAAATTACAACTAATTAAACTAAGAAAGCAATAAATAAACACAATAAACTAATTAACAAAGCATGAAAATTATCTAGAAAGCAAGAATTAAAGGAAAACAAGCTATATTAAAGGAGAGGGTAATGAAAAGTCAACTTACAAACCAATTAGATAGTCAATCCAAAGAGAAATGAAGAAGAACCATCCAAAACCCTCAAAACCCTAACTATTCTAACCTAAAATTGTGCCTCTACTGATATATGTTCTTATTACAACAAAATTGGCTTATATAGTAAGTTGGAATAAAAATAAAGAAGAAAGAAAAGAAGGCAAAATATCTGCAGAAAACAGAGCATCGATCGATCGACCCCTTTGGTCGATCGATCGACCTAGGCAAAACTTCGGCAAATCTGAATGGTCGATCGATCGACCAGAAGCGTCGATCGATCGATCAAGCAGGGCAGAATGCAGCAGCCCACTGCATTCCTCTTTTTTTCTTCACCCTTCTCCTCTTTTGCTTCCTTGTATTTCCTCCGCTGAAATCGCCGTAACTTCTTCGTTATGAATCGGAATTGCGCGCCGTTCGCAGCCACGCGAAGCTAGCGAGGATGGCTACAACTTCCGTGAGATGTTGGGCCAGGTACCCAAGCTGTGAAAAGACTAAAATTCCCTTGTGCGTGCGATTGTGTACGGAACTTCACCGGAATGCATCCGAACTTCATACTAAGCATCCAAATACCTACAAAAGCTCAATTAACCCCTGCAAAACATGTTAACATAGAAATCCGAGGTTTTCTGGTTAACGAGCATAAATATAGGGATTAAGATACCCGAGGGGGCTAATAACGCGTAGGTTAACGGGTGAAATACGCAATATTTGCGTCGCATCACATGCACACTTCTCCTTAAGTCTACTTACGCATAGATGACAAGATTGATATAAGAACGCCTCACCAAATTCAAATCTGCAAGAGAAGTCAAACATTCTTATAAACTCATGCATGTGTGCAATGTTGGCATATATACAAAGTCAAATAAAAATGCATATCAACTTCGAAACAACCTCATATAAACAATGGTTAAGATCATTCTAAGCATCGATAATAATGACTAAATGTCCTAGCCACATGGATAATGAAACGATGGGGGGTCCAATCACACCAATATGCCACATCAATCATGTAAACTCAAAAACAAAAATCGAAAATCTTTTTGGCCTTTCAAACATATTTTGACTCAAAGAAAAACAAAATCTTTTTGGATTTTCAAAAGTTTCTCAAAAACAAAATGTTTTTGTATTTTTCAAATAGGACTATAATACAAAATGATACACATGTCATAATACTAGCAATGAATAAATCATGAAGCAAACTAGCATATGACAAACATGCAAGCTGCTATCCATGAGAAATAGCAAGAGAAGAATCATGTGCATGCATGTGAGAATCAATCAACGAAGCATTTATCATCTCCAAAACGGATTTCCTAACCCAAATAGGTGTATAACTAACAAAATGGGTTTTGGGAACTAATGGGACACTACTTTTAGTCTTCCTAGGGTCTTTTCTAATATCAAAACAAAAACTCCTAAGGTGACATTTCCTACCACAATGCGAGCATGTGAAAACATGACGAGGAACGGGACCTTTAGGTTGACCTTTTCTAATACCCTCAGATGTGGTTGACGTTCTAAAACAAACTATAGATTTGCCTTTTACAATCGAACCACTAGAAAAAGATAAGCCTATGCCATCACTACTCGAGTCATTTAAATCCTTTTTTAACTTCAAAACTTTCGACTCAAGCAAACGATTAGATTACTCAAACTTTAGGGACTCCTTCCTTTAAATTTTCAATTACCCCTAGAAGGTTATCTCGCTCCCCTTCAATGTGAGAAAACTTATCCCTAAGAGCCTTTTCTCGTGCCACAAAATCATTAATCGAATTATTTTCCTCAATAACACAAACATTATAATTTCTCAAATCCTCTAACTCTTTTTCTAAAATGAGGAATCTATCATCACTCTCCTTTTTGCCCAATTTTAATATATTAAAATCTTTAAATAAGGAACTAAAGTGCTTACGACAAATATCTCTTTGAATATTCAATCTTATTTTTAAAACCAGAATTTTCTTTTTTCCAAAACTTCAATACATTTTGCAAACTTTAAATCCGAACGATGTAAATCGTCAAAGCTTAGAGAATCCATCGAGAGAAAACAAACACGGGAGAGATAAACAAACACACGGGATCACAAAACAAATAAAATATGTTTTCTAGCTCTGATACCAATTTGAAGAGTGCACAATATGTGTGTTTTCTTTCAAAAACAAATTTTCTCTGAAAAAGATCCAACTTTTAACTATGCACCAAACCCAGTTGTGAAAAATCCAATTCTTACTTTAAACTAATTTTATCTTAATTAATCCTAAACATGCATCTAGTGATTAAAGCAAGTAAAGTAAAGTAAAGGATACTAACAACGCCGGATGTACGAGGAAAATACCCAAAACGGGAAAACAACCTCGGACGGCCCAAGCCAGACAATCACTATGAACAATGGTTTTACAAAGACAGATTAACCTTACACTAAGACTCGATCCCCGCGGGTCTTGAAGCTCATTTTGATCTTCGACCATTCTTCAAAAGTGCCCACGCAGAAATTCCGTCTTCCATGATACCTGTCCACAACACATGCGTCCACGTATGTCTCGGTGTCCACCGAATGGCTTTGATTCGTCTAAGATGTCGAACACGAAGTCCTTCTCTTTTCTTCACCGTAAAATCCTTTGTGTTCAATATGTAGAACAAACAACTTTGGTGCAGCAAGATCACGTAAACATATAAGAATGATAACTCGGATCTTTGCAAACTCTTAGGTTGTGTTTAAGACTTTTAAACCTTAGAAAACATGTGAAAAACAAGTTTCTAGTCGAATACTATTTTCCAGAATGCACACCTACGAAACTATGATGAAAACACTGCTTAAATAGGATTTAAATGCCGCCTCGAAAAACATGTCGTTCGAACGACTTGAGGAACTCGTTCGAGCGACATCCCATTTCGTTCGAACGAGATTGGATGTCGTTTGAACGACAGTGCAAAAGTTTGACTTTTTGTTTAAAACGTCTCTTACAATGAGAGATCCAAAAATGTCAAACTCTTTTAGGATCTTATCATCATAAAATGTAGAGTAAACCTTTAAAACACTTTTAAAACATTTAAAAACATTTTTCTTTATAAAAAATACATCCTTATCTTTTATAAAATAATTTTGAGCACCATTAATTATACGCTTTCATACCTGAGTGATCTCAGAATGAAATTATCTTTGAAGACGATTAAACTTGCACCAATTAAACTTCGGCATGATTCAATTCTTTGAAGCTTTGTCGCAACGTCTTCAATTTCTTCAATACGTTATAGACCGAGTGGGATCGTGACACAATGAAAATCTCCCTATGACATATTACAAACACAGTTTTGTTCACGGAATTAAGTCAAAACAATACAGGGACTCAATTGGAAATTTATGTCTTTACAATCCTAAATACTTTTTTATTTTGAAAATATACAGACTATTTCACAAAAAGTAAAATATGTGAAAGTGTAAATCCTTAATCAAGATCTTCAATTAGATCTGAGTCTGAATGTTCAAAGAAACTGAAATGATAAACTATTTTCTTGGTTTTAGGGTTTAAAAACATAAAAGTTGAAAACATCCAACAAAACTATCATTTCTCGAAATAAGAAATTAAAACTAATAGAGATAGATGAGAAATGTATCACAAAATTTGAATCTCAGTTTTCTATGAAAGAAAATGAGATCAAACTAGTGTGATTAAGTTGGAAAAGAGATTAAGAATAGAAGAGGAGTGATCTTCGCAACTCTCGAACTAACACACTCTCAGAAATGATTTTCTGTTGAGATTTAATTGGAGTTTAGGAGAAGGTTTTCTTTTTTTACTCTCTTCTTTCTCTCTCTCTCTCTCTCTCTCTCTCTCTCTCTCTCTCTTCTCTCTTTGTTTTCTCTCAGAAGTGAGGTGAATAAAAAATTATAATCACAACACATAAGGCATCTATTTATACTAAGCCATGGAAGCCTCTGGAACTTAGAAGAAAATGAATGATCATGATTGAGTCTTAAGAGAGCGAGGTAAATCTGATGGCTACCAATGCGCTATAATTATAAAGACTCTGATTGGATTAAATTTAAACACAAGGATCTGGTAAGAACGCATGCATGCCAACAGTTAAAATGATCTAAGGGTTCATAATCAAACACACGTATGTGCGGGCAAGAAAACACAAATTTACCCGTTGTGAGTCTAACACGTGTAAGGCTGAGATGGCGTATAAAACGCGTGTTTTTTATCTTTCAGAAATACAATTTTCACCCACACAATTATCACGCGCATTTGGTTTCTACCCAAGCAAGATTTTAATAGCTTTAAATTATTACAAAACAACCCACAAACTTAATAACTTCAATTGTAAATTTCTAAAAATTATTTTAAAAATCGTAGAAATTATTTAAAATATCCCCAAAATTATGGGAAAATTATTTTGATGGGATTTAACTCACACACACCCATATTATGAAGAATGAAATCTCATATGCAACCCCTAAATGATCCTAGGTGTTGTGTTGGTGTTTATACCTTTGGACTATTAGAGGAAATAGAATGTAGAGTCTGAAGGCTTGTTGGTTGAAATGGATATGACTCAATTTTGTCACTATTTCCAAACTAGATGAGAAACTATATAATATAGACTCGAGTGAGTAAAAGATATAGGGTGCTTCATAAGTGTATCAAGAGGGTATCACAATCCATGATCTTTCTTAGACACGGATTCTTCCAAATTTTTCTATGAGGCTTACTCACATAATCATTGCCTAACTTGTGGTGGTATAGTGATCTAATCTATAATTGAATTGCACCTATAACAATGAAAGAAACAAATGTACAAGAAATAAAAATCTCATAACCCTCATGATTAAGAATATATGTACCTTTTTCGAATAATCTGAGATTGCCCAATTTTAATCAAGACATACCTTTTACATGAATTTCATTGGCCACTTCAACAATTCTTACATTTAACTGCGAAATTTTTCGTAGCCAAAAGTTTATATTTCGTTGCTGCTAGTTTTTGGCAACAAAAATTATTTCGTAGAGAGCCCGTGTCCAATGGCCTGTTGCTGAATGTATATGGCCACGAAATTGTTTTCATGGACAATTAGCATATTTAGGATACAATTTGTTTTGTAGCTAATCGTCTTCATTTCATTGCTAATTCTAATAGTAAACTAGTGTTAGAAGCTTTTAGCTACGAAATTTACAATTTGTTTTGTGGCTAATTATTCAACATGTCGTTGCTAAATGTTATCATTTCCTTGCCAATTCTATCAGTAAACTAGTGTGTTAGAAGTTTTTAGCTACAAAATTTGTACATTCCCTAAGATCTATTGGGTATGAAATTTAATTGTTAAAAAATGATTCTTAATCATGAATTTTTCAATAATAAACTATCAAATCTTAAACCACACTTTTATTTATCAATTGCATATTTAACTACTAAAACATTTATTTTGGCAACGAGATGTTTCAAAATATATATTTTTTATTTTGAAAATGAATTTGATAGAGTAATGTATACCACAAAATTTAAATAAATTACCATCTAAAAAAACACATTTGTTAAAATCCATAAATTTACTAAATTATCATAAACAAAATTCACATTAAGTCATGTACACATATATTGTCAAGTCATATAAACACTAGTTTAAGGGCGTAGAAGTCCCACATTTCATCCCATTACATACGACAAATATCCATGGTGCAAAAAAATAACTTAAACTAGTTGAAGGACTTAGAAGTCTTAGATTCCATTTACAAACGTCAAATGTCAAAAGTTGATAGCGCCCAAAAAATAACTTCTCATCACGTCAAATATGCAATTAAGAGAATACAATATCATTATTTAAGATAAAGTAAGATTTGATTCGTCTTATCATTAAAAAGTTGTAACGATGGCCGGAAGTTGATAATTAAAGAGATAATAATCAATTACGAATGTGAACATTTCAAAGCATATGAGTAACGAAACTAAAGGATGTCTAGATTACCATCATTCTGAAGATGAGCAACATAATGCGACCAATGAGTAAATCAACTTTTCAGACTCTCCTTGTCGAGCTAGAATAGCATCTAGCATTGCACGTTGAGTTTCCATATCGGCCTTTTGTGCCACTGACTCTTCTCATTGAATTGTTGCCTCTACCTCACGAGTGTGTATACGATCCATCAAATCTTCTTGAACTTTCATAGACTGCTTAAGTGCCTCTTCCAATTCGGCATTCCTCAATCGCATTATATTAATTCTAGAATCCTTTCTTCTGGTATCATACCCAAGATCGTTAATATATCCCGGTCTTGTGCTAAGAGCTTTATCTACTATCTCGTCTAAGCTCATCATGGTACCATCCACGGATATTGATTCAGATTCAAGGCATTTCATCTCATTCTGCAAAGACAATAGAAGAAAAAGGGATTATAGGTTTGGCCAAACTGTCAAGATGTCTATAATTTTTAAGCCACTTAAAGACAAAATAATTTTAAAATAGTAAAGCATAATGCAGTATGTGTAATTTTTATATCGAAGATAATAGTACCAAGGGAATTACAAACCAACAGTGTTTTATTGGTTTGTAATTTAACAATAGTAGGGTAAATTCAAAATAAAATGGATAAGACTTACATAGAGCGTTTGATCTTCGGAAGATGTCCACTTTTCATCTTTATAATGCGTTTATTTATAAAACTTGATCCTATTTGGATCTTGATCGTCCACCTCTTTACTCCGCTATTAAATAACAAACAGCTAATAATAATAATAATTATAATTACAAAATAAAATTCTCAATTGACACACCAAAATAAGTAGATATATTACCAGTTCATGACGAACCATCACAAATGCTTTTTACCTTTGATTATGCTTTACAATTTGTTTAGACTTGTTATTTTGATTTACAATGCATTATCTCTGCAGTAATTTTTCAAACATCATAAGTATGCATATTTTAATAAAAAAATTATTTACAAGATTTACAATAGTTCAAACCTGATATCTCGGACTTCCATAAAGACCGCATAGGCTAAGCCAATTATCCTTGGTCACAGCATTAGGGAAATTTTCTCAAGCCTCCTCTGTTGATCCATATTTTTTATACACTTCACGAAATTTGCTCCGTTGACTCCTACTTCTCCCTTACATTAGCTCTTCCAAACACTCCTTTGCATGATCATCCAAATCAATGTCGAATCTCTCCTAAAATTTTATACTCAATCAGTAACTGAAAACATTTTCGAATATATATATTAACATTTGGCTCTTATGCATCCAAATAATCCTACTGCATTATGTCATTGGGTGAAGTTTTGACACGATTCACATTATTCATTACTCAATCGCATTTTTTGTTTTCATTAATTTTGTGGTAAATTGGTAATGGTCATACTTCTTTTTCTTCCAATCATTAATGAAAATTTATGGGTACAATGGGTTATCAATCACGGGTAGCTGGAAATAATGTTTCAGGTGATAAGGGTACCTAAGATCAACTCATTTTCGGTGGATTGGATGAACTGGATAGACAGACTAAGCGTAATACGGGTGCTGCTAGAAAGTCGACTCGATCTAAATTCAAGAGCAAGTTGACGAGTGTGAGAAGTGACACGCCTAATATGTGTCAATATACTGCCACTATATTGACACGTGGTATTTTTTCATAGGGGTGGTAGTTGAGTGAGTGGTCACATTGATTAATATGCTCAATAAGGAGGTGCCCACCTGATATATCATTCAGAATTGGGATCCTATTATCATGTGGCCTACGTCAAATTACGTTGATATACTTAGAGAGTTTTATTTTTATGCTTGGAGGGATGGGGAGTTTTTTGTATGAGTAGTTAGGGGCCTACGTCAAATAACACTGTGTTTGTCGTATTTGGCATATATAGGGTAGCCTTTTTAATGTATCCCGAGGACCTGTATCATCTGAACCCCATTTATTATGTTTCCTCTACCATTCACAACACCACCATCGCGCCTACCGGAGAGAAATACCTGTACATTGAATATCATATTTTAAACCATATCTTACGCCAAAATCTATAGTCCATTGAATATCATATTTCAAAGGCCTTTACTATATCAGATCTTTTATATATATCAGAGATCGCATAAGCTCCAAGTGTTGTTGATATCATAACGATTGCATAGGCTAACCCCACGAGAATTTTGGTAGATAGTTTATTACTTATAATAATTAATTATCAAAGTAATAATTAAATCTAAATACAAATCTAGTTAAGTGTAAATATCCAAACTAAAACAGAATGAAGTAAATCCCTATAGAAGTTTTACACGGTTGAATTAAACTAAACCTTAAACCAATTTTAAAGATAAGAAATTTAAACAGCTATAGGATGCTGTAACTAGATCTAAAAGAGCTAATACAATCAATGTATTAGTTGGGATCAAATCTCAAAACAAATTCTAAGCTCTGGTTTAAAAAAAGTTCAAAGACAGTTAGCAACGAATTTCATCAAACTTCTAATATAAATTGGAATAAGGTATACAAATCTCAAAATTTGTTCCAATTACAGATCTGATATGATATAATAAGTAGGAACACAATTAAACACTTGAAATAGAAAAGTTCAAAGACAGTTTTAAGTAAACACATAAGAAATCAAACTGGCACAAGGTATTATCTATAATCAGAAGATAAGTCTTAAAGATTGAGTGATTAAACAAAAAAAAATGGATTTGATCTTGAATAGAAAAAATAGACACAAAAGCGGTGAAACTAAGTTTGGAGGAAGTTTAAACACAAAGTCCAAATTTTCTGACTTCTAATCTTTTAAATGATAATCAGATTTAACATGTGAAGCTTAACACGATTAATCAACAAAAAATATGAAAGTTTGAAAACTCTGTTTCGTTTAAAACTCTGTCAAACCAACGTCGGTATATATAGGAGAAAAAGATATGAAACTTAAAATTGTTTGATCTGATATAGTTCTCCACACTATATCAGATCTTTGATCTGATATAGTGCGGAGAACATCCATTTCGTATATGCAATAGGGTGGGAATGTTTTCAAATACCACACTAGGTCCTACATGTTATACATAACAGGTCCTACATGCTATACATAATAGGTCCTACATTTCTTATAGTAATGTTGAAAATCATATTAACCATGCCATACATAACAGGTCCTACATGCTAGCAACCATAACAGAGCAAGAAAAGTTGGTATCACCACATGCACAAATATACATTAACAGAAGGATAACAAATAAATAAATAAACTCGTAAATAACAGATCACAAATGAATTAAAGAACCCATAATTGGGTAACTTACATTAGCATCGAATAAAGAAGAAATAAATAAAAGAAACAAATATCAGTGTGTTTTTTAATTGATACCATAAAACAATGTACGCATGTTATAATAATAATAATAATATAACAAGGGTGGTTCGAGAAATAATTGGTAGATAGTGACCAGCAGGTGAGTAACTATCTATTCAACACGGCGTAACTATGTCGATTTGATCCTATGAAATTCGACGATCCATCCTTGGACCTTACTCATTTTTTATGATGAGAAATACATACCAGGTCAACGTTGCCAAAGACCGCAACTATATATGATTGAGTATATGCACTCAGATAACCCCCAAACACAGGATCATCAAGAACACCAAAACGACCTTAGTCCCAAAATTTCCTTCCACTCCATGGTTGGAACAAGTGGCCTGTTGAGCCCATTTTCGATAGAGTTAGCGAACTTCTATCACTTTGCAGTTTGAGTTTATGCAAGTTCAATTCAGGCAGGACCATGATGACATGTCTATTTTATGAAAAACAGAACCAATTGGTTTGTTAAATGACCATCACAGTTGGTTTGTTAAATGAAACCAAAATTCACTTGTCCAAATCATACCAAATAGTCATACATACAATAAAACGCAATCACAAAACCAGCTACAATTGAATAATCATACATACAACAAAACACAAAAAAAACCAACTGCAATTAATCAGTTGCAAATTTAAAAAAATGAAACCAAATTTCACTTATCCAAATCAAACCAAACATAAAGAGTATAAAAATAAATCAATTAAACAGTCATGCATACAACAAAAAACACAATTTTCAACCCACCAATATTCATTAGGAATGACTAGAAAGTGTTCAAGAAATATATGGTTGGTAGGGATTTGCATTAAGTAAAAACATTGCCATTTTTAATAAGAAATTTCTCACATTGAGTCTGTCGAACTCTTTTGTCTTATCAGCTTCAGTGAGGTCTTTCCATTTGGTTGGGACTAGAATTAGGTTACGAATGATAGTCCCGAGCTCATTTCATAATTTAGAGGACTGGTATTTTTCAAGTGGCCTATTTTTCTCCTTCGGTATCTCAATACGCATCTTTTTTCCAGTAACTTTGATCATCATCTGAATCCCCTTGCCACGTGTAGGTCCACGGACTTTTTTCGTTGTGGTAGAATTTGTATTCGAAACTTTAAAAGCAAATAAAAAATATTAGGAGCAAATTAACAATACTAAGAAGCATTTGAAAATTATATTTTATACTTGCATGACTCGTGGAGGTTCCGGGACTAGTCTGTTGTGTTGATGTTGAGATATTTGCAGATTCTACATCCATTACGTGTTCAGTCGTGGGTGCTATAGGAGCTATGGGAGTCGTGGGTGATGTGGGTGCCATGGAAGTCGGGAATACCATGAGATTCGGGGGAGCCTCATTCATACTATTTGACCAAATACGTCTTCATGGTGCCATGCTGAAAAAGTACATCAAATCACACATTAATGTAATTTAAACAATTTAAAGAATATGGGATTTACACAATGTGGCATACCATACCACCAAATCGTACCGCGAACTGTGTGAGCTACCATACAACAAACCCAAGTTAATCATGTTTTAGGTAGAATTAGTTAAATATGGGTGATATTATCAATTCATCTTTATACGCATCAATGGACGCATCATAGTTTCCTTTTTAAAGAAGATTCTTGGTTAGTTAGCTGAACTTTGTATTCTCAATTTAACATGTTAGTTCTTACCTCGTTCATCCACGTTGTTCATACCTCACCAAGTTGATATTTAGTCTAATCAACTAAAAGCTAAGCCGCAACTGATCTAGAAGCAGTTCAGCAGAAAATTGACTATTTGGGCAACTCAACTGAGAGAGATGATAAAGACATGAACTCACAAACAAAACAAGAAAATGAATTCTATTAACATCTTCAAATGGTATATGATGCATGAAATCAAAATAATCCGGCATAATAAAACTGAAGAAAGTAGTTTCCATTAACAAATTCAATCTATATTACTATCATCATCCTCGACCACTATGAGTTCTTTCGTATTTTCACAATATTCATCAAGTGCTTCATCTTCATTATCGACGTCATCAAGGGAAATAATGTCTTCATCCGATAGTACTCCTTTGTCCATATCTACAATTCCAGCATCAATAGCGTCCACCTCTACATCGTTTCTCTGCAACTGGCCAACATCAACTTCTAGAATCTCAAAGGCCTATAATAAAGCATTTTCCTGGTACACAAAATTATTCGTTTCTGATACATATGTGTCCATTTCTTCCACCCCAATATCATACGAGTGTCGATACTAGAATTCCTGAACAACTTGCCAATTTTTTCCCAATTTTGTGTCATTGAGATAAAACACTTGTTTTGCTTGAATGGCTAGCACATAAGGATCACTCTTGTACCACCTACCATTAACATTGATGCTTGTAAAGTGATCATCGATTTGTATTCCTAATTTTTTCTTTTTATTAGCTTCAAATTAGTCACACTAAAAAAGGAGGACTCAATTTCCTTTGATATACTCTAACTCAATAATATGGTTCAATACACCATAAAAGTTAATTTCTTCATCATTATGATCTCCTTTAACAACTAAATCGTTGTTTTGACTTCTCTTGCAATTGTCACGGTCTTTAGTGTGAAATCTAACTCCGTTTACTATGCAACTTTTATACTTGTTTGCCCGTATGTTAAGACCACATGCTAATTCATATAGTTTCTCAGTACATTTTGAAGACTTCTGGCCGTATAACTTTTTCATCTTTTAAAGACAAAATTTTAATGATATAAGTTAAACTAATTATATTACTTAAAAAATAATTAAATTTATAAATTATGATAACTTTTCTTAAACTTACGTAATCTTCAAACCAGCAAGGGAAATTCTTTTGACTTCTCTCTTCTAAATTCAAAGGGCTTTCTTTCTTCAGCTCCTCTATATGCTCACTAACAATGGTAATAATTTTAACAATAAGCTTCGTAGCAGTTGCAAAATTAATACTTATCAAGATTACTTCCTAGTTATTAACTTACTCTATATATGGAGCCACTTTCTCACAATTATTCAACGTATACCACCGCATTATTTCCATCTCAGTCACTGTGAGAAAGCCATAAGTACATGCCCCAAAAGGCGTACCTTTTTAGAGAACACATCCAATCCATCCTCTTGCTCCTCCACATCGTAATTTCTTTCCAGGCGGTTTAGTTTAGTTTCAATCCCATCAAAGTACATTGAGGAAAAATGTTAAACATTCATTAACGATGTAGGCTTCAGCTATAGAACCTTCCGGTAGAGCTTTATTACGCACGTAACCCTTTAATGTGACCAAGTACCTATTTGCATTTACAATGATAAAAATTACCTCATGTTAAATCTATAAACAATATGTAAAAAATAAGTATTTTGACTTAACCCCCACTTTTTTATATCATGTTTTATTTAAAAGTGGGGGCTATGTCAAAATAACCCTAAAAATATGACAATGAGTATATTGACATACTTTTCAACAGGATAGATCCACCTATATTGCACCTATTCTCCAAGCATAGCCTCTCACGGCAAATGAATAGCTAAGTGGACCATTATATAAAATAAAAAAACGATGGATAAATCATTTATAGTTTGCAAAAAATCACGACAATGTCTTTCTCCAACCTCTTCAGATCTTCTACATCCAGTGTTTTACAACACAAATCTTTGAAAAAGTTCCCTAACTCAACTATTGCACTGTATACTTCCTTACGTAAATATCCACGAGTCCCAACGGGCAATATTCGTTGTAATAGAACATGACAATCATGGCTTTTCAACCCCAATACCTTACCATCACCAACGTTCACACACCGTGAGATATTCGAATTATATGCATTTGGAAACTTCACTGATTTCAAGAACTCACAAACACCTTGTTTCTATGACTTACTAAGTGTATAACATGCAGTCAAAATTATATATGTATCCCCATTCCTCTTCAAATGTAATTCCTTCCTTATCTTCATATCCTCCAAATCTTGCCTCACCTTATACGTATCTTTTGTTTTCCCCTCAGTATTTAACAAAGTTAACAACACACTCTCACAAATATTTATTTAATATGCATGACATCAAGGTTATGTCAAAGTTTTAATTCTTTCCAATATGGTAATTGAAAAAAATACTTTTTCTTGTCCAGTTTCGCTCTTCAAGTGTACGTTTCCTCTTTTTATTACCCGAATGTTTCCCCAGTATATAATCACTGACATGATTCAATTATTGTGACAAATCATCCCCATTTAAGTCAATGGTCTTTAACCGGAATTCTTGCTTGCCATCAAATTTTCTACTCTTCCTCCATATATGGTTGGGATCTAGATATCGGTGATGGTTCATAAAACATATCTTACTTCTTATTATTTTTGAAGAAGTATCTTTGTTACACGTAGCAAAAGCCATATAACCCTTAGTCCTCCAACCAAAAAAATTACCATATGCCGAAAAGTCGTTTATAGTCCACAAAACTGCCGCATGCATTTAAAAATTCATTTTGGTGGATGCATCATATGTTTCAACACCAACTTCCCATAACTCATTCAACTCATCAATTAATGGTCATAAATACACATCCATATCCTTACCTGGTTCCAGAGCTTTTGGAATAAGTAACGCCATCATAAAAAATGACTCTTTTATACATAACCAAGGTGGCAAGTTATATGACATAAGTATGACTAGCCACATGCTATATGAGTTGTGCATGTTACGAAAGGGATTAAAACCATACTTGTTAGGCCAAGCGTTACATTACGAGGGTCTAGATAAAACCACTCGTGCTCCGCATCAAAATCTTTCGATGCACTAGAATCTGCAGAATGTCTTAACACATTATCTTTGACACATTTTTCTTTATGCCACTTCATATTATCAATCGTTTTGCTCGACATAAATAGTCTTTGGAGTCTTGGCTTTAGTGGAAAGTAAAGAAGTATTTTTCGAGGAATATGTTTACCCCTGTCATCATTAACCTTCCACCTAGACTCTCCACATATTGGACACTCGTGATTACTTTCAAGATCCTTCCAAAACAAATAACAATCATTTTTGCAAGCATGAATCGATACATATACTTAAGGACATTTTTGTCCATTATCAATATGTATGTCATACGCCGTTACACCGTTGAAGAAATTCAAGATCGCATCTACATCAACGGATCCGAATATCAAAGCGTCTTCAACATCATAGCCTCTGCAAGAATGAACTTGGTAAAATTTTGTTTTTACGTTCCTTAAAGTTCATATTTAGTATTGGGAAATTTTTATAAAATGTTTTTTATAAAAATAAGAAGTAAGTTTTTTCAAGCAAAATGAGGCTTTTTAAAGTTTTTATTCTTCTGGGAAAACCGGACCGGTCCGCCCTCTACCCGGACCGATCCGCCTTGCTCAAGGTCCAGTAGACCCCGGATCGAATGCAAACCGATGAAGCAGAAATATCCGAACCGATCCAACCTCATCCGGACCGATCCGCCTCTTAATAAAAGAACCGATCCGGTCAAATCGGACCGATCCGCCACCAAGCCGGACCGATCCAACTGGGATAAATTCGGCCAGATCTGTTAGAGATTTTTTAGGCTCAAAGTTTTCCAATTTAAAACCCACTATGGGAAGTGGTTTTCTAAGACTTTTCAAGACGATTGTCAGAGTCCTAAATACTCTAAGTCTTCACCTTTTTTATGTGCAAAACATCTTTTTGATTCACACCAAAAACCCCAATTACTTTTGTGAATCTTTTGGAACCCTAGAACACAAACTTTATTGTTGTTCATCTTTGTGGAGAGATCTTTGCAACCGAGGGCTGCGTGTCATTGCTGAGGGAGTCTCTACAAAGTTTTATGGCTGCGTGTCATTAAGGAGAGCTGCGGTTCTTTCTTCGTTGTTTGGGGCTGCGAGTCCTTGGAGGGTGCTGCGTGTATTCTCTTGCTGAGTTCAAGACTGCGTGTCTTTATGGGTTGACTGCGTGTTGATCCATTGCGGATTTCTCTATGTAATTGTAAGTTGCGGCTTGTATATTCATAGTGAAATAAAGGTTTTACCCGAAAGGTTTTTTTTTCCTGAATTCTGTGTCTCAGCATATTTTTGTGTCACATGCTTTATTTATTTATCGATTGACACACGCACCTTAGATGAATGATTAGGGGCTGAAATTAAATAAGTGTGCTATATTAGAAAGTTGCGAAGTTGATCAATTATCACATAGTCTTATCTTTTCAATATACTAATCCCAAGCCACGCAACATGCTCCTTGCCTCATAATCTGACTTTGGAAGCGTCTCACCATCGGGGAAAGATTTTTTTAATAGTTCAAGTAACATCTTGAGTGATTGATCACTTTCAAATGGAGTAACTTCACGAGAAAAGATAGTGCATAGAATTTTGTGCAACTAGGATATAATTCACGCTCTGCGTCTTTCAATAATTTGTTAAAATTTATCTCATTCCCGACACCAACTTGTCTAGGAGTATTACCCGTTTTAAACGCTTCAGCTGGACCAGCATCAAAGAAAAACCCTTTCAGCATGTCTTTCAACACTTCTTGCATCTCGTCCCCTTCATCATTTTCATTATCAATCCAATCATCGACATCATCATTATCATCATTGATATCATCACGAACTATATCATTAGAACATTCCCCGTTATATGTCCATTGTGTGTAGGTGGTACAAATACCTTTTAAGAAAAGATGATCTTCTACTTCATCAATATTTTTGATATCAATGTTAAGACAATTGCAACATAGGCACCTAATGTAACTGTCGGGTCCCATATGATCCTTCGCAAAGCGAATGAATGATCTAACACACAAGACATACTTTTCACAAAATCTATTTGTTTCTTGCATCCAACTCTTATCCATCTAGTTCACATGAAAAATCAAATACATTTAAATGTTAGTTTATTGTTTCATATAATATTTTTATTGTTTAAGATTCCAGATCATAAGACAAAATATGTCTATTCATAACCACTAATCAATATCCATAAAACGAGAAGATATAAGGCAACCTTCAAGTCAAAACACAACATTTCTAATTAGTCTCCCACTACATATACCTAAGTCCCCTAAGCAATGAAAAAGCAACACGCAATATTAACAATTAAATGGGGTTTTTCGTTAATCTTACTAAAATTTTCCTACATATATAAGCACGCTACATATGCGGGGCGTAGCAAGTTAAGAAGTAAAAAAAAATATTTAAAACAAGTGGGATCTAGTAATATACTAAACAAAGTTGTAGTAAATACCTTGAATTTATAATCCACAATTCGAAGGGTATAAGTCATTAGAACAACTAAATTACAAATTATTGTTAGAAAATAGGTCCTAGCAATGGTTTAGGACTAGAAAAAATAAGTTAATGATTCCATTCTGATGAGTGCTAATCAAACACTTAATTTTCACCAGTTACAACTTTAAAACAATAAGAATCGAATTATATATTTATATTTTATTAAGACTTCAACAAATAACTCTTCACTAATTAATATACTGGAGATAAAAATTATGTTTTCTTAGTAATTTGATAGGAATCTAATTAACTATCACCCTAAATAAGACCACAAACACGGTTTCTTTTAAACGTATTTACCCATCCTATTAAAGCATTCTTGATGTAAAACGCAAGACATGGTAGGGCGCCCCTGTTGGTGAACAAAGATTCTAAGACTGAAATATATAAAAATTTGATAAATACAGAGAAGAGTGAAAATGTGGTTATGAATAAACATATTCTGAGACTGAAATATAAAGAAATTAGATGGCATAGTGATTTAACTTTCCATTCTTTGCTAACTCTCTTTTAATTTTCTTGATTATTTAAAAATGGAAAAAAATATATACAGAGAGAAAATGCAAAACTTTCATTGTACATCCCTGTTCGCTAAGACGCAAAAATTTCTTGATGTAAAACGCATTCGAAGTTCCAGTGAATACAGATGATCGTCCTATTATAGCATTCGAAGTTCCGATGAAAATAGAGAGAGAGAGAGAGAGAGAGAGAGAGAGAGAGAGAGAGAGAGAGAGAGAGAGAGAGAGCGGCGACGATTGAGATTTGTGGGTTTGTGGGTTTTCGTCTCAAATGTAGTTCTTCCAGTTTTGGAGGGATTTGTGAATGGCGCGATAGAGATCGCATGTGACTGTAGATGGGTATTAAAAAAGATTAACTTTTGACCACAAAAGAAATCGTGGCCCAATAAATTATATATTAGGGCACGAACCAAATTTCGTTGCAAATACAGTATATTAATTACTATGAATTATTTTGTTGCCAATGATACTAATTTCGTTGCTAAATATTTTGCACTTAAACAAAATCGCAGGAAGACTTTGGCGCCCATCTTTTCGGGACCTATTATCAATGAAATTTTAATTTTTGTTGCTAAATCTTATGTTTTTTGCCACAAAATAAATTTCGTAGCCGATGCTGATTTTTTTCCATGAAATTTTTTTGTAGGTAAGAAAATCGCAGCTAAGTGTTAGTTTTGTTGTAATGGGTGGTCCTGTTGAATACATTTCTGAATGTACTGATCGCAATCCTCTGTTTAACTATCAAATAAGTTCTCTAAACATGAGATGGGTTCCCTTAGTTTGCAACATATTTTAGGATCGCAAATGTAAATATACCGATAGGATGTTACTTCCCATCAAGAATGTGAACTCATTCAATGGACCTAAAATTGAAATTTCAATCCCATGTTATCAAGTCGAACCCAATTCAACGAAATTCTACTAAGTTCAATTGATCGACATGGTATACAATATATTTAATCATAAATATAAGGCATTCTCGTAACCATGATTCTTATTTCAAAATGAATTAATACAACTTTACTGAAAAGTAAATGGCATGCATGGTTTTAAGAATAAAACCCAATATGTGTGTTGAGAGATAACATTCTTATGTGGGTGTGCATGAGGACCATAGTTTATGTTAGATATCACGCCATATGTACCTTGTCCTGACCACACTATCACAAGGTGTCGTCCCATCAACTTGACGGTGTGTAGGTTGGATGGTACGTGAATTGGATGGTATGTGGGTGTTATGCATTATACGATTATGTGGATTTTCGTCCATGTGAGAAACGGGTGGCTATGATTTTTGTGATGGTTTTATGTGTATATACCATATGATTCTTGAAATAGTCGGGGAGAATGGGAGCATATCGGTTACGGTGTAATTAATTAAAAGGTTAAATAAGTATTTAAACTAATCAAATAATTAAAATATATTGTGAGGTTTCGCGACACATGTTAGGTTATTCCAATAGGCCAAATAAATATGGACTTATCACACACACACACACACACACACACACACACACATATATATATATATATATATATATATATATATATATATATTGCACTCTCTCCTCTCTATACATCAACATCAGGAGTATGGACGTATGTTCATCGCTATGATATTATATCCTTTACATTTCAGTTGCATGAGTTTTGTTTTGGGGATTCAGTTGGCATATATTGGTTAGTCAGGACCCTGGCATGTATTTTCATTTGGGTTGTTGGATTTGTACTTTGTATTACCATGAATTTGAGATAGTTGGTGTAGTTGTAGAATTATCTCTTACTCTATCATAGTTGATGATACACTTTATGAGTTTTATATTTGAGGTTTATCATATCACATTCTTATATTATCACGTGTTGCATTTTCTTCTTGTCATACCGAGAATGATATTTAAATTGTTCTTACAAATTTTATATTTTAATATTAGGAAGTGATCAACCCTAAGGGTGATTACAGCACATTGGACCCATTTAGATTTTGTGAAACAAGAATACAAATTCTCTATCGATTGTAAATAAATGGGGGAAAATATACCAAATGGGTTTGGAAATACCCGCTCAAACATTAACGACTTAACACTGTTTTTAACAGCTGACCAACAGTTTGAAACCAAGTCACGACCCTGACCTTACTGCCGCTATCACGCCCTTACAAGCCGCCCTCGCGAATCCACGGCACCGCTACCGCGGCCTACTGATGTTCTCACTTGTCCTATCTCCAAACCTTATAAGTTATTTTCAATACTCGACTCAAACCTCCCGAATTCTCTTCTGCACACATGCAGTCTATTCAAAATTATTAAATCCTCAATGATCCATTTCTTTATATAACTAATTTATTTAACTTTCATAAAATTATTAATTCATCCTTCTCAAAGTATTAACATAACTAATTATGCTAATTGAAATTACTTGTTTATCAACCAACTCATGAAACTATGCCTTAGTACAATTCTCAAACTTTAACAATTACTTTAATTTATCTATGATAATTAAACATCTGTATAAATACTAAAATAATTAGAAATAAAATGCCGCAATGCACTAAACCAACATGATTTCATCATAAAAACTAGAGTTAATTATATTTAAGTCCCATTTATCGGGTTAACATTCATATAAGTCCTATTGACTTTTCAACAATCATATAGGTCATATTCCAACTTTTAGGGATTTTTTTCACAATTTTACCATTTTATAACTAATCATCCGTAACTTCTTTTAGGAAGTTACATAAGTGGTTGGACTTTTTTTTTAGTCTTTAAATGATCATAACTGTTGATTCACAAATCTGTTTTTCGCAAAATTACTATTTTTGAAATCTACTTGACGAGATCTATGAAACAATATCCACGAAGGCTATAAAATTCCAAAGAAACTTTTTTACACAAACAGTATACTTTACTGTATACACTAGAATATGAAATAGGTTTATATATGTGACATTTTCACAAACAGATAGTAACATTTACTATGGTAATATTACACAGTATATATATACGGTGGATCCAAACCCTCTTTTTTCAAAATTACCTTATATTTAGAGATTCGCGCTAGCGACATCAATTCCTTACCACCATTGTTGGGGCTTCAACGACTTTCGTTAGAGCTCCGATTTGGGGTGGGTAAGGGTGGCATGTGGTGCCGCTGGCGCGGACCTTTGAAATTAGAGACTTTTGAATAAATGGGTTTTGGATCGACTAGAGTGTCATGGGGTGCCGCTGGCGTGGACCGTTGAAAATAAGATTGGATAAATGGGATCTGGATCCTCTTGAGCGCCGATTTGGGATGAGTAAGGGTGGCATTAGGTGCCGGTGGCGCAGCGCTTTAAAAATAGGAGCATATTGGATATATATATATATATATACAATGTGATAACACAGTAAATGTTATTGTTTGTAAAAATGTCATAGATATTAAACTTTATTGTATACACCAGAAAATGAAATAATTTTATATCTGTGACATTTTCACAAACAATAACACTTACTATATTAATATATTGATGAAATAGTTTTATATATATAACATTTTCACAAACAGTAATATTTACTGAGTTAATATTTCAGAATATATATAGCATTTTCATAAACAGTAACATTTACTGAGTTAATATTACATAACACACACACACACACACACACACACACATATATATATATATACACACACACGGGGTAGATCCAAACCTCTTTTTTTTTTCTTCAAAATTACCATATTTTTAAAGGTTTACGCTAGTGACATTCAATCCCCACCACACCCACCCCCATTATCGGAGCTTCAATGACTTTCATCAGAGCTATGATTTGGGTGGGTAGTAGTGGCACAGGGTGCCGCTGGCGCACACCTCTGAAATTAAGAGAATATTAGATAAATGGGGTTTTGATCCACCGGAGCTCCGATTTGGGATGAGTAGGGGTGACATTGGGTTAGGTTTATATCTATAACCTTTTCACAAACATTAATATTTACTGTGTTCATATAACACAGTATATATATATATATTGAAACCTCTTTTTTCTGATATTATCTTATTTTTAACGGTCCGCGCCAGCGGCATCCAATCCCCACCACCACCCACCCCCTTTGTCGAAGCTCCAACAACCTTCATCAGAGCTCTGATTTGAGGTGGCGTGGGATGCCGATGTAACATTTTCACAAACAGTAACATTTATTATTTGTGAAAATATTACAAATATAAACCTAACCCAATGCTACCCCTACTCACCCCAAACTGGAGCTCTAGTGGATCCAAACCCCATTTATCCAATATTCTCTTATTTCCTAAGGTCTGTGCCAGTGGCACTCCAAGTCACCCCAAATCAGAACTCTGATGAAAGTTGTTGGAGCTCCGACAATTGGGGTTGGTGGTGGTCGGGATTAGACACCGCTAGCGCGGGCCGTTAAAAATAAGACAATATCAGAAAAAGAGGTTTATATATATATATATATATATATATATATATATATATATATATATATATATATATATATAATAAAGTAGCATGGTGTTTTCACTATTCATAAGTTTGAAAGACAATTCACGGTTGAGATCGACGACAACAAGGCACTAGATGGAGGGTGAGATCACAATCTACACCATAAGATCTATAACTCACCACACCTCATTTTATAATTCAAATGACATTTACAATTTTAACCTCCTCAAAAGTGCTTTCCCCCTCATTTTCCTCTTAAATATTCACCATAATTCAAATATAAAGGGTATGTTAGTGATACAAAAAAAGAGAGAATATTTTAGGATACTCTTTATACGGTTCACACCCCAAAACTTGACTTTAATTCAAAACCCCAAGCCTCACCCATTGAAAACCCCAAAACTTGACACACAGTTCCAATGTTTTCACCACCACTTCGTCTTCTCTACAGCCAACACCCCAATGTTTTTCACCATTGCTCCGTCTTCTCTTATCCATGCTACAACCATTAATGGATCTATCAGAGTTAGTCTCTATTTCTATGGTTTTTACATTACATTATCTTATTTTTCATCCCCATTATTTTTGTGTTAATATTAATCTCTCCTTCTTCAAATTTTTGGGGACAAACAGGCGAAATCGAATAGGGGATGAACTCAGCCGCTAGGGCTGAGAAGAGAGATGAACAATGGGAAAAAAATAGCAAAAGAGGGTCTGAAATTATTATTCTTCAAGTGGGTTCCCCCTACCTCCCCAATGCCGGACGCCCCTGCCTCTACTGTGCTGCCGCCGGACGAGGCACCCTTTTATTCACTCTGATTTCTTGATTGTAATCTCACATATTTTTTTTCCCAAAATATGTTTTGTTTCTTTTTCTTTTTTCATCCGTGTTTTCTCAACAATCGATCTGCACTTTTTGGATCTATTTTTCTGTTGATCAAAATGACAGTCCGTTGGAGCTTTGAGCACTTCTCTTATTAGGTTGCAGTGCAATAAATTGTTTATGGGCTGATAAATGGTATACTACTCTCTTTTTGAGATTTTGTTTGAATTTTATACAAAGAGTTAACTGGGCTGAAAATATTATTTATATTCTTAACCAAAGATTTTCACACGCATGGGTATAGCTCATGTAAGAACATTTGTCCATTCTTTTATATATTATATCCTAACTGTGATCCGAAGACAACCTACATTACTTATTCCTTTTTCTGACATTTCTTTAAATGCGTCCCATGCCACAATCAGTCCTAAGCTAAAGGACGATTTTTTTTATATATTTTAAGACATCATTTCCTTTCTGAGCGTTATTGGTTGCAAAATTAAGAGAAGTTGTAGGTTGCAGTGCAAAATTAAGAGAAGCTATAGGCTGCAAAATTAAAAGGTATACTCCTCTCTTTTTTTTTTCAATATATTATTTATCTTTTTATATTATATTGTGTGATTTCGTTTTACAGATAAAAGGTATACTCCTCTATTTTTTAGCTTTTTTTTTCTACCAAGTGTTTTTCTTTGTGATTTGGTATTGCAGATAAAAGGTTTACTACTCTTAGTCTCTCTCACAACATTTAACTGGGTATTGTAATGACCTACTGGGTATTTATTTGTGTTTGGTGTTTTGTTACTTTTTTGGTACTATTAGGCCTTTTGTATATATCTATAAATTCAGATTATTTTTTTGAATAATATCATGCCACTATTTTTAATAAATAAAATATCATATATCATGTCACTATTTGTTGCTTGAATGCATCTTTCATTTAAAATTTAATATCTCAATTGAAGTTAAAATTATGACAATATTTTCCTTATTACTTATTCAAATTGCTATGATTGCAGCTAACTTTAGGGAGTCTTCTCAAGACCTGTCAGGCACCACCCTATGACCTGCTCACTTCATGTTATCCAACCACCCTTGATAGCCACAAGTCGTGGACTACTCCTGCGTTTTATGTGCTGAAATGTAATACCGATGCAACTTTTAGCGCAAAAACCCATAAAGCTGTTATAGGTGGGATATCACCCCGTCATCTCAGATATCAAGGAACCAACAAATGGGAGGTTTTTTTTCAAAGAGAAAGAAATAACGTGAGACATTGGATTTGTGCAAACTCTATAATTTTTAATTTTTTTTTGAAATAAAATTAACACGGACACTTTATGGTCATTCCAGAAAAAAAGTGAAGAAAAAAACTGAGTTACTTCACTACTTGGACACGGACACTTTATCTTCATTATTCGTTTTGTCAATATTTCAATTTGTGTATATGTACATGTAAGCGTGTTTATGACTAATCTGAAATGATATAAAAAAGTTAGACACATTTTATGTTTTAAAGATATTTAATGAATCTGCAAAAGTATTAGTGAATATCACAAATAATAATTAGAGATAAAAAAATTTAACTCTACTAACTGATTATATATTGTAATACTTTAAGATTACTTCAGTAATGAAATTTATTTAATAAGTATGTGTGTTTATGTGTGTGATAACTTATAAAATGTTGTCACTAATAACGCACTTACATGGAGCCCAAGGTCATTTGCTTTATTTACTTCAATTAAGAACTTGCAAGTATCTTTTACATTTATTGTAACGTTAGTTCATTCACTTTATAGCCTTTCCTTTAGTACTTTCGGTATTAGGTTCTTTATGGATACATTTATTTATAAAGAAAATTAGTTTGAACAAATATAATATTTTGTTAAAAGTCTATTGTTTATTTTAAAATACTTAATATTTTATTATAAACTATTTTTTACAAAACTTTATTTTTTACAATTTCTTATAAAACATATCTTTTTAAAAAGCTGTAGTTTTTTTTAAAAAATAAGTTGTTATTGTGATACATTTCTAATTTTGTATTTTACACTTTAATACACGACATGGTACAAATAACATGATTTATAATTTTCACACCACATTAAATGCAACATGACCCGAATAACACGAGTAAACTTATAAATTTAATATTGTGTCACTGACACCAAATTATTCGGATCATGTTGTATTCAAAATTGTGTGAAAATTATAAATCACACTATTTGTGTCATGCATTAAAGTATAAAATGCAAAAAATAGTAATTTATCAAAATCACAACTTTGTTTTTTACAAAATTTTTTTTTGAAAAAGTTATGTTTTATAATAAAAGTTTCATCCAGTTTTTTCTTATGAAAATGTTTTTCATTTTTTTATTTGATATCATTATCCTCAACATTTTTTTTATAAAAATAATGTCCATTTTTTTTTATAGAAATAACAAAACAGTTTTTGATTAACGTTCATTTCAGTAGAAAAAATAATAACTCCGCCTGTGTCGTGCTTAACTTCTTATTTTTTTGACACTGCCGGTCCCAAGCCCGGAAAAAGGAGGAGGGTTGCGTTAGGTAGCTGACAGCCAGCGTAAAACTTTGTCAGATCCTTATGAACATGAATCCTATGAATATACGTGCTAATGCTAGGGCATTCCCCTTAAGCGATGCGTTGCGCCTGCCACCGGGTGTCTCGAAAAATAGGCAAGGGGCGTCGCATCGGCGCCCGGATGCGACGATAAATACGCAAGGGTTCCTGCAACAAGCTGGACGTGTGCGGGTAAAGAAACTAGTCCAGGATACTAGACTTAGGTTAGCGACTTGAAACATAGGGACTATGACAGGAAAAGGGATGGAGTTAGTAGATACCATGATAAGAAGAAAAGTTCACATAGCTTGTTTACAAGAAACTAAATGGGTCGGTGAGAAAGCTAGAGAAATAGAAAATACAGGATTTAAATTATATTATACAGGAAAGCATAGAAATAAGAACGGAGTTGGAATAATAGTAGATAAAAACTTTAAGGACGATATCGTAACCGTTATTAGGAAAGGTGATAGGCTTATACTTGTAAAATTGGTATTAGGTGAAAACATAATTAATATTGTTAGTGCTTATGCACCTCAAGTAGGATTAAATGAGCACACTAAAGTACAATTTTGGGAACAAATGGATGAACTAATTCAAGAAATACCCCTAGGTGAGAAAATCTATATAGGTGGAGATTTTAATGGCCATGTAGGAGAAGATCGTGTAGGATATGAGATAGTGCATGGTGGACATGGTTTTGGAGATAGGAACGACGAGGGAGAGTCTATCTTAGATTTTGCGATGGCTTATGATTTTGTACTAGTAAATACATGTTTTAAAAAGAGGCTTGAACACTTAATAACTTATAAAAGTGGAACACATAAGAGCCAAATAGATTTTTTCATTACTAGGAAAGGAGACCGATTAACGTGTAAAGATTGTAAGGTTATCCCGGGAGAGAGCTTAACCTCACAACATAGGATAATGGTGTTGGATATAAATATTAAAAATCAATCACGAATGCGAAAAGTGAAGATTAACCCACGAACTAGGTGGTGGAATTTAAAAGGAGAGAAATTAGAACTATTTAAAGATAAAGTATTAAATGAAGCAACATGGAATTGTGAAGAAGAAACTAACATAATGTGGAATAAGATGGCCACATGCATTTGGAAAATATCAAAAGAAATTCTTGGAGAATCAAAAGGCAAAGGGCCACAGTCTAAAGAAACTTGGTGGTGGAATGAAGAAGTACAGAATATAGTAAAAATTAAAAGGGAGTGCTTTAAAACATGGCAAACAAATAGAAATGAAGAAAATTTTGAGAAATATAAATGGGCTAAAAAGGAAGTTAAGAAAGTGGTAAGAGATGCTAAGTTAAAAGAGTATGATGATCTTTATACAAAATTAGGAACACAAGAAGAAGAAAAAAGTATTTATAAGCTTGCTAAACTTAGGGATAGGAAAACAAAAGATTTCAAAAACGTTAAGTGCATCAAAAGTTATGATTCGAGAGTCCTATCAAAGATGATGAAATTATGGAAAGATGGAAAAACTACTTTGAGAGGTTATTAAATGGAGATAATGGGAGTAGATTAGATATAGAGGAACTTAGGGAGACTCGAGAAGATATATTTTTTCGTAGAATTAGGACAACAGAGGTCAGGATTGCTCTAAAAAAGATGAAAACAGGGAAGGCTTTAGGACTAGATGGTATCCCTATTGAGGTTTGGAAGTGCTTAGGGGAGGATGGAGTATCATGGCTTACCAAATTATTTAATAGAATTTTAATGACTAATAGGATGCCCGATGAATGGAGAAAAAGTATTTTAGTACCTATTTATAAAAATAAAGGGGACATACAAAGTTGTTCAAATTATCGTGGTATTAAGTTAATGAGTCATACAATGAAACTTTGGGAGAGAGTGATTGAATATAGATTGAGATTGAAGACAACAGTATCTGAGAATCAATTTGGGTTTATGCCTGGGAGGTCAACAATGGAAGTAATCTATTTATTGAGGAGATTAATGGAGAGGTATAGAGAGAAAAAGAAGGATCTTCATATGATTTTTATGCATTTTGGAGAAGGCGTATGATAGGATACCCAGAGATATAATATGGTGGGTTCTACATAAAAGAGGAGTGACTCGCAGATATATTGACGTGATCAAGGATATGTATGATGGTGCGATGACTACAGTAAGAACATCAGCTGGAGAAAGTAGTGAATTTTCAATTACGGTAGGGCTACACCAAGGTTCAGCATTAAGTCCTTATCTCTTTGCTCTTGTTATGGATGAGTTGACTGGACAAATACAAGATGAGGTGCCATGGTGTATGCTATTTGCAGATGATATTGTTTTAGTCGATGAGACTAAGATGGGGATAAACGCTAGGTTGGAATTGTGGAGAGAAACTTTAGAAACAAGAGGATTTAAAATAAGCAGAACTAAAACAGAATATGTGGAGTGTAATTTTAGTAGTAATAGGGGGACAAATGGAGATGTGGTGAAATTGGAGGGTCAAGAAATACCTAGAAATGATCATTTTCGTTATTTAGGATCGATTATACAAAAAGATGGAGATATTAGTGATGATGTTACGCATAGGATTAGAGCAGGCTGGGTTAAGTGGAGAAGTGCAACCGGCGTTCTGTGTGATAGGCGTATACCTTTGAAGTTAAAAGGAAAATTTTATAGGACGGCCATTAGACCCGCCATGTTATATGGGACAGAGTGTTGGGCAACCAAGAAACAAAATGTGCAGAAAATGAGTGTGGCGGAGATGCGAATGCTAAGATGGATTTGTGGTAAAACTCGAAAGGATAAAATTAAAAATGAACAAATTCGTAAAACGGTGAAAGTAGCTCCTATAGAAGATAAATTGAGAGAAAATCGACTTCGATGGTTTGGACACGTCAAGCGTAGACCAATGGATGCTCCTGTAAGGAAGAGTGATTTAGTTAGTATTGATGGTAACCCAAGGGGTAGAGGTAGGCCTAAATTAACTTTGTGGGATATTATAAAAAAGGACATGATATCATGTGGTGTAACCGAAGATATTGCACTGGACAGAATGGAATGGAAAAATAGGATTCATGTAGCCGACCCCAAATAATTGGGAAAAGGCTTTGTTGAGTTGAGTTGAGTTGAGTCAGTAGAAAAAATAATAATACATTTTTTTTACAAATAACCAAATGTTTTTTAAATAAAAATTGACTTTTTCGATTTTTCTATTTTCAGAATATTAAAAAGCTATTTTCCTGAATACTAGGATTTTTAAAAATAGTTTTTTGATTAGCTTGCATTTGTATAAAAAAATAATAATAAGTTTTTTTTTTTAGAATGTTACGTATATGATAATTTTTTTGATGAGTGGATTATTTGTTATTTGTTAAATATGGTGGATAGTCTTATAAACAATAGATATTAAGATAATTATTTTAAAAATTGCACTTTGTTTTGTTGAGGAACGCAATTTTAACCGTTATGTGATTACGTACTTTCGAAATTTTTGTCGTGCCTTCAGACACGGGCATATACTAGTATATATATAATGTGTTATAACACAGTAAGTGTTATCGTTTGTAAAAATGTTATAGATATAAACCTAACTCAATGCCACCCCTACTCACCCCAAATCGGAGCTCCGGTGGATCCAAACCCCATTTATCTAATATTCTCTTAATTTCAGAGATCCGCGCCAGCGGCACCCTATGCCACAACTACCCACCCAAATCATAACTCTGATGAAAGTCGTTGAAACTCCGATAATGTGGGTGAGTAGTGGTGGGGATTGAATGTTGCTAGCGTAAACCTTTAAAATATGGTAATTTTGAAAAAAAAAGAGGTTTGGATCTACTGTGTGTATATATATATATATATATATATATATATATATATATATATTCAATATGCTCATATTTTTAAAGTTCTGCGCCACCGGCACCTAATGCCACCCCTACTCACCCCAAACCGGCGCTCCAGAGGATCCCGATCCTATTTAACCAATCTTATTTTCAAAGGTCCGCGCCAGCGGCAGCCCATGATAATCAGGTGGATCCAAAACCCATTTATTCGAAAGTCTCTTATTTTCAAAGGTCCGCTGTAGCGGCACCACATGCCACCCTTACCCACCCCAAATCGGAGCTCTGACAAAGGTCGTTGAAGCTCCAACAATGGTGGTAAGGATTGGATACTGCTAGCGTGAACCTTTAAATATAAGGTAATTTTGAAAAAAGAGGGTTTGGACCCACCAGATATATATATATATATATATATATATATATATATATATATATATATATATATATATATATATATATATATATATACTGTGTAATATTACTACAGTAAATGTTACTGTATGTTTGTGAAAATGTCACATAGATAAAACTAGTTCATATTCTAGTGCATACAGTAAAGTTTACTATTTGTGTAAATTTTTTTCTTTGGAATGTTATAGCCTTCATGGATCTTGTTTAATAGATCTCGTCGAGCTGATTTCAAAAATAGTAATTTTGCAAAAAACGAATTTGTGAATCAAAAGTTATGATCATTTGAAGATTAAAAAAAAAAGTTCAATCACTTATGTAACTTCCTCAAAGAAGTTATGGATGGTTGGTTTTAAAAGGGTAAAATTGTAAAAAAAAGTTTCAGAACATTAGGAGTAGGACTTATATGTAAGGAAAAAACATGGTGGGACTAGAATATCTAAAAGAAAGTCTAATAGGATCTAGATGTGAATGCCCCTAAAAACTATATAGGCTATTACTACAAATTTGGTTTATTAGAGGCATGTTGCTTTTGTTGTGGTAATGTGCTGTTGGAAGTTTAGTGGTGGCGGCGGCGGTGGTGGTGGTTTGCAAGGAAAGTTAGTGGCAAGGAGGAGAGAGAAATGAAGAGATCAAGATAAAGAAAGGTTCAAGAATTATGACATATGACAGTCTACATATCATTGTCGCCTTTTTAAATGAATGATGTTATAACATGTTGAAAGATCCTAATAATAATTATTGGCACATTTTCAAAGATATATGTCATAACTGAAAAGGATCATCCCAGTTAACACTCATAATTAATTTATGGATATTGATATTTTGTGCACATGTTAAAGAACTAAATGTAAAAGAAAAATGCTATGAGTACGAGCTACACTCACCCGATTGATGTGGCATTGTAATAAGTATTGTATGTTGTAGTATAACAATTATAGAGTACAACATTTTAATAACACGCCACTTTAGTTGGGGGATGAATTGAGAGATCTAATTAGTGTAACCTCGTACATCCCTTTCGGGAAACAATTAAAGATCTTTTCTATAACTAACAACATTCATTGGTAGGGGTGGGCACGGTCCGGTCCGGTCCGGGTTTTGCCTATTTTTTGGACCGGACCGAATATTCGGTCCTTAATTTTTTTGGACCAAGACCGGACCGATTAATTCGGTTAACCTACTAATTCGGTCCAGGCTTTTTTCGGTCCGGTCCAGGGTAAAATTCGGTCTTGACCCTATTTTATATATATGTACATTTTATCAATGTTTTTATCTATTTTTCTCACAAATATATATACAAAAAAATAATACTCGAAACTCCAAGTGATATTTACATGGTTTTTTTTAACCCAAATAAAAAAATGCCTATACATATATAAAATGTTCCAAATTAAATTCATAAGTTATATACATTAATTCAAAAACTATACATAAGAAACACAATAACATTATTTTTATTATATATATATAGGAATCGGTCCGGTCCGGTCCAAATCGGTCTTTTAATATAGTGGATCGCGGACCGGACCGGTTTAATCGGTTTTTAGTTTTTGTGAACCGATTTTCGGACCGGTTTCAAAATAGTCCTAATTTTCGGTTCGGTCCGGTTCGGTCCAATCGGTCCATTCGGGTCGGTCTTTTTTTTGTCCACCCCTATTCATTGGCTACCAATGATGCTCACTTCCGAATTATGAAATGGATCCGAGTTTTTCCACCATGTCTAGTCCAAAAAATTCATTATTTAATCAATGATGAATGTCATATTAAGAACATGATTCTTCCTTGAGCGTCATTAACCAACATCGGTCCTAACAATACAATCTAAAAGTAAAAATAATAAGACAGTATTTCAATATACAATTAATAGAATAGATATACTTTTTATCTTGAAGCTTAAAACATGAGCAAATACATGTTATCGTTTTAGATATAAAAACAAAAGTAGCAAATAAGCATATAACATGTCGAAGTACTTCGTTTTTTGCCTTGGCTTCTTTTTATGTTTTTATTATTTGGATATATGACATGTTAGGTTGTGGCACATATTATCCATATTCGCAGTTTGTAGTCAATATGTAATTCTTTTTCCTAAATGGCAATGCATTACTCTTTCAATGAATTCCTAGACTCGAGGAGAAGCTAGAGAAGTTGCCGTCTTAGCCCTTGACTTTTGAGACTTTTTAGGGTTCTCAAATTTTTTTTTGTAATTATGAAGCTTGTCACGAAACCGTTATATATAGTGTTTAGAACCGATATAAAAGCATAAAAAACAATCAAATACGTGCTAAACCAATATAAAAGTCCAGATTTTTTTAAAAAAACAGGTCATAATCTTATTTTATTTTTTAGCCATTTAAAATATAATATGATTTACCTTATTTCACAAAACTGCCTCTTGCAACCGACTGTGAACATTCCATACATTGCTAAGTGACTATGAAGCCTTACAAAAAGATTAATTCGTGATGCAATACAAATGATAGTCTACATATGGCCGATAGCAAATTGAACCATGTGTGTTTTGAAACTCGGGATGGGCTTCCTATTTTTGGATAACTAACTAAACTAACTATTCTTTTATTAGACAATCACCTCCCCCTCCTTGCCATGTGTTTAACCGATTTCCCCTCCCTCCCATTCTGCCTCTTCATCCATCTTACATTCTCTTTAACAAAAACTTGCAATCTTCTCACCAAGAGAAGAGAGAAAAAAGAAATAGATACTTTTACATGGGATCATTTGACAATGCAGAATTGAAGAGAGGAGAGTCAGTAACTTGGCCAATTCTCGAGAATGTTGACCATGAGCATATGGTGGATGTGGTAATTGATAATAATAATAATATACCTTCAAACCCAGTAGTGAAAGATCCTATATATAATTCTTTCAAGAAGTATGGAAGTCATATTAGAAAGAGGAGTGGAGCTCAACCTGCCGTCCCTAGGATGGGAAGGCTGCAATCGGGTGCAGCTAGAGGGTTTCAAAGCTTACGGTTCCTCGACACGAAAACCACCGGGAAGGACGGGGGTGCATGGAAGGCTGTTGAGAAACGTTTCAATCAATATGCGGTCGGCGGGAGGCTCTCCAAGGAGAAGTTTGGGATATGCATTGGTATTCTCGGAGGATTGATCCCTAAAAACCAATTACATTTAATTCTTAATCCACCTTATTTTTAAACTAACAAAAATCTCAGTAGTGATATTAACTTAGCAATAGTGACATTAGTTGGTCCCGCATGCCTCATTAGCAGTGTTGAAGACATGTGCCATGTTAGTATTTCTCGCCGAGTTTTCTTGCGAGATTGTCAAAAAATGTTGGTGTGGCACTGCTAACGTCCCATATGAAAAGCTAATGTCAGTGAGCTAAATTATAAATCATATTTTTTTTTATTAAAAAAAGAATCATCAGCTTCTTGTTAAATTTCCTTTTTTGGGAGGGTTTGTTTGATTACAAAGGTAGAAAAAAGAATATATAGTAATATCTTGTTAAAATCGGAAAATGACATGGTAAAATGCTCTCATATCTACAAGCACTACTAAGAATTAAATTCGATTTAAAATCGTAATGGTGAGAAAACATCTTTTATCCACCATTTTTCCAACTTATATACTATAAAGGATGTTATTATAGGCACTTTCACAGTTGCTAGTTAACGTCATATGTATTATGTACAATGACTCTAACATGACCCTCACATATATTCAATTGTGTTTAGGTATCTTCTCGGCTATGTAATCAATGTTAAAATGGACAGAAAAAACTACTCCCAAAATGATGCAACAAAATTTAAGATTGGTGTCATATTGTTAATGATTTTCACAAAATGGGTAGTTTTATTTTCATATTGTGTAGCTATAATTTTTCATTTATTATCAATGGGTTTTCTTGTTTTTGCAATTTACAACAAAAGGTGAGTTGCCATATTTTTATTGTGCAAGGAATGGGAGAGAGCATGGAATTTGCAGGGGAGTTATTTGATACCTTGGCAAGGCGTCGGTCAGTCGATGCTTCAAATGGGATCACTCAAGAAGAATTAAGAGGATTTTGGGAAGACATATCGACTCAAGACCTTGATACTCGGCTTCACATATTCTTCGACATGTAAGACTTTGATATAACATTTTGGCTAAATTTGTGTAACTTAAGCTTTGACACAGGGGACATGAGGCGGTTATAGATTTTCATAATCTCGTTGAGAATAAAATCCCTTTCAAAGTGCAAAAGATCATTCCAAGAAAAAAAAAATTCTGAATGGTTTTCATAAATTTAACTGTTTCCATTTCATTAAGAGAAACAACTCAAAACAAGTGTATAAATGTGTTATAATGGGGTTTATCTTCCAGGTGTGACAAGAATGGAGACGGGAAGCTATCAGAGGAAGAGGTCAAAGAGGTGAGAAGAGACATTGTAATTAATCCTTTTTATTGTTCTAACTTCTCATAAACAAATCAAACTTCATGATATTTTACGAATAAATCAAGGTTCTGTTAATGAGTGCATCTGCGAATAAGCTCGCAAAGTTTAAGCAACAAGCAGCAACATATGCAGCTTCAATCATGGAAGAACTCGATCCTGACCATTTGGGTTATATAGAGGTGAGAATCCCCTCAGGTTCTTCCATCTCATTATTTTGGGTCCGCAACAAATATGTTGATATTCTTAAAAACAATTACAAATATGTGGATAAACACTTTTTTTTTAATAAATAAATTTGGATACTTGAGCACCAGCAATGTACTCTTAAACATCATATTAAGTGTTCACTCCTTGGAATCTAAGTGCTTAAACCAACCTTAATCTGATCAAATATTGGGTACACAATCCATTGACAATCCCTGTGAAATGGTCGAGACAGAAACAAAAAGATCTATTGCACAAATGATTTTTTTCTGTGAACCAAAAATGCTATTTCACTCAATTAAGAGTATATGGAAGGAGCCGATATTCAATATTCTACACTATTTAGAATAATCTGGATAAATTACAAGTAAACTCTCAAAGTAGCATGTTTATTGTAAATAACTCCCTGACCTATCAAATATGTCCCCTAACTACGAAAAAGTTACAAATACATACACGTGTCGCTAAAATCGTCATTGAAATCTCAATTTTAGCTCCACATAAGGACTTGTTTACAACTTTTTGCCATAGTTCGGGGAGTTTTCACCAAATTAAAGTTTATAGACTTAATTACAGCTTAATAGTTCATGTATTTATTTAAAATTGACCCTATTATTTTCTATTTTTTCAAACAGATGTGGCAACTTGAAACTTTACTCAAAGAGATGTTGAGCTCTAAAGAAGGCAACAACAAGTTGACGCATAAAACAGAATCTCTCGCAAAAACAATGATCCCGAGACAATATAGAACCCCATTGAGCAAATTTGTATCTAAAACCACAGAAAAGGCACATGAGAACTGGAAGAGAATATGGGTTGTTACATTGTGGTTGTGTGTCAATATTGTCCTCTTTGTATGGAAGTTCCGGTATTTTAGACAAAGTGACAAATTCCAAATCATGGGTTATTGCGTCTGCATGGCTAAGAGTTCAGCTGAAACTCTCAAGCTCAATATGGCTCTCATTCTCCTCCCTGTATGTCGGAGAACCCTAACCAATCTCCGAGAAACATTCCTCGGCAGCTTATTTCCTTTTGACGACAATATCAACTTTCACAAACTTATCGCGCTAGCTATTGCCATCGCGGTCTTTATCCACACAGTTGCACATACGACCTGCAATTTTGTAAGGATTACATCTTGCCCTCGTGAGCAATTCATGAGCGTTCTTGGACCACCCTTGGACTACAAGCAGCCAACTTATGGAGAGTTGTTACGAACTGTTCCGGGTATAACGGGAGTGTTGATGGTACTTTTGATGGCTTACTCTTTCACACTTGCTACTCATTCATTTAGGAGGAATGTGATAAAGTTGCCATGGATATTTCATCATTTAGCCGGGTTTAACTCCTTCTGGTATGCACATCATTTGTTGATCCTAGTGTATATCCTCTTCATCATTCATGGCTACTGCTTAATCTTCACCAAAGAGTGGCAAAAGAAGACGGTACGTTAGGTTAGTGATTGAGATAACTAAATATTAATCTTTCACCTATTTCGAAATAGCATCATACTGTTAATACTTTATTTTTTGGGCAAAGTCACACGAAACTTACCTCTTGGTAGACATAAATATAATCACATGTACTTCCCCTCTTGTTTTATATATTGCATTCACCTCTCCTTTTGTTTTAAATGTTATGATTAATTGTCCTCTTATTTTTAAATTTGCTCAGTTGTTGCCCCTCATTACGCATGCAGTTAGGATTTAGGACAGGGGTGGCAATTCATATTTTGGATTGTCTTTTGGCAAAAGACAACACAAGGAAAAAGGAGACACGAGATCGTGTTTCTTATTCATTTGACATGAACACGATCCATTTAAACACATAACAACGTGACTCGCGATAAATAATTTTCTTACGTCCAATCGCTATTCTGTAGTATAATACAAAATATGCATAACTTAAAAGATAAGAACACCACCAAACATGCAGTCCAACACAAAATTTTGCTAATACCATGTCAATTTTGTTTCGAATTTTCACATGAAAACAACACCATGTGAAACCATTCCCAACAATACGACGCGAGCACAACATTTTTGTGTCAAATTTATCTTCATTTTGTGCCATATTATGGAGTCCTTTTCAAAATTGAAATGTAGCAGCCTAGCAGGTGTTACAAAAACAATACTAGAAGCTAAGCAAGTATAATACTTAAAAGAAGAAGAGAATTGGTTGTAATACTCGCAACAAAATAGGAGATATCTATTATAATGCGTAATCAAAGGAAGGCTATGTAATTTAAACATATTTATCTGTGTGACCCGGCCTTTAACTCAAGTGAGATGCTGAAACGGTATATTTTCTCTGCAGACATGGATGTATCTCTTGATCCCAATGCTCTTCTATGCCAGTGAAAGAGTTCTAACAGTTCACGAACACAAATATCGTGTCAGCGTCATAAAGGTTTTTATTACAACCATATCTTTCATTTGTTCTCTCTAGCCATGAAAATAATTTCAACTAATCCTCTTTACTTGGACAACATATGCAGGCTATTATATACACAGGAAATGTGTTAGCACTGTACATGAGCAAACCTCCCGGATTCAAGTACAAGAGTGGGATGTATCTTTTCGTCAAGTGTCTTGATATATCACAATTTGAATGGTAAGAATAGCAAGTGTCTTATTCTCATATTTCGAAATTTCGTTAAGTTATCACATACTGATCCATATATTGTATATTGTAACAGGCATCCCTTCTCCATCACGTCTGCACCAGACGATGACTACTTAAGTGTCCACATACGTACTTTGGGAGACTGGACTGCAGAGCTTAAAAATAGATTTGCTCAGGTTACGCATATTATTTTTCAAAGAAGTTCATTTCTATTTAAAAACATGTAAAAAACAAAAAAAACTCTAGGTTGACACACTTTTGGACATGTTTTAATTGACACAATGATATATCACAAGATGCTTTGATTAGTGTGTATGGTCATGACTAACAAAGTTCAATTGACCAATGCACCCAAGATTTTAGAGGTGAATCTTCATTACTATGTCAGTCAAACTAGCAAAAATTACTCAAAAATAAAAAATGCCAAGTCATAATATTAGGATTCCCAAAAAAAAACTCATTTAGTACAGTGAAATCCCTTCTATTTTGGATTTACCATGTTTTCTCGACTCTGTAACCACTATCTATACAATTAATTAAGAGACATCAATACTTTGTGATTATTATTGACCCCATGCTCTCAACTATTTAAAGTAACTACTTATTATCCAAGACTAATATGCCATTATGGGTTACTACGGTTACTTGAAATAATCTTACTGTATCAATAATATTAATAACATAAAAAATGCACAAATTAATACTCTATTACAGAAACTTATTAAAGAAATTAGACAAATACCACTACCATTTTATTAATTACATTAAAAATGTATTTCTTCATATCGCATACTCATCGAGTGTGCACAATTTCTTGTAAAAGTACGCCATATGCCAACTCTTTTATTTTTTTTCTTTTTCACCCTTCTACATTACACCTATTTTCTAAAGAAAAAAAATGCAGGTTTGTGAGCCTCAAGCTGCACAATCAAGAAGAGGAAATCTTGTGAGAATGGAAACTAGATCAACAGATCTTAGAGCAAACTCAAAGGTTTATGAGCCTCAAGCTACGATAACAAGAAGGGGAAATCTTGTCAGAATGGAAACCAGAGCAAATTTAGAAGCTACAGCAGACTCAAGCTTAGGTCCTTCACAAGTAAGGTGAGCCATATTTGATCTACGCCAAGCCACTACACTGACCACCTTTCATTTATTATCAAATATAATGGTTCTTCTTGCCTGATGCAGATTTCCGTCGATCGTCATCAAAGGGCCTTTTGGAGCACCCGCACAGAATTACAAGAAATATGACATCCTTTTACTCATTGGCCTCGGGATTGGAGCAACTCCATTCATCAGCATTTTAAAAGATCTTCTAAACAATATCAAACCATCCCAAGCTATAATGACTGTAAGTAGAAATGCAGGGTAGCTTTCACGTTGGTAATTGATATAAACCGATTAGAATAAAAAAGAAGAATGAGAGAGGAAATCTGCTTAGAAGGGGGAAAAAACGTCCTACAAGTTCTGTCAGGAAACCCAATACTCCATAAAAACATGAGTGTTTCTTCATCAGATCCAATGATAATTTTGAATCATAAAAATTGAAATTTAAATATTTTTGCACTAATATAACTTCTTACAAATTCACAACACTGCCAACTTCCTACAGCTACTCCCCGGGTTTCCTACTTACATGTAACTATCTCCCACACATCACACCACACAATGTCATAAAAAATTTATTAATTAGGGAAATTATTCCAAGTATCCTTATTCTAATAGAGGTCCGTAACAAGAACAGGTCGAACTGGGATGTCATTTGTCTTTTATAATTCTGAACACTGGAATCCAAATATTATTATGTATGATGCATACAATGTTTATTGGATTATTTCACAATCAATACTCGTTTTTTAACTACCTTACATTGAAGTCATTTACAAATAAATAATAAGAAAAAAATTGAAAAGGGAACCCAACTACTGCAGGACCAAGTAAATGGTGGACCTAGTGATAAGAAAGGTCCAGAAAGAGCATATTTCTATTGGGTGACAAGGGAACAAGGCTCCTTCGATTGGTTCAAAGGTGTCATGGATGATATAGCAGATTATGACCACAATGTACGCTTTGAAAATAATATACTCTGCTAAGTGCTAACTTATTCTTAATTTCCTCTACTTATACAGTCAGATTAAAATATTTCTTGAATTGGGTTTTTGAACATTGCAGCATGTAATTGAAATGCATAACTACTTGACTAGTGTATACGAAGAAGGTGATGCACGCTCTGCACTTATTGCCATGGTACAATCTCTGCAACATGCTAAGAATGGAGTTGATGTCGTCTCAGAAAGTCGGGTATACACTGACCATACATTATAACTAAATTTATTTATATATAATTACGTTTCAGAGCCTTTCCTAACACAACCACAACCACAACAGATAAGAACACATTTTGCAAGGCCCAACTGGAAAAGGGTGTTCAGCCACTTAGCGACTACTCACAAAAATTCTCGAATAGGTAAGAATCTTCATATATATTGTATCATTGTTAATATTAGTTTTTACACCAAAAAGTATAGTATATTGACTATACCAATAAGTTTAGTGTTGCACGAAAGCAAGCCTATGCTAAGCAATCGAGAAGATAAAACTCACTTTGGAATTTTATCAAACACTTAGTGTGCGAAAAGCACCCAAGATCTTATTCCAAAAATAAACAACGCGTGCAAACTCAAAACGAATCCAACCAAGCATCAACAAGTAGGATAATTAGAACATACAAGCAATCAAAACAAAGAAATGACAACAATATAACGTGGTTCACCCAAACTAGCACTACATCCATAATGGTAGGATCTCTTCTATCTTTGATAAATGGAGGAAGCACAAGGTTACACACACACACTTTATCTCACAAGAAAGTTACACACAAACCAAACTCAAGAGCTCACCTTTAATGGAAGATAAAAATTACTCACTTTGGTTTTCAATTGCTCTCAAAATGTTCAACCCTTGCTGAAAAAACAAAAAATAGGCTGGTATTTATAGTTTTTCTTCAAAGAGGTAATTTTGTAAATATCGAGGAAAAACTGTTTATCTTCCAAAACATCCGTGAACCAACAGGAAGCCACTGGAGAGCTAATATACACCACAAACTCCACCTTGGCAATCTGAATGATCCAACCAAAACCCCGGAATGTAAACCATTGAACTCGCTTGAAGATCACCCCGAAATCTACTTAGCTCGATGTGGCTCCACCTAACCAAGGAGCCTCTCCTCGAACTTCAATAAGAAGTGAGATTTAGAAGCTTTAGGCAATGCCTAAACTTCTCCGTAGTCACAAGTTTGATGAGGAAATCCGTTACGTCCTCATTCGTGTGCACTTTCTCAATCGAAACTTCACCGAAATTAACCCAATATTCCCGAACTCTATGATACTGCACATCAATATGCTTTGTGCGGGCATGATACACTTGATTCTTAGCCAAATGCATAGCACTTTGACTATCACAATGAAGGCGAACACTCTCCTGCTTCATCCCCAATTCACTCACCAAACTCTTTGACCAAACCGCCTCCTTTGACGCTTTCGTAAGTGCCATATACTCTACCTCCGTAGTAGACAGATCACTCGTCGCTTGTAACATGGATCTCCAAGATACTGGTCAACTAGCAATAGTGAATACATACCTTGATGTAGATCTCTGCTTATCAAGATCCGCCGCATAATCCGAATCCACGTACCCCGCAACAAACTTGGCCCCCTTCTTCCACTCAAACACAATGCCTGTAGACTTGGTTCCCTTCAGATACTGAAGAATCCATTTCACCGCTTGCCAATGCTCTTTTCTCGAATTCGACATGTACTTACTAACCACACCCACGGCTTGGACGATATCCTGCCTCGTCCAAACCATAACATACATAAGGCACCCCATGGCACAAGCATATGGCATTGAAGCCATCTCCTCTAACTCATCATCGGTAGAGGGACATTTCTTTGCGGACAAAGAAAAATGTGAAGCTAATTGTGTAAAAGTGGCTCTGGCATCTAACATGCCAAATTTCCTGATGACATGCAAAATATAATTTTTCTGAGATAACCACAACTTGCCAACTTTTCTATCCCTTCTGATCTCCATACCAAGAATCCTTTGCACCGCACCAAGATCCTCCATGTCAAACTCCCACCTCAATTCCACCGATAAAAAGATCTCATCATAGTCAATCCCCTCCTTTTGCGAAAACCCCTTTGCTACTAGCCTTGCTGTGTACTTCGCTTCTTTTTTTTTTTTTTTAATGCCTCTTTTTCCTATATACCCACTTAAAGCTAACGATGTATCGCCCATTGGGTTTAGGAACCAACTCCCATACGGAGTTCTTTTCATAGAGCTCCCATCTCTTCCGACATAGCACCCGTCCAACTTGACCTCATCCCAACTAAGCCTGGATAGTGGCTTGATCTCCCTACGCACTCGGTCACGTACTATGGATGCCACTTGCTCCACCCGTTGAGTGTCCTCCGCCTCAACCAATTCCTCTTACAAATCATCCTCATTCGGCTCCACCTCAACCGTGTCATCACCCGGTGGAGAATCACTTAGACCACTAGTAGATTCACCATCACTATCGGATGTTGATGATCTCAGAAATACCAAAGGAATCTCGACAGTTTTAACACCACTGTCATCGGTAACTTCTAGGAACTCGTTGGCATTCAACATGGACGCCTGGTCAAACCTCATATTCCGTCTTACAACTAGCTTCCTCATAGATGGATCCCAAAGCTTGAATCCCTTCACCCGTTTTCCATAGCCTAGGAAAATACACTGGCGAGTTCTCGGGTCATTTTTGGTCCTCTCAGCACTAGGAATGTGATCATATCCTGGACATACGAACACCCTCAAATTAGAGTACTCAACCATGTGTCCCGACCATACTTCCTCCGGACACTTCAAACCAAGAGTCGAGGATCCACCAAATACACGGTGTGATCAAGAGTCGTTGCCCAAAACTGACGTAAATGACGTCAAATGGGAGCAACAAAAAGATAATTCTCTCTCTAAACTGTCTTAGATCTTTATATCATCAAATGGAAGAATGCCTCAAATGAGGTTACAAAAAGAGTATTTATAGGAGGGAGGCTGCTTGGCCTCTAAGTTAAGAATCTAATTATAATTATGACCTTAAGTGTCCATTAACCTTCCTTCCTCCAAATAATAAGCAAAAGAAAAAATACAATGAATTCTCAAAATAGAAGAAATACTAAAAATGACGAAAAGGCCTTTATTCACATCACTCTCCCCCTTGAAAGAGTTCCTCCTCGAACTCCGAGGGGAAGGCCTTCAGTGTTACCATCGAGGATAGTAATGAGAGCTGCATGGGGTGGGATATCCGGTGTCTCCGCAAGATTGTTGCGCTAAAACAGTCCTATATTAATCCTATGTTAAGCACCAAGACGATAAAACTCACTCGAAAATTTTATCAAACACTTGGTGTGCAAAAAACACCCAAGACCTTGTTCCGTAAATGAACTAGTGTGAAAACTCCCAATCAAATCAACCAAGCATCAATGAAGAGACAATAAGAACATACAAGCAATCATCAAAGCAAAACAACAACGATATACCGTGGTTCACCCAAATTTGGGCTACATCCACCAAGGAGGATGTGACACCCCGCCTAATTAATCCCGGGTGATCAGTCCTAAATCAAGTTAGAACAGGTTTCTCATTTGGTCCATTCTTATCATCACTGTCGTTTTATTTAAATTACTAACCACCTAAGTGAGAAAAATAGACTGGTGTCAATTTTTATCTTTCATTAATTAAACAAAAACCCATGCGGAAAATACAACAATAAAACAATCACAGATAATTGAACTAATCATTTCCACAAGTAAGATTTATTAACCGAGTAAACCATCGGTCCAAATAAATAAATAATAAAAAATCCCATAAAGACAAGAATAAAATCCCAACAAGTCTAAGAAATAAATAAATGGAAAGTGAGCGACATGCTTGAATAAATAATAATGAGTCTCTACATTATGAATGAAAGAAAGAGGCGTCTATCAAAGGTCCCGCAACATCCACATATGCTGCAGCAACGGATTTCCTGGAATCGAGTCAAGTCTGGCGTCCTTGTGGCTGGACACCTAAAAGGTTTTTAAAAAGTTTTTTTATAGCAAGGGTTAGTACCCAAAACATTTGAAAACATTTAGCAAATGATTAACTTGCAGTAATAATAAATATGCATGCTCTTCATATTTTAGTTAGTGTCGCACTCTCTTGAGAACTTCCTTACCCTTCCTCTAATTGTGCACCACTAACGCTTTAATTATCACCTAGTTATCTATCTCATGACTAGATAATTATTAAAGTCTCTTTATACTTCCCCCCCTTACTCTAACCTGAGTAAAATGTGATTATGATTTTGAAGTCATTAGTAACATCAACTTAATTAACTCATTTCCCTTTTTAATTCATATAACTACTCCACTCGTTATACATATACAACAACACATGCTTGTATTTATTTAGTCCGTATATAATAATTACCCTATTATATACTTAGAATTTATTGCAGCATTCACACACATACTGGAATACATAAACCACTAATATCCACCCGAGTAAAAGTACTCCCCAGATATAATTTCTCTAAAGTGCTAGTACACTAGGTATATTCACATATCCTAGTTATCCAAGTCAGAATCTCTCACTAACTTGGTTTAGTATACGATTGGAGGCGGTCATATTCCTTCCCGGAAAGTGAGATGCCCCTCACCCCCTGTAGCGGACGCTATGACCTGGGAATCTACTCGCCCTACTCCTCAAGCTAGGGGATTCATCCACTGCGCGTAACCTCCCCCCTATAGCACTAGGGTATAATAATATCTAACCATTGATATTAAGGCATACACTATATATATATACTATCACACACCGTATATATATATATACATATATAAAAATGTTCTAGCTACACCGTGTACCAAACCCGTGACACAAGCCTATTCCATTTTTATTATGAGGTTATTAACCAACTCGAATTATTAATTAATTTGCACATTAATAATTTCAATTATTTTTGATGTTGCCCTCACCATTTAATTGGACTCCATCTCATAGCCCGAATTAACCTCACCCGAGTCTAAATCCCGACTCTAAATCTCTTAGTCCATTACTACGTAATATAATTTACCTCGATGTCACTCAACCAATTTTGACGTGTCATCCAAATTTCTCCTCCCATCTCCTAATTAATTCACTCACATTCAATTAGGTAACCCCATGCATTAATTTCTCAACAATAATTAATTACATAACAATTTTTATATAATTCCCTTCCTATATAAATAAAACTGGGCGAACCGTCAGTTTCTGCCGACCGTCGATCGATCGACTTCATGGCGTCGATCGATCGATCGAACAGATACTCGTCTTCTTCGCGAAGACGGACAGCCATGGGCGAAAATCTGCAAACCCAATTTCCTTCTACATTAAAAATAAGTCTCTTTTAGCATTTGTACATATTAGGGAACTCATTAGGGATCTCCAGAATATTCATCAACATCAATAATTCAACCATCAACTTCAATTTCTAAATTTGGGGAAAGTTTCATCATAAACCCTAGGTCCATTTATACCCCAAATTTCATCATCAAATTCGTTTCCAAATATGCGGATAACATTCTACCAGATATGCAATAACTCATCATTATCAGATTTTTACAAGAATCATCACCCAAATTTCGTAAATCAGAATTTTTTTGTTTTCAAAATCCCATGTTCATTCCATTAACACCCAAAAACGGATTTCTACATAATCACTACACATGAATATGAATCGAAAACAGATTTAATGCTATTGCAAGTTATCCACTTGCCTTAAGGTTCGTAGAGTCTGAATTGGAGCTAAATCCCAAGGTTGAAGATGACCTTTGTTGGCTCTCTTTTGATCCCCAATATGGCTTGGCTGCTGCTAGGGTTTCCTAACCCTTTAGTGCCTCTTCTTAATTAAGCACAGCCATCCTAAATCTTCCTTTTATTAACTTAATAATCCAATTCACGTTTTTTGACTAATGGGCCAAGCCCAAGTGACCAAAATGTCCCCGAGTGGGCCCGACTATGTCTAAAAACGTCCTGTGACCCGTTTACTACCCCCGGGTACACTTTTCCGACTATCTCGGCCCATCCGGACTCAACTGTACCCTCAGAATCTGCATCCGAGTTAATTTATAAAAATACTTATCCCCCACCCCATATAGTCTTATACCGACTTTCAGATGTGATAAGTACATACCTCGTCATTAATACTCTAGACGACATAATTACATTATTACTATTCACTCAGTAATATTAACCATTCACTCTCCGATTAATATTTAAATTATATTTTTACCATAATTAATTCATTAAATCACAACACACTAGTAATTTGAATTTCCGAATTAATTAAATATTAAATGAACCAGAAATACGGGGTGTTACATACTCCCCCCCTTATAAAGGAATTTCGTCCCCGAAATTAGATCGTACCTGTGTTGAAAAGTTCTGGATATTGTTCCCGCATATCCTCCTCTCGCTCCCAGGTAGACTCGTCAACATTGTGATGACCCCACTGTACCCTAACCAAAGGAACAACCTTGGATCGTAATTTCCGCTCACTATGATCCAGAATTGCTACCGGCCTCTCCTCATACGAGATGTCTGGCTGTAAGTCGATCTCCTCGAGTGGAATATGCCAAAAGGCTCTCTCGCTCCTTCTATATTTCTTCAGCGATGCCACATGGAATACATCGTGTATCCGCTGAAGATGTTCTGGTAACCCAAGTTTATACGCCACCGGTCCCACCCTCTCAATAATAGGGAAAGGTCCTACGTATCGCGGTGCTAACTTACCCTTCTTGCCGAATCTCATCACCCCTTTCATAGGGGATACCCGGACTAAAACCTGGTCCCCAACCTCTATCTCCACATGTCTTCGAGAAGCATCAGCATAACTCTTCTGCCTGTCCTGAGCTATTCGAATCCTTCCTCGAATCAACTCTATCTTGGCAGATGTCTCCTGGACAATCTCCGGCCCCAAGAGTTTGTTGTCCCCCACCTCTAACCAACAAGCGGGTGAACGACAAGGTCTCCCGTATAGTGCCTCAAACGGTGCCATCCCAATCGTGAATTGGTAAGAGTTGTTATACGCAAACTCTACCAAAGGAAGATATTTCTCCCATCCTCCCCCGAAGTCCAAAATGCACATTCTGAGCATGTCCTCCAGCATCTGATTAACTCTCTCAGTCTGTCCGTCAGTCTGTGGGTGATACGCTGTACTCAAGCGTAACTCCGTGCCCATTGCCTCCTGAAAGCTCTGCCAAAAATGGGCAACAAAGATTTTGTCTCTGTCGGATACGATATTTATCGGCACTCCATGCAGCTTAACAATCTCTGCTATGAATAGCTGTGCATAACGCATCGTCTCAAAGTCTGTGCGTACCGGCAAAAAGTGGGCTACCTTAGTCAACCGATCCACAATAACCCATATGGAGTCGTGACCCTTCTGCGATACCGGCAACCCTGTGATGAAGTCCATGGAGATGCTCTCCCACTTCCACACGGGAATGTCTAACGGCTGCAGCATCCCTGATGGTCTCTGCTGGTCAACTTTCACAAGCTGACATGTGGCACACTTCGAAACAAACTCCGCTATGTCCCGTTTCATCCCTGCCCACCAATACTGCCTCCTCATATCTTGGTACATTTTATCCCCACCGGGATGTACCGCAAATTTCGAACCATGGGATTCTGTCATAACTGCGTGCTTCAAATCCTCATCCTCTGGTACCATTAACCTCCCATTAAAGCGTAGGCCTCCTTCTGAGCTAATCGAGTAACCCTCTGCTCCTTCCGCTAACAACTGGCCCACCCTATCCCGGCAAATCTGATCCTCCGCCTGAGCCTTCACAACCCGCATAATGATCTCGGGTGTGACGGATAAAGCTGACATGCAAGCCTTGGCTACGTCATCCTCACATTGAAGCTCTCTCCACTTCGCTTTCCATACCTCTGATATCTCCCCTGTAGGTCTTCGGCTCAATGCGTCTGCTACTACATTGGCCTTACCAGGATGATACTGGATATTAAACTGGTAGTCCTTCACGAATTCTAGCCATCGCCTTTGTCTCATATTCAGATCCTTCTGTGTGAAGAGATACTGAAGTGACTTGTGATCCGTGAATAGAGTAAACTGCTCTCCTAGAAGATAATGCCTCCATATCCTCAAAGCAAAAACGACCGCTGCCAACTCTAGGTCGTGAGTGGGGTAATTCCTCTCGTGGGGCTTTAGCTTCCTGGAAGCATAAGCTATAGCCCTTTCCTCCTGCTGGAGCACACCCCCAAGACCCCGTAAGGATGCGTCTGTGTAAACCCGATACTCTAGCCCTCCCTTTGGCAATGCCAGCACGGGTGCAGATGTCAATTTGTCCTTTAGCTCGTCGAACGCTAACTGACAACTATCATCCCACTTGAAAGGTACCCCTTTCCGAGTCAAATTCGTCAAAGGTCCTGCAATCTTAGAGAATCCTTTAATGAATCGCCTGTAGTAACCGGCCAAACCCAGAAAACTGCGCACCTCGGTCGGCGTCGTGGGCTGTCCCCACTCCCTCACTGCCGACACCTTATCCGGATTCACTGCAATACCCTGATCTGACACGACGTGACCAAGGAACTGTACCTCCCGTAGCCAGAATCCACACTTCCCGAATTTGGCATAGAGCTGATGATCCCTCAGTGTCTGTAAAACCAGGCGCAGATGCTCTGCGTGCTCCTCCTCGGTACGCGAGTAGATTAGGATGTCATCAATGAACACGATGACAAACTGATCTAGGTACTCCCTGAAAACCCTGTTCATGAGGTCCATGAACACTGCTGGTGCATTGGTGAGCCCGAAGGGCATCACCCTGAACTCATACGATCCATACCGCGACAGGAAAGCGGTCTTAGGAACATCCTCTTCTCGGATACGCAGTTGATGATACCCTGACCTCAAGTCGACTTTGGAGAAGTAAGACGCCCCTCTCAGTTGGTCAAATAAATCATCAATCCGAGGCAACAGATACTTATTCCGTATCGTCACCTTGTTCAGCTCCCTATAATCCACGCACAATCGGAGTGACCCATCTCGTTTCTTCACAAACAACACCGGCGCACCCCACGGCGATGTACTCCGCCGAATAAAACCCTGACCCAGTAGTTGCTGAATCTGCTCCCTCAATTCCCGCATTTCTGAAGGGGCCATTCGGTAAGGTGCCTGAGCAATAGGCCTCGTCCCCGGTGCCAAGTCTATAACAAATTCGATTTCTCTGCTGGGTGGTAATCCTGGTATCTCCTGGAATACATCCTCAAAGTCCCTCACTACAGTGATAGAGTCTAAAGAAACTGCCACTTCCTGTGAGGTTTCTTCCTCAATGTAGTATAGATGAGTGGTCGAGCCTCCCTCTGGGCGAGGCATCGTCACAACAAACATCTCCTGTCCCGGAATGGCGAAGATAAGGCTCCCACTGAAGCAATCAATCATGGCTCTATAGTCAGCGACCCAATCCATACCGATGATCACGTCATGAACATGCATATCTAATACCAACATGTCCGCAGGTAAAACTAAACCGCCAATCTCCACTCCTACTCTCCGACATATAAAGAATATAAGCGACCCATTTCCCAAAGGTGAGTCGACACACGTAACAGTGCTCTCTGCGGTGGCTAACAACCCTAAAGCCTTCGCGAAATGTGTAGCTATAAAGCAATGAGTGGCCCCCGTATCAAATAATACCCGACCCATAGTGCCATGGATAGAGAACGTACCCTCGATCGCGGGCGGCGCCTGCTGTGCTGGAGGATTGGGAACGTCCCGAACGTTATACACACGTCCGTAGTGCATCTGCCCCTGCTGCTGTGGGGCGGGTGGTGCTGGTGCTGCTGGTGGCATTTGACCTGTTGCCCTTGCTGGGCACCCTGTTGCTGGCCTCTGCGGGCACTCCCTCTTGAAGTGTCCTGGCTGGCCACAGGAGAAACATCGTTTCTGGTCGTCACCCTGCCGTTGGCCCTGCTGGCCCTGACGTTGCTGGCCCGGTTGGCCTCCCCCGTTGTTCCCTTGGCCCTGACGGCCCTGAGGAACCTGCTGTTGCTGATTAGGGCCTGGTTACCCCTGTCTGAACCCCTGTCCTCCCAGTCGGAACCCACCAGGCTTAAACTTCTTAGCCTGATTCCCTTGCTGAATGATGACCTGCTGCTGTGTGCCACTCGTCTCACTACTAGTGACCGCCTTGCCCTGCTGGCTCGGCTCATCTGCCTTCTTGTTCCCCTTAGTGTGGAAACGATGATCCTGACAATGTATAAGTGCGGCATTAACGACATCTGTATAGGTCACCAATGCCGGGTTTCCAATCAAGTGCTGCCTGATTCTCCAAGCCAGACCATCCATGAACTTGGACTTCTTCCGCTCCTCATCGCTCACCTCGTTTGGCACAAAGTTTGCCAAACGGGTGAACTCCTCCTCATATTCTGCCACTGACCTGTCACCCTGTACCAACTCGCTGAATTTCTTTCTCATCTCAGACTCTACTGCTGGAGGGAAGTACTTGCGGTCAAACCGCACCCAGAATTCAGAAATCGGCATCAAATCCCGCTCCTCAGCGGTGGTTACGGACTCCCACCACTGTAAGGCTGCCCCTGACAGACGAAAGGTAGCCAGCATCTGTTTCTGCACCTCTGTACCCTCTAACATGCGCAGATGGCGCTGAATGTTCTTCTTCCAGTCACAAGCCTCAAGCACATTGGTGCTACCTCGAAACTCGGGTGGGTGACCCTTCTGAAAGGTCTCCCTCACTCGCTGCCAAGATGGTGGCCCCACTGGAGCCTGAACTGCTGGAGCCAATGGAGGTGGTGCCTGGGGCTGTGGAAAATGAGCTGCCATAGCTCGCATCGCTGTCTCCACCGCTTGGGCCACTATCACTGCCACCTGAGTGGTAGAAATCAACTCGGGCGGGGGTGGTGGTGGCGGTACCTGTGGCTCCTGGCGAGCCTCCCTCACCTCATCTCTAGCCTCAGCCCTCTCCGCTCTCTGTCTCTTTGGTGGCATCTGAAATAGATTGAATTGTATAAGTACACAATTTATACAAAAATTAATAACAGGAATACGATATCTCACAAGCGGAAAAATATAATCAACAGTCCTAATAATAGGGCTCTATAACAACCGAACGCTATGCTGAAACGTAGAAAGCCGTACAGATCCTAAGGACAACTAGAACCTGATGCTCTGATACCATCTGTGACACCCCGCCTAATTAATCCCGGGTGATCAGTCCTAAATCAAGTTAGAACAGGTTTCTCATTTGGTCCATTCTTAGCATCACTGTCGTTTTATTTAAATTACTAACCACCTAAGTGAGAAAAATAGACTGGTGTCAATTTTTATCTTTCATTAATTAAACAAAAACCCATGCGGAAAATACAACAATAAAACAATCACAGATAATTGAACTAATCATTTCCACAAGTAAGATTTATTAACCGAGTAAACCATCGGTCCAAATAAATAAATAATAAAAAAATCCCATAAAGACAAGAATAAAATCCCAACAAGTCTAAGAAATAAATAAATGGAAAGTGAGCGACATGCTTGAATAAATAATAATGAGTCTCTACATTATGAATGAAAGAAAGAGGCGTCTATCAAAGGTCCCGCAACATCCACATATGCTGCAGCAACGGATTTCCTGGAATCGAGTCAAGTCTGGCGTCCCTGTGGCTGGACACCTAAAAGGTTTTTAAAAAGTTTTTTTATAGCAAGGGTTAGTACCCAAAACATTTGAAAACATTTAGCAAATGATTAACTTGCAGTAATAATAAATATGCATGCTCTTCATATTTTAGTTAGTGTCGCACTCTCTTGAGAACTTCCTTACCCTTCCTCTAATTGTGCACCACTAACGCTTTAATTATCACCTAGTTATCTATCTCATGACTAGATAATTATTAAAGTCTCTTTATACTTCCCCCCTTACTCTAACCTGAGTAAAATGTGATTATGATTTTGAAGTCATTAGTAACATCAACTTAATTAACTCATTTCCCTTTTTAATTCATATAACTACTCCACTCGTTATACATATACAACAACACATGCTTGTATTTATTTAGTCTGTATATAATAATTACCCTATTATATACTTAGAATTTATTGCAGCATTCACACACATACTGGAATACATAAACCACTAATATCCACCCGAGTAAAAGTACTCCCCGGATATAATTTCTCTAAAGTGCTAGTACACTAGGTATATTCACATATCCTAGTTATCCAAGTCAGAATCTCTCACTAACTTGGTTTAGTATACGATTGGAGGCGGTCATATTCCTTCTCGGAAAGTGAGATGCCCCTCACCCCCTGTAGCGGACGCTATGACCTGGGAATCTACTTGCCCTACTCCTCAAGCTAGGGGATTCATCCACTGCACGTAACCTCCCCCCTATAGCACTAGGGTATAATAATATCTAACCACTGATATTAAGGCATACACTATATATATATATACTATCACACACCGTATATATATATATACATATATAAAAATGTTCTAGCTACACCGTGTACCAAACCCGTGACACAAGCCTATTCCATTTTTATTATGAGGTTATTAACCAACTCGAATTATTAATTAATTTGCACATTAATAATTTCAATTATTTTTGATGTTGCCCTCACCATTTAATTGGACTCCATCTCATAGTCCGAATTAACCTCACCCGAGTCTAAATCCCGACTCTAAATCTCTTAGTCCATTACTACGTAATATAATTTACCTCGATGTCACTCAACCAATTTTGACGTGTCATCCAAATTTCTCCTCCCATCTCCTAATTAATTCACTCACATTCAATTAGGTAACCCCATGCATTAATTTCTCAACAATAATTAATTACATAACAATTTTTATATAAATCCCTTCCTATATAAATAAAACTGGGCGAACCGTCAGTTTCTGCCGACCGTCGATCGATCGACTTCATGGCGTCGATCGATCGATCGAACAGATACTCGTCTTCTTCGCGAAGACGGACAGCCATGGGCGAAAATCTGCAAACCCAATTTCCTTCTACATTAAAAATAAGTCTCTTTTAGCATTTGTACATATTAGGGAACTCATTAGGGATCTCCAGAATATTCATCAACATCAATAATTCGACCATCAACTTCAATTTCTAAATTTGGGGAAAGTTTCATCATAAACCCTAGGTCCATTTATACCCCAAATTTCATCATCAAATTCGTTTCCAAATATGCGGATAACATTCTACCAGATATGCAATAACTCATCATTATCAGATTTTTACAAGAATCATCACCCAAATTTCGTAAATCAGAATTTTTTTGTTTTCAAAATCCCATGTTCATTCCATTAACACCCAAAAACGGATTTCTACATAATCACTACACATGAATATGAATCGAAAACAGATTTAATGCTATTGCAAGTTATCCACTTGCCTTAAGGTTCGTAGAGTCTGAATTGGAGCTAAATCCCAAGGTTGAAGATGACCTTTGTTGGCTCTCTTTTGATCCCCAATATGGCTTGGCTGCTGCTAGGGTTTCCTAACCCTTTAGTGCCTCTTCTTAATTAAGCACAGCCATCCTAAATCTTCCTTTTATTAACTTAATAATCCAATTCACGTTTTTTGACTAATGGGCCAAGCCCAAGTGACCAAAATGTCCCCGAGTGGGCCCGACTATGTCTAAAAACGTCCTGTGACCCGTTTACTACCCCCGGGTACACTTTTCCGACTATCTCGGCCCATCCGGACTCAACTGTACCCTCAGAATCTGCATCCGAGTTAATTTATAAAAATACTTATCCCCCACCCCATATAGTCTTATACCGACTTTCAGATGTGATAAGTACATACCTCGTCATTAATACTCTAGACGACATAATTACATTATTACTATTCACTCAGTAATATTAACCATTCACTCTCCGATTAATATTTAAATTATATTTTTACCATAATTAATTCATTAAATAACAACACACTAGTAATTTGAATTTCCGAATTAATTAAATATTAAATGAACCAGAAATATGGGGTGTTACAGAGGATTTCTTCTTTCTATAGATAAATGGAGGAACCCAAAGGTTATACACACACACAATTTCTCTCTCTTAGAAAATCACTCACAACCTCACAAGAACTCACTCCTAAAATGGAAGATCTATCTCTCTTTAGCTTTGATAACTCTCAAAATAGCTCTCAAACTTGTCCTCTCTTGTCCTATCTCAAAACCTAGAAATAACACTTGTATTTATAGATTTGAGCCAAAATAGCAAATTTGTAAATAAACCAAAACTGAAAAAATAGGAGAGCCAAAACCAACAAACTCCACCTTGGCGATCCTGACGATCCAACCAATCTCTAGAATGCTGAAATTGAACCCGCTTGAAGACCATCCCACCATCTACCAAGCTAATGCGATTCCCCCAAGTGATCCTCATGATCCAACCGAACTCGAAATACAAACATCAAATCCGCTCGAAGATCATCCCGACGTCTAACAAGCCAATATGCTCCACCCGACGCTAAGCCACCCCAAACTTCAACTATGAAATGAGATACCGCAAGTCTTCACTCCAAGACTCCAAATGACTCCACCCGCCGAGGAACCAAGTTCTAAACTAAGAACTCCATCTCATGCATCGGAATGCTTCCCATGTAACCATACGGTGAATCTCGCTCCTTATGTAACCCAGTAAGTACACCCCCACACAATGCATATAGCATACACCCTCTTTACACGAAACATTCAAACACATCAACACCATCTTCCTCCTTGAGAAATAACCACAGATGAGAGGGAAAATTCCTCACCTCTCACACCCTCCAAATCTCACCCTCAAAAGATGTACCGAGTCTTTGTTACGAAAGACTCTGGTTTGCCAATGATCACAAAACCGTTTGCCAAAGCTCGCAAACAATAACTCATCCACCTTCCTTGAACTAGCTACACACACCTTGAATCCATCACGGTCCTACACCTCCTCGATTCCAATCGGTCAATGCATGTTTGCAACTAAACCGAGTCAACATCACCCGTTGGACCTGGAGGGGGACTTCAATCCATCCCCTCCACTAGTAGGTATTATCCCATCACTACCGTCTAGTCCCGAAAAGCTAGCACCCAATGTCTCCACTTTGTTCACAAACGAGACATGCCTCGAACGTTCGATCACTTGTGCACACTGATGCCGGGCGAAAAAAGTGTGCGCGTGTAAAGTGCACAATCGTCGTGTGTTTCGCCGCCGCGATACAAAAGAACCTAATATACTACTACACTTGACAAGCAAGCACAGCGGTAAGTCGGGTATCGTAAGAAATCCACAGGGAGTGATTAAATTTCAGACTTTAATTGTTTTAATTACTTCAGGAATAAAAGTGTGTAAAAGAAATAAGAAAAGGTGAAAGGGTGGTTATGGTGATAAAAGAAAAAGAGAAGTTACGCTACACAAAAGTAAAGCGAGGATCGGGATCGCATTCTACCACACGGATCGAAACAACTACTAATTAGAGTTAAGGCTCGAAAGCAATTAATCGATCATTTTCAATTAAGCATAAACATCACGCAATAAGGAATTTAAGCCAAAGTTGCGAGATTAAACATTTAACGGAAAATGGTCACACGCAGATTAAATTCGGATAATCGCTATAAACACTAACGTTGCATGACAAAGAAAGTTAAACGCATAATAATCCGACTTTAATATGCGAGGTTTCAATTAAATGCAATTTTACACGAAACCCTAACTTTCGAGGTCCAAACCCGAAAATGGCGGAAACACAATCCCGACCCTATTTATCTAAGGATAATACATGAATTAAACTAAATTACAACTAATTAAACTAGGAAAGCAAGAAATAAGACAAGTAGACTAATTAATAAAGCATGAAATCTACTCTACAAAGCAAGAAAGTAAGCAAGAACAACTAGATTAATGGATTGGGTGAAGAAAAGTTCAACTTACATACACAAATGGTTGTCAACCAAAAGAGAAATGAAGCCAAGCTCTCAAAACCCACAAAACCTAAGCTAAACTAACCTAAAAATCGTGTATAAACTGATATCTTGGTCTCAAATGAGAGAGAATTAGGTTTATACAAAATATCCCATGGCAAACTTGTAATAAAATGGAAGAAAACCAAAAATCTGGAGGGCCGAATCGATTCGGAAGTGGTCCGAATCGATTCGGAAATAGGGGAAGTTCATTTCTGCATTTCTGCAGCATTCCGAATCGATTCGGTTTTGGGCCGAATCGATTCGCAAGCTACAGGTCTGAATTCTGCAGCTTTGTCCTGTTTTACGGAAAATACCGCCATTTCTTCGTTATAGCTCGGAATGAGGCACGGTCAGAGGCTACGCGAAGATAACTCAGAGGAATACAACATCCAAGAATACATTGGGCCAAAAACCAAAATATGAAATGACAAAAATGCCCTTGAATGTGGCCTTGAGTGTGAATTTGAAGTAAAAACCATCCTAAAAATGCCATAACTCCATCGATACAACTCGGAATCATGCACCGTCAGCGGCCACGCGAAGAGAAATCAAAGGGCTTCAACTTCCGTGAAGAGCTCGGGATTCAAACCCGAATGCTGAAATTACTAAAATGCCCCCGAAGCTGCAAAAGTCGACGAAACATTTCCGAAAAGAGTCCGAACTTCATACTAAGCATCCAAATACCTACAAAAGCTCAATTAACCCCTGCAAAACATGTTAACTAAGAAATCCGAGGTTGTCTGGTTAACGAGCATAAGTATAGGGATTAAGATACCCAAGGGGGCTAATAAGGCGTAGGTTAACGGGTGAAATACGCAATATTTGCGTCGTATCACACCCCCTAACTTACACATTGCTAGTCCCTAGCAATGAGATAGGAAACAACAAGAACTACAAGCAGACCAAAAGTAGGATACAAGTACAAAAGTATGGTATAAAAGCATAAGCCCACTTTCGCGGGCGATTCGATTGCATTTAGCATATGCAATAAGCCGTTAAACCCCTAGGTTACTCTAGTGGACGAGTGTCGTCTCGTGGGGGTTTTCAGAGATGGTACCCACAAACATCACATGGTTTCCTCAAAATATGCCCAACCCAACATGAGACAAACTCAACAACAACGAAAAAGATTTCAAACATGTTATTAGCATATCGAACGAATTCAAGCTAAAGTCCATTGTTATTAACAAGTTGAATGCACCTCATAGAATTGAAACTTTAAAAGTGGGAGGGGGGAAAGCACATGCTTAGTGTGATTTGGTGAAAAAATTATATAAACCGAATACTAATCAAAGCAAGCATACATTCAATCCTCACGGGCATTACGCTCAACAAATGAATTCACTATGAAAAGGGAGGTAATACACGGGACATGCGGGCATAAAGAGTAAATGTAAATGGAAACTAGGCCGCGAACATGTCACAAATGAGGAACGCTATATAGGAAATGAAAAACTTGCAATCTCAATGAAAGGATACCGCACACTAAAAGAGGCGAAATGCATTTTCACAGATTATCAAAACTATTATGACTTTTAAATTAAATGCACCCTAAGATCACATAGGACTTTAAAAGGGTTATAATGTAGGTTAGGCTAGGGTAAGAAATGAAGGAATGTATATACAGATTCAAAGAGTTCGGGATGAAAACATGGGATAATGGGAAAATACGGGCAATATCAAAAATTGGAAAACAAGTTCCAAAACAAGCTTTAGATATATCATCGGGGAGAGTAATCAAAGCTTATTGAACACTATATACAACATATACAACTTTCTCTTTCTCTTTCTTTTCTTTTCTTCTTTTTCTCATTTTCTCTTTTGTTTTCTTTTGCTTTTTGCTTTCTCTTTTTCTTTTTCTTTTTTTTACTACTTTCTTTTCTTTTCATCACTTTTTCACTACTTCTTTTCTTTACTTATCAAACTCTCATATGCCTAAAATTGCAACCGCGATACAACAACAACATTCAATCCGAAGTAACATTCCAAACAAAGGTATGTAAGGTGTATGTATGGCTTAAAACTCCAATTTGGAGTTGGTTATGGGATTTTGGGTAATGAAACGAAAGGCTAGTATTTAGGCTCAAAGGGGTTGACTAGGGAAACATATATGGTGAGGTCAAGGCTAATATGGGTGATATAACAAAGATTGCCTATGATCATTTCACAAAGTTTACGCAATTCTCAAGTCAAAACAATATATGAAAATCATGATCAAGTAATACATGTCAAGTATGAACTTAATTAATGAACGGTCAAATGAAAGAATAGTGAGATTACCAATGAATTCAACGTTTTCAATGAGAAAAGAATAGTGTATAACACTCACAAACGAAGAAAGGTACGAAGCTTACTCGGTGTAAGTATATACAATGCAACAAAAGATTCCCGAGTTATAAAAATCTTAAACCAAATCAATAGAACAAGGAAAGTGCATATGCTCATGGGATAAAGTTTAATTCATGAAGTTATTCACAAAATCAATGATTTGAGGACTAACATCCAATAACTTCTAAAATCGAGAACATGCATCATTGAGTTGTCTATTGGATCGGGCAATTATTGAAATTTGTCATCGGAAACAAGGCAAAATACCCAACAAAGGAGAAAAAAGAAAGAAAATATTTTTGAAAATTTTCAAATTTTTCACAAAAAGGCATACTTAGTAACTAAATGTGAGCAAATCCATGGACTACACATGAAATGGATAGAATATCCTACACCCCCTAACTTAAATGTTGCATTGTCCTCAATGCGCATTAAGAACACAACATAAAGAGAGGAAAAGAACGATATTACCCAAAATTGGAGCGATCTCCATAAGCGCGAGTCCAAAGGAATCTACAAAACAAGTTAGTACCGAGCATAGCAAAAACAAATAACAAAAATTTAACTAATTATACTAGACTAAATTAAAAGGAAAGAAAAATAGGAAAGAAAGAAAATTACTAACTATTTACAACCTACTATTTAGGCTTCACACTAACTATACACTAGAAGTCTAAATAGTTGAGGGTCCACCCAAAAAGGGATTTGACTTTGAAAGATCAACGGTGGACCCTCCAAAGCGAACATGCCTCCCGGAAAATAAGAATTCCGTTTGAACAACGGAAGGCATGTGGGTGGTGAAAAAAGTGAACCATCGCCAATTTGAAATTTTGGGCGGACGATGGGGGATTTGGATAACAAGGGGGAAAGATACACTTGAGGTCCAAGAAAAATCGACTCATCTCCCAAAGATTTTTCAAATGGAATGGGAGATGGTGCACACGTGGGGATAACATCCATCCAAAACAAGTCCGGCAAGGAGTCCTCATCGGCAAAAAGTGTAGAAGTTTTAAAAGTTTCTACCGACTCATAGGAATCAACCGGTAATTCTAATGGTTCAATGACGGAAAACGAATATGGTGATGAAACAAATTCAATCTCAATCGACTCATCGTCGGAAGGAGATTGAATTTCGGGGGAGAAAGATTCACATTCGATGAGAAATTCTCTGAAAAATTGAGGTGAAACACAAGTTTCCACCTCCTCGTTGTTTTGTGCATAAGAATTCATCTCATCGCAAAGTGCACCAAGTCTCATTCCAGCATCATTTAGGCTTTCCAAACCTTGGGAGTAAAGAAGCAAAGTCTCTTCCAAAGTAGGCTTCCTCGGCTCAAGAGCCTCGGACTCCTCATTTGGTTGAAACTCATCTTCGAAAGTAATGAAATAAGAATCGTCATTGGATTCGAATAATGAATCCAACTCAAGCTCCCAATAACGATTTTCATTCCGATAAATGTTTTCAAGTCTTTCATTTTCAAGAAAATCTTGAAAATGGAAAACTTGAAAACTATCCCCAAAGTATGAATCATTAGAATAACCGTAATAACTATAATAGTAGGACATGATTACCTCGTTGTTTGAAAGATGGAGAATCCAAGAAATAAAGTGAGCAACCGCGAATCAAAGTTTCGGAGCACTCAAAGTATGCAATCCTGCAAAAAAGGTTAAAACAAAGAATACAAATACAAAAGGAAAAATACTACGAAATAATAAAACAATTACTATCTAAAACACACTCCCCGGCAACGGCGCCATTTTGATGCCGGGCGAAAAAAGTGTGCACGTTCGCCGCCGCGATACAAAAGAACCTAATATACTACTACACTTGACAAGCAAGCACAACGGTAAGTCGGGTATCGTAAGAAATCCACAGGGAGTGATTAAATTTCAGACTTTAATTGTTTTAATTACTTCAGGAATAAAAGTGTGTAAAAGAAATAAGAAAAGGTGAAAGGGTGGTTATGGTGATAAAAGAAAAAGAGAAGTTACGCTACACAAAAGTAAAGCGAGGATCGGGATCGCATTATACCACACGGATCGAAACAACTACTAATTAGAGTTAAGGCTCGAAAGCAATTAATCGATCATTTTCAATTAAGCATAAACATCACGCAATAAGGAATTTAAGCCAAAGTTGAGAGATTAAACATTTAACGGAAAATGGTCACAAGCGGATTAAATTCGGATAATCGCTATAAACACTAACGTTGCATGACAAAGAAAGTTAAACGCATAATAATCCGACTTTAATACGCGAGGTTTCAATTAAATGCAATTTTACACGAAACCCTAACTTTCGAGGTCCAAACCCGAAAATGGCGGAAACACAATCCCGACCCTATTTATCTAAGGATAATACATGAATTAAACTAAATTACAACTAATTAAACTAGGAAAGCAAGAAATAAGACAAGTAGACTAATTAATAAAGCATGAAATCTACTCTACAAAGCAAGAAAGTAAGCAAGAACAACTAGATTAATGGATTGGGTGAAGAAAAGTTCAACTTACGTACACAAATGGTTGTCAACCAAAAGAGAAATGAAGCCAAGCTCTCAAAACCCACAAAACCTAAGCTAAACTAACCTAAAAATCGTGTATAAACTGATATCTTGGTCTCAAATGAGAGAGAATTGGGTTTATACAAAATATCCCATGGCAAACTTGTAATAAAATGGAAGAAAACCAAAAATCTGGAGGGCCGAATCGATTCGGAAGTGGTCCGAATCGATTCGGAAACAGGGGAAGTTCATTTTTGCATTTTTGCAGCATTCCGAATCGATTCGGTTTTGGGCCGAATCGATTCACAAGCTACAGGTCTGAATTCTGCAGCTTTGTCCTGTTTTACGGAAAATACCGCCATTTCTTCGTTATAGCTCGAAATGAGGCACGATCGGAGGCTACGCGAAGATAACTCAGAGGACTACAACATCCAAGAATACATTGGGCCATAAACCAAAATATGAAATGACAAAAATGCCCTTGAATGTGGCCTTGAGTGTGAATTTGAAGTAAAAACCATCCTAAAAATGCCATAACTCCATCGATACAACTCGGAATCATGCACCGTCAACGGCCACGCGAAGAGAAATCAAAGGGCTTCAACTTCCGTGCAGAGCTCGGGATTCAAAACCGAATGCTGAAATTACTAAAATGCCCCCGAAGCTGCAAAAGTCGACGAAACATTTTCGAAAAGAGTCCGAACTTCATACTAAGCATCCAAATACCTACAAAAGCTCAATTAACCCCTGCAAAACATGTTAACTTAGAAATTCGAGGTTGTCTGGTTAACGAGCATAAGTATAGGGATTAAGATACCCAAGGGGGCTAATAAGGCGTAGGTTAACGGGTGAAATACGCAATATTTGCGTCGTATCACACACCGCTTCCCCATCTTTCTCGAAGTCTCATTTAGACGATACAACCCTTCTCTCTCCTCTCCCCTCACTAAGACCATACAACCGCTTGTGACTTTCAAGACTCCACCCGCCACCGACACTCGGCAACCCTTGGAATCCAAACGGCTAATGGATATCAAATTCTTTTGCAACTTTGGGACATAGGCCACACCACCCAAAGTGCGTTCCTCCCCATCGAACATCTTGAGTTTCACCGTCCCGACACCCTCAACGGAAACCTTTTCTCCGTTAGCCAAAGACATGGAACCTTTTCCATTTTCCGTGAAAGTATCAATATATTCTCTCTTAGAGCAAACGTGAATTGACGATCCCGAATCTAATATCCAATCGTCTTGGGAAAGAGAGTTAACCTTGGAGATTCTGATAAGTTCTCCAAGTTCATCTTCATAATTCGCACTCGCTACCGTTGCCCTCTCGGAATCAACCTTTCCCTTAACCTTGTCATTCCACAAAGGACATTCGCGAATCATATGACCCCATTCCCGGCACTTGTAGCATTTCGGCCCCTTACCACCAACACCCCTCGATCTAGACCTACTACCGTCATTAAATCCCCGGTTGGAGTTTCTCCCGCCATTTTGTCCACCTCCGTCTCTCGCCATAAGGCCTTCATTATGGGAATACCCGTCACCTCCACCTTCCTTCTTTCTCATCGTGACACAAGATTGAATATCTTGCACAACCTCGTTGCACCGGAGTGTAGACTTCCCAAACATGAGCATGGTCACAAAATGCTCGTATGAATCGGGTAATAATGCAAGCAATAACAATGCTCGATCCTCCTCAATGAATTGAACGTCTATCCGGTTCAAGTCATTTATCAAGGCATTAAAAACGTTGATGTGCTTATTGGTCTCCGCTATCACATTATTCAACGCATCATCCGTGATAAGCATCTCAATACATGAAGTCGCTCTTTGATCAATGTCAATCCACTCGGCATCGGTCATGCCTATCGGTCGTCCCTCTACCCCCAACAATGCTAATTGCAACCTCTGTTGGACAAGAACGCCTCGCATTCGTCTTTTCCATAACCCGAAATTGATCTTTTCACTAAAAGCCTTCATGTCCGTCTTCATTGAGCCACTCGATCCATAACTCGGATCCCATCTCTTAAAGCCTCCGCTCGTAGAGGTTGATTCTCGAGTACTCTCCACATTTTTCGTCATTTGGAACAAAAACAAAAGCTATGCCAAAATTGCCAAAATTAATTCAACCTCGAACCAAAATACCGGGCAAACAATGCAACCAAAGCTCTGATACCACTTGTTGGGCTAAAACAAGACTATCTCTAGGGACCAAGACGATAAAACTCACTCGGGAATTTTATCAAACACTTGGTGTGCGGAAAATACCCAAGACCTTGTTCCATAAATGAACTAGTGTGCAAACTCCCAATCAATTCAACCAAGCATCAATGAAGAGACAATAAGAACATACAAGCAATCATCAAAGCAAAACAACAACGGTATACCGTGGTTCACCCAAATTTGGGCTATATCCACCAAGGAGAATTTCTTCTTTCTATAGATAAATGGAGGAACCAAAAGGTTATACACACACAATTTATCTCTCTTAGAAAGTCACTCACAACCTCACAAGAACTCACCCCTCAAGTGGAAGCTCTATCTCTCTTTAGCTTTGATAACTCTCAAAATAGCTCTCAAACTTGTCCTCTCTCAAAACCTAGAAATAACACTTGTATTTATAGATTTGAGCCAAAATGGAAAATTTGTAAATAAACCAAAACTGAAAAAATAGGAGAGCCAAAACCAACAAAGATACTCAGGATCGTCCAAAGCTAGCAAAGCGCGACAGCAGGGAAGGGAACAATCTGCGTCTCTATGACCAATCACCCCACAGTTGTAGCATTTGAATGTGACAGGATGAGTGCGTACAGGAGGAGGAACCGTGGGAGTAGGAGTAGCTGCAGTAGACGGAGTCACAGGACGAGCAGAAGTCACTGGTGCTGGAGGAGCTGTCATGGAGCAGCCACGAGGAGGAGGAGCAAACTGATGAAAAGACTCAACTTTAGTGGCATACTCCACCACCTTAGCAAAGGAGGTGACGTTACGTAAAGCGAGGTCGCACTGGATATAGCTTTGAAGGCCATGAATATACCAGCTGATCCTCCGTTCCTCGATCTCATCGAGACGGGCGCGAGTACAAAGTAGCTGGAAGCGCTCAGTGTAGTCCAAAACTATGGTGTCCTACCGAAGAAACTGGACTCGCAAGAATAGATCATGCTCGTAAGTGGCGGGGACAAAATTTGTCATCAACGGGTCACGAAGCTCCGCCTAAGTCTGTATAGGAGGCTGACCCTCAAGAACACGGCGTTGCTCCAAGTCACTCCACCAAACACTCGCGTAGCTCTGAAATTTAGTGGCCGCTAGTAAGACACACCGACGATCCTTCAGTCGCTTGTACTCAAATATCCGCTCCATGTCGGCAAGCCAGTCAACAACAGCATCGGGCTATAGGTGGCCATAAAACATCGGGATATCGACCCGAATGTCACCCTGCATGCTCCTCGAGAGTAACTGAAGCGCCACCTGTGTAATGGCATCCCCAACCTGTAGGGCTAGGGCATCCTCATCGAGATCATCATCATCTGGCGGAGGCTCAGGAAGTAGGGCTCGCTATGGACGTCTCTGAGGCGGTGGATGAGAAGGGTCTAGAGCTAGTGGTGGTAATGGGGATGGGGGAGGAGATGTATGAGGTGGAATGGTGTCTCGTGGTGGGGAAGGTGGGCGGGCTGGAACTAACGGCTAGCGGTAGGGGCAGTGGTTCATCTGATGTCATTTTTGATAACACAAAAAACAATGGCCCTCGGAGAGAGGTATATATGGAGTAACCTTCGGGCCCAGAGAGTCAAAAGGAGAAACATCAGTGCATCACTCCATAGAAGAGGGTGGCTCAAACTCTGGTGCGGAGTGGGGCTGGGGTGAAAGGGGACCATCATGTAGGGGTAAGGTAATCCACTCCCGTACCCACTCATGGGAATGAACGGGTGTGGAATGAACATAACGGGTATCCCATGGAGGAGGACGAGGAGGAGGTACATATGGGGGGTGACCGGGTGGGGGAGAAGTGTGTAGAATAGGTGAGCGCAGAAGTGTGGGGAAAGTGGAATGGGGTGGGTGGGTATGTGTTGTAACGGATGGAGCGGGGGGCATGGAGGGAAAGTGGGGAGGTTCGAGGTGTTTTTGTGGATATGGCGAGGGTAAATGGAGATAGGAGACAAGGGGTAGTCATGTGGAGGTGGAGTGGGGTAATTGTGTGGGTGTGGTGGTGGTGAATGGGGAGAAACTAGAATACGGGGTGGAGGAAGGTGTGGTGAGGGGATATGGTGGTGTGATGAAGATTTGGGTGGTAGAGGGGGGTATATGGGAGGTGTTTGTGAATTTTGGAGGGTAAAATTAGGGTGAATGTGGGAGGGTCGAAATTCTAGGGTTTGGTGTTCAAGATTTGGGTTAGGTGATATGTAGGCTTCATTTGGCAATGGAATTGATACCTTTGTGTGATGATGAATTGGATTTGAACCCTTTGCGTGCTGAATGTCACGGATCATCTCAGCAATAGTTAGAGAATACGTTCCGATCAAGGGTGGTGCCATTTGAACACATAAGGGAGACGGATTTACCTAAAAATTGTCGAAATGAACCGGAGATGTCAAACAACCCTTGGTAGGGCTACTTGTGCATCGAAACTCCTGGCCCAAGCCGTCGGAGGGCTCAGCCACTACTGTCGGCGGAATACGGTTCAGCTAGACTAGATCTAGGGTTGTTCAACTTCGAAGGAAGTATCCGGTGACATGGGGCGAGTTTCAGGGTGGATCGGGTTGGATTTGGTGAAAAATTTGGGTGTTTGATTGTGTCGGCTGGTGGTGGGATTGTTGCGGCAGTCCGCCTGCTGTTTGGGTGGTTTTTAGGGCTTTTTGGGTCGGAAGGACATGTCGAGGGTTTTTTGGGTGTTCCGGCTAACGGGTTATGGTGGTGGGGCACCATCCTCGGTGCTGGTGCTTTCTTGGATGAAATTAGGGTTTTTTTTGGGTAGAGGTGTAGAATGGGTTGATTTTGGAGAATTAAGGTTAGGGTTTTGAGATGTTACCGGGGTGGTCCGTGGTGGTTACCGACGGGGAACCTCGGGTGTTGATCGCATCTACTCGTGCCATCAATCGGTTGATGGCCTCCAAGAATTGATCGTAAGGGTTTTCATTGGAGGTGTTTATCCTTTCTTGAACCCACCTTGACGTTATTTATGAGTTTTTGTTTTATAACAACAACAACAACCGGTGGAGCGACTAGGGTCTGATACTGTAAGAGGGTACTTTACATTATAGATGGAGGCGTAACCCCTTTTTGAGTATGGTAATGATAAGTTAATTAGCCCAAGACCTTGGATTAATGATAGAACATACAAACGCAAACCCAATGAAGACGAACTCGGTTTAAACTCACAAGTCTCTCGTGTATAACTCAGGAGATAGTAATGAACTTTTAGAAGTAACTTAGGTAGAGGGAGAGAGAAGTAAGCACCCTAGATATACCTTGGTAGGCAGGTAGAAACACACCATACACGATCAAGAATCTCTGCCAAGTATTAAAATCTTCGCAATAAATAACAATGGCGATTGGATAAACCCTCTGGTTTGCAATAACTCTCTCTCTGATGTGTATCTCTAGTAATAACTCCAGAGTTCTCCAAAAAGATCATATATCTCTCATCAAGGGTGGTTGGGGTCCTTAAATAGCCCCTCACACCATCCCCGAGGCAACTCAGTCATTAAAACTATGAAAGACATCCCTCATACTTTATATCACAACATTAAATGCCTAATGCACTAGTTGGCTCCACGTCATAAATATTAAATGCCAAGACATGCCTTTTGCCTGACCACTGTGTGTCAGGGGAGGGGGTTGTTGTCGCGGAGGTGGCTCACCAACTGCCTGACAGCCCCAAATACCACGGTGGTTTACTCAAGTGCATGTCTGACATTGTTTAGCTGGCTAGTGACATCACCTACAGTAGATGTGACATTAAGTAGAGGGCTGTTTGGTTCACAGTCTAACGCTTGATGGAACTCCAAGCTGCTCCGCCCGAGGTTCCACGGTCAGGGTCCTTCGGTGTTTTACCAGGTGTATCTAAGATGGTTAGGACAAGCCCCAACGGTGCCTCACTTCTCAATCCTCCAAACCAAGTCCCTCTAAAGTTCCCACGACAAGGTCATTCGATAGAGCATGAAAGCTCTCCCAGGCCCTGCCAAGCCTAGTCTCTCGCAAGTACCGTTTGACCTCACACAAACTCATTATTATTCTCGTTATATCATTACAATCATTGTAGTTTACAGTCAACATGAACAGAAATACAATATGACTAATTCAACAAGATAAAGTATGAGTTGCCACGCCAAGATGCCTCGCCTGAGTTGCCACGGTTGCTTACTCTCAAACACTATTGCCAATTAGGGAATTATCCTTAATCTCAGGATTACCTTCGAGCCCCCTCTACAGATACCAATTGACGTAAATGACGTCAAATGGGAGTAAGAAAAGATAATTCTCTCTCTAAACTATCTTATATCTTTATATCATCAAATGGAAGAATGCCTCAAATGAGGCTACAAAAAGAGTATTTATAGGAGGAAGGTTGCTTGGTCTCTAAGTTAAGAATCTAATTACAATTATGCCCTTAAGTGTCCAATAACCTTCCTTCCTCTAAATAATAAGCAAAATAAAAAATACAATGAATGCTAAAAATAGAAGATATACTAAAAATGACAAAAAATGACGAAAAGGCCCTTATTCACATCATAAACAACTTCGGCAACCCAGCATGAAACCTCATACACGTTGCCCTTTCCATAATGGTGTTGTTCATCCTCTCCGCTACTCTATTTTGTTATGCAGTCTTCTTAATGGCAAAGTTCCTTATGATGCTATCATCTTTACAATACTTGAGAAACCTAACATTTCTATATTAACTCCATTGTCGCTCCTTAAATACTTGACCTTCTTCCCCGTTTAATTTTCCACCATTTCTTTCCACTTCTTGAACTTGTAGAAAACCTCCATTTTTTACTTCAAGTAGTAGACCCACACTTTTCATGAATTATCATATATGAAAGTTACAAAGTATCTAAATCCGCCTATAAAAACAACATTCGAAGGCCCACGCACATCGAAATGAATATAGTTAAGAGACCCTTTTCTCTTGTTCGTATATATAGTGAATTGCACTTGAGTTTATTTTCCCATCACACAATACTTGCGAAAACCGAGCTTGCATCCGTGAATCCTTTTCAACAACTTTTATCGATGAAGTTCTTCCATGCCCTGTTGGCTTGTGTGACCAAGTCTCATGTACCACAATTGTAGCTCGTCGCTTTCTGGCTACGTGGAGACTGCCGATCTACCCATTACCGCATTTCCCTTAAATCTATAAAGATTGTTCGGTAACTTTGTGCTACGCAAAATCACCATCGATCCCCTTTTCACCTTCAAAGTCCCACCCTCTGCTTGACTCACACACCCCTTTTAATTGACTATGCCTAAGGAAATCAAGTTCTTTTTAAGTGCCGGAACGTGTCTCACTTAACTTAAGGTTCGGACAACCCCATCCCAAATCTTTATGTGCACTGACCAAATTCCCACTACCTTGCACGTAGCATTATTTTCCATGAGAATTTCACCACCGGTATTGGAGTTGTAATCCTCAAACCATTCCTAGTTCAGACACATGTGGTATAAACATTCAGAATCTAGAATCCAACCATCAACGTGATCAGCGATAAAATAAGTAAGTACCTCTTATCCTTCCTCTTGAGTAGCAACACCGGCCACATCCTTAGTAGCGTTTTCTTTCTTATTATCCTTCTTCCACTCCAGACAATTCCATTTAAAATACTCTTTTTATGACACTTGAAGCATTCAAATGTGCTAATGTCTCGATATTGAGACCTTCGGAGCCCCGATTATTTGCACCAAAGACTTTGACCTTCCTCTTCGTCCACCACCACCACCAACCTTGGCTACCAAACCTTCACCTTAGAAGCTAAACTACCTCCACCGCTACCCTTTTCTTCTTCATGGCCACGTGAGAAATGATGCCCTGTATTAGATCATTGAACTTGAGAGTAGTCTTCACAAGCATAAGTGTGGTGACAAAGTGCTCATATGAATTGGGCAACGAAGCAAGCAACAACAATTCTCGATCCTCCTCGCTAAATAGAACATCAACCCAGTTCATATTGTTAATCAAAGCACTGAAGACATTTATATACTTCATCATATCATCGCCCTCCTTTATTTCTAACTTGAAGGGCATCTTCATTGGAAACAATTTATTTGATAAAGACTTGCCCAAATAAATCTCTCTTAATTGATCCCACATGCCCTTGGTCGTAGTTCCAATATCACGTTATTGGGCACATCATCCCTGATAAACATTTCAATTGAAGAAATCGCTATTTGACCAATATCTCTCCATTCGGCTTCGGTCATATCCACGGGATGCTTCTCTATACCCAACAATGCTATAACCAATCGTTGTTGAACAGCCCCGCATCTTTCTTTGTCATGACCCAAAATTAATTTTCTCATCAAAAGGTTTTATCTCAATCTTCATTGGGCCTCCAGATCCGTAACTATGATCCTACTTCTTAGAGCCTCCGCTTGTAGAAGTTGATTCGAGAGTACGCGACACCTCTTCCGCCATTTGGAACAAATTCTATAAATTATGTCAATATTACTCAAATTTATTCAGGCTAAACCAAAATACTAAACAACCTAAGTTTTGATACCACTTTTTGCGCGAAAGCAAGCCTATGCTAAGCAAAAACCCACTTCAGAATTTTATCAAACACTTGGTGTGCGAAAAGCACCTAAGATCTTGTTCCGAAAATAAACAATATGTGCAAACTCAAAACGAAAACCAAGCATCAACAAGTAGGATAACTAGAACATACAAGCAATCAAAGCAAAGAAACGACAACAATATAATTTGGTTCACCCAAACTAGGGTTACATCTACAATGGTAGAATCTCTTTTATCTTTGATAAATGGAGGAACCACAAGGTTACACACTTCCACACATTATCTCACAAGAAAGTCACTCACAAACCAAACTCAAGCGCTCACCTTTGATGGAATCTCAAAATGACACACTCTGGTTTTCAATTTGTCTCAAATTGTTCAGCCTTGTTGAAAAATAGAACTGCTGAAAAAACAAATAATTGGCCGACATTTATAATTTTTCGTCAAAGTGGCAATTTTGTAAATATCGATAAAAACATCATTTTTCTCCCAAAAGCCGCCAAGAAGCCAATTTACACCACATATAGTATATTCACTAGTGAACATATGTAAAATTCTTATATAAGTAATATTAGGAAGACCTTTTTTCGTGATTTTTTTATGGGTTCATTTAAAACACTACTCAATGTGCGATTGACACGTGAGGGTCACGAAAAAAACTAATATTACTCTTCTCATATACGATTCTGCCTTCTCGTTGAATATGATATGATGGTTTCTTTGCAGGTGTCTTCTACTGTGGAAGCCCTACGCTTACCAAACCACTCAGAAGACTTTGCCAAGAATTTAGCCTAAATTCAACAACTCGCTTCCATTTCCATAAGGAAAACTTCTAATCGAGTCCTCCCTCAAATCAAATCTTATGTACATCAATCAAGTACGTATATATTGTGTATTTATTACTGGAAATACTGATGTTAGTACACATTACGTTAGACTATGTAGAATTTTTTTTTGTTAACTCGATTTTTCCATTTTTTGTAAGTTTTGTCCCATGCTACATGTAACAAACCCTATTCAGTTTTGCTAGTAAAATTTTGAGAACTTTCGTGTTTCTTCTAGGTTATCAGAAGTTGCTTTTTGTTTGTATCATTCCTCCTATTGATGAAAATGATTTGATGATGTTTAGTGGTAAAATATTGTGTCTTTAAATAAATTAATATTATTATTGAATTAATATATGGGTTAATTTTGAGACATTATAAAAGTAGGTCTTGCACTTTAAATGTGGTTGGATCAAGTATGTATATGTTTGGGTTACGTGATATATTCATTTGTTGAAAACGAACAAATGATGAATAAGAAATTTGGTTTCAAAGTACCCCATTTATGTATGAAATTTATTGGGAATTTTATTTAATTGTTTGGGATGAATTGTCGCTAAAAGTTGTGACTGTTCGCTATATAGTGACCATTTTTTAAAACCGTCCCTAAAGATCATGATTGTTCACCATTAGTTATGACTGTTCATGAAAAATGTTCCTAAAGTAACTGTTAAAAAAAGACACATCTTTTCATAAAAGAACACTTTATTTTCTATAAATAAAAGGGATCAAATACCAAAAAGTCCCTCAAATGTTTTTTAATTCATATTTAGTCAAAGCCTTTTATTTTGTATCAAAAAGTTCCTTATTCTCTTATCTTTAAAGGTCCGCGTCAGCGGCATGGTAAAGCCATTTTGGCATGGTGAAGGACTTTTTGGTGCAAAATAAAAAAGCTTGGACTAAACATGTATTAAAAAAAGTTCGAGGGACTATTTGGTATATGACCCAAATAAAAGACATGTCCTCATTTTAAAAGTGAAAAAAATGTTTTTTCAATACTTCATTCCTAATCGAGTCGAACAGAGTATCAAATATATTGGTTCATGGAATACGCACATTGAAATGTTTCTTGTGTGTCTCAAGACCGTTTCATCCTGGGAGGCAAACATTAGCGGAACCATAATTTTTTCTTGAGCGGGGCACTCAAAGTAGTTACGAGTGTGATTTTTTTCTGGAGGGTGTAATTTTAGATTTTTCGTAAATATTTGATTTTTTGAGTCAAAAATTAGCTACTATACTTGAGAAGATTAAAAAATATAGCATTCCAATAAAATTAAAAAAGCCTATCCCTAAATTATAAACCAATTTATAAGAGAAATGCAATTCAATTTGGTGAAACCCTAACCCTAAGTCAATGAAATGGAAGAAACAATTTATAAAGGGGTCATAAATAGGTTGCGATTAGTGCGGCTAAGTTTTGGCATATAAAGATGGGGAACTTTAAGAAATAAAATAAAATATAGTTTACTTATAGATTTTTTTCCAGATTTGTGTGGGGTACTTGCCCCCCTCTCTCTTAGGTGCCTCTGCGCCTAAAGGGAGATGCTCATTATTTATTGTCATAAGCACCATAGCGGGAGCGCATTATATCTTAAAATGAGAGTGTTCAACACTCGACTCGGTCATCTTCTTCGTTTGTAAGTTTTCTATTAATCTTATTTTTTATTACACAAATATAACTTATTTCATATAATGATTTGATAAAATACAAAAACACATAATTATGAACAACAATCTTAAGACAAAATCTTATATTAACAATTTTGTAAATGTGTTTTTTTGTTTACTAAGTTTTTTAAATTTGTTCAGCAAATTTGCATCATCTTAGTGGCATTATTATTATAATATATATATATATATATATACACACACACACCGACACACAGAGAGAGGGGTTCATAAGTAATTCTAAAAGATGAACATTTTAATGAACCTTAACAAAAAAACACCTAACAATCCATTAATTTTAATTCCTATGTTATAATTGGTCCCCACCAGCGACAATGGATAAGCGTGTCGCTCAAATATTTTTTTACCTACCCCCCCCCCCAAAGGCAACCCTTACCCGTTGCCAATTAACCCGAAATCCACCATACCTGCTGGGTTGGCTCCTATTTTGGTGGGTATGGCAATTGTAATCGGGTTGTGGGCTACCAAGGTGGCTATTGGGTTGAAAAGTGGGTTTCGGTTTAATGGATGTTGGGTCGTAGAAGGTTCGGGTTAAGGCGCTATGTTTTCGGGTTGAAAGGAGGTAGGTAGGCAGAGCAGTTACAGCAGTTTCCTTACATGGGTTGGTCGGGTCCATCACCCGGGCTATACCCATTTCAAGGTAGCGACCCATCTGGCGGCTGTGAAAATGGAAGACAATCAAGAGTCTAATTTGTCGAGGCAGTTTTAGGACTTTTTGGGAATGAGCAGTGGAGTGGTTGGGAAATGGGATGGTGAGCATCTCCGAGTCACGGGAATAAGGGCCTTAAGTTGAATTTTGATGGCAGAGGGGGGGGGGGGGGGGTAAAGGGGTCTTGTGTCACACGCATGTCCGTTGCCTCTAGCGCATATAAATTACAACATAAGAATTAAAATTAATGGGTTGTTAGGTGTTTTTTGTTAAGGTTCATTAAAATGTTCATCTTTTAGATTCACTTGTGAGCCTCTCTCTCTCTCTCTCTCTCTCTCTCTCTATATATATATATATATATATATATATATATATATATATATATATATATATATATAACACAAATCTAAAGGCATAAGTATCTTGTTTGGATGCATTATATGTGCAACTTAGTTCACAAAAGTCATGCATCAGAAGACAAAATCATGTTTTCTTCATGTAAAAGTTATTTAACTACTTTTATACATGAAAACTATTAATGAATGTAATCATTGTGGCATCACTTTAGTAAATTAAACAAATGTCTATACATAGATGATATCTTTTGGTATTTAGCACCTTTAACACAACATACATGCCTTATATGAAATTTGATTGTATTTTTTGTGTGCACTGAGATTCCTTTATTTGGTGCGAATACTGAGAGTAATTTAATTCTATTTGAATAAAGAGACAAGAATCTCTATGAAATATAAACAACGATTGTTGAATGGACACATTTGTGAAAGTATATAAGTAGACAATGGACAAAACTCGAAATCATGTGTTTTGAATCGAAAATTTGAGTTTGCATAAAAATTGATTATTTTGTGAATAATGCAAATAACATATGTAATGGCATAAAAAGGTATTTTTTTTAATAATGCATTTTCAAATATTTTTTTATTATTAGATAGTGCATGGCATGCGATAATATTTTGTGTATCAAAATAATATTTTAAATATTAAAAATTTGTTTAAATAATGTTGGCTATTTTTCATTGGCATTCTCTTGAATGTCTAAAACTTAAAAGTTCTGTCCCAAAATAAAGTGATTTTTGAATACATTTCTTCATGCAATTAAAATTATATTTGTCCAGACGATTAAAGGGACAACAAAAGTGTGTTTGATTAAAAGCATACTTAAATACACTATATATTGACGATGAAGCATATTTTTTATTTTATTTTCACATATAAGTTCATATGAACAGTTCATGGAGTGTGAAACAATGTCTAAGTCATAACTCTTTTATATTATCTCATACAAGTTAATAGTGATAATATCAGTTGGAAAGAGTTAAAATTAAATACAAATTTTAGTGCACTCTCTTACATTGAAAATAAATAAATAAATAAATAATGATGTGATGTCACATTTGTAATGGCATGTATTTATGTATGTTATCACATGATAATCATATGCCTGATTATGTGTATATAACTTGCTAAGATTTAGTCACATCGTTGGTAATGTGTTTATTCACATATATTTATGTGACACTTTACGCGAAGTAATGTGAAAATAATATATGTGATGATATTATGGTCTAGTGTGTTGTTATTTGTATATGTGTGATAGTGTTATTTTAGTGTCATTACATAATTTTTGGATTATTCCATTAAAGCACATTTAGTGAAATATGATGACACAATTAGTTATTGATTTATGTATTGTGCAGCAAATTAAATGAGATTACATGAACGGAAGCCTGATATATTTAGTTACATTAATGGAGTTGCATTCCATGCGTAATTAAAATCTTTAATTAGTGTGATAATTCATGTGATCTCGACATTACATTTAAATTGGTTTCAATCTCCTATCTCAAGGAAAAGTATAGTGCATTGTTCATTAGTGTTATTGTGTATGTTAAACATTGCAATGCATGCATTCTTCTGATCTGTATTTAACAATTATGTAATGTTAAACCTATTTAGGCATTATATTTAAATCTTTTATAATATCATGAGTATCAACGATATAATCATACAATGCGTATGAATTTTGAAATGCCTGAAAATTCACTAGGAGGGAAATAAATAGGGGACAATAATTAATATTGGTCTACCTCATTATATTGAATATGATAATTTTTCTAGAACGTCGTGGACAAGGCAGTGCACGTATGTTTTCTTAAGATGTGTTACATCCACAATAAATTGGACACTGCATTGAATATTGTAAGGTGCAGTGAAGATTGCAAAAGATATGAGAGTCTTTAGTTGATATAGTGATATATTCATTTCCATAATATATAAATTCATTTTGGAAGAATTTTATACTTTCAATTAATACGTTTGTCTATGTAATTGCCAAATGTAATCTTCAACGATGACAGACTCATGTGGTATGATTACAGATCTATTCATTGGATTTATGACTTAAAATTCAGAACCGGGCGATTTAACGATTTCTTGAAAGATGGTAGAATTAAATCATAAATCCATATAAATGATCAAGGGATTCAGAATCGAGCGATTTCAAGATTATTTTAAAGAAGGTAGAATCAAATTATGGCTGAATTGGAAACTTAGGTTTAATCTCAAGACTCCACGACTAGTCAAATCAAAGAAGGGTAAGTAACCAAATTACATATTTTATTTTATGATTTTATTAAAAGTCCATAACCATAGAATATATTCAAATGGTTTGAGGCATATATAATATGTGCGACACAACTTGAGTGTAATGCTAAAAATTATCACAAGTGAATTTGTAGGGACTATGGAATGATAAAGAAAGTACCATTAAATATTCAAAAAATTAGAGAAACTTGTCACAACTAACTTTTCTTCATAATGAAAGAATGTTTTACCTTTTAAATATGCATATGTTTTGGTCTAAATAAACATGAATACAACAACACATGATTTTATATGTCAAAGTCATTACACTTTAAAGGAAAAGCCTTTGGAGGTTGAGAATAAATGCAAATTTTTTTTTACAATTTTAAATTTATGTTTGAAATTGTGGAGGAAGCATTGCTTTCTATAAATTATATTCTCAACACATTAACCCATGACAAAAATTTCATGGAAAAGTTTGAGAACCTTTATATAAATTATGATAAATGTGGGGGTATTTATATGATGCAATTATTCATATCCAAAAAAGGATCAAGATATAATTCCTATCAAAATAGGAGTAAGACCATTAAATATGTATTCATTGATTGTATAAGTGTATTTAATGTATTGTATTAGTTCCAGTGTGCATTTGTAATGAGAAGTGTATATATACGTGATTCATTGAAAGTTAATTAATACTTAAGTACTTTGATCGTATTCCAATATTGGAAAATGATTAAGCATATACACGAATCTTCAAAGGGAAGATAATGGATCAAATACTCTAAAGTATAAATAAGTCGTTTCGTATCTTCGTGTGGTGACCAAGATAATAGTGGCAAATGACATAAACATTTGAAACTCATATATTTATCTCAAATGAAATATATGATTCTTGAGGCTTGTAGTTCCGAATGAATATGTTAGCACAATTGGAAGTGCTAATTTTCAAAATCCTCTTAATAATTTTGTACAAGATTAATGATGGAATATGAATTTATTTATTGGAAAAGCAAGGCACCATTGAGAATTTTAAAAAGGATGATCCTGGATAAAAAAAAATGAATGTCTGTTGTTGCGATTAACAATCATTGTTTGAAAAAGGCATTAAATAGTCTGGTAAGTCACGAATTATTAGTCATGACATAAGACCGTAAATAAATTGCTCTCTTTTAATGATAACATTAGGTTTAATAAAATTACTGGGGATCCGATAATGAGAGAGTAAGGAAAGTTCATCAAGGGATATGGGATTAAAGTCAGTTAAAACCTAAAAGAATTGTCATAATTGAAATTTGACCTAAATGACTAGAGATCCCAAGAATTAGGTTCAATGGGACAACCTAATTATGTGTGATTCAGTTAGCACTCAGAAGAAAACGAATTTGTCATCCCATTCCTAAGATGAGTCAATGCATTATCTGTCACGTGTAATATAATAAATTTTGTTTTAATGATTTTAATATCTTGAACATACGGGTCAAGTGCGGTATTAGTAGGATACTCATTATAGAGTGAGAAGGGGCAACTTCTATGAGAATAACCAATGGCTATATTGTTAAATTCTCTAACATGCTCATGAAATCAGTAGGTGTCCAAGGCCAAAACGGACACAATAATGAGAACAAAGAATGTTCATAGAATGTCTGTGTGATTTCTATTATCTCGGTTTGCACAAAAAGGTTGATTAATTCAATACATCGCGTTTATTGATTGGCCAGTAAACTCGGTAGTCCTCACTATGATAGATTCAAGGCCAAAAACTATCTTTACCAATGCAACTCTTCTGCACTAATACTCTCTCTAACTTGTCTTCATGCTCATTTGATTCTTCACCCAAATTTCATTCATGTGGGCGATTATTGAAAAATATTGTGTTTTTACACAAATTAATATTAGGACCAAATCAATATATTAGTCAACTTGGAGATATTATAAAGGTAGGTCTCACATTTTAAACATAGTGGGACCAAGTACGTAATCGTTCCTTGTAGCAAGATGAGTCACGTGATATATTCATTTGTTAAAAATGGACAAATGATGAATAAGAAATTTTGTTTCAAAGTGCCCAATTCATGAATGAAAATTATTGGGAATTTTATTTCATTTTTTGGGACAAATTTTTTGAACGGTCACTAAAGGTTGTGACTGTTCGCTATATAGTGACTATTTTTTCAGAACCATCCCTAAAGTCATGGTTGTTCACCATTAGTTGTGATTGTTCATGAAAAATGTCTCTAAAGTGACTGTTAAGAAAAAGACACATATTTTTATGTAACAACACTTTGTTTTCTATAAATAAAAGACTTTTCATTTTGAAAGAGAGATTTTTTTTTCAATACTCCATTCCTAATCGAGTCGGAGAGAGTATCAAACATAATTGGTTCATGGGATACGCGCATTGAAGTGCTTATTGTGTGTGTCGAGGCCGTTTCATCTTTGGAGGTAGACGCTTTATCACCGTAAGCACCGTAGCGAGAACGTATTTTGTCTTAAGGAGAAAGTGTCCAACACTTGACTCAATCATCCTCTTCGTTTGTAAGTTTTCTATTAATTTTCTTTTTTATAGAACAAATATGATTTATTTCATATAATAATTTGATTAAACAGAAAAACACATAATTATGAACATGGTTGGCATTACCAAGAATACTAAAGCGATTTCAAACAGCTATCAGATATGAGAAATTCTTCCAATTACTTACGTCAGTGAAAAGAGTATACATACATATATATATATATATATATATATCTATCTATATAATAAGTTAGGGAAGTTTTTGAATTGTCTACACATTTTAACGGTAAAGATATGTGCCACCTCCTTACACATTTTTACACATTTTAAAGGTTCAGATCACCTCCCTTTCTTTTTTACCAACCTACCCCTTAATTTTTGGATTTCCCCCTCTTTTCTACCCATCAAACTTACACTTTAATTCAAATATTGGGGCATTTTGGTAAACAACCCAAACTTACCCTCTCTTTCATTACTTACGGTCTCTTTCTTTACTCCCGATCTCTCTTTAGCAACCCAAAAACAAGACCTGCCTCTCTGCTCTCCCAGCCGCCGCTACTCCCAGGAAAGTTTTGATTTTAGGGCCGCTACTCCTAGGTAAGTTTCGATTTTAGGTTTACTTTTGATTTTAAGCTTCAAATGGTTTGGTTATGATTTTAGGTTTCAAATGGTTTGGATTTTATGTTTCTAATTTGATGTATTCGATTTGTTCATATATTGGTTCGATTTGTTCATATTATATAGCTGCATATGTAGAGCAGAGCTTTATTTGGTTCATATGTCGATATACATGTATATTTTGTTTATGTATATGTGTACATTTGTTATTTTATATAGGGCCTTATATATGTGTACATTTATTATTATATTTAGGGTTTGTTTCTCTATTGTGTATTGAGAGGTATATTTGGTTCATATAATTTTCGGTTTGGTAATGTTTAGGGCTTTGTTTCTTTATTTTATTTTGGGCATTGCCAAAAGAACCCCATGTGTTCAATGAAATTTCATAGTGAACACCATGTAATTCATGTGATGTTGTGTCTGAATTATATATTTGGGCTTGGGTGAATATTTGCATATTCACTATTTCTTATGTCATTATCTCTTCATTCTTTTATGTTTTATGTTTTAGAATCTAATTATTTTTTGTGCTTTGTTGTTTATTTCTTCTATTGCAGATGAAGATCTGCACATACTTGCAAATAAATAGGTATTCTCTTTTTCATTTTTATTGTGTGTATGTATAAATTGAGGTTATGATTTGGGTTTTAGGATTTGAGGCTGAAGAAAAAATATTGTTTTGGTCGGTGGTATTGAATGGGTTATATGGATGTGTGCCAAGACAGTGGTCTTATTCATATCTGTTGTCAAGTGGCATTTTTAAAAAAATATGCTTTCTACTATTTATTTTGAAATCAGGATTGGCGTGTGCTTGAACATTGGATGTTCGATGGTAGACATTAGATATGGAATGATTTTCATAGTGAACACCATGTAATTCATGAGATGTTGTCTCCGAATTATATTAGGGTTATTGAAATTACTTCATATTTGGGCTTGGGTGCAAATTTGCATATTCACTATTTTTTATGTCATTATCTCTTCATTCTTTTATGTTTAAGTTTCAAATGGTTTGGGTTTTATGTTTCAAATTTGATGTATTCGGTTTGTTCATATTTTGTTTACAGATTTTGTTTCTAAATTGATTACAGATTTTGTTTATTTTGTTTTAGATCGAATTATGTGTATGTTTTTGTTGTTTATTTTGACTTTTATAAGTGACTTGATTGTAATATGGACATAATCATAGATCTTATATTTGAACTTGACTTTTATAGGCCCTTTTTGTATTTGATTACTTTTTGGTAATGATTTTTATTTTATTGTTTGGTCAAGTATTTAACAACCATCTATGGATATTTTGATTTGTTTTTGTTGATTTTGAGTTATAGGTAATGTATACACATCCATTTCTCAAAAGTGGTACTTTTTCGTACTTTCAGTTTTGAAACATGTGAACAATTGTTTTGGGATTTGTAATTTCTTTGCTGATAATCCCTAATACATTAGGGGTTCTTGATCTTATAAGTAAAGTAATTGACAATATTTACCTTCTTTATGTGTATCTTGGACGTAGTCAACAACTATTGTTATCATTTCAACGGATTTAACTTGCACAAGTAATAAGTTTGTTCAATTTTTAATTTAGAATGTAACCAATTGCGTGTATCGCCAAGGATTGTGTATGGTGAATTTGTTTTATCCAACACTCATTCCATTTTGAATGTTCTTTATGCCTATATCATGATGATTCTGAGTTGTAAATAATTTCATTACATCACTGATGTATGGATTAGATACCACTGAAATGGTGTCCTAGAGTATTAGGGATTCATGATCATTGAGATGATTTTAGATCATCCTTAGTTAATCGATTCTCTGTACTACTCCATACATGAGCATTGGCACCGTTGTTATATCTCCTCTTTAGTAGTTCTTATATACTGTTTTTTAACTTTGATTTGGTTGTTAAAATGTTGATTCATGTGTTCAAATCACCTCACTTTCTCACATTTTATTTCCATTTCATATTCGTATATCTCTTAGTTTGAACTTTCTCTCTTTAATATTCTAAAGTGCATGTAATATTGAATTACTCACTTTTAATTTATTTACTCATTTAGGTAGTATTGGATTAATTTTCTCTCTTTAAATATTTTTTTTGGTTGATATGTAATGGTAGGTATTTTGATTTGCTTACATAAAGTTATATAGGTCCATGTGTATTGTAACTTATTTCATGCACCATATCTTCAAAACAAAGATTATTGTGTATAAACGATTGAAACAGGTATGACTTTTCATGGTCGATTCATGGTTGATTTTTATACCTGTTTGCTATTTCTATTTGGTCTAATTTAAACCGGTGTAACTTTTCATGGTCGACTCATTGTGTTAATTTCAATGCTTTCATGAAATATGTGGAATCACATTGCATTGCAAATTGTAAGGTGAGGGATCAGTGTTGGCCCAATGTTATTAGGACAATGTTATTAGGACCTGAGCTTCAGTAGCAGGGGTGCCATTTTCATGATCAACAACACCATCATTGTATTTTCACTATCTTAATGTTTGCCGACAAAGATGTTTTAAACTCAACATTTCCAAACATCTTTGTCACAGCTCAATATTGAACTCAATATTTCCAAACATCAATATTTCCAAACATCTTTTTTCTGTAAGTGTATATTTAAACTTCCTTATATATCTGATATTTTCGAAGTTTGTTTGGGCTTTGTTCCTCCTTTTGTTTTGGTTTTGTTCCACTCTTTGCTTGGTTAGATGATTATAGATTTTTCAAAATTCAAGATTTCAATAAGCTATTGTAAGTGTTGTCTTGATTAGATTATAGTTAGTAGTGTACAAAGTCCGAAGAAAGGTGGAAAACTTCCAGTGGCAGCTATGAAGAAAATAGAGAAGGTAGTGAATCCATTGTTCGAGAAACGTCCAATGAATTTGGGATATAAGAAGAGGATCCTCAAGCTGAGATTGAAGGAGTGCCTATTAAAAATGGCTTAAGGTGAAGCAGAAGGAAAGTATCCCGAGGCGAAGAAGCCTATTGTTGTGAAGTATAGGTTGAACCATGTCACCTACATTATCGAGCAGAATAAAGCATAGCTGGTAGTTATTGTTCATGATGTGGACCCAATAGATTTTGTTATTTGGCTACTGATATTGTGATGCACTGATTTTACTGCATTATGAAGGGGAAATCGTGATTGAGAGAAATTATCCACAAGAAAAAAATGTCAGTTTTGTGCTTGACCACAGTCAAGAACAAAGATAAAATGGAATTCAGCAAAATCTTGGAAGATATTAAGGGAAATTTCAATGATAAGTATGAGGATTATAGGAAGAAGTGGGGTGGTGGAATAATGGGTTCCAAATCCCAAGCCAAAACAAAGACCAACTGTTATATATTTGAGAAATCAAACTAACTTTGACAGCTTTTAAGAGTATCTCAGTAATAGGTATGCTAAAATTTAAGTTGACTTAAAAAAGATCACAAATACAACTCTATCCATGCTTTAGAAAAATCCCAATATAGGATAAGATGGTCCAAAGATTCAATAGGAGGAACTTGAGGCTGATAACAAAGTCAAAGAAGCTACAAATCCTTAAGAAGGAACTTGAGGCTGCTAACAAGGAATCATATCAGTTCGTTTACATCATCATCATCCTCGCTCACCTGTACCACAACCACTTATATGTATATACTCATAACAATAATTGTACGCCGTATCACAAATATGACAAACTCATGTGTCGCACTGCATTGGTCTGCGTTTGGGTGCCATTTCTTTTGGACCCCTAATATAGCGCTAACATTGTGAACTGACACTAATATAAAAATAATATCAGTAGTGGTCAGTTGATCCGCACATGACTATTTTTTTGTTTTGATTAATAAAATACTGAAGTCGTGTTGTGTTTGCTAACCATTTTATTCTAAAAGTCCAATGTCTCCCTAGCCAATGAGAAGGGATGGCGCTGAGACCTAGAGCGAAAGAAGCTGCTGCAGTAATTTACATACGATTTACACTTTTCTTGAACATCTTTCATTTGCACTTTTCTTGAGCATCTTTCATTTTATGAAAACTCAATTAACAGATACTCTCCCCATTTGGAATTAAGATTCAACATCTGAAGTAATTTAATACATTGAGTTTTCAGGTACTGCTGAAGGACGCTTTGATCCGCTCCCATCGCTTTAGTTTTGCTACAACAGAACATGGATAATTCATATATTTGACCAAAGGTGAGCAGAGAGAGGGTGAAAAGCTAAGATTATTAAGGAGTTGGAAGAAATAGAATCAGAAGTAAAGGAGCTTTGGAGAACAACCAGTGATGCAGTCATCTTCACTTTGCTCTATTGTTATTATTACAAGAAGATTTGAGAGTGTTAACCATAAGAACGATACAATAAGCTTCCAACTCAAATCCAACTACATATGGTATTTCTGACCTGTATGATTTTTTTCAAAGATATATGCTTTTATTGTTCCATCCATTTCTTGGAAGGAGAAATTTCTAACTTGAAACGTGTGCACAGAACCAATTTATACAGAACCTGATCTATTAAATCAGTGGAATGGAAGATAGGAAACGTGTTCACAAAACCGTCCTCGAAGCCCTTCACGAACGAATCACCGCCTTGCATTGGGAATTTTCTCTCAAGGTCCATCACTCTCCACTATTTTCTTTTTCTTTTTAAATGTTATATCTTTGCCAAATGAATGTATCAATCTCAACCTTATACACATTTCTTATTGAATTAATGCTATATCTTATTGAATTAAGACAACAATTGGAAAATAATAGAAATGATGATAAACCATCACTTGCTCGGGCAGGTCCACAGTCCACAGTCCAAAGCGTGAATCTTTAAAGTAATAAGCGAGCATAGAAAGACAGAGGCACGTCCACAGTCCAAGTGTACCATATTAGGCCATGACAGCAGTAGGTATGCTGATAGATCCATGTGGGGGGAAGCTCATGTAGCAGAGGCATGTCCACCAAGCTTTAGCAGGCATGCTGCAGCATATGTAATAGAGCAGGTATATGTGTGAGTCTCCAACATGAGACATTGGGAGGTTGAAAGGATTAAATGTGTGAACCTCCAATTTCTTAGCACCTAGCACTTGGATTCAATTTATATACAGGGGGTTAGATATCCCTTCTTTTGTTATATTTGGTTTTGTGCTGTTTAAGGTTTGGGTTTTTGTGGCTTTACGCAGTGATCTCTTTGATTTTAAGTTTTTGATTTCTAAAGTATGGATTTTCTCTCAACAATTTTTTTCGAAATTTGCATTCATTGATGTATGGTGTACTATCTAGATACATGTATGGTGCGAGTGTGTCTTTTGCAGGTTGGCCTCGGGGTGTTGCAGATTTAAAAACTGAACATGAAGAAATTATATTTTGGCATGTCAAATTTCTTTCCAAATTATATTTCGTGCCCTTGCCTATATGGATCTCTTATCAATGATTTTTGGTATGTATGTGCAAGTTGTGATATCTTCAAATTACATTATTATGTAGGTTTTTGGTATTAATGGAAAATTACAAAAAATATTATATCTTTCTTATTGGCGCTCATTTCAGCCAAGGTATAAGGAATTAGATCTCTCACACACACGCATATATGCACTGCATATATGCACTGGCATATATGAAGATTGTATATATGCTGCATATATGAAGATTGCATATATGCACTGCATATATGCATATGCATATATGTAGGCAGCATATATGCAGGCAGCATATATGCATATGCATATATGCATATGCAGGCCTTCCTATGTTGACGATTTTTCCAGTTTATTCCGTTGAAGACATTGTGGGATTGCAGTCCCGAAGGGACTCCTGGTGCCCCCAAGCCCGTCGAACAGGCAGAAATGCCCAGTCACGAGTTACGGCGGGCCTGTGGTTATGTCATTGCCTTGGTGAGTGCAAGAAAAAAACAATTTTGTATCTATGGTGTCATTTATGAATAATAATATGTTTGCCCCGTATTTGTTTCATCTCTTATTAATTTGATTTTAGTAGACACATTGAATATAAACTCTTCTCGAGTCTTTTTACATTTTGTTTGAATTGAGTTACTTTTAAATGTTGCAGATTATCTGGCTAACTTTGATTACATTTTGTTTGAATTAATGTGTTTGATTAAATGCCTATTAACCACTATATGTCTGAAACATCAGAAGAGGTTATAAGTGACCTTTCTTTTCTATTTGATCATTTCATTTTCAATTAAATACATCAAGTATTCTGTTATTAATTCTTGAAATTTAATTTCTCTAATGTAGCCATATGGAACACTTGCGAATGGGTAAATGCGAAAGAGTGTCAGTTCCCAGCTAAGCTCCATTTTCACTCTGAATTAAGCTATTCAGGTTAGTAATTCTTATGATTTATGATACACTACTTAATCATGTACAGAACCTATTCAGGTTAGCAATCTGCATATATGCATCCCCCTCCCGCCCCTGGTAAAATCCCTCCCCCCTTCCCCCCTCACACACACACACATAAACATACACACACACACATAGAGATCTCCCTCATCTTCTCCCCCTGTGCCGCTCCCTCCCCCCTTCCCCACTCACACACGTAGAGCATATATGCGATGCATATATGCAATCTGCATATATGCATATTGCATATATGCAGCCCTCTCCCCCGCCCCCTCCGCATCCCCCTCCCGCCCCTGTTAAAATCCCTCCCCCCTTCCCCACACGCACACAAGCACACACACAACTCTCCCGCATTTTCTCCCCCTCCACCCCCTGCTCCATCCCTTCCCCCCTTCCCCACTCACTCATGAACACACACACAACTCTCCCTCATCTTCTCCCCCTCCGCCGCCCCCGCTCGCCCCCTCCCTCCTTCCCCACTCACACACGCACAGCATATATGCGATGCATATATGCAATCTGCGTATATGCAGCCCCCTCCCCCCTTCTCAACTCACACACATGCACACACAAACACACACAAACAACTCTCCCTCATCTTCTACCCCTCCACCGCCCCCGTCCCCTCCCCCGTCCCCTCCCCCCTTCCCCACTCACACGCACACACGCGCACACAAACACACTTAAACCCCCCCACACACATAGATCTCCCTCATCTTCTCCCCCTGCCCCGCCCCCGCCCCCGCCCCCTACCCCTTCCCCTTCCCCACTAACACACGCACACACATGCACACACACGTACACACACACAAATCTAACACCCACACATTGTTACCTTCACCTGAAAAAAAGTACCCCGCCCCCTCCCCCTTCCCCACTCACGCACGCACACACGTACACACACGCACAAATCTCACACCCAACCAATTTCCTCTTCCCAATGGAATGTTATTTGTAATTTTTATCGAAGCTGATACAATAGTTTGCTCTCCATTTCTGTTCGATATTGCCACAGTTTGGACTTTTTATCGAATAACATCGCTAGGAAATTACTATTATTTTTTATTGTTACCCACTTTTCAGCTTCACTACAATAATCGAATAACATGGTTAGGAAATTACTATAAATCTTCTTTTCCTTGGATGCTAATAAGATTAGGATGAAAAAAGCTCATGTATGTTACTAATTGTATATTTACTTATGTGATTGTATATTTGTTCGAGAAACTAATTAATTATGTTTATTGTTTATCAAATCGTACAGAAAATCTAGAGGGAGAGAATGATAATGGCGAGAGGTGGGAACAATGATGGGAAGATAACAGTAGTAACTCTCACCATCCAAGATGGTGGTCAAACACCACGGCACAGACATTTTTAGGAAGTTCCACAGAAAGAATAAATTCATATTCTCCTTTCTCGACCTTCTAGCTCCCATCTCCAAATTTGGGTTTTTTTTTATTGTTTGATTTGTTGTCACCCCTTAAATAGGGTGGATAGTTCAATAAACAAAGGAGAATATGCCCAATTGTTTTTAAAAAAATTCACTTTGTTTTTTTGAGAAAGTGAATTTGATTGATGAATGAATATTATTTGTTTCATTTTATATGTGAATTTGTTTGATGAATTTAGAGAATTTGAATGTTGGACTATTTTTTATTTGTTAACAGGGTGAATAGTTCCATAAACAAAGGAGATTATGCCCAATTTTTTTAAAAATTTGACACTTTGTTTTTTTGAGACACAATGTGAATTCGATGGATGAATATTGTATATTTCGTACTATTTGAATGTTATTGGACTATTTGTTGTTTGTTAAGCATGGTGAATAGTCCTATAAATAAATGATATTATGGCCCATTGTTTTGAAATTACACTTCGAAATTTTTGCGTTTCGCTATTACATACTTTGAAAAATTGTCGCCGTTTCGCGATTACATACTTTGGAAAATTTCGTCGTGCCTTCAGGCACGGGCATACGCTAGTATATATATATATATAACACATCAACAACCACAGTGATAGTGGTGACAACCAAAATAGCAGCACAACATGAGATAATTTATAATTTAGTTGAATATGTAAAATTTATTGACCTCCGAGTAAAAATGAAGTTGTGAGAAAACCATCATTAAAAAACAACATATTGTGAAAATGAAATAAGTGAATAAATATAGCTATAAACTTGGTATCAACTGTATGGTATCGATTGTATACGCCCCATTTTTGTACCTTATTTTCTGAAACTGCAAATTCACCCCTGTTGATCAATAGGTTAAGTCTTGTGTTGATCGGAACCCCTTGGGCCAGATTGGTCATTTTACCTTTTGGGATTTTCTTATAAAAGTAAAGGACTAAATCATTTGTAAGGATCTCAAAATGCATGCAACTTTCACTTTATACTAAAATTGCTTACATTCTATCCAATTCTAACCACCAAAACACCATTCTTACCTCATCCATTCAAGTTATTTGAAACATTTGGAAGGCATTTTCAAGGAAAAAATACTCTAAAGGCTAACTAAAGGTTTTGAAGTATTTATAATCTCTATATAGACCTCTTTTCCTATATTTCCATTCTAATTCCTCATCTCCATCTATAAATTTTAATTCCACCCTTCATACACCACACTAATACTATTTTTGGAATCAAATATTGTTATTACTAGTTGAATCATTCTATTATATATATATACATAAAAGGTAAAAGATCGTTCTCAACGCACAAGGCTCTCGCTTAATTGTAGGGTCTGGGAGAGGTGGATGTCGATTGACCTTAGCCCGATATGTGGAGAGGTTGTTCTCATGTCTCAAACCTAAGGCCAATTGTATCTTGGGAGAGGTAACTTGGCATCGCACCAAGGTACGACCTCTATATACATATCTTCAAATATATATGAGCCATATACATTTTGCTCTTAGCCAACAATATTTTTCTGTATTCTAAAAAGTCCCTTGTTTATTAAATTGATAATTTTATAGGGTTTCAAAATAAGAGAGAAAATAGTGTTTGTGAGTATTTTATATGGTGAGGGACTTTTTTAAACAAAATAAAATGTCTTGGAACATAAATTTAAGGATGTCGAGTGGCGCTTCATCGAATGACCAAACTAAAAATACCAAAAAAAATGTTTATTTCGTTTTAGTAAATTGTTAGTGTCGTTTCCAAAAATATACAACAAGAGGGGTATACCCATTTTTTGCACTAAAAGGATACCAAATCCATTTTTCTGACTTTAGGGTTTAAACACCCATTTGCTCAAATTCAAGAGAACCATTAGTTTGGAAATAATGTAAAGCTCCATTTAAAGTCTGTGTAGACACCCCCTCTTACTACCATCCAACTACCTCCTTAGGTTACTAACACCCATCCTCTCACCTTAAGACCCTATGTCCTACTCACCCTAATCCAGAGGCCACTGGGCGCTCCCAATTCCCGTTTCACCTCGATTAACTCTCCAGCATCGAGTGAAGATCATTACATTTTCATAAGGCCTTGAATACCATTTACAATGGTCCATATCGTGCACGAATCGGCCTTATAATTCATGCGTACTCACCTTTTTACTCCAAACCCTGATCTAGAGGCCGCGGTCACTCCCGATCCCCATTTGACTTTGGTCCACTCTCCAACTCGATCGAAGATCATTGTACCTTCATAGGGCTATGAATCTTCCTTTCAACAGTCCATGTTGTGCATAAATTGGCCTTACGGTTCGCGCATATTCATCTTTTTACTCCAAGAAGCCCCGTCTAGAGGCCATTGGTCACTTTCGAACCCCGTTTGACTTTAGTCAACTCTCGAACCCAAGAATGGACTAATATATTTTTGTTGGGATATGAATCCCATTTCCAATGGTCCCAACCGTGCACGATTCAGACTTATAGTTTGCATTTATGCCTTTTTTTTGAAAAAGTTCTTTTTGGACTACCTAAGGCACCCCAGACCCTCTGCCTACAGCCAAAGGTGTACTTTACTTCCCCTACAAGCTAGGGGTATGCCGATAGGAAAGCTAGGGACTATGCTGATCGGTATACCCCTAATCCTAATTTTTTCTAATTTAAGTAGGTCATGTCCTCATTCCCAAAAGCCTCTTTTTAGCAATCAAAACATTTTTTTTTCTGCCTCAAAATGAGTGTGATGTCATCCTAAAAAATCCATGTTTCCAACAATCCCCACACCTTTCTTACCTCACTTTTATACCACCTACCTCATCCCTACTCCACCATCATCCCACCACCCTAAAATCAGCCTACTCCCCTTTAAAAATTAGTAGCAAAACCGTATATGAGGTCTACTCCGACTCTTTTCTAGTTCATTTAATTAGTGTTTTTTTACGTTTCTTTCAGTATCAATACCTTTTAGTCTTACTCCATTATCATAAATCAACTAATATCCTATTTATAACTAGTATTCACATAATATATTTTCATAAAATCAAAACAGACAAAAAAGAGGGTTTACTTTTAAATCCTAAAGTAGGATTTTCTCCCTTTTTTTTTTTACACTTTTACACTTGAGCAGATATTTCCAAAACAACTAAAAAGGAATCCTGAATTTAGGTTTATGGGATAAACCCCACCCTTGTGATATGTCGAACTACGTGGACTTTGATGCCTATTATGGCTACGTAGGTGTCCCGAATCATTATCGGGATTTGAGTCCTATTTTAATCATTGTTTAACCTTTGTTTATATCTCATATTTAGTAGCATTGTGTGTATGGATACACCTACATATTAACATTCCCACATAGTATGCACATTCACTTCCTCATAGTGAATCTTGATTCGGTTGTCACTAACATCATATTTTATATTATTCTCTTTCTTTTGTATACTCCTTAGGATGACTCCTCTCCATCCTTCCCATAACGGGAGTAGGATGATTTACTTTTCTCACCTATATCCATATCACACACATGAGTCAATTCTTGGAGAAAAATGAGAACATTATTATAGCCCATAAGAGAGCAAAAGGGCGAAATGGGTGCCTAACACATTCCCATTCCGTAACTTAGTTCCGAACCCTCATTCATTTGGTTTCGTATGCATCAGTTTGTCTTTTAATGTCGTTCTTTTGTGGATGGCTACATTCTTTTTGCCTGTTTTGAGTAAAATAGGCTAGAGACTTCATTTTCTATCTTTTCCTCCACTTTTGATGATGACCGATTTATATCCATGGTAGCCTGCAAAGATCGTGCAAGTGGCAGAAAGAGGACATCCTTCCTCGAATCCTTGCACGCGCCGAGAAGGATTTTCCCTCTTTGCTCTCCCTTTTGGGGCGATCCAGTGCCGGAGGAATCCCGTATGGCCGTAATGGAAACTTAGTTGGGAACGTTTTTATTTTCGGAGGACTAAATTCTATTTACACGGGTTTTGTTTTGTCTCTATCTCTTTTTTATCTATTATTCTCCGTGTATTTATACACCTCACTTGTATATTCTTCTTACTCTCACACTTACATGATATATATATATATATATATATATATATATATATATATATATGCCTTGTTCATATCATGATGTCTATATCCTCCTCTCTAATATGCTCTTTTCCTCATTACATGTATATATTACCTCTTCTATCAGATGTTTAATGCTTTACTCACCATGTTTCACGCCACTTTCTCACATTTGCAAATGCTCCATATCACATATAAATATCCATGCTAAGTCTCACACTGGCACACGCTCCCACATTTTTCTCACTTGTATATAGCCATATGCTTGTTCCATACCCCACTTATAAATATGCATGCTTAGTCTCACTAGCACTCACTTCACACGTTACTCTTAATTGTATATATCCACATATTTTCTTCACTAATACATGTTCCCATGTCACTCTCACTTTTCACTTACTTCCCAGTTATTTGTATATAGTCACATGCCTCACATTTTTCATATATCACCATGCTTTGTGTAGGCTCCTTGTTTTGTGTACATATTCTCTAGTTTAACTCCCCATGCTACTGGTATGTTCTATGGTCTCCCTCGTAGTAGCAGTATTTCTCTCTCTCTCTCTCTCTCTCTTTGCATACATAAAACTCTCCATAAAAATACTAATTAAGACCCATGTATTCTTGCACATGACCTCACTTGAGCATTTCACTATTGACTAAATTTTATCCCCTACTGGGGAGACACTTCATGATGGGTGTCGGCCCTGCGGGGCACATTTAACCTAAGAAATATGATTCTCACCTTAGATTGGCCTATTACCTTCTATGTATATCGAACGTTTCCCCTCGCATCATACCGCTTGATCGAACTCACGATGGGAGGTATATAACAGGGAATTCGTTCATGTACATTGAGTATATGGAATTCGCTCTCACGTACCATCTCTATGAGGTATATCGTGAAGAAATTCATGTACACTCGGGTATATGAAATGGCTTTTCCACATGTACCAATGAATGATTTCCATTATATGCAAGAGGTATATCGTGGAAGTTATGCCAAAGGAGGGAACCTTTCCATTAACCCATCAATGCATCAACCTCATATCGACGTCTACCCTAGGGCACTCATACCTGGTTTGTCGATTTCAATGTGAAACTCTGTCAAAATTTTGGGTCACCTTACCACTCGAATTTTTACGCTATTTTATTCATATCTAAATAGGACCCTATCCACGAGTCTAAAAACAAGTCAAACCATGTCTTACATCGCATACCCTATTTTCCCCCCAGATTTGGGCTTTGTACGAAATTTCACTTGCACCCTAGGCGGAACATAATACAAGTGGAACCTAATAATAATAACTACACCGAGGACTTTCCTTTTCTCCTTTTTTCAAAATATAATACCAAAAATGTTCCTTTTTTAATTAAAATACACATAAAAACATTTTCCCCTCTCAGGTGTGATCAAATACCCCAGTCTTAGCTTGGCTCCCTATTTGCTCAGGTCCTCCATCAAACCACCCCAGAGTCTCATGCCTTCCTCTGTTGATTCTACAAAACTCGAGCAATCCCTCCGAAGACTATTCATGGAGAACATTTATCATAATGCAAATGTCCAGCCAGATCTGATGGCAGTCCTTGCCCAACTCAGTGCTAAGATCGACAATCTTCACGCAGACATTCAATAAATGCAATGATATAGGGTTCAGACTCCCGAAGCTCCCAATCCCGATATCCCCATCCCTCATTCCATGGGTCCACAAGCTCCAGAACCAGTATGGGTTCCTAAAGAGTACAAGCATGTCTCGCCTGTCCCACCTACCAATGGGTTGCCACTATCTCAGCTACCGATATTGAATCTTGCCTAACCATGGTGTAATCTCCCAATTCATCTCCCTATTAATATTAAATAACAAAAGTTAAATAAGGTCAAAGAAGACCTTAAGTTGTTTTCTAAAAAGTTCGACCAAGTCTAAATCTCAAGGAACTATGTGGATTACACTAACATGTCCTCCTATCCTGAGGCCCGACTACTGGAGAAGTTCAAAATGTTAGATATCAAAAAGTTCAGAGGAAGATGACATTCTATTGTACACCTATGCATATACTACCGTACCATGACTCTCCTTGAAGCATCAGAATAGATAATTGCACATATGTTCCAACAGTCTCTCAAAAAAGTGCCCTCATATATTTCTTGTTACTTGAGGAATCCAGAATCGGTAGTTAGGAAGATATGTCCTGAGAATTCATGACTCAGTATAAGTACAACGAATAACCAGAGGTTACCCATCGAGACATGTAACTACTTAAGCAAAACTCGGGAGAATTAGTTAGCAACTTTACTAAAAGATGGGGGAGAAGGCAACCACTATGATAAATCAGCCATTTGAAGAAGACCAAGTAAGAATTGTGAAGAATAACTTCTTGCCCCATATTATAACTTCAATGGGAGGCTAGTACTACCCCCATTTTATAGACCTCCGGGAGTTAAGGCTAGAAATCGAGCAAGGCATCACGAGTCAGAAAAATGAATCTGAGCTGAAGAAGCTAATAGGGAAGTTCACACCTCAGAAGTATGATAAGATAGCTAACACCTCAGTCTTAACCATTAATAACATCTCTCAATTTGTATCTCATAGACACATGAAATTCATCCTAATCCAATCAAAAATAAATATACTAAACTCTATGCCCTTTTGTCGAAAGGTTATTAAGCCTTCCTAGCTTAAAATATTATCAAACCTCTAGAACTCGGACTATTAATAGATCCCCTTCTCTAAAATTTCAAACATGACCCTCATTGCAACTTCCACTAAATCACCGGGTACACCATTGATCAATGATTTCATCTGAAGAATGTCATCTAGAGCCTCATAAATAGAGGGATCATTGCCCCTCCAGGTAACCCAAAGCCCAATACAACTAAAAACCCTCTCCCGGCACATTGAATCGGGGTAAATGACATCCTTTTAGAAGAAAATACAAAATTTGACCCTTCCACTATGATTAATCCCATCGAAACACCCAATTCATCCCCCAGTTCAGCTAAACCCCTCAAGGTCTTTCCTTCCTTTCTCCTACATCCTCAGAATTTCACCGACTAAGATCTATCTCTCCTTAGTAGGGCCTGCATAGTCATTCGTACCCGTTCAGAAGGGGGAGGCATGGAACTGCCTACAGTCTTAGATTAACATCGGGAATTTAGTTTGAAATTGCCCTCAGAAATGACTTTTGGAGAGGATAATTGGGAGAAGATTCAAGCACCTTATACTCATGACTCACTTGAGTCTACATTGTATAAGTGCTCATCTAGTTTGGAAATTATGACAAAATATTGAGTCCCATCCCCTATATACCAAAGAGCCTCAGATTCTTCTCATAATGCCTCACTTGATTCAATCAAAGGTAAAATTCTCAACTCCACACACACCAAGATTGCATACATTCACATAGAATGCATTAATTGCTTGTGTGAGTTAATTCCCTTTTAAAATTAGTTTTAAATAATTTTTAGGAATTTTTAAAATAATTTTTAAATGATCGTTTGAAATTAAATATTGGGTTTTAAAACTTTTGGGGTCAATTTATAATTTCTAGTTTTATCATTTTATGCCTGAAAGTTTGGTTGGGTAGAATCCGAAAGCACTTGAGACTTGAGGATGCGTGTGTAATTATTTTAGGACCCGCGTTCGGGTTTAATTTGAGCCCTACACCTGTCAGCATTACGACGGCTTGATTTGTGCTTTCTCTTAGACTCAGAACCTTCACTCAATCTCAGCCATTGGATTTCTTTCATCAACGCACTGCATGCGTTCTATCCCAATCCTTGTTAACCCCCTTTTAGACCAATCAGCGTATGTTTAATCCACCGCTGATGTTAAAACGTTGGATGAGAGTCAACAGCCCATGACCAAATCCCAGCCATTGGATTTGATCCCTTATTCTCGAACCTTCCTCACTGAGTGACGCGACTCAGAAAGTGTCTCTAATGTGCGTTCACTCTAGGCTCAAGTGCAAGCCTGTCGCATTAGTAATAAACCCGGTAAGTCGGGATCGTATCCACAGGGAACTAGGACAACGGAGATGTGACGACAGGAAAGATGAATGAATCCTAACTCTGACTCTAAAAAGAAAGGAAAAAAATATTTGGTTTTGAGAATGATTGTACTAAATGCAATTATGAAATTATGAAAAGATGCAATTATACTAAATTACCTAAATTACTGATGAAGACTGATTTAAAACTTTAAACTATGAATGAGAAATAACAGGACGGGAATACAATCCTCCAACCCTAGTGTATTGCCGGTATAATACTAATCGTAAATTTAACTGATTAATTACACCCAAAATTTAGTACTCCCAAGAATTACGTATATGAGGTTCAAGACCGCATCATACTTAATCTGAGGACGAGTAAATCGGTATCACAATAGTTACACTCGAATTGCATTCTAAATCATCCCGGTTACTCAGAAGCAAACGAGATCTAGAGATCTACAATTGTCGTGTTCCTAGGCAATACGGTCGTAATCAATCACTAAATTCAGAGGATTAATGTTATACACATGCAACTATCACATCAGGCTGGGTTCATGTATCCCGGCCTTAGGAAATTTAACCTAGCATACTGAAAGTAATGCAAACAGTGTTTGATGTGCAGAAAACCATGATTATTCTAAGAAAAACTTGTGGAATGATGTCGAAAAGAAATTAAGAAAGGAAACAACTCACTAATTTTACTAAAGCAGTAACAACAGCAATTAAGAATACTTGTAATCACAGAACTTTGAACAATCTTCAACTTTTGGACTTAAAATTGTAAATTGTAGCTAAACTAGGGCTTCTGAAAAAGAATGGAAAATTAACTAAAATTCTCTGTCCCAATAATGATAATAAATCGGGTTTTTATACCCTACAAAAATTCAGGAGTTGTAGCTGCACTAGGACTCTTCATAGAAGGATAAGATTTACAAAATTTTGATAGTCGGACCGGTCCGGGCCTTAGGCGAACCGGTCTGCCTCCTGATGCGGATCGATTCTTTTTATTTCTTAGCGGATCGGTTCGGGGCGGACCGGTTCTTTTATTTTCCTTCCTTCTTCGGTTTGCTTTCGATCCGGGGTCTTCTGGAGCATGGCACAGCGGATCAGTCCGGGGTAGGGGCGGACCGGTCTTCCTGTTTTACTTTTTTCTCAAATTTGACTGCTCATATCTTTTGTTTCGGGACTCCGATTGAGGTTCCGTTTCTTCCTATGTGCTCAAGAATGTTCTCTTTGGGTACCTCATCCGAATTTCGGATATAAATTACACTTTTTACCTTTTTACACTCCTTCCTTTCTTTCTCGATTCTTTCGATTTCTTTCTTTCGTTTCTTGACATTAAATACCTGCAAAAGTCATACGAAATACCAGAAACTCGGTGTACTCGTTAGGATAAGTCAGTAGTAAGATTATGAGATAAAGTACAATCGATTACTTTGTTCGAGATGTTAAAAGTAACTAAATTAAGGGATAAATTAGGAAGAATTTATGCCTAATCAAACCCCCTAACTTAGAACTTTGCGCGTTTCGAGCAATGTAAAAGAATCATAGCACGGCTCAACTCTTGAAAAACATGTTATTGGGATAGAATACCTTTTTCCTGGGCGAGCGATTGCATTTAGTGTATGCAATAAGCCTTTAAACCCCTAGGTTACCCCAGTAGGACGAGTTGTGTCTCGTGAGGGTTTGCAGTGAATACACACACAAAATTCGACTCAAAGAAGATTCAAAATATGCAAAAATTGTATAACTCAAACTTTCCCAAAAAATAGTCATCATCAAGTCATATTTACTAGTCTCAAATCATAGTGTGTGTGTGCGAAGCCGGAAATATAACCGCCAATTTCCACCGATTAATCATTACGTTACTTATCCGAAAATTCGCTTTGATTTCAAATTCTCACGGAATGCTCTCTCAAACGAATCACTCGGAATGTGGCTATTCTCTCGGTATGCGTGATATAAAGAGTAAATGTAATGGACGCAAAGTCACGCATACAAGTAGAAAGACGGAAATTTCATAGTGATAGGATCTCATCAACGGATTACAGTTTTCAAAATGAGAACATTGCCTCTTATTCGCGCATTCAATCTCTTTTATTATCTTTTGGTGTATTAGCTCTCCACGCGGTAACCAGTTTCGCAATTTCGACTCGGTTAGGACTTTTTCAGGGTTTAAGGTATATTGGGTAAAATGAAAGATGTAGGGAAAGTTGGAATTGGAAAAGTCATTTGTGATGTCCATTTGTGATTTTTCCGGGTTTTTGCTCATTTTTTTCTTCTTTTTCTCTATTTTTCTATTTTTCACTTCTTGTCTTTTCTCACTATTTTCGTTGAGCATATCTATTTTTTTCTTGCCCCTTTTTATGCACTTTCCGGACTTAATTCTGAATTTTTCCATTTTTCCGCAATTCCGGTTATTTGGGTTTTTCGGGTTGTCAAACGAAAGGGAAAATCTATCTGGATCAATTTAGGTTGCAAAAGGGGTGATTTTTCGCATCTTTTTGTGGCCAATATTTTTGGGTGACAAACGAGGGCCTACTTCATTGTCCAAAATGCCAATTGCGTTACCATATGCGTTTCGAGATGAATTTAAGTTTAAAGATCAATTTTTGGCACGTTTTTCAAGGCAATATCACACACATTTTTCATAACCGATCAAAATAAAAGGGGTGAGATCCTCGACGACTTTTTAGGCGCTGAAAAGAACTTTGAGTTAACAATTAACTCGGATTGATTTAAAAACTCGCAAAAAGTGACAGGCTCAAATCTCACCGGGTTTGTTAATCTTCACACTTATTCGTTAAGTCGTCAATTTTCGCTCAATTTCCATCTTTGGTCAATTTCGGCTTTGTGTATATTAAATTTTTACAACTTGAGACTTCAAACCGACTTTTAATGATATTTTTGAAAAATTTGAATTCCAATTTTTATTTATTTTGAATAAAAATATTTTTGGATTTTTCGAAATTTTATGATTTTTTTGGAAATTTCTAGGCATTTTTGAAAATTTGTGCAGTTTTAGAAATACGCACTTGTGACCCCCCTAACTTAGAGTTTTGCATTTTCCTCAAGCAAGAAAGACTAAAATCTAAACAAGGCAAAATAATAAGTGCGATAAATAAAACCAACAAATGGAGAAAATGCAGATTTTATAGCAAACAAGACTGTGGTACAATTACAAGGAAAAACATACGAACATGTGAACAGGAAAAATAATTAAAAACTTTCATAACCACATCAAGCTTCACTGGGGTAAGGGTTGGGAAGAACCGGGCGCGTCGGGGCCATAGGGATTATAGAAATAGGATGGCAGGGGCTCATTGGGATCTCCTTGGCGTCGGTAGATGTCCTCTTGGAATCAGAGTATTAAGCTCATATCGCGACAGTAATCGGTCAAAAAGTTGTCGAAGTTCGTCTCAAGTTCCGCCATAAGGTTTGTGAGGTCGCTTCCCGCCCACTCAAAATCAGGATCGTCCTCTTTTTCCATCAACTCTTCATTCGGATTTACATTCCCCATTTCGACATCCGAACCGGCTGCCTCTTCTTCCTCGTCGTCGCTCTTGCTAAAGGCAGCCTCCTCTTCACTATCACTTCCCCACCTTGCCCGTAGGACAGCTAGCTGTTTGGCGCTCGTGGTGTGGGTCCCTTGTCCAAAAGGACCGGGGAGGCGAATTCGGTCGAGTGGCGCTGCAATGCCAGCATCCTTGAGAATGGAAGTGATCAAACGAGCATAGGGAAGTGGGGCGGCACCTTTCTCATCCAGGGCAGCGACCATGATGTCGGCGTATAAGGTGCGGGCCAAATGGATTGATGTGTGAGGGTCAAAGAGGTGGTAGGTCAAGGTGGCTTGACGGGGTTGCATCGCTGAGTCGTTGGAATTTTGCAAGATATTGGCGCACGCAATCTGAAAAATGAGGCGCGCCTTCTCATTAAGGCATCCAACGGCGATAGTTTGCCCCGTCCATGCAACACCAGGGGCAATGCGGTCCATGATCACTTTCTTGGCGACCGGGGCGACGTTCCGAGGGTAAGTGAATTCTTGGACATCGGGAACATCGTATTCGACCAGTTTGGCCGTGAGAAGGGCCAATGAAAAGGGGACGACATTCCCATCCACGTAATCTTGGGCCTCAAATTGGCCCGTCCTAACAGGGTGCCATAAAAGTAGCGCACCTCGACCGCCCAAGCCACTTCATGTGGTTCATTGAGGAATCGGTACCAACCCCTAGCCATGAAAAAGGTAGTAATGGATTGGGGCAGTTCAGTCCATTGGACAACGCGCTCTAAATGGAGTTTGCGATCCGGACTGAAGAACCGATGGCACCAACATTCCTCTTGGCAGGATTAGAATTCCCCATGGCCAGAGGGGAGGACGTCGGTGGAGTCATACTTGGTGGGGGCAGCGCGTTGGGCCATGATAAAAAGAGGGATTTTTGCTTGGAAAATTAGGGAGGGAGAAGAGAGGAGTTTGGGTGAAGGTGTGGAGGTTATAGGTGAAATGATGGGGGTAGGGGTTGGATTTGGAGGGAAAGGGTTTGGAGGTAAAAGGGGGTGTATTTGGGAGGGAAAGGTTAGGCTTGGGAGTTGGGGAGACGAATTGGAGGGAATGAAGAGGATTGGGGAGAAGGGGGTGAACCTTGGGAAGGGGAAAAAAATAGACCTGCAGAAAGCGGACCAATTCGCCTGGGGACCGGATCGGACCAGCCCGGCCCTTTAATATTCAGGAAAATTCGACTAGCGGATCGGTCCGCCTCAAAATTAAAGGAACTGGTCGGGGGAGGACCGGTCCGACCCTAAAATAAAGGAACCGACCCGGCTCCTGTATTTGGGATGGATTCCCCCTAACTGAATTTCGATCTCTCTTCTCCAAAACGTTTCACTTTCACAACATGCTCCCTAATAATTTTTGACTAAAAACCTCTCGAAATCACTGGTCAACGCATTTTGACTCAATTTCCCGAAAATGTGAATGCTTTCTCCCGAATGTACCCTAATCCTATCGACGCTCACTACACACACGACTCTCACTACACACACGACTCTCACCCCATACGCGTCGGGGGTACGACGACCTCGCTAAAACAGCTCACTCTACCCCGTAAATGGGGTTCGACAACCAAACGGTGTCGACTTTTTCCACACACGCCTCTAGATATGGCTTTAGGCATTGTATATTTACTTTGAATGTATTTCCCCCTTTCAAATCGTCTAATTCAACAGCTCCATGAGGGAAAACATTCTTCACAACAAACGGGCCAGACCATCGTGACCGCAACTTGCCCGAAAAGAGGTGAAGCCGAGAGTTATAAAGAAGCACTTTTTGCCCGGGAAGAAACTCTTTGCGTCGAGTGATGCTATCGTGAGCGAGTTTCATCCTTTCTTTGGAAATTTTAGCATTCTCATACGCATCATTGCGTATTTCTTCTAACTCATTGATTTGAAGATTGCGAGCTTCACCGGCCTTATCCATGGCATAGTTTAACTCCTTAATTGCCCAATATGCCTTGTGTTCTAACTCTACAGGGAGATGGCAAGGTTTTCCATACACAAAGCGAAAAGAGGACATGTCGAGTGTATTTTTATATGCGGTGCGATAAGCCCATAGCGAATCGTTCAATCTAAGTGACCAATCTTTTCGGGTAGGATTGACGGTCTTTTCAAGAATGTTCTTGATTTACCGATTCGCTAGTTCGGCCTGCCCATTCGTTTGTGGGTGATAAATCGTTCCAACTTTGTGAACGACTCCATACTTTCTCATTAGCTTCTCGAATGGCCTATTACAAAAGCGTGTGCCATTATCGTTGATTATTGCTTTCGAAGCACCGAAGCGGGAAAGTATGTGTTCTTGTAGGAACTTAATCACCACTTTATTGTCATTTGTCTTGGTAGCTATAGCTTCCACCCATTTAGAAACGTAGTCTACCGCAATAAGGATGTATAGGAAACCAAAGGATGGGAGGAAGGGACCCATGAAGTCAATACCCCTATAGTCGAAGATCTCAATGATGAGTATGGGGGTACGAGGCATCATGTCTCGTCGGGTAATGGTTCCCATCCGTTGGCACCTACTGTAAGATTTATAAGCTGCATTCATATCCCGAAATATTGTGGGCCAATAGAGGCCGCATTGCAGAATTTTAGCGGCCCTCTTTTTTATTGAAAAGTGGACTCCACAAGCTTTCGAATGACAAAACTGGATGACTTTCGAGATCTCGTCATCCGGTACACATCGTCGGATGATTTGGTCAGTGCAATATTTAAAAAGGAAGGGATCGTCATAGAAAAACATGCGCGACCAAGTAATAAACCTCTTCTTATCTTGCGGTGTCCAGTCGGGAGGGACAGCTCCCGTGACAAGGTAGTTCACTATATCCGCAAACCAGGGCAAGGAAGAGGTAGCAAAAATTTTCTCATCTGGAAAGTATTCATCTATGGGTATGGGATCACTAGGTACATCGGACGAAAGCCGTGGTAAGTGGTCGGAACGAAATTTTCTACTCCTTTCTTATCTTTAATGGAGAGGTGGAACTCTTGTAGGAGTAGGATCCACCTAATGAGGCACGACTTGGCATATTTCTTTGCAAGTAGGTATTTCAAAGCCGCATGGTCGGTGAAGCAAGTAATGGGAGAACCGATAAGGTATGATCGGAATTTATCAAGGGCAAAGACTACTGCTAGCAACTCCTTTTCCATGGTAGAGTAATTGAGTTGTGGTCCGGTAAGAGTCCGGCTAGTGTAATAGATGACATGAGCCTGCTTATCTTTTCTTTGGCCTAAAACAACCCCTATCGCAAAATCGCTAGCATCACACATAAGTTCGAATGGTAAAGACCAATTCGGAACTTGAATGATGGGAGAGGACACAAGCATGGTTTTCAGTTTTTCAAAAGAGTTTTAACATGCTTCCGTCCACTCAAATGGGGTGTCATTCATGAGTAGGTTGCTTAAGGGTCTAGAGATGGCACTAAAGTCCTTAATGAACCTTCGATAAAACCCCTCGTGGCCCAAGAAGGAGCAAACATCTTTGACCGATTTTGGTGGGGGAAGATCAGCTATGACATCTATTTTTACCCTATCAACTTCTATCCCGTTGGATGATACTATGTGGCCAAGAACTATTCCCTCTGTGACCATGAAATGGCATTTCTCCCAATTCAGCACTAAGTTCTTTTCCACACACCGGGCAAGTACTTTTTCTAGTTTTCTAGACAAAAGTCGAAAGAGGTGCCAAAAACGCTGAAATCGTCCATGAACACTTCGAGTCCTCTCTCAACCATGTCGCTAAATAAGCTCAACATGCACCTTTGAAAGGTTGCGGGTGCATTACGCAAGCCGAATGGAATACGTTTATAAGAAAACGTACCAAAAGGGCAACTCAAGGTCGTTTTCTCCTGGTCAAGCACATCTACCTCAATTTGATTATATCTGGAATAACCATCAAGGAAGCAATAGTAAGGGTGGCCCGCTACTCTCTCAAGCATTTGATCAATAAATGGTAAGGGGAAATGGTCTTTCCTAGTTCCCGCATTGAGTTTCCGATAATGAATGCAAACGCGCCACTCGGTGGTGGTACATTGGGGAGCTAGCTCTCCCTTGGCATTCTGAATCACTGCCATGCCCGACTTCTTTGGGACGACTTGAATGGGTCTCACCCACTTGCTATCCTAGATTGGGTAGATAATCCTGACATCCAATAACTTAATGATTTCGGTTCTCACTACTTCTTTCATGTTGGGATTTAGCCTTCTTTCCATTTCTCTTGAGGGATTGACATACTCTTCGAGATGGATCTTGTGAGTGCAAATCAAAGGATTTATCCCCTTCAAATCAGCAATGCACCAACTAAAATCACTTTGGTTCTTTCTCAGAATCTTCAACAATTTACCCTCCTGTTCTTCGTCTAGGCTAGAGGAGACAACAACAGGAAATGTCTCATCCTCTCCTAGGTATGCATATTTAATATGGGAGGGGAGTTTCTTTAATTTAAAGTTTGAAACTTTTGGTCGGAGGGAACCATGCGTGTATCCCTCGGTGGTAACTCCTCGAATCTAGAAACCCAATTTACATCTCTCACGTCCTCGTCCGACGCTCTCTCATAGAGTAACTTTCTCAACTCCCCAACCTCTCTCTCGTAGTCGGTGTACGTCCCCTCACTCTCGTGTCTCGACACTAAACAGGACCCTAAGGCGTATCCACAATAATTCTCCTCAAAGTACTCCTCTACTATCTCATTTATGAAGCTCACCGCTTGAAGATCATCTTCTTCCCCCGTATAATGGCTATGTGGAAGATGTTGGTTTCTAAGGTCATGTTCCCAAAAGTGAGTTGCATTCGCCCATTTTGAGTATTGATGATTGCGTTATCCGTAGCTAAGAACGGGCACCCAAGGATGATGGGAACATGGTTGCTCGAGACGAAGGAGGGCTTCGTGTCCCAAATGACAAAGTCTACCGGGAAGTATAAAGTGTCAACTTGGACGATCACGTCCTCAACTATGCCTCTTGGGGTCTTCACGGTTCGATCCGCTAATTGGAGAGTGACTTTTATGGTCTTGAGATCACCCAAATCAAGTTGCCTAGAAATGGAGTGAGGGAGGATATTAGCACTTGCTCCCAAATCAAGTAAGGATTTTTCGATTTTGCTTTCTCCAATGATGCAGGAAATGGTGGGTGCACCGGGATCTTTAAATTTAGGCGGGAGATCGTTCAGTAGAATGGAGATCACGTTCTGTGCTAGAAATACATTCTTCTTTACCTTCATCTTTCTCTTTACCGTTAACAGGTCTTTAATGACATTTGGATAAGATGAAATTTGCTTAATGGCATCGAGGAAAGGTAAATTCAACTTTACTTGCTTTAGTACTTCTAGCACGTCATCACGTGGGTTTTCTTTATGGGATGGAATCAACCTTTGAGAAAACGGTGTCGTGGAGGGTGGTTTCACTATTACCTCGGGCTCACTAGTGTCAACTTTTTCACTCTCATTCAAGGGGACATATTCGACCTCTTTCGTGCCGAGCAAAATCTCCTTGTCTTTTGTTGTGTCTTGTGGGAGAGGTGATAAATCAATGACTCTACCACTACGAAGAGTGGTCATAGCTTGACATTACTCCTGATGTTCAGTAGAGGTGGATCTAACACTAGTTTGACCTTAGGGAGATCTTTGGCCTTGGTCAGGAAACTTTCCCTTCTCTTGAACACTCAACGGGGATTATATCTTTGACAGACTTGTAGTGATGTCGCTGATTAGGCGATCATATCTAGCATTCGTCGCAGTCTGGCTAGTAATAAATCGATTCATAGTATCCATTGAGAGTTCTTCGCGGTGGCAGGATATATGCTCCTTGAGGTGGTGGTTCTTGCACATGTCCTTGCATGTGTGGAGCTTGTTGAAAATGTTGTGGTGGAGGAGGGGCAACATGGGAAGTAGGGTTCATCGCAGTATGTTGTTGCCCATAGCTAAACCCAGGATGGTTTTTCCATGAAGGGTTGTAAGAATTCCCGTGCATTGCACCAAAATTACCCTTAAATCCTCCTATACCACTAACTTGCTCCTGAAGCAACACTTTGTAGGCGGGTATAGTCGGGCATTCCTCAGTTGAATGTCCCGCCTCACAAATCGCACACACCTTATCGATGGGATTTGGGATGGATCCAGCTGGTCCTCTTCCCACTACCTCACATAGGTCTCGATATCCTTTCTCAAGGGTTTCCAATCGACTATCCGTCATAGAGTTCTTATCTACGTGAAATAGTCTGGACGCCGACGGAGTGGTGGTCACTTGACGATTTCGATTTTGAGCATTAGAATCAGAAGTATCCCAGGGTTGTGTAGTCTCGGCGACATACCTCAGGTGCAACTCATCATCATGGGCATCTAAATCGATAAACAGACCACTCCCCATGGTTTCAACGAGTTACTTGGAGGTAAGGTTCATCCCATTATAGAGAAAAGAAATGATTTGTGCCGTATCAAATCCATGATGGGGGAATGAAGCAACTAACTCATTGAAACGCTCGTGACATCGATGAAATGGCTCATTTTTAGATTGCCTGAATGCTTGAATTTGAGCCTTTATGGAGATCGTTCGATGTGGTGGGAAGAATTTCTTGAGAAATATAGATTGCAACTCGTTCCAAGATGGAATCGAGCTAGGAGGTAGAGACCATAACTAGGTCTTTGCTTTATCTTTTAGTGAGAAGGGGAAGAGTTTGAGGCGAATAACCTCTTGTGTGCAAGTTTGATCATTGAGAGTATCACACACATCCTCAAATTACCTAATATAAAGGTATGGCTTTTCAGAATCCATACCATGATAATGGGGTAGCATCCGGATCATCCCATTTTTGAAATGAAATTACCCAACATTATACGGGAGTATAATGCATCCCGGAGTGACAGTGCGCTCGAGATATAATATTTCTCTCAGCGGGCGGTATGGGGCCTCTTCCTCACCGGCGGCTGCACTACCGTTTTGTGACATCTCTCTCTATCTCTCTTAACGACTCGATTCTCTCACTTGGTGTGCTCGGAGGTGTGTCCTAAGAAAGAATATGGGGTGTTATTGGAGATTGAGTATGACGGTGTGGGAGGTGGAATCCAGAACTATGGGGCATTAGGAGTGTGGGGGCTATCGGGATTGTACTCAACGATTGGATTTTCGTGAATGTTGGTTGGAGTATTATGGGGTGTGGGAGTGAGTTCAAGATTTTGCATTAATATCTTGTGAGATATCATGGTGAATCTTTTTGTGCTTTTTGAATTTGTTTTTTTTTGTATGTTTTTGGATTTTTGGAAAATTTTGGTCAAAGTTTTAGATTGACTCAATCTAATCCTAAATCTACCTAATTCCCCGGCAACGGCGCCAAAAACTTGACGCGACTCAGAAAGTGTCTCTGATGTGCGTTCACTCTAGGCTCAAGTGCAAGCTTGTCGCATTAGTAATAAACCCAGTAAGTCGGGATCGTATCCACAGGGAACTAGGACAACGGAGTTGGGACGACGGGAAAAATGAATGAATCCTAACTCTGACTCTAAAAAGAAAGGAAAAAATGATTTGGTTTTGAGAATGATTATACTAAATTCAATTATGAAATTATGAAAAGATGCAATTATACTAAATTACCTAAAATACTGATGAAGAGTAATTTAAAACTTTAAACTATGAATGAGAAAGAACAGGATGGGAATACAATCCTCCAACCCTAGTGTATTGCCGGTATAATACTAATCGTAAATTTAAGTGATTAATTAGACCTAGAATTTAGTACTCCCAAGCATTACATATATGAGGTTCAAGCCCGCATCATACTTAATATGAGGATGAGTAAATTAGTATCACGATAGTTACACTCGAATTGCATTCTAAAGCATCCCGATTACTCAGAAGCAAACGAGATCTAAAGATCTACAATTATCGTGTTCCTATGCAATACGATCGTAATCAGTCACTAAATTCAGAGGATTAATGTTATACACATGCAACTATCACATCAGACTGGGTTCATGTATCCCGACCTTAGGAAATTTAGCCTAGCATGCTGAAAGTAATGCAAATAGTGTTTGATGTGCAAAAAACCATAATTATTCTAAGAAGAACTTGTGGAATGATGTAGAAAAGAAATTAAGAAAGGAAACAACTCACAAATTTTACCAAAGCAGTAACAGCTGCAATTAAGAATACTTGTAATCACAGAACTTTGAACAATCTTCAACTTTTGAAATTAAAATTATAAACTGTAGCTAAACTAGGGTTTCTGAAAAATAATGGAAAATTAACTAAAATTCTCCGTCCCAATATTGATAATAAACTGGGTTTTTATACCCTACAAAAATTCAGGAGTTGTAGCTTCACTAGGACTCTTCATATAAGGATAAGATTTACAAAATTTCGATAGCCAGACCGGTCCGGGCCTTAGGCGGACCGGTCTGCCTCCTGATGCAGATCGATTCTTTTTATTTCTTAGCGGATCGGTTCGGGGCGGACCGGTTCTTTTATTTTCCTTCCTTCTTCGGTTTGCTTTCGATCCGGGGTCTTCTGGAGTATGGCACAGCGGATCAGTCCGGGGTAGGGGCGGACCGGTCTTCCTGTTTTACTTTTTTCTCAAATTTGACTGCTCATATCTTTTGTTTCGGGACTTCGATTGAGGTGTCGTTTCTTCCTATGTGCTCAAGAATGTGACGTCTTCAACTTCTCTGTGGGTACCTCATCCGAATTTTGGATAGAAATTGCACTTTTGCCTTTTTAACTCTCCTTCTTTTCTTTCTCGATTCTTCCAATTTCTTTCTTTCGTTTCTTGACATTCAATAACTGCAAAAGTCATACGAAATACCAGAAACTCGGTGTACTCATTAGGATAAGTCAATAGAAAGATTATGAGATAAAGTCCAATCGATTACTTTGTTCGAGATGTTAAAAGTAACTAAATTAATGGATAAATTAGGAAGAATTTATGCCTAATCACTGAGTATAAAAGGAGGTTAATTCTCAGCATTTGAGGACTTTTGCTAGTTCGTCCAAACTTAAAGAAAAACAGAAGAGAGAGAAACCAGAGAGAAAACCCTAAATCGTTCAAACCCTAATCTCATTTTCAAACCCTAAATTCTTTTTTTCAAAATCAATTTACATCAAAACCAAACCTGAGTCTTTAAGACTTATTTTGGTAGTGGTTTGAAGGCAGTTCATGGTTTAAATCCTCTGAGTTTGAGATCTTGTAACCAACTTAAGCATTGCAGTTTGATCTCTATTTATTTCTTACAGAAGCTGTAGATCTTGCCATTTTATGTTATATTAAAGTTAGATCTGCATTTTTTAGTTTCTCATCTTGAGAAATCCGATTTGTTGATTATTTTTCTATAAATGTTTTTCAAAACTCTAGAATCAACAAATTCTTTTCTGTTTCTAGTTCTTATGAAACAAGACTTCTGATCTAGTTGGAATCGCAATCAGTGGTTTTCAATTTCAAAAATATTTTCAAAACCCTCTGAAATTGATTAAGACCTTGAACCGTCTTTCGAGCAAGGTAACCTTGGATTCTGGGTCAATTTAAAGATCAAGAAAGTTATTTGTTTCTAAAGAAGAGAGAAACTGAAAAACTTATTCATTTTGATCTTTCTGTAATTTGATAGGACTTGTTTGTATAAATAAGTGTACGTATGTGCATGCATGTGCTAAATCACTTTCACAAACACTTGTCACACTACAACACAGAAGTGTTGGCTATACGATCTTGAAACGTCAAGAGTCGACGTAAAGCTAGAACAAAGTGTTGAGAAGTTAGCAAGCTGAGAAAGCAACATCAACATCAGAACAGCAGAAAAGTTAGAATCAACCAGTGGGTACATATTCTAAACTTGTATAGGTCTGTTTTGTTTGCATATGTGTTAAATAGCTTGTAACCTGTATATTTTGTTTTAGTCGATTTTGGTTTGTGAATTAGAAGTCACCGTGGATGTTTCCTCAGTTGGGTGAGGTTTTACCACGTTAAAAATTGTGTACTTAATCTTCCTACATCTCCTCATCTCATTCTTGTTGGTATGCTGATATAAACTGTTTTAGTTTTGTTTTTCAAAACTAGTTACATAATCTTGATCATATCTCGTACATTTTTTATTAAACACATTGTGGTTAATCTATTTTGATTTAAAGAAAAGAGTTTCTCCCAAAAATAGTTCGGAGTTACTTAGACAGTTTAATCTTGAATTAAATGGCTTAAGTGACAGCTTTTCAATTGGTATAAGAGCTTGGAAATTTCGTTTAAAGATCTTGTGTTTCTGAATTTTTTTTCTTAAAATCAAACAACGGACGAGAAAAATGAAAGATTTTGTAACTTGACCAGACCTCCTCTCTTTGATGGAAACAACTTTTCTTACTGGAAAGTAAGGATGGTTGCTTTCATACAAGGAACCTTGGGAGATGATGTCTGGGATATTGTTGAAAATCGATATACTTACCCTACAAAACCAGCCACTGAAGGAAGTAATGAGAGGATTAAGAAAGTATTAAGTGAATTCACTCAAGAAGATAAGCAAGCCTCTTGAAATAATAACAAAGGCAAGAATGCCATCTTTATGTCTATAAATGTACATGAGTTCAAAATGATCTTATCTTGTACCACTTCTAAGGAAGATTGGGATACTCTGGTTACTGCTCATAAAGGTGACACTAGAGTTAAGGTTACTAAAACACAAATGCTTATCCAGCAGTGTAACTCTTTAATCATGTCAGACTCTGAATCATTTGATGACTTTTACATGAAATTAACTAACATTGTGACCAAATTACATTCTAATGGGATAACTTATGACAAAAATGAAATTGTTTCAAAAATTCTAAGGTCATTGCCACAGAAATTGGATAACAAAATATATGCTATTGAGGAAATGAGGGATCAAAACCTCACTCCTGAACTACTCAGTAGTAAACTGAGAACTATGGAAATGGAACTAGAATTCAAGACACAATTAACCCAGTCCCATAGGAAACAGATTAGTTCCAATTTGAGTTTTTCCTCTAAACTGATAAGACCTGAGCTTAGCATTCCCAATAATGATTCTTATTCTAATGAGGAATGTGATATGGATAGTTTGGATAATCAAATTGCCTTGATGTCAAAGAAATTTAAGAAAATTATGAAATTTAGAAACAAAATGGCAACCAGACAAGGCAGTCCAAATGATCCAACTCAGTCTAATCACTAACCTCATGAGAAAGTTCTAGACAAACATCACAAGGACATTCATACGAGACCTAAAAAAGACTTTAAGAATATTGAATGTTTTAGGTGTTGAAAATTGGGTCATATAACACAAGATTGTAGAGTTAACTTGAACACGACCAATAAACATACTAGGGCCAACATTTGCAAGACATGGGATGATTCAAGTGATTCTAATAATGAGGAACCCGAGTCATCCGATTTTTTTTATCCTTGCATGTATTTCTTTGCTAATATAATCTATAATGATGATATGCATGTGCCTAAGTATGATAATGATGCTAGTAGCTCTACTTATGTTGTTATGAATCATACTCCTACTGGTTTAGATGCTTTAATTTCTGAGAACATTACTAGTTCTACAGCGGAGTGTGTGAGTCAAAGGGAAAGTGATAATGACGATGTCAATGTGTACGTTAGTTCAAGAATTTAATCCTTAGGGGTCACTTCACACACTACACTTAGTGATTCGAACACTAAAGACCTCCCTGATGTTCACAAACTTTATGCTAAAACTCTCAAGAAAAGCTCTAGACTAGAGAAGATAGTGAAAGATCTCACTAAGAAACTATAAGACCTAAGTCTAATGGTTAAACTTAACGCTGAAGAGTACACTACCTAATGTCTAACTCATCAAAATGAAGTCAAATTTTTTTTATCAAAATTGAAATATTTGATTGAAACAAATGAAACTCTGGAGAAAAAAATATAAAGGGACATTATTAGAATTGGAACAAGCCAAAGAGAAGACATCAATTGTTTTAAAAATATTTGCTAAGTTTGAAAATAATTCCAATTATTTTGATGATTTTGTTACTGATTCAATAACCAATTCTGATGATCGAACTAGAATAGGATTTTGCCCAAATTTAAAGACACAAATTAAAAACTTTGAATCAATCAAGTTTGTGTCAGGTGGCAAAAGACCTATGGAAACATGTCCAAATTTTCAATCTCTAAAAGATGAGTTTGATCAAAATTATCAAACGTTGGATATTGGGGAATCAAGTAACTCTAAGTGTGAAAGTCCACCTAAGGCTAAATATGTCTGCCCTTCTATTAGAAAGAGTGATTCTGCTTTTCAAACTGTACTCCCTAGGAATAAGGTTCAACATCAAAATCCCATGAAACCTATGTTTAGAGACTTTCCTAAGGAGATACCTTCTTCAAGTAATCTGTATTGCTCTTACTGTGACATATTCAGACATTCTTTTGAAGGTTGCTACTCTAGACGTTTAGTTAATCCTGTCTCTAATACTCCTTTATATCAAAACTTTAACTACTTTAGGTGAAGCCGTAATAATTATGTTCGGCCTAGACAATCAGACAAAAAATCTAACTATAGAAAGAGAAAGACCAAACCTAAAAGATCATTTACAAGAAGTATTCCTAGGCACTTTTCTAAACCAAATGCTCATATCCTCCATAAAACTCAAATGCATGCGCAAAAAATTTTTCAACAAAAATCTAATGCTCATAAGTTTTATCAAATAAGAGAAAATATGCACAAAATAAAAACAAGAGCTATTTGGGGTTAGAAAAGATGAGCTATTGCCCCAGATGAAGTGTAATATTGTGATTACTACTTTAAAAGCTGAACACACCTCTTCTGGTTGGTATTTAGACTTTGGGTGCTCAAAACATATGACGGGGGATGATACAAAACTTTTAGATAAAACCATCTTTGCTGGAGGAAAAGTTATTTTCGGTGATGGTCTATCATCTCAAATCATTGGAAAAAGAACACTCAATGAAGAAGGAATGCCTGTGCTTGATAATGTTCTTCTAGTTAAAGGTCTTAAGGCTAATCTACTTAGTATCTTGCAATTTTGTGACTCAAATCATACTGTCACCTTTTTAAAGAATAATTGCAAGATTTTAAATGAAAAGGTGAGTGCATAGTTACAGGATTCAGGACTCCTGACAATTGTTATACTGTCATGAATAGTACTAAATTCTGTAACGTTGGCAGAATGTATGATCATGAAATATTGCATAATAGGAAGGGTCACATAAATTACAATAGCTTTAGTAGATTGTCTTCATGAGAAATAGTTAGAGGAATTCCAAAAATCAAACATATCTCTAATATTGTCTGTGAATCATGTCAGGAAGGAAAAATTGTTAAGGCACCTCATAAGAAAGTTAAAAATATCCTTACCTCTAAACCCTTGGAGCTCATCCATATGGACCTAATGGGTACTTCTCGTACTGTTAGTCTATGTGGACACAGTTACATTCTAGTTATGGTAGATGACTTCACCAGGTTTACTTGGGTAGCCTTCTTAAAACAAAAGTCAGACACTTTCAGAACTTTTTTAAAAATCTTACTTTGTATTGAAAATGAGAAGGACACTCAATTAAATATAATTCGCAGTGATAGAGGAGGAGAATTCATAGATACAGGTATTATAGAGTATTGTTACTATAATGGTTACAAACATGAATTTAGTGCTCCTAAGACACCTCAACAAAATGGAATTGCTAAGCGAAAGAATCGTACCCTTCAATAGATAGCACGTGTTATGATTCACACCAAGTGTTTACCTAAATATTTTTGGGTAGAACCAATTCCTACTGCGTGTTGCTATATTGGTAACAATTTGGTAGGATGGATTAGTAAGAAACAAAACTGCACTTCGTTATCTACAATTGAATCTGAATATATAGTTGCTGGTAGTTGTTGTGCCCAATTACTTTGGCTTAAACAAATGCTAAATGATTATGGCATTCAAGAAGACCAACTGCATCTCTATTGTGATAATCAAAGCGCGATCAATATGTCTAAAAATTAGACATTATTTTATACGCAAAGTAGTTGAGACTAAGAAATTATAAATTAATTATCTTCCTACTGATTTGCAGCTCGCAGATATGTTTCCAAAACCTTTGGATTATAATAGATTTCATTCTTTGCGAAAATCGATAGGAATGGTTTGCGCTGAATAAACTCGTGTGGCTTAAGTATTTTTTTCCCATTGTCCATTTGAGACAAAATGGGAAGAAATTTGAGTCTTATGAGTTCATTTTTTCTTACATATTTCTAAAAAGCTTGATCTTAGTCTTATTTGTAGGAATCTGTACCGTTGTCTATAACAGATGTTATTAGGGTATTGGTTTGTAATTAGTTGAGTTATGTAATTTTCTTTTTCTAGGATATGGGTAGGTAGAACTATGTATAGGAATAGGTTTTTCTTATTCTTTTCATATCCCTACGAGACCTAGATGACTCAAAGGAGATTTTGTCTCATATTTCCAAAGGGGGAGATTGAAGCACCTCATACTCTTCACTCACTTGAGTTTACATTGTATAAGTGCTCATTTAGTTTGTAAATTGTGATAAAATATGAAGTCCCACCCCCAAGATACCAAAGAGCCTTAGATTCTTCTCATAATGCCTCACTTGATTCATGTAAAGGTAAAATTATCAACTCCACACACACTAGGATTGCATACATTCATATAGAATGCATTAATTTCTTGTGTAATGATCTTTTGAAATTAAATTTTGGGTTGTAAAATTTTTGGGGTCAATTTGTAATTTCTGGTTTTATCATTTTATACCTGAAAGTTTTGTTGGGTAGAATTTGAAAGCGCTTGAGACTTGAGGGTTCATGTGTAATTATTTTAGAACACGCGTTTGGGTTTAATTTGAGCCCTACACCTGTTAGCATTATGGCGGCTTGATTTGTGCTTTCTTAGACTCAGAACCTTCACTCAATCTTAGCGTTTGGATTTATTTTATCAACGTACTGCATGCATTCTATACCAAACCTTGTGAACCCCCTTTTAGACCAATCAGCGTATGTTTAATCCACCGCTGATGTTAAACCGTTGGATGAGAGTCAACAGTCCATGACCAAATCTCAACCATTGGATTTGATCTCTTACTCTCGAACCTTCCTCGCTGTGTATAAAAGGAGGTTAAGTCTCAGTATTTGAGGACTTTTGTCAGTTTGTCCAAATCGAGAAAAAAAGAGAAGAGAGCGAGAAGAGAGAGAAAACAAAGAGAAAACCCTAAATCGTTCAAACCTTAGTCTCATTTTCAAACCCTAAATTCTTTTTTTCAAAATCAGTTTACATCAAAACTAAACCTGAGTGTTTGAGAGTTATTTTGGTAGTGGTTTGAAGGCAGTTCGTGGTTTGAATCCTCTGAGTTTGATATCTTGTAACCAACAAAATCATTTCAGTTTGACCTCTATTTCTTTCTTTCAGAAACTGTAGATCTTGCTATTTTATGTTATATTACACTTAGATCTGCATTTTTTAGTTTCTCATCTTGAGAAATCAGATTTGTTGATTATTTTCCTGTAAATGTTTTTCACAACTCTAGAATCAACAAATTCTTTTCTGTTTCTAATTCTTATGAAACAAGACTTATGATCTAGTTGGAATCGCAATCGGTGGTTTTCAATTTCAAAAATATTTTCAAAACCCTCTGAAATTGATTAAGACCTTGAACCATCTTTTGAGCAAGGTAACCTTGGATTCTGGGTTAGTTTAAAGATCAAGAAAGTCATTTGTTTCTAAAGAAGAGAGAAACTGAAAAACTTATTCATTTAGATCTTTCTGTAATTCAATAGGAATTGTTTGTATAAATAAGTGTGTGTGTGCATGCATGTGTTAGATCACTTTCACAAACACTTATCACACTACAACACAGAAGTGTTGTCTATACGATCTTGAAACGTCAAGAGTCGACGTAAAACTGAAACAAAGTGTTGAGAAGTTAGCAAGCTGAGAAAGAAACATCAACTTCAGAACTACATAAAGGTTGGAATCAACCAGTGGGTATATATTCTAAACTTGTACTTGTATATTTTGTTTTAGTGGATTTTTGGTTAGTGACTTAGAAGTCACCGTGGATGTTTCCTCAGTTGGGTGAGGTTTTACCACGTTAAAAACTGTGTGTACTTAATACTACATCTCCTCATCTTATTCTTGTTGGTGTGCTGATATAAACTGTTTTAGTTTAGTTTTTCAAAACTAGTTACATAATCTTGATCATATCTCGTATATTTTTTATTAAACACATTGTGGTTGATCTATTTTGATTTAAAGAAAAGAGTTTCTCCAAAAAATAGTTCAGAGTTACTTAGACAGTTTAATCTTGAATTAAATGGCTTAAGTGACAGCTTTTCAAAGATCAACACCATGTTCGTGGAAGCCCAAAAGTGGTCCCAATAATTCATTGAAAGTTTTTTACTCACGAAAGAGCTCAGTTTAGATGACATTGTATAAGTTATATCTGATGTATTCATTAAAAAAAGATTAATATGTACTGCCTCCGAGATGCTCATGGTCTGGAAACTTTAAGGTCATATAGTCCCGTATCTTCAACACTTCCCTACTGAATGGGAAGACTTGTATGATGAAGCCATGGAGGTTGAATGAATTAACTTTTGGTGGAAGGATAACATAATTTCCACCAGATGAGGGGATGATTTTGACAACTCAAATGATGAATCGAATGGTAAAGAAGCCGATTCGATTGCCTCCTTGTACAAAATGAGTTATTTCAAGGAATTTTTAGAAGAGAACAATAAAGTATCCATCGCGCCTAAGGTTTGTGAATATACCAATTTTTTGTTCTTTCCTACCTCTATAAATCACATAACATAATTGGGGCATCACTAAAAAGATCCAATCCTCCCATCAACAGGTACAAATAAAGGAAAAGTAGTTATTAAAGGACTTTTGATGTTGAAAATGACAGTCAAAGAAAGTAAGGTTTGACTAGCTCAAAATGACCTAGGATAATATCACTTTGTGGGGGCTCTTCATGTCCTCCCAACTACATAGATATGCTTAGATAAAAATCCCCACAGGTTCCACAGTTCCACCCACTACCACTCCCGAAGAAGCTATTCATATGGTGGGATATCTGACTTTAACAAAGCTCATCTCATTCTCCGAGGAGGAAATCTCTAAGATCAGTACTGACTATAACTATTCTCTTAATATCTTAGTCGAAGTCAAGGGAAAAGTAGTTCCATTAGCACTTGTGGATAATGGGTTTACTCTGAACGCCTGTCCATTGAGAACTCTCAGCTGCCTAGGGATAAAGGTCGATGACCTCACTTTAACTTATAATGATGTGCACGCCTATCATAATACATGTCACAAGCTTATGGGGTCTATGAAACTCACACTAGGGAATGGTCCTATTTTCCCTCAAACCGAGTTCTGAATCATCGACATACCTGCTTGCTTCAACTTACTTCTTGGCCGCCTTTAGCTCCACACTATCCAAGGAGTATCTTTTTCCCTTCACCATAAATTAAAATTCTTCACCAATGGTCAAGTCATCACTACTCTCTGGTATTAAGACAACTCAGATGGCGTCAACACTAGCAACCCAGTACTAAAAATTTAGCATAGGGTTAACAACATAGCTGTCCGAGGCTTTAAGATCGATCCACTTTACATCCCAGCAGAGGATAATTTTAAGGACCATGTATGTCCAGAGCACAGCCCACAACATGATTCAAATGTTTAAAAATATGCTTTTTATGCTCAAAATTGGGCTGGGTCGTCGCCAATAAGAAAACTTGGAGCTAATAATATTGAAGGGAGCCTTTCCTTCACGTTGCCTGGGCTACCAACCCTCACCGACTGAACTTAGAGCACTTCAACAGCCATACCAAAAGAGGATTTTGGGAAGAAAAAAGATGATCTCAGAAGATTACCTAAATGGAAGTTTTGTTAAAGAGGGCGAAGACTTCCCCTTTTGTTGGCTCCCCAAGCTATGGTTTAACCCTTCGGAGAAAAAAGATGAAGCCGAGACTGGAGATTTTCTTTGGGGATGAAGTCGCCTGGGATGAAAATTACAAGCATGAGGTGGAGCCTCTAACCATCAAAGTTTTGAAAAACATCTAAAGCTTTAAAATAAGTGATGACAATGTGGCGTTTGATCTATATAAACTGGGGCTAGATCTCTACGTGATCCACATGAAGGTCGAGTTATCTGATCTATCTAACAAGATCACCACTAAAATAAACCACTCATCAATTGGCGTACCATCCCTGTCAAGCCTGCCCAAGTCAATCTAAACCCTTATGTTTACCCCTCCAAGAAACACCTGAATCTGTCGCTTTTTCTTTTATTTCTTATGTAATTGTTAATGATCCCTCCTTTGATGAGATCCTCACCATTGTATTTCCTGAAAATGATTTCAATTAAATGAATGATTATTTCGATTATCTTTTTATGCCTTATGTTAATTGTCTCAATACTAATCAAACGATTGAGGAAGATGATATAATAAATGAACAATTCTTAATTGATCTCAATAAGGAAAAAACTAAACAACATAATCACGTTCAAACTAATGATGATGAGACTATTGTTATCAATATTGGTTTTAGTAGAAATTCACATGAGATTAGGATAGGGTCCACCCTCGATGAGCATGAGCGTAATTTGAAGAACTTATGGAGGAATTTGTGGACATATTTGGGCGGTAGCACAACATGAGATTCCTAACTTTTATAAAAAAATCTTGTCAAACAAAAGTTAAGAAAGCTCCGAAAAGAGTGGTCTCTCGAGGTCAAAGATGAAGTGGTAAAGTCGTTGAATGTAGGTTTTATCCGTGTGGTCGAATACCCTACATGGCTTGCAAACATCGTCCCTACAATAAAATCAGGAGGAAAGGTCTGCATGTGCATCAACTATCAAGACGAGAAAAAATCATACTCAAAGTATGATTATCCTTTACCCAACATCGACTTGATTGTGGGTAGCACTGCCAGTCATGCCCTCAAATCGTTTGTCGATGGTTTCACTGGGTACAATCAGATAGAAATGCATACTAACCATCAAGGAAAGACAACCTTTATCAACCCATGGGGAAAGTTTTGCTACACATTCATGTCATTCGGTTTCAAGAATGTCGAGGCTACATATATCCACAGTGAGGTTGAAGTCTATGTCGAGGCTATGATCATCAAGTCTAAGAATCGTGAAGTTCACATCCCTGCTTGAGGAAATTCTTTGAATGACTACGATAATAACAGATTTGACTCTACCCATAAAAATGCGTGTTTGGTGTCACCAAAGTCAATCTCCTCAACTTCATGGTCAGTGAGAAAGGGATCAAAGTAAACCCTGCTGAACTCATCAAAATTCTCAAAATACCACCGCCTTGAACGGAGAAAGAAGTTCATAGCTTACTGAGAAAACTCCAATACATCAGTCGATTCATTAGCCATTTGATCTACATTTGTGAACCCATTTTCAAAATTGTTCGAAAGGATTCAACCAAAGTATGGGATGATGCATGCCAAGAAGTCTTTGAATAGATCCAGTAATACCTCACCCGACCTTCGGAGCTCATGCCTCTGCAGTAAGGTCTTATTATCCTCCTATATCTCACCATCACGGACACCGCAACAGGGGCTATGTTAGCCCAATACATCAAAGACTTCCACAAAGGTAGGCCTATATACTATGCTAGTCAAAAGCTGATAGGATACGAGGTGAACTACACTGCCTTGGAAAAAGAGTGTGTCACCTTAGTTTGGGTCACGTAGAAGTTCTGGCACTACATACTTGCATTCCCTATCAAACTGGGGTCCCAAATGAATCTAGTGAAATACATATTGGAGAAGCCTGTCTTGTCCAGTCGCATGGCTCGATGGTTGATGTTGTTGGCTTAATTCGACATCACGTATGTTACTCAGAAATCCATTAAAGGAAGGGCGATTTCCAACTACCTTGTCGACAATCTAGCGGAGATGAGGTTTGGATTTTCAAATTTATAGATGAATACATTCTCTGCACCTCTCACAAAGAGCTCAGCTCGTAAAAGTTCTTTGATGGAGGTGCTAACAAGAAAGGATATGGTATTAGGATACTCCTAATCATCCCCAATAATTCTCACACTCCCATCTCCATCAATTTAAACTTCCCTTGCACTAACAATAAGATGGAATATGAGTCATGTACCGTAGGGCTCAAGATCAACCTCGAAAGAGGAATCAAGCACATTGATGTCTATGGAGATTTAACTCTCATTGTGGGGTAAATCCTTAAAAAATGAAAATAAGGACGAGAAGCTCCTACCCTTCCATACTCACCTCGAAGGGATTGCCTCCCAGTTTGAAGATGTCACCTTCCACTACCTTCCTTGCTCGAAAAATAACCTAGAAGACACCCTAGTAACCTTAGCCTCTATGGTTAACATACCCGTGGGGATAATAATGGCCCTCTTTCTATACCAAAACAAGCATAGCACATGACGCGACTCATAAAGTGTCTCTAATGTGCGTTCACTCTAGGCACAAGTGCAAGTCTGTCGCGTTAGTAATAAACTCGGTAAGTCAGGATGGTATCCACAGGGAACTAGGACAACTGATCGAGGTGGAAACCGAGCGTCCGTGTAAATACGCTAATCGTTGTTATCGGCTTCCAACCATAATACAAAAAACCTAAACTTTAACTACACTCTTGTGGAGTATAGTGGCGAGTCTGGGTATCGAATCCACAGGGAATGTTTGATAGATTTTAATTGACTTATTATTTCAAAAAATAAAGTGTAAAAGATGATGATTGAGTGAGAAAGGAAAAAGGAAAAAATAAAGAAGTTAACTAAAACTAATTGGAAAAATTAAGGTAGAGACACAATCCCCCAACCCTAGAGTATTGATGGTATAAAACTAATCGTAAATTTAACTGATTAATTTGACCCAGAATTTAGTACTCCCAAGCATTACGTATATGAGGTTCAAGCCCGCGTCATACTTAATCTGAGGATGAGTAAATCAGTATCGCGATAGTTGCACTCGAATTGCACTCTAAATCATCACGAGGACCCAGAGGCAAACGAGATATAAAGATCTACAATTATTGTGTAACTACGCAATACGGTCGTAATTAATCACTAAATTCAGAGGACTAATTTTATACACAAGAAACTACAACATCAGGTTGGATTCATGCATCCCAACCTTTAAAAACCTAGCCTAACATGGTGAATAATAATAAAAGTGCTGAAAATAAAAGTTACCAGGATTGAAGAACAAGAACATGCAAGAAGAAATCAAATATTGAAGAAAAATCGGAAAAGCTCTTGAATTAATGGTGCAAAGTATGTAAATTCCTCTTCTAGATGTTCCTACTTGTTATGGAGCTTTTACATGAATAAAATATTCATAAAAAGAGTCCTAATGACTAAATATATAGGCTAAGGGTCGTTTAGAAGAGTCCCCAAAACATAAAACTCTTTTGGCTAAAAGATAAGCACAAAATAAAAATCCCGTATCTGCCAATTTGTCACACTTAGAAAGCGTGACTAATTTTGTAACGGTTCTGGAGCGTGACAAATGGGCGAACCGGTTCGGGTTATGGGTGTACCGGTTCGGGTGAATTGGCTGGTTTCTGGGCCTCTTTCAACACTTAGAATATTTTTCAACTTTTTTCTTTTCTTCTTTGGATTTTTTCTCAACTTCAAATGATCACAACTCCTTCACCGTAGCTCGGATTTGGGTGACGTTTTTTCCAGTATTCTCATTGTTACAAGATCTTCAACTTTCCAGAAGGCCCCATCTCCGGAATCGGGCTGAAGAATTACGAAAATGCCCTTGAACTTGCCTTCCTAGCCTTTCTTCTATAATTTTTCCGCAACTTCAAGGGATCATAACTCTTTCACCATAGCTCGGATTGAGGTGCCGTTTTTTCCAGTGTTCTTGTAATTGAAAGATCTTCAACTTTCCAGTTGGCCCCACTTCCGGACTAAGGCTGCAAAATTACGAAAATGCCCTTCAACTCCCCGATTCTTGGTTTCTTTCACTATTTTGAGTTCTCTTTTCCATCTTTCTTGTATGAAATACCTGTAAAACACATAAGAGATACACAAAATACAAAATACTTGCCAAAAAGGGTTAGTATCATAGATATGAGACAAATACAAGCTATTTACACCGCACGGGATCGTAAAAATACCTAAATTAAGGGGATAAATGTGAAGAATTTATGCCTAATCAACAACGAAGTTGTAACGACGGGAAAGATGAATGATTCCTAACTCTGACTCGAAAAAGAAGGGAAAAATGATTTGGTTTTGAGAATGACTATACTAGATGCAATTATGAAATTATGAAAAGGTGCAATTATTCTAAATTACCTAAGATACTAATGAAGAAAGGTTTAAAACTTTAAACTATGTGATGAGATAAATAGGACGGGAATAGAATCCCCCAACCCTAGTGTATTGCAGGTATAATACTAATCGTCCATTAAATGATTAATTAGACCCAGAATTTAGTACTCCCAAGCATTACATATTTGTGGTTCAAGCCCGCATCATACTTAATCTGAGGACGAGTAAATCGGTATCACGATAGTTACCCTTAAATTGTATTCTAAATCATCCCGGTTACTCAGAAGAAAACGAGATCTTAACATCTACAATTTTCGTGTTCCTACGCAATATGGTCGTAATCAATCACCAAATTCAGAGCATTAATGTTATACACATGCAACTAACACATCAGGCTGGGTTCATACATCCCGGCTGTAGAAAATTTAGCCTAACATGTTGAAATTAATGAAAATAATTTTTGATTTGCAGAAAACCATGATTAAACTAAGGAAGAATTGTAGAACGATGTAGAAAGGAATTAAACAGAGGACATAACTCACTAATATTACCAAAGCAGTAACAACAGAAATTAAGAATACTTGTACTCAAAGAATTTCTGAATAATCTTCACTATTGGAATCAAAATTGTAAACTGTATCTAAACTAGGGTTTCTGAAAAAGAATGGAAAATTCTATTAATTCTCCGTTCAAATAATGATAAAAACTCGGGTTTATATATCCTACAAAAATTTAGGAGTTTTAGTTGCACTAGGACTCTCAAATAGAAGAAGATAAAATTTCAAATCTCGATAGCCGGACCGGTCCAGGACTTAGGCGGATCGGCTAGCTAGGAAAGCGGATCGGTTCTTTTAATTTTCTGGCGGACCGGTCCGGGGCGGACCGATTCTTTTATTTTTCTTCCTTCTTCGGTTTGATTTCGATCCGGGGTCCTCAGGATTTTTTCCCAACGGACTGGTCCGGACTGGGTGCGGATCGGTCTACCTCTTTAACTTTTTTCTCAACTTTGACTGCTCATATATTTCACACCGGGACTCCGATTGAGGTTCCGTTTCTTCCTATCTGCTCGTGAACTTGATACCTTCAACTTCTCTTTAGGTACCTCATTCGAATTCCAGGTAGAAATTACACTTTTGCCCTTTGGACTTTCCTTCTTTTCGTTTCTCGATTCTTCCGGTTTCTTTCTTTCTTTCTTTCTTTCTTTCTTGACATCAAATACCTGTAAAATCAATACGAAATACCAGAAACTCGGTGTACTCATTAGGGTAAGTCAGTAGCAAGATTATGAGATAAAATCAAATCAATTATGTTGTTCGAGATGCTAGAAGTAACTAAATTAAGGGATAAATTAGGAAGAATTTATGCCTAATCAAACCCCCCCTAACTTAGAACTTTGCGCGTCCCGAGCAATGTAAAAGAATCCTAGCACGACTCAACTCTTGAAAAATATTTTATTGGGATATAATACCTTTTTCGCGGGCAAGCGATTGCATTTAGCATATGCAACAACCCTTTCAACCCCTAGGTCATCCTAGTAGGACGAGTTGTGTCTTGTGAGGGTTTGCAGTGAATATACCCACAAAATTTAACTCAAAGAAAAAAAAATCAAAATACCTAAAAATTGTATAACTCAAACTTTTCCAGAAAATAGTCATCATCAAGTCATATTTACACGTCTCAAATCATAGTGCGTATGTGCGAAGCCAAAAATCGTATCACTAACTTCCACCGATTAATCATTACGTTACTTATCCGAAAATTTGTTTTGATTTCAAATTCTCACGGAATGCTCTCTCCAACGAATCACTTGGAATGTGGCTATTCTCTCGGTATGCGTGATAACAAAGAGTAAATATAATGGACGCAAAGTCACGCATAAAAGTATAAAAATGAAAATTTAATGGTGATAGGATCTCATCAACGGAATACGGTTTTAAAAAAGGGAACATTGCCTCTTTTTCTCGCATTCAATCTCTTTTATTATCTTTTGGTGTATTAGCTCTCCACGCGGTAACCAATTTCACAATTTAGACTTGGTTAGGACTTTTTCGGGTTTTAAGGCATATGGGGTAAAATGACTATGGTAGGAAGGATTGGAATTGGAAAAAGTCATTTATGATGTCCATTTGTGCTTATTCCGGGCTATTGCTCATTTTTTTCTTCTTTTTCTATATTTTTCTATTTTCCATTTATTTTCTTTTCTTGCTATTTTTGTTGAGCATATCTATTTTTTTCTTGCCCCTTTTTATGCACTTTTCGGACTTTAATGAATATTCTATTTTCTCAATTCCGGACAACTTGGTTTTTCGGGCTACTAAACAAAAAGGATAATCTATTTGGCTCAATTGGGTTACAAAATGGATGATTTTTCACAACTTTTTCTGGCCAATATTTTTGGGTGACAACCGAGTGCCTACTTCATTGTCCAAAATACCAATTGCGTTACCATATGTGTTTCGAGATAAATTAAGTTTAGAGATCAATTTTGGCATATTTTTCAAAGCAATATCACACACGTTTTTCATAATCGATCAAAATGAAAGGATTGAGATCCTCGATGACTTTTTAGGCGCTGAAAAGAACTTTGAGTTAACAATTAACCCGTATTGATTTAAAAACTCGCAAAAAGTGATAGGTTCGAATCTCATCGGGTTTGTTAATCTCCACACTAATTCGCTAAGACGTCAATTTTTACTCAATTTCCATCTTTAGTCAATTTTGGCTTTGTGTATGTTGAATTTTACAACTTGAGACTTTAAACCGAATTTTAATGATATTTTTGAAAATTTTGAATTGCAATTTTTATTTATTTTGAACAAAAATATTTTTGGGTTTTTCAAAATTTATGATTTTTTTGAAAATTTCTGGGCATTTTTGAAAATTTGTGGAGTTTTAGAAATACGCACTTGTGACCTCCCCTAACTTAGACTTTTGCATTGTCCTCAATCAAAAAGGACTGAAATCTAAACAAGGCAAAATAATAAGTGCGATAAATAAAACAAATAAATGGAGAAAATGCAGATTTTATAGCAAATAAGACTGTGGTACAATTACAAGGAAAAGCATACACCCATGTGAAACAGGAAAAGTACATAAAAATTGCCACACACACACATATAGCTTCGCTGGGGCGGGGGTTGGGAGGAACCGGGCGCGTCGGGACCATAGGGGTCATAGAAGTAGGAGGGCAATGGATCGTTGGGATCCCCTTAGCGTCGATATATGTCCGCTTGGACCCGGAACATCATGCTCGTATCGCGACGGTAGTCGGTCAAAAAGTTACCGAAGCTCGTCTCAAGAGCCTCCATACGGTTTGTGAGGTCACTACCCGCCCACTCAAAATCTGGGTCGTCTTCTTCGTTCGCCGACTCTTCATCTGGACCGACGTCACCCATTTCGACATCCGCACCGGCGGCCTGTTCTTCCCATTCGTCGCTCTCGCTCGAGGAAGCCTCTTCTTCACTATCACTTCCTCGCCTTGCCCGAAGGACAGCTAGCTGTTTGGTGCTCTTAGTGCGGGTCCCCTGTCCAAAAGGACCGAGGATGCGAATTTGGTCGAGCGGCGCCGCAATGCCAGCGTCCTTGAGGATGGAAGTGATCAAACGGGCGTAGGGAAGGGGGCAACACCTTTCTCATCCAGGACTGCGACTATGATGTCGGCGTATAAGGTGCAAGCCAAGTTGATGGAAGTGTGTGGGTCAAAGAGGTGGTAGGTCAAGGTGGCCTGACGGGGCCGGATCGCTGAGTCGTTTAATGTTTGCAAGATGTTTGCACACACGATTTGGAAGGTGAGGCGTGCCTTCTCATTGCGGCAGCCCACCGTGAAAGTTTGCCCCGTCGATTCAACATCGGGGGCAATGCGGTCCATGATCAATTACTTTGCGACCGGGGTGATGTTCTGAGGGTAAGTGAATTCTTGGACGTCGGGAACATCGTATTCGACCAATTTGGCCGTGAGGAGGGCCAATGAAAAGGGGACAACGGTCCCATCCACGTAAGCTTGAGCCTCGAATTGGCCCTTCCGAACAAGGGTGCCATAAAAGGAGCGCACCTTGGCCGCCCAAGCCGCTTCATATGGTTCCTTGAGGAATCGGCACCAACCCCTAGCCATGAAAAGGATGGTGACGGAGTGTGGCAGACCGGTCCATTCGACAGCACGCTCCAAATGGAGTTTGTGGTCCGGACAGAAGAACCGATGGCACCATCGCTCCTCTTGGCGGGAACGAAATTCCCCATGGCCGGAGGGGTGAATGTCGGTGGAGTCGTATTTGGTGGGGGCAGGGCGTTGGGCCATGATAACGAGAGAGATTTTGCTGGAAAATTAGGGAGGGAGAAGAGAGGAGTTTGGTTGAAGGTGTGGAGATAAAAGGAGGGTTTGGGTGGTTATTTATAGGTGAAAGGGTGGGGGCAGGGTTTGGATTTGGAGGGAAAAGGTTTGGAGGGAAAAAGGGGTGTATTTGGGAGGGAAAGGTTAGGCTTGGGAGTGGTGTGGACGAGTTTGGAGGGAATGAATGGGATTGGGGAGAAGGGGGTGAACCTTGGAAAAAGGGAAAAAATTTTGTAGACAGCGGACCGGTCCTTTAATATGCAGGCCAATTCGACTACCGGACCGGTCCGGCTCAAAATTAAAGGAACCGATCCGAGTCGGACCGATTGGGCCCTAAAATAAAGGAACCGTTCCAGCTCTTGTTTTTAAGCTGGATTTTCCCCTAACTTAAATTCGATCGCTCTTCTCCGATAATTTTCAGTTTCACAACATGCTCCCTATCAATTTTGGACTAAAAACCTCTTGATATCACTGGTCAATTCATCTTGACTAAATTTCCCAAAAATGTGATTTCTTTCTCCCGAATGTACCCTAATCCTATCGATACTTACTGCACTTGCGACTCTCACTACACAAATGACTCTCACTACACACACGACTCTCACCCCATACGCGTCGGGGGTGCAACGACCTCGCTGTAATAGCTCACTCTACCCTGTAAATGGGGTCCGACAACCAAACGGTGTTGACTTCTTCCACACACGCCTCTAAATATGGCTTTAGGCGTTGTCCATTTACTTTGACTATATTTTCCCCTTTCAAATCGTCTAATTCAAATCTCCATGAGGGAAAACATTATTCACAACGAACGGGCCAGACCATCGTGATCGCAACTTGCCCGGAAAGAGGTGAAGCCGAGAGTTATAAAGAAGCACTTTTTACCCGGGAAGAAACTCTTTGCGTCGAATGATGCTATCGTGAGGGAGTTTCATCCTTTCTTTGGGAATTTTAGCATTCTCATACGCATCATTGCGTATTTCTTCTAACTCGTTCATTTGAAGCTTGCGAGCTTCACCGGCCTAATCCATGGCATAGTTTAACTCCTTAATCGCCCAATAAGCCTTGTGCTCTAATTCCACGGGAAGATGGCAAGGTTTTCCATACACAAAGAGAAAAGGGGACATGCCGAGTGGATTTTTATATGCGGTACGATAGGCCCATAGCGAATCGTTCAATCTAAGTGACCAATCTTTTCGGGTAGGATTGACGGTCTTTTCAAGAATGTTCTTGATTTCCCGATTCGCTAGTTCGGCCTGCCCATTCGTTTGTGGGTGATAAGTCGTTCCAACTTTGTGAACGACTCCATACTTTCTCATTAGCTTCTTGAATGGCCTATTGCAAAAGTGCGTGCCATTATCGCTGATTATTGCTTTCGGAGCACCGAAGCTGGAAAGTATGTGTTCCTGTAGGAACTTAATCACCACTTTGTTATCATTTGTCTTGGTAGCTATAGCTTCCACCCATTTAGAAACGTAGTTTACCGCAATAAGGATGTATAGGAAACCAAAGGACGGGGGGAAGGGACCCATGAAGTCAATACCCCTACAGTCGAATATCTCAATGATGAGTATGGGGGTAAGAGGCATTATGTCTCGTTGGGTAATGACTCCCATCTGTTGGCACCTATTGCAAGATTTACAAGCCGCGTTCATATCCCGGAATATTGTGGGCCAATAGAGGCCACATTGCAGAATTTTAGCGACCATCTTTTTCGTTGAAAAGTGGCCTCCATAAGCTTACAAATGACAAAACTGGATGACTTTCGGGATCTCGTCATTCGGTACACATCATCGGATGATTTGATCGGCGCAATATTTAAAAAGGAAGGGATCGTCATAGAAAAACATGCGTGACGAAGTAATAAACCTCTTTTTATCTTGCGGTGTCCAGTCAGGAGGGACGACTCTCGTGACAAGGTAGTTCACTATATCCGCAAACCAGGGCAAGGAAGAGGTAGAAAAAAGTTACACATTCGGAAAGTATTCGTCTATGGGTATGGGATCACTAGGTACGTTGAACGAAAGCCGTGATAAGTGGTCGAAAACGACGTTTGCTACTCCTTTCTTATCTTTAATCTAGAGATTAAACTCTTGTAGGAGTAGGATCCACCTTTTGAGGTGCGACTTTGCGTCTTTCTTTGCAAGTAGGTATTTCAAATACGCGTGGTCGGTGAAGCAAGTAATGGTAGAACCGATAAGGTATGACCTAAATTTATCAAGGGCAATGACTACCGCTAGCAACTCCTTCTCCGTGGTAGAGTAGTTGAGTTGTGGTCCGGTAAGAGTCCGGCTAGCGTAATAGATGACATGAGCCTTTTTATCTTTTCTTTGGCCCAAAACAACCCCTATCGCAAAATCGCTAGCATCAAACATTAGTTCGAATGGTAAAGACCAATCCGAAACTTGCATGATGGGAGCGGACACAAGCATGGTTTTCAGTTTTTCAAAGGAGCTTTGACATGCTTCCGTCCACTCGAATGGGGTGTCCTTCATGGGTAGGTTTCTTAAGGGTCTAGCGATGGTGATAAAGTCCTTAATGAACCTTCGATAAAACCCCACGTGGCCCAAGAAGGATCGCACATCTTTGAGCGATCTTGGTGGGGGAAGGTCAGCTATGACATCTATCTTTGCCCTATCAACTTCTACTAAATTCTTTTCCACACACCAGGCAAGTACTTTTTCTAGTTTTTCTAGACAACGATCGAAAGAGGTGCCAAAAATACTAAAATCATCCATGAACACTTCGAGTCCTCTCTCGACCATGTCGCTAAATAGGCTCAACATGCACCTTTGAAAGGTCGCGGGTGCATTACACAAGCCGAATGGCATACGTTTGTAGGCAAACGTACCGAAAGGGTAAGTGAAGGTCATTTTCTCTTGGTCAAGTACATCTAACTCAATTTGGTTATATCCGGAATAACCATTAAGGAATCAATAGTAAGGGTGGCCCGCTACTCTCTCAAGCATTTGATCAATAAATTGTAAGGGGAAAGGGTCTTTCCTAGTTCCCGCGTTGAGTTTCTGGTAATCAATGCAAACGCGCCACCCGGTGGTGGTACGTTGGGGAACTAGCTCTCCATTAGCATTCTCAATCACTGTCATGCCTGACTTCTTCGGGACGACTTGAATAGGTCTCACCCACTTGCTATCCGAGATTGGGTAGATAATCTCGGCATCCAATAATTTCTTAATCTCGATTCTCACTACTTCTTTCATATTGGTATTTAGCCTTCTTTGCATTTATCTTGAGGGCTTGACATCCTCTTCGAAATGGATCTTGTGAGTGCAAATCAAAGGACTTATCCCCTTCAAATCAGCAATGCACTAACCAAAAGAAGTTTGGTGCTTTCTCAGAATTTTCAACAATTTACCCTTCTGCTCTTCGTCTAGGCTAGAGGAGACAACAACGGGAAATGTCTCTTCCTCTCTTAGGTATGAATATTTAATATGGGAGGGGAGTTTCTTCAATTCAAGGGTTGGAAACTTTTCGTCGGAGGGAACCATGCGTGTATCCCTCAGTGGTAACTCCTCGAAGCTAGAAACCCAATTTACATCTCTCGCGTCCTCGTCCGACGCTCTCTCATCGAGTAACTCTCTCAACTCCCCAACCTCCCTTTCGTAGTCGGTATACATCCCCTCACTCTCGTGTCTCAACACTAAATAGGACCCTAAGGCGTCGCCACAATAATTCTCCTCAAAGTACTCCTCTACTATCTCATCTATGAAGCTCATCGCGTGAAGATCATCTTCTTCCCCCGTATGTTGGGCTATGTGGAAGATGTTGGTCTCTAAGGTCATGGTCCCAAAAGTGAGTTGCATTCGCCCATTCTGAGTATTGATGATTGCGTTAGCCGTAGCTAAGAACGATCACCCAAGGATGATGGGAACATGGTTGCTCGAGGTGAAGGAGGGCTCCATGTCCCAAATGACAAAGTCTACCGGGAAGTAGAAAGTGTCAACTTGGACGATCATGTACTCAACTATGCCTCTTGGGATCTTCACGGTTCGATACGCTAATTGGAGAGTGACTTTTGTGGGCTTGAGATCACCCAAATCAAGATGCCTATAAATGGAATAAGGGAGGATATTGACACTTGCTCCCAAATCAAGTAAGGCTTTTTCGATTTTGTTTTCTCCAATGATGCAGGAATGGTGGGTGCATCGGGATCTTTAAATTTAGATGGGAGATCATTCAGTAGAATGGAGCTCACGTTCTGTGCTATAAAGACATTCTTCTTTACCTCCATCTTTCTTTTTATCGTTAACAAGTCTTTGATGACTTTAGCATAAGCTGGAATTTGCTTATTGGCATCGAGGAAAGGTAAGTTCAGCTTTACTTGCTTTATTACGTCTAGCACATCCTCACGTGGGTTTCCTTTATGGGAAGGAATCAACCTTTGGGGAAACGGTGCCGCGGAGGGTGGTTTCACTACTACCTAAGGCTCACTAGTGTCTTCTTTGTCACTCTCATTCAAGGGGACATCTTCGTCCTCTTTCGTGTCGGGTGAAATCTCCTTATCTTTCATTGTGTCGTGTGGGGAAGGTGATAAATCAACGACTCTCCCACTACGAAGAGTGCTCACAGCTTGACATTGCTCCTGATGTTCAGTAGAGGTGGATGTAACACTAGTTTGACCTTGGGGAGGTCTTTGGCCCTGGGCAGGAAACTTGCCCTTCTCTTGAACACTCAACGAGGATTGTATCTTTGACAGACTTGTATTGATGTCACTGATTAGGCGATCATATCTAGAATTGGTCGCAGTCTGGCTAGTGATAAATCGATTCATAGTATCCATCGAGTGTTCTCCGCGGTGGCAGGATATATGCTTCTTGAGGTGGTGGTGCTTGCACATGTCCTTACATGTGTGGAGCTTGTTGAAAGAGTTGGAGGAGGGGCAACATGGGAAGTAGGGTTCATCGCAGCATGTTGTTGCCCATAGCTAAACCCAGGATGGTTTTTCCATGAAGGGTTGTAAGAATTCTCACGCGGTGCATCGAAATTACCCTTAAATCCTCCTATACCACTAACTTGCTCCTGAAGCAACACTTTATAGGCGGGTATAGTCGGGCATTCCTCAGTTGCATGTCCCACCTCACAAATCGCACATACCTTCTCAATGGGATTTGGGATGGATCCAGCTGGTCCTCTTCCCACTACCTCACATAGGTCTCGATATCCTTTCTCAAGAGTTTCCAATCGACTATCCGTCATAGAGTTCTTATCTACGTGAAATAGTATGGACGCCGACGGAGTGGTGGTCACTTGACGATTTCAATTTTGAGCATTAGGATCAGAAGTATCCCAGGATTGGGTAGTCTCGACGACATACCTCAGGTGCAGCTCAGCATCGTGGGCATCTAAATCGATAAACGGACCACTCCCCATGGTTTCAACGAGTTACTTGGAGGTAAGGTTCAACCCATTATAGAGAAAAGAAATGATTTGTGCCGTATCAAATCCATGATGGAGGAATGAAGCAACAAACTCATTGAAACGTTCGTGACATCGATGAAATGGCTCTTGTGAGTAAAAATCATAGGACTTATCCCCTTCAAATCAGCAATGCACCAACTAAAAGCACTTTGGTGCTTTCTCGGAATCTTCAACAATTTACCCTCCTACTCTTCGTCAAGGCTAGAGGAGACAACAACATGAAATGTCTCATCCTCTCTTAGGTATGCATATTTAATATGGGAGGGGAGTTTCTTTAATTCAAAGTTTGGAAACTTTTGGTCGGAGGGAACCATGCGTGTATCCCTAGGTGGTAACTCCTCGAATCTAGAAACCCAATTTACATCTCTCACGTCCTCGTCCGACGCTCTCTCATAGAGTAACTTTCTCAACTTCCCAACCTCTCTCTCGTAGTCGGTGTATATCCCCTCACTCTCGTGTCTCTCTACACTAAACAGGACCCTAAGGCGTCGCCACAATAATTCTCCTCAAAGTACTCCTCTACTATCTCATCTATGAAGCTCACCGCTTGAAGATCATCTTCTTCGCCCGTATAATGGGCTATGTGGAAGAAATTGGTTTCTAAGGTCATGTTCCCAAAAGTGAGTTGCATTCGCCCATTTCGAGTATTGATGATTGCGTTATCCCTAGCTAATAATGGGCGCCCAAGGATGATGGGAATATGGTTGCTCGAGGTGAAGGAGGGCTCCGTGTCCCAAATGACAAAGTCTACCGGGAAGTATAAAGTGTCAATTTGGATGATCACGTCCTCAACTATGCCTCTTAGGGTCTTCACGGTTCGATCCGCTAATTGGAGAGTGACTTTTATGGTCTTGACATCACCCAAATCAAGTTGCCTATAAATGGAGTAAGCGAGGATATTAACACTTGCTCCCAAATCAAGTAAGGCTTTTTCGATTTTGCTTTCTCCAATGATGTAGGAAATGGTGGGTGCACCGGGATCTTTAAATTTAAGCGAGAGATCGTTCAGTAGAATGGAGCTCATATTCTGTGCTAGAAAGACATTCTTCTTTACCTTCATCTTTCTCTTTACCGTTAACAGGTCTTTAATGACTTTTGCATAAGCTGAAATTTGCTTAATGGCATCGAGGAAAGGTAAATTTAACTTTACTTGCTTTAGTACTTCTAGCATGTCATCGCATGGGTTTTCTTTATGGGAAGGAATCAACCTTTGAGGAAACGGTGCCGTGGAGGGTGGTTTCACTACTACCTCGGGCTCACTAGTGTCAACTTTTTCACTCTCATTCAAGAGGACATATTCGACCTCTTTCGTGCCGGGCAAAATCTCCTTGTCTTTTGTTGTGTCTCATGGGAGAGGTGATAAATCAACGACTCTACCACTAGAAGAGTGGTCACAGCTTGACATTGCTCCTGATGTTCAGTAGAGGTGGAGCTAGCACTAGTTTGACGTTAGGGAGATCTTTGGCCTTGGGCAGGAAACTTTCCCTTCTCTTGAACACTCAACGAGGATTATATCTTTGACGGACTTGTATTGATGTCGCTGATTAGGCGATCATATCTAGCATTGGTCGCAGTCTGGCTAGTGATAAACCGATTCATAGTATCCATTGAGAGTTCTCCGCGGTGGCGGGATATATGCTCCTTGAGGTGGTGGTGCTTGCACATGTCCTTGCATGTGTGGAGCTTGTTGAAAATGTTGTGGTGGAGGAGGGGCAACATGGGAAGTAGGGTTCATCGCAGCATGTTGTTGCCCATAGCTAAACCCAGGATGGTTTTTCCATGAAGGCTTGTAAGAATTTCCGTGCAGTGCACTGAAATTACCCTTAAATCCTCCTATACCACTAACTTCCTCTTGAAGCATCACTTTGTAAGCGGGTATTGTCGGGCATTCCTCAGTTGAATGTCCCGCCTCACAAATCGCACACACCTTCTCAATGGGATTTGGGATGGATCCAGTTGATCCTTTTCCATATACCTCACCTAGGTCTCGAAATTCTTTCTCCAGCGTATCTAATCGATTGTCCGTTATAGAATTCTTATCTACGTGAAATAACCCGTACGCCGACGGAGTGGTGGTCACTTGACGATTTCGATTTTGAGCATTAGGATCAGAAGTATCCCATGATTGGGTAGTCTCGACAACGTACCTCAGGTGAAGCTCAGCATCGTGGGCATCTAAATCGACAAACGGACCACTACCCATGGTTTCAACGAGTTGCTTGGAAGTAAGGTTCAGTCCATTATAGAGAAAAGAAATGATTTGCACCGTATCAAATCCATGATGGGGGAATGAAGCAACTAAATCATTGAAATGCTCGTGACATCGATGAAATGGGTCATTTTTAGATTACCTGAATGCTTGGATTTGAGCCTTTATGGAGATCGTTCGATGTAGTGAGAAGAATTTCTTGAGAAATCTAGATTACAACTCATTCCAAGATGGAATCTAGCTTGGAGGTAGAGACCATATCCAGGTCTTCGCTTTATCTTTTTGCGAGAAGGGGAAGAGTTTGATGCGGATCACCTATTGTGTGCAAGTTTGATCATTGAGAGTATCACACACATCCTCAAATTCCCTGATATGAAGATATGGCTTTTCAGAATCCATACCATGGTAATGGGGTAGCATCTGGATCATCCCGTTTTTGAAATGAAATTTCCCTGCATTGTATGGGAGTATAATGCATCCCGGAGTGACAGTGCGCTCGGGATATAATATTTCTCTCAGCGGGCGGTATGGGGCCTCTTCCTCCCTGGCGACTGCACTACCGTGTTGCGACATCTCCCTCTTTCTTACTGACTCGGTGTCCTCACTTGGTGTACTCGGAGTCTGCTCTGAAGTGTGTCCTAAGAAAGAAAACATAGTGTTATTGGAGATTGAGTGTGACGGTGTGGGAGGTGGAATCCAGAACTGTGGGGCATTAGGAGTGTGGGGGCTATCAGGGTCGTACTCAACTACTATTGGATTTTCGTGAATACTGGTTGGAGTATTATGGGGTGTGGGAGTGAGTTCAGAATTTTGCATTAACAGCTTGTGAGAGATGATGGTGAATCATTTTGTGCTTTTTGAATTTTTTTTTATGTTTTTGGATTTTTGGAAATTTTTGGTCAAAGTTTTAGATTGACTCGATCTAATACTAAGTCTACCTAATTCCCCGGCAACGGCGCCAAAAACTTGATGCGACTCAGAAAATATCTTAAATGTGTGTTCACTCTAGGCTCAAGTGCAAGCCTGTCGTGTTAGTAATAAACCCGGTAAGTCGGGATCGTATCCACAGGGAACTAGGATAACGAAGTTGTAACGACGGGAAAGATGGATGAATCCTAACTCTGACTCTAAAAAGAAAGGAAAAATGATTTGGTTTTGAGAATGACTATACTAGATGCAATTATGAAATTATGAAAAGGTGCAATTATTCTAAATTACCTAAGGCACTGATGAACAAAGGTTTAAACTTTAAACTATGTGATGAGAAAAACAGGACGGGAATACAATCCCCCAACCCTAGTGTATTGCAGGTATAATAATAATCGTAAATTTAAATGATTAATTAGATCCAGAATTTAGTACTCCCAAGCATTAGGTATTTGTGGTTCAAGCCCGCATCATACTTAATCTGAGGACAAGTAAATCGGTATCACGATAGTTACACTTAAATTGTATTCTAAAGCATCCCGGTTACTCAGAAACAAATGAGATCAAAAGATCTACAATTGTCGTGTCCCTATGCAATACGATCGTAATCAATCACCAAATTCAGAGGATTAATGTTATGCACATGCAACTAACACATCAGGTTGGGTTCATGCATCCCGACCGTAGAAAATTTAGCCTAGCATGTTGAAACTAATGAAAATAATTTTTGATTTGCATGGAACCATGATTAAACTAAGGAAGAATTGTAGAACGATGTAGAAAGTAATTAAATAGAGGAAATAACTCACTAATCTTACCAAAGCAGTAACAACAACAATTAAGAATACTTGTAATCAGAGAATTTCTGAATAATCTTCACTATTGGAATCAAAATTGTAAACCGTATCTAAATTAGGGTTTCTAAAAAATAATGGAAAATTCTATTAATTATCCATTCAAATAATGATAAATACTCGGGTTTATGTATCTTACAAAAATTTAGGAGTTTTAGCTGTACTAGGACTCTCAAATAGAAGAAGATAGAATTTTAAATCTCGATAGCCGGACCGGTCTGGGGCTTAGGCAGTTAGGTCCGGGGCGGATCGATTCTTTTATTTTTCTTCCTTCTTCGGTTTGCTTTTGATCCGGGGTCCTCTGGATTGTTGCCCATCGGACCGGTCCGGACTGGGGGCGGATCGGTCTACCTATTTGACTTTTTTTCAACTTTGACTGCTCATATCTTTCACACCGGGACTCCAATTGAGTTTCCTTTTCTTCCTATGTGCTCGTGAACTTGATACCTTCAATTTCTATTTAAGGTACTTCATCTGAATTCCAGGTAGAAATTACACTTTTTCCCTTTAGACTTTCCTTCTTTTCGTTTCTCGATTCTTTCGGTTTCTTTCTTTCTTTCTTGACATCAAATACCTATAAAATCAATACGAAATACCAGAAACTCGGTGTACTCGTTAGGATAAGTCAGTAGCAAGATTATGAGATAAAGTCAAATCGATTACGTTGTTCGAGATGCTAAAAGTAACTAAATTAAGGGATAAATTTGGAAGAATATATGCCTAATCAGCACAGTCACTTATGCCACATTGATCTTGTTTCAAAAGATGATTCAGATATAGCAAGATTGTGGTATTATGACATTTGGCACCTCCTCAAGTATGGTAGGTTTTCATAGAACTCTGACAATAAAGATCGTGCAACCCTTCGTAGGTTGGCTGGTCAGTACATTATATGTTACTGGGCACTTTTCAAAAGAAATATTAATGGAACCCACTTGGATTGCATAGTAGGGGCTGGGGTCGAAGACGTGATGTAGAAAATACATAGTGGAGAATATGGACCTCAGATGAACGGTCATATGCTTTAAAAAAAATCATCAGTCAGGGATATTACTAAACCACCATGGTTTAAGACTGCGTTGCTTACATCAAAAGATGCATCAAATACCAACAGTTTACCAACATTCAACACTTGCCTCCCCGAGAGTTATAAAATATGGCTTTTTCCTGACCCTTCTCCACTCGAGGCATTGACATTATTGGGAAAGTTACTCCTAATACATTAAATCGGCATGAATTCATCCTGGTCGCCATTGACTAATTCATAAAATAGGTTGAATTCGAGTCGTATGCATACTTAAATGCAAAGAAAGTGTCTAAGTTCATCAGGAAAAACATCATATGTCACTACAAATTTCCCCACGAAATGGTAACCAATAATGGGTCCCATTTTGAGGCTGAAGTCACAGAGCTAGTCGATGAGTAGGGAATTAAAAAACACAAGTCTTGTCCTTACCGACCGCACACCAACGGGGCTATCAAATCCGCCAATAAAAGCCTCAAGACCATCAGCAGCACGATGATCAAAAGTTATAGAGACTGTGCTGGCCGAATTCCATACGCACTTTGGAACTACCGTACATCCATCAGAACCCCCACTAGGGTTACCCCTTACTCTCTAGTATAGGGAATGGATGTGGTCCTACCTATTGAACTTAAACTACCTTGCCTGCGGGTCATGCTCAAAAGTTAGGTTAGTGAAGAAGACAGGTAGCAAAGTCGTTATAACGAACTTGTTCTCTTAGATGAAAGAAGATTGAAAGCCCCATATCATATACAAGGGTACCACTGCTTTATTATGTGAGCGTTCAATAAAAAGGCCAAGGACCGCGGTGCCTAAGAAGAAGATCTTGCCCTCAAGGAAGTCATAGAAACTATTTAGGATCTATGGCCATCCAAGGAGGGGATGTAGGGCTTCCCTCTAGCGTGCGCGCGGGATTGAGCCCTTTCTCGGGGTTCTCGGTTGTTGTCAATGTGGGATAATATGTAGAGATAGAGTCGCCAGCCTTTTGCACAAAACGAGAAAAAGAAATATTGCGGCCTCGAGAACGGCATCAAGGAAAATACTTATGATTACAAAACCAGGTCGTTCAAAGGTCCAAGGACTAAGTTACAGAATGGGAAGGAGTTAGGTACCCATCCCGACCTTTTGGTCTCTCATGAGCATGTGTTAATCTTCTCCTATTAGACTCCGTGAAGTGTGTGCTTATGAATAATATAGATGGAAAATGGAATGAGTTCATCCATAGGAGTGTTCCTAAAAAATACGGAGTGAGTTCATCCATAGGAGTGTTCTTAAAAAATAATAATTCAAAATATAATGTAAGTGTTTGTCAAATCACAAGTCGTTATAGAAGAACGAATGTATACATCGGACAAGACAGAAGCATGTAAGAATTTGACATACATTAGGAATATATAATATGAAAATAATATTACAAATGCGCATAAGGAAGGACTCGAATCTTAAGATTTATCCAAGAGGCCTACGTAGCCCAAGGGACATCAAAGTCCACATAGTTCGAAGGTAACATAGGGTGGGGTTTAAACCATAAATCCAAACGTGGGATTCCTCTTATATGTGTGTGCAGAGATTAATGTGCTTCAAGTGTGAGAATCCTCTTTTTAAATTTGTAGATAGACCCATTTTTTTCTTTTTTCTTGTTTTTTTTTTTATGAAAATAGAGTATGTGCAAATACTACTAATAACGGTTTGAGATTAATGTATGTGATGTAATGAAATAAAGCTCTAAAGTTGAAATAAAATAACAAATACTAAAATAAGAAACTTTGATGGAGAATTAGACCTCATTGTGAATACTTGAAATGGATCTTGAGTATAGATATGCTAATTTTGCAATGAGGTGAAGGTGGTATGAGGAGATGGGGGGGGGGGGGGATTTACTAAATGGAGTATGAAAAGGATGGAATGGAAGTTGGGAAATGGGATTTTTATGAAGAGAACAACTCTGAATTCGAGAAAATTTTCTCTGAATTGCTGAGAGGGATGTTCAGGGGTTCTTTTCAAAGTGAGTTCATGGCCTCTATTTATAGGGACAAGGGGGTGCCGATCGGCATGGTCCTGGACCTGCCTATCGACATAGAACCCTAGACACGCTGCCGATAGGTAGGGTCCTGAGGGTTCCATTCGACAGTCTGGGATAATTTTTTTAGAAAAATGGTCATAAAATGTGAACCGTAAATCAAAATTGTGCATAGGGTGGACCATTAGAAAGGTTATTCAGATCCCTTTAAGAATCCATTGATCCACTCTTGGGTACAGGAGTTGAACAAGGTCAAACGGGTCCCGAAAGTGCCCGTTTGTCATTAGACAATAAGTTTTCAGAGGAAAACAGATCGTTTGATAGAACCATAAGGATGATTCACGCACGGGATAGATCATTGGAAAGGGTATTCAGTGACCTTCGAGATTTCATTCAGCTTCGTTCAGTTCAGAAAGTTGACTAAGGTTAAACGGGTCCCAAAAACACCCGATGACCTTTTAGAGTGAAATGGGGTTTTCTTCCGTACCGTAAGGCTAATTCATGAACATGGTGGACCATTGGAAATGAGATTCATATCCCTTTGAATATTCATTGAGCTTTGCTCAAGCCAGAGAGTTAACCGGAGTCAAATGAGGCCCAGGAGTGCCTGGTAGCCTCTAGATCGATTTTCGGAGTAAAACAAACCATTTATTCGTACCGTAAGGCCGATTCGTGCATATAGTGGACTATTAGAAAGGGGATTTAGAGTCCTTTGAAGATTCATTGATATTTTTCTCAAGCAATAAAGTTGACTAAATTTAAACGGGGCTCGAGAGTGCTTATTGGCCTCTACATAGTTTTCAATAGTGAAACGGATTGTTCGTCCGAATCATAAGGCAAATTCACGCATGGGTCATATCGTTGGAAAGGGTATTAAGGGACCTTCAAATATTTATTGAGTTTTTGCTCCGATGAGAAATTTAATCGAAGTCAAACAAGGCTTGAGAGTACCCAATGGCCTCTAGATCGATACTCGGAGTATGACCTAGGGTTTACGGTGAATGAATGAGTGTTAGGGACCTAAGGAGGTGCCTAGGGGATCCTAAGATATGTCATATACTGAGAGACCCTTGATGGGAGATCTTGGAATAAGTGAAGGTCTTCGAATGATAGACACCACATCGACATTGGGAAGAGGATTTAAGGATAATTGTATGAACCTAGAGGATGAGGGTGACCAATTCATAGGCTTGAGATTAGTTCTAAGGACCTAAGGAGATGAGGATGACCGATTAAGTGGGTCGAGGTCAATTATGAGGACCTAAGGAGATGATGATGACCGATTAAGTGGGTCGAGGTCAATTATGAGGACCTAGGGAGGCGAGGATGACCGATTAAGTGGGTCGAGGTCAATTATGAAGACCTAAGGGGATGAGGATGACCAATTCAGCGGGTCAAGGATGTGTTAAGATTAGTCCTAAACGGATAAGGAGACCAATTCAGTGGGTTAAGGTCATTTTAAAGTCGTGATGGGGATGACCAATTTTGAGGGCCGAGTTAATTTTTAGGGCCTAAAGTTGTGACGAATAATTCTGAGGGTCGAAGTCAATTCTAAGGACCTAGAGTTGTGACAACCAATTCTGAGGGTCGAGGTAAATTCGGAGGACCTAAAGTTGTGACGACCAATTCCTAGGGTCGAGGTCAATTCTAAGGACCTAAAGTTATGATGATCAATTCTGAGGGTCGAGATAAATATTGAGGACCTAAATTTATGACAACCAATTCTGAGGGATGAGGTTAATTCTGAGGACCTAAAGTTGGGGCGATCAATTATGAGGACCTAAATTTATGATGACCAATTCTGAGGGCCGAGGTCAATTCTGAGGACCTAAATTAATGACGACCAATTCTGAGGGTCAAGGTCAATTACGAGGACCTAAAGTTAGGGCGACCAATTTTGAGGGCCGAGGTCAATTCTGAGGACCTAAAGTTCTGACGACCAATTCTGAGGGCCAAGTTCAATTCTAAGGACCTAAAGTTATGACGACTAATTCTGAGGGCCGAGGTGAATTTTGAGGACGTGAAGTTAGGGCACAATGAATTGTTCTCTTAGGGAAATTAAAATTATTTTTCGGGGTTGTAAGTGCACTTGTGGTTCCGCTGGGGATTGTGTTGTCTTGATACTCCACTGGGGGATGTTTAGTTTTGAGGTTCCTATTGGGGAATTGTAGTAGATTTGGATGCAGGCGCATCATTATTTTTTCTATGGTGTATGCTGAGGATAATAGTGTAAGATTACTCTTTCTAGAGATTTTCAGAGTTTGTAATGGGTTTAGTGATCCAAACATGATTTTCTTGAGGGAAATAATGTTCTATATTTTCAGGACTTTTTGGAATTTTTTTGATCAATTTCAAGATTATTCTTGCATTTTTTGTACAAAATTTAAAAGGGACTGCCGATAGGCAGGCTTGAGGGGGTACCAATCGGAAATGGAACGGACTATTAGGATTCCTTGGGAAGAGGAAAAGGCGGATTCTGATCGGTATGGGTGGATTTAGAACTTTTCTTTTGGGTGGATTATTGATTCTTTATTGGGGATGAAGGTGACCTACCCTTAGAGTCTTCCTTTGAGGGCCTCTGGGGCTATAGGCATATATGCGCAGATGAAACGATTAATGACGTATGAGTATGTGTACATCTGGTCTTGGGAGAGAGGGTTGTGATCCAGATGAGGTGACATTCGTTTCTGGTTCATTCCTTTTGAGATTTTCTTGTAGATTTTTCATTGCGACTAGAGGAGCTTGGTGTTGACCATGTTATATACTTGATTTAGAGACTTTGTACATAACAAGAAGACAAAAAGATATGCATCTTTTTTTCTTTATTATCTTGATTTAGTGGCTTACTCTACATGCACTTTCATTCGCTGTTGAGGTTTTATTTTGAGAAAAGTAAGAAAATTATGTTTTTTTTATAATTTTTGAGTAGAGAAAGGCCTTAGAGGCTTGGTTGTTAACGCTTCCCTTTGAAGGGACTTACTTTGAGAAAAAGTGTCTTTTGAAATTTTTGGATAGAGGAAGGCCTTGGAAGCTCAGTTGGAATATAGATGAGGTGATAGAAAGCTTGATGTAAAGTGGAACTTATCGCCTTTGTTGTGTTGTGTTGATTTTGGTGTGTCGGAGAGACTGTACTGGTGATGGCTTTCCTGAAGCTATTGAATGGAATCTACTAGCAGCGGCAGTACAATTCTAGTACCCCAAGGACCATGTCTTTCGTTTTGGCCTAGATGGGGTATGTACTACCTGTGAGGAACTCTCGATAACGTTGAGGGTTAGCTATAGTGCTATGGCATCTATGCTTGATTTTTCTCATTCTCCCCAGGCATTTCTGGTAGAGTTTCTCCATATTTCTCATTCGATGGCTCGACCTTTGGTTACTGGAGGGACTATTTCTCTTGAGACGATTATGTATTCAGTGAACCTTAAGGGCTTTGATGATGATGGATTTGTCAGAGTTGTTGCTTTGGGCCTTACTATGAGGCATTTACTAGTGACAGGGGACTTAATAGCTGATCCCAAAGTGGCTGTAATAGCGACATGGATGTCTTAGCACCATAATCCTGGGGCGGTGGTGCTGGCAAAGACCCTGAATGGTTTTGATGCTTGGAAAGAGGGATGTTTTGATTTTCTGAGGGGGAGCCCAGTGATGTTGTTCATGTGTCTTACAGAGACGTTTCATTTGGCGATCCCTCCTGAGTATCCCTTGGCGGGTGTTCCTAATTTCTTTGTTCGGCCTTTCTTCAGTTTCAGACCATCGGTAGAGAACTGGGTCAACTAGTTTGTGGAGCAAGGAGCACGGTGACTTCGCTAGTCGGCACCATGTTGGGGAAAATTGTAGCTTGTTTTGAAGCTAGGAGAGTACCGGTATGTGCGATTGGTTAGACTTTTCCAGACTTCCATTAATTTCCCCTCACGACTTCTACGCCAATTCAAACTTCTTCCCGATGGAAGACTTGACTGAATCATTACGGATGATGCCGGACACCTTGTGGAAGCACCGCCGACCATCTAGCCATCTGTAACAATCTGTAAAAGGGGCCTGACATGTGTCTAGGGACTACCTGAAGTGGTTATGGAAGTGGGTAGTGGACAATATTATGGTGGAAGAGACTGGATAAAGGTGGATCTTTCCTTCGACACCATGGAGGAAGGTGTTGTTGTTTCGTCATAACTTGTTAGGGCGTACTACTCCATCGAGCACATACAAAGTGTTAACCAGGAGTGGGAGGCTTGGGGACCTACGGGGGATGAGAATGATGATGAATTAGGGCCTTCTGGTAGTTGAAGACAATGTTTATAAAGTTGGGTAACATTTTGTGAAGCTAGGGTAATTTATATTTTAGGTAACTTTTGCGTTTTGTGTTTCTCGGTGGGGTCAGGGATAATTTTTGTAAAGATGGTAGGGATTAATTTTTTTAAAGATGTTTTTTATCAATGAAAGGGCGTGGTCTATTTAGATCCCTTCACTGATACTTTATGTAACAATGATGTATTCCCTTATTACAAATGAAAATGATTTTGATCTTATTTTGTTGTCACTCTTGATGAGTTTTGCATTTGAATTCTCTAAAACAACCACTAAGGCATACATAATCCTTTTGTTCATGTAAATGATAACATGGACCGCCATTCTTGGAGGTTAAAAATGAATAGCATTTTGTGAAAAAGAAGGGGACCATGCCCATGTATGGCATATGGTCTGCCTACGTACCTTTGTTTTTTTAAAATTTTCTTGAGTTTCATTTTGGAAAAAAAATGTTCTTTAGAAGAACAGGTCCCACGTAGTTCTGGGTAGGGGAATTGAAGAATTTTTTATAGAATAGAAGGGGGATGAGAAGAGTCATAGCACACCGAGATTTCAAATTAAGGATAAAATTTATTGAGATGATCCAGGTTGACTGGATGCACTATCTCTTCTCCGTCGAGGTCTGTGAGCATAGCGGCGCCGCCTGAAAACAATTTTCTTTACAATGTAGGGGCCACTCCAATTCGGTTTGAATTTTCCTTTGGGGTCTCAGACAGGTTCTATGATCTACTTGAGGGAAAGGTCTCATTCCTAGATACCGCGGTCCTTAACTTTTTGGTTGAATGACCGTGCTATCCGATGATGATACCCCTGTAAATGGTATAGATTCTTTAAGTCTCTTTTCATCCAAGAGTGATAACTTGTCAAAGTGGCTCTGATGCAAGTCTTATTCGATAATTTTTCTCTCGTTCATAAAGTGTAGGGAAGGCATTTCTAGCTCAATGGGCAGGACTGCTTCCATGTTGTACACTACAGAATAAGGGGTAACCCCAGTGGGCATTCTGATTGAAGTATGGTAGCCCCAAACGACGTAAGGGATCCCATTGGCCCAATCTCTGTAACTCTCAGTCATTTTGCTGATGATGGTTTTGAGGCTTTTGTTGGCGGCCTTGACATCACCATTTGTTTGGGGTTAGTAAAGGGAAGACTTGTGTCTCTGAATTCCATACTCGTCGACCAATTCCTTAACTTCATCTTCAAAGTCGAGTTTATTTCTGTTACTAACTCATGGGGAACTTTGTATCGATAAATAATGTTCTTTCTAATAAACTTGGCCACTTTTTTTGCATTCAACAATGTGTATGACTCGACTTCGACCCATTTAATGAAGTAATCAATGGCGACCACGATGAATTTGTGACCATTTGAAGCTTTGGGAGTAACCTTCCCTATGATGTGAATGCCCCAAGTGGAGAAAGGCTATGGGGATGTAACGTGGTACAATTCCAGAGGAGGTAAGTGTCGGATATTGGCAAACTATTGACACTTGATGCATCTTCGAATGTAAGCAGTGTAATATTGAACCATAGTGGTCCAATAGTACCCTTAACAGATAATCTTCTTAGTGAGCATATGACTATTCATCTGGAGCCCCCATTCTCCGTTATGAATCTTCTGTATCATTTCTTCAACATCGACCCCTTCTATGAAGTGAAATAGGTTCTATCAAAGCTTTTCTTGAAAAGCGCTTTATCACAGATGATATATTTGGCAAACAATTTGCGAAGGGTCGCACGGTCTTTCTTATATGCATCTTGGGGATACCTACCATGTTTGAGGAGGTGCCAAATGTCATAGTACCATAACTCGATCATATAGGAATCTTTCTTAGTGACGAGTTTAATGTGGTAGTAGTGGGTGGGCATAAATTATTTCTTAACGAGGAAAGGGGCCATTGTTATTCCCTCAGGCATGTCGACCATAGAGGCCAGGGTAGTAAGGGCAACAACTAGGCTTTTCTTTGTACGAGGAAGGTAGTGGAAGGTGACATTTTTACACATGGAGGCCAATTCTTCTAGGTGGGCGTGGAAGGCTAGGAGATTCTCATCTTTGACTTTTTATTTCCTGAGGATTTGGCCGACGATAAGGGAAGAGTCTCTATAGATATCTACGTGTCAGATTCCTTTCTTAAAGGCGATCTTGAGGCTTACAAAATATGCCTCATATTCAGTCATATTATTGGTGCAAGTTAATTCTAATTTGATGGCAATGGGGGTGTAAGAGTCATCAGGGGCGATCAGGAGTATCCTAATGTCGTATCCTTTTTTGTTGGCAACTCCATCAAAGAATATTTGCCATCTAAGGTCCTCTTGAGAGGTGCAGATAATGTCTTCATCTCAGAATTCAGATATCCAAACATCAGTTTCTTCCAAGGGGTTATTAGCAAGGTAGTCGAAGATGGATCTCCCTTTCATAACTTTTTATGTGACGTACATAACATCACCCAATATGCCATTCAACTGGTTATAGCAGGTTTTTCTAGCAGATATTTGATGGGATCCATTCGGGATACTAGTTTGATAAGAAAGGCAAGCATGTAGGGTCATAACTTCTGCGTGACCCAAACCTGGGTGGCATATGTTTTCTCTAAATCAGTGTAATTGACTTCATACCCGTCCAGTTTTTAACTAGCATAATAGATGGCTATTTACTTGCGAGATTCTTTAATGTATTGGGCTCTCAAAGTCCCTACTGTGGTATCTGTTATGGTCAAGTATTATAGGAGGGGGAGACCTAGCTGCAGAGGCATGAGCACCGTAGGTCGGGTGAGGTATTACTTGATTCACTCAAAGGCTTCTTGGCAGGCCTCATTCCAAACTTTACGCGAATCCTTTCGAAGAAGTTTGAAACTGGGTTCGCAGATGGATGTCAACCGACTGATGAACCGACTAATGTACTATAGCTTATCCAGGAATTTGCGGTCTTCCTTCTCCATCTGTGGTGGTGGCATCTCAAGTATGGCTTTCATCTTAGCAGGGTTTACTTCGATTCCCTTATCAACTACAATTAATCCCAAGAGTTTTCCTTTCATAATGCCAAAAATATATTTATGTGGAATTATCGAAGTCGTTCAAAGAACTTTCGGAAGGAGGGAATATGATTTTCTTGAGTCTTAGATTTAATCATCATTTCACCCACATAGACTTCAACCTCCTTATGAATAAGGCCGTGTAGGATGGTTATGGAAGCTCTTTGGTATGTAGGCTCGGCATTCTTGGGTCTGAATGTCTTAACAGTATGGCAGAAGGTTCCCTATGGGGTGATGAAGGAAGTCTTCTCTTGATGGTCAGTGTGCATATCTGGTTACATCCGGTGAATCCATCATCAAATGACTTGAGGGCATGGTTGGTTGTGTTATCCATGATCATGTCTATGTTCGGTAATGGGTAATCATCCTTTGGGGATGCTTTATTCAAATACCGTTAGTCGATGCACATGTGGACTTTTCCTCCCGACTTTGGCACATGGACGATATTAGCAAGACATGTTGGGTATTCAACTACACGAATGAAACCCACGTTCAACTGTTTGACAACTTTCTCTTCGACTTTGAGCAACCATTCGGTACGCAGTTTCCTTAGCTTTTGTTTGACTGACTTGCATTTTGGAAATATTGGGATCTTATGTTGAGCTATTTCTTGGTCAATGTCGGGCATGTCATCATAGGACTACGCGAAGACGTCTATGAATTCTTTTAGTAGTTCTTCAAATTGCGCCCTCTCATGGTCATTAGGGGTGGACCCTATTCTAATATCACGCTGGTGGCTGCTAGAACCAAGATTGATAATGACAGTCTCATCATCATTATTTGAATGCTATTATGTTGTTTGTTATTCTCCTTATTAAGATCAGTTAAGAATTTTTATTTGCAATATCATCATCATCATCATCATCATCAAAGGTTTGATTAGAATTATGACAATTAATGTAAGGCATAACAAGATACTCAAAATCCTCGTTTACCTTGTTGAAAGAGGTCTACATTAATATCAGGAAAAGAAAAATAACAATATATGAAGATATTTGGATGAGGTAAATAACAGGGTTAGGTTAAATCTGAGCAGTTTGAACTGGTACAGTACTCCAGTTGAGGAGAAGCATGTCAGCAACTTTGATTTGAGCGAATGGGTTTAACGACGTGGCATCAAAGCGGATCATACAGAGACTCAACCCCAATGTCTTCAGGTCGGATGAGTCTTTAAAATCACTTTCCTTAGAGTCTTTGGTAATTATTATGACTTTCTCGATGAGAGGTTGCACTTTATGTTTGTAGTCTTCGACCCAAGAGTTAATGTCTTGAAAGAATATTTCTAGCCCCGATTTCATCTTCTTGTCAACATGGTCATACCATATTTTAGGGAATCCATAGAAGGGGAAGTCTTCACCCTCCTTGATAAATCTTCCATTCAAAAAGTATCTGAAAATAGTATTTTCATCTTTGAAACTTTTTTTTTCTCTTGGTCGATATAGCGCTTTGAGTTAATCCGGTGAAGGTTGGTACCATGACACATGGGGAAAGGCCTCTTTCAGGATTATAAGCTTAAGGATACCTTGTTATCTTCGCTTTAGCCATATTCCGAGCATGAAATGCATGTTCTTAAACATCTAAATCACATTGACGTTGCTATGAGGATTGTATTTCGGACAAACTTGGTCTTTGAAGTTATCTCCTGCTGGAAGGGGAAGTGGATCAACTCTGAAACTAGAGAGAAGCATGTCATTCGTCCCATGGAAGATTTCTAATATTGGATTGCTAGTGATGGCATTGTCTGTACTGTCAGCATCCCCTAAAATGGTGATAACCTAACCTTTGGTGAAGAACTTCAGTTTCTAATGAAGGAAATAGGATACTCCTCGAATGTTGTGAAGCTATGGACAACTAAGGAGAAGATTGAAGCATGCAGGTATGTTGATGACTTGAAACTATGTGATAGGATTGATAGGGCCAACCCCTAGTGTGAGTTTTATGGACCCCACACTTCTCGATGGGTATTGTCATAAGCACGCATGACGGCATAAGTGGGAGTGACATCACTGACTTGTAGTCCTAAACAGTTGAATATTCTGAGAGGATTGGCATTGAGAGCAGATCCATTATCAATAAGGAAAAGTCGGAATGTCTTTCCCAAGACCTCAACGGAGATGTTAAGAGTAAAATTATAATCAGGGATGAACTTCGATTTCTCTTCTTCATAAAAGGAGAGGAGTCTAGAAGAGGTTAGGGACCCAACCATATTTACGCCTTCTTCAGGAGTGGTGGAAGGAGGGACTGTGGGTCTAGTGAGGAACTGTCTCAAGGCATTTCGGTGCAACTGAGAGGATATGAGAAGTTCCCATAGGGTGATATTTGCTTGGGTCTTCTTGAGATGATCAAGGACTTTTCTCTCTTCAATGCTCATTTCAAGTATGGGAAGTTCTTTGTCAACTCCCTTTCCTTTATCTATTTCGATTTCATAAGGAATTAGATCTTTGTAGTGTCTCCCTGACTTGGTCATATGATTCACGAAAGCGGGAAAGAACAAGAATCTCATGGATTTATTTACCTCGGGCTGAATGGCCACCTTATTAATTTCTCCCGACATATTTTAAATGGATATCATTCGACACAAGCTTCTACTGGAATGGATTCTACCTGAATTGGTTCATCATCTGAGCTGTCAAAATCACCCCCTCCAATGGCGACTATGTCTTATTTCCAAGAGTAATCAATACACTCGATGATCTCAATAGATTTATGGTACAAATCTTCCAACACAGCGGGGAGGTGCAGGAGTGAAGGGACCAACCGTCCCTAGAGCTTCAAAGTGGTGAGCAACTCAGAAATACTACCAATTTCACTTGTTTGTCGAAACATATCATCCATGGTTTGTACCACATCATCTAGACTGACTTCTTCAACGTGTACTACCTATTTATCTAATTATCGAGACCACTTTCGGGCTTTCATGAACAAGCCACTGAATTTCTAATAACCAACAGTCATTCTCGCGGGCAATTTCAGCCCAAACTCCAAGAGTTGGTTCAACACAGCCCATAAATCCATGCCTCCCCCTTCAGATCGAGTGCGGACGGTGATGCAAGCCCTTGTAAGGAGTGACAAAGATTGATCGGTAAAGCATGTAGGGTGTAGGAGAAATATGGGTCAACCTTTAGCAGTTTGGGTGAGACTGTAAGGATGACGGTGTTTTATTAGAAACAATTTGAGTCGGTGGGCCAAATTTTGGGTCACTTTCTAGAAAGATGGAATTTGTATATGCTAGAAGTGGATTATGAGTGGTATTGGGTTTAGGATTAGCTGGTGAGCCGATGATATCCCGATCAATTAAGCCATAGATCGCATTTCTAAGGTGGAAATTGGTCAGTGGTATGACCTACAAATTATTGGAAATCACAACGGGCATCGGGTTTGATGTTTTTAGGGTGTGGATTTGGTAATGGAAGGAGGTCCAAGGGTTTGATGAGATTTTTGGCTTAATAGGGCCTGGTAGACTTTGGACATGGGAGAAGGGATCTCGATTTTCTCTTTCTTTATAGGATTAGGGCAACTTTTCGAGGCCCAAGAGTTAGCAGGTTGTGAAATGTTGTTGATGGTTGAGACTGTAGCACTAGTAGGCTTCTCATAGTTATAGGGAGTGAACTGTCCGGTCACTTTCTTTGGTTGGGATTCCACTTTGGTAATGCCTTCCTCCATTTCTACACTAGACTCTCGAAGTGCTAAAAAATATGAGTAATACTGTCCTCCCATGGATTCTCGGATATGAGGCAAGAAGTTCTTATTCATAATACTGACTTGTTCCTCCTCGGAGGGTCTGTTAGTCATGGTGGCATCTTTCTCTCTCCACCTTCTATGAAGCTACTAACTGTTTCCCCGGGATGTTTCTTAATAAGGTATATATCTCGGCACATAACTTCTAGATCCTCATTGTACTTTAACTGAGACATGAATTCTTGAGCGACATCCTCCCAACAACGGATCCTGGATTCTTCTAGGGATAGAAACCACCGAAGGCATTTTTCTTTCAAGGTTTGCTAAAACATCTGGGCCATTATCTCTTCGAATTCACTAAGGACGGTCATGGCTCGGTGATAGATTCAGCGGTTAACAATTAGGGGTCCGCTTCCTGTGAATTTCTTGATATCTGGCATCTTGAACTTCTCTGGCAGTCTAGCTTTGGGATAGGGAGACATATGGGTGTAGTCCATAAAGTTCTCTGATATCTTGACTTGGTCAAACTTTTTTAACAACAGTTTGAGGTCTTCCTTGACCTTGTTCATCTCCTCCTCTTTGGTATCCAAGGGTATTGGTAGATTAGCCCCTAACTGGGCAAGTTAAAAATTGGGAGTTAAGCAGGTGGTGGCCCATTGGCAGGCGGGGTACGCGGGGCATGCTGATACTCTTCTAGGACCCAGACAAGCTTGAGAGAGGGTCGACCTATGGCATGAGGAAAGAGAACCTCGGGTTCTTCGAGAATATGAGCTTGGTTTCGCTATATTTCATGGACCTCGATTTGAAGGTTTTCAATCTTGGCACTGAGTTAGGCTAAGATGGACAACATATCGGGTTGTACATTCGCTCCTTGGTCAGTGTTCTCTATGAAGAGCTCATAGAGGTAGATCCCAAATTCAGATGAAGAAGCAAAGGTGATGGCGGAGCTTCATGGCGATTTAACGTAAGATCGAAGCCAATAAGGAGCCAAACCAAAATCGGGTATGCGATCGACCTGAGAGTGAAAACGGTTTGAATTTTTTTATGAAAGAAGGATGGAGAAAACTTTTGATATTTTTAAATAAGGAGAAAAAATATTTTTGGTATTTTTAGTTTGGTAAAATGAAAGTAATCCCAACATGATTATTATTAATGTTATTATTAGGTTTTCACTTGTATTAGGTTTGCCTAAATGCAAGAAAAATATCAGACATGACCTGAACCTCGAAAAATAGGGTTTGAAAATATGTAAGACAGGGTTTGACTTGTTTTTATGCTCATGCATAGGGTCGGCAGAGTTTTACATGGTAACTGGCAAACTAAATATGAGTGCCCTAGGTTTGACTCTTATATGAGGTTTATGCATTTATTGGGTTAGTGGAAGGGTTCCCCCCTTGGCATGACTTCCACGATATACCTCTTGCCTATAAGGATAATCATTCATCAGTACGTGTGGATAAGTCATTTGATATACCTGAATGTACGTGAATTACCTCACGATATACCTCATGGGGATAGTAAGTGTGAGAGAGAATTTGATATAATCGATGTACGTGAACTAGTTCCCTGCTATATACCTCCCATCATGAGTTAGGTCAAGCAGTACGATACGAGAGGAACCGTTTGATATACGTCGAAAGTACAAGGCCAATGTAAGGTGATAGTCATATCGCTTAGGTTAACTGCGTCTCGTAGGACCAACCCCCATCACAAAGTGACCCCTCAATTCGGGACAAAATTTTGGTCAATATTGTCATGCTCTTGGTGATGTAGTGTGCAAAAATGCATGGGTTTTAATTACCATATTATGGAGAGAGATTATTTCTTCATCTTTTTGTTTGCATGATGAGTAAAGGGAGTACTACACTAAAGAGGGAGTATATACAGGTACTATGAAAAGTAAATCTAGCATGAAGTATGGAGACTACACTACTCATGGTGATGGGGATATATACATGTGAGTGAGTGTCATGGGAATATTTAGAAATGAGTGTGTGTGATAGTGAGCCTATATATGGATCAAATACAGGGGGTGTGTGATATGTGTAGGTGAGCATGGAGATATATACAATTGTGGGAAGTGTGGGTGTGTGCTAGTGAAGTATAAATAAGGATATTCTAACTGGTGTGTGGAATATATTAATAGAAGTGAACCTAAGTGTAAGTCTGTGAAGTGAACAGGGAGAGTATATACAAGTGTGTGAAGTGTGTGAGTGAGTGAAAAGTCATATATACATAAGGTAGATATACATAAAAAGTAAATAAAGAAGTAAAGGGAACATACAGGTAGGTGCATACACACACATGCAGAAAATAATAAAACCCATGTAGAAATAGAGTTTAGTCCTCTTAAATGTCATCCCCAGCAGAGTCGCCACTGTGGCCATCCCAGGAGGGGCTATGGGGATTCCCTCTGGCTTGCGTGCGGGATTGAGCCCTTTCTTGGGGCATTGGGTCGTCGTCAATGTGGGATAATATGTAGAGTTAGAGTCACTAGACTATTTTACACAAAACAGGAAAAATAAATGTTGTCGGCTCGAGAGAATGACATTAAGGTCAATACTGATGCTTACGAAATCAAGTCGTTCAAAGGTCCGAAACTAAGTTACGGATTGGGAAGGTTTTAGGCACCTATACCTCCCTTTCGGTCTCTCATGGGCATGTGTTATTCTTCTCCTGTTTTACTCCTTGAAGTGTGTGCATATGCATAATATAGATGGAGAATGGAATCGTTTAACTCGCGTCATGGAAAAGGACGAAGTGAGTTCATCCTTAGGAGTGTTCCCAAAAAATAATAATTAAAAATATAATGTAAGTTTTGTCCAATCACGAGTAGTTATAGAAGAATGAATGTATGCATCGGACAAGACACAAGCATGCAAGAATATGACATCCATTAACAATATATAATATGAAAATAATATTACAAATGCGCATAAGGGAAGCCCCGAATCTCGAAATTTACCCAAGACACCTACATAGCCCAAGGGGCATCAAAGTCCACGTAGTTTGAAGATAACATAGGGTGGGGTTTAACCTATAAATCTAAACACGATATGTGTAGTGAGAATCTCTCTTTTAGAATTCATAGATAAACCCTATTTTTCTTTTTCTTTTTTTTTTTTATGAAAATAGAGTATGTGCAAATACTACTAATAAAGGTTTGAGATTAATGTATGTGATGTAATGAAATAAAGCGCTAAAGTAGAAATAAAATAACCAATACTAAAATAAGAAAAATTAGAGAAAAGGATGGAGAATTGGACCTCGTTATGAGTACTTGAAATGGATATTGAGTGTAGATACGGTGATATTGCAATGACGTGAAGGTGGTATGAGTAGGTGGGGGGGGGGGATTTACTAAATTAAGTATGAAAATGATGGAATAGAATGCGGGAAATGGGCTTTTTAGGAAGAGAGCATCTCTGAATTTGAGAGATTGTTCTCTGAATTGCTGAGAGAGATGTCCAAGGGTGTTTTTCAAAGTGACATCATGGCATCTATTTATAGGGCTAAGGGGTTATCGATCGGCATTGAAGCACTTTATACTCTTGACTCACTTGAGTCTACATTGTATAAGTTCTCATCTAGTTTTGAAATAGTGACAAAATTAGTGTCCCATTCGCTAGAATCCAAAGAGCCTCATAATCTTCATCTTATAGCCACACTTGATTCACTTGAAGGTATAAATATCATCCACACACACTAGGATTGCATAAATTGTTCACATATTGCTTCATTTGATTGTGTGTGAGTTTAATCCCATTTAAATTGGTTTTAATAATTTTTGGGATTTTTTAAACCTTTTTTTAAATAATTTTTTCATAATAAAATTTGGATTATAAAAGTTTTGGGCTCATTCTGCAATTTCTGGTTTTACCTTTTCACACCTAAAAGTTGGTTTGGATAGGATCCGAAATCACTTAAGAACTCAAGGTGCTTTTGTATTTATTTTAAAACACGCGTGTGAGCCTTGATCGCAGCCCTACACTTGTCATCCATATACCAGCCTAATTTGTGTTTCTTTGAAGACACATAACCATTGTCCATTATCAGCCCTTGGGTCTTGGTTATCAACGCTCTGCATGCGTTTAAGGCCAATCCATGTGATATCTCTCTTGACCAATCCAATGTTGTTTAATCCACCGCTTCTACTATACCGTTGGATCAAAGTCAATTGATCAAGACTGAATCTCAGCCTTTGGTTTGGGGAACCCTTCTCGATCCTTCCTTGCTCCCTATAAAAGGCGGCTTACCCTTAGAGAGAACAAACTTTTGGCATTTCGTCCTAATAGAGAGAGAAGAGAAAAAGAGAGAAAGCCAGAGAGAGAGTGAAACCCAAATCGTCCAAACCCTATTTTCAAAACCCTAACATGTTTCAAACCCTAACTCATATCTCTTAAACAGTTCTACTAAACACTATTCCAGTGTGTTTTGAGTGTGGTGGTGGTGGTGGTTTTGGATAATGTTTGAAGTTTTATTCCTTTGAGTTTAAGATCTTGTTTCCAACTTAGACCTTGTGTGTAAGATCTATATTTCTCTTTAATAGAAACTATAGATTTGGCCATTGCATGTCGTATTACACTTAGATCTGCATAGTTTATTTTTTCTCATCTTGAGAAATCACTTTTGTTGAGTACTGTTCTATAAATGTTTATCAAAAACTTAGAATCAACAAATCTTCTTTCTATTTCTAGTTCTTATGAAACAAGACTGTTGACCTAGTTGGAATCGCAATTGGTGGTTTCCAATTTCAAAATCATTTTCCAAACCCTCTGAAATTGGATATGACCTTGGAAGTCTTACGATCAAGGTAACCTTGGATTCCGGGATTAGATTAAAGGTTAAATATTGTTTTTGTTTCTAAAGAAGAGAGAAACCGAAAACATTTCATATTAGATCTGATTTGTAATTCATTAGGACTGTCTGTATAAAATAAGTGTGTGTGTGTGTGTGTGTGTGTGTGTGTGTGTGTTAGAAGAACTTTCACAAAAACTTATCACACTACAACACAGAAGTGTTGGGTATAAGATCTTGAATCTAAAGAGTCGACGTAAAGACTGGAACAAAATGGAGAAGTTAGCAAACTGAGAAAGCCACATCAACATCAGAACTGTAGAGAAGTTATAATCAACCAGTGGGTACATTTCTAAACTTGTATAGGTCTGATTTGTGTGCATGTGTGTTATATAGTTTGTAACTTGAGAATTTTATTTTAGTGGATTTTTGGTTTGTGACTTAGAAGTCAGCGTGGATGTCTCCTCAGTTGGGTGAGGTTTTACCACGTTAAAAATATCTTGTACTTAATCTTTCTACATTTCCTCATCTCATTCTCGTGGTTGTGCTGAGTTTAATTGTTTTAAATTGATTTACTAAACCTGTTACAAAATCTTAAACAGATCTCATGCATGTTTTATTAAACACATTTTGTGATTAAACTTATTTGATTTAATGAAAAGAGTTTCTTCAAAAAACAGTTCGGAGTTACTTCAATAGTTTAATCTTGTATTAAAAGCCCTAAGTAGCATCTTTTTCAATTGGTATCAGAGCAAGGGAAATTTGTTTTCAAATGATCTTGTGTTTCTGAAATTATTTTCTAAAAATCAAACTATGGACGAGAAAAATGAAAGATTTGGTAACTTGACCAGACCTCCTCTCTTTGATGGAAACAACTTTGCTTATTGGAAAGTAAGGATGGTTAGTTTCATATAAGGAACCTTGGGAGATGATGCCTCGGATATTGTTGAAAATGGATATACTTATCTTACAAAACCATCCACTGAAGGAAGTAATGAGAGGATTAAGAAAGTGTTAAGTGAATTCACTCAAGAAGAGAAGCAAGTTTCTCGAAACAATAACAAAGGAAAGAATGCCTTTTTTATGTCTATAAATGAACATGAGTTCAAAAGGATCTCATATTGTGCCGCTTCTAAGGAAGCTTAGGATACACTGATTACTGCACATGAAGATGACACTAGAGTTAAAGCTGCTAAAACACAGATGCTTGTCCATCAGTATAACACTTTAATTATGTCACACTCTGAATTTTTTGATGATTTCTACATGAAATTGGCTGACATTGTGACCAAATTGCATGCTAATGGGATAACTTACGATAGAAATGAAATTGTTTTGAAAATTCTAAGATCATTACCACAGAAATTTCATAACAAAAGATATGCTATTAAGGAAATGAGTGATCAAAATCTCACTCCTGAATTACTCAGTAGTAAACTTAGAACTGTGGAAATGGAACTAGAATTTAAGAAACAATTAACACAGTCCCATAGGAAGCAGACTAGTTCCAATTTAAGTTTATCCTCTAAATTGATGAAACCTGAGTTTACCAATGATGACTCTGATGAGTAATGTGATATAGATAGTTTGGATAATAAAATTTCCTTGATGTCAAAACAGTTTAAGAAAATTGTCAAATTTAGAAATAAAATGGCAAACAGACAAGGCAAACCATATTATCCAACTCAGTCTAACTACAAACCTCATGAGAAAGGTCAAGACAAACATCACAAGGACACTGATACGAGACCTAAATAAGACTTGAAGAAAATTGAATGTTTTAGATGTGGAAAATTGGGTTATATAGCACAAGATTGTAGAGTGATTTTGAACACGACAAATAAACATACTAGGGCCAACATTTGCAAAATATGGGATGATTCAAGTGATTCTGAAAATGAGGAACCTGAATCATCTGATGGTTTTTATCCTTGCATGTCCTTCTTTGATAAGATAATATATAATGATGATATGCCTTTGCCTATGTATGAGAATGATGATAATAACTCTACTTCTGTTGTTATGAATCATGCTGCTACTGGTTTAGATGCTTTAATTTCTGAGAACATTGCTAGTTCTACTGCGGGGTGTGTGAGTCAAAGGGAAATAGATAATGCCGATGTCAATGTGTGTGTGAGTTCATGAATTGAATCCTTAGGGGTCAATTCACACACAACACTTAGTGACTCGAATACTGAAGACCTCCCTGACATTCAAACACTTTATGCTAAGACTCTTAAGAAATGCACTAGAGTAGAAAAGACTGTGAAAGATCTCACTAAGAAACTAGAGGACCTTAGTCTAATGGTTAAACTTAATGCTGAAGAATATACTACCCAATGTCTAACTCATGAAAATGAAGTTAAAATTTTTTATCAAAAATTGAAAAATTTGATTGAAGTAAATGAAAGTCTGGAGAGAAAATATAAAGGAACATTATTAGAATTGGAAAAATCTAAATAAAAGATAGCAACTGTTTTCAAAAAATTTGCAAAATTTGAAAATAATTCGAATTGTTTTGATGGTTTTGTTGCTGACTTGAAAACCAATTTTGATGATCGAACTGGAATATAGTTTTGCCCAACTTTGAAGACACAGACTAAAAACTTTGAACCAATCAAGTTTGTGTCAGGAGATAAAAGACCTATAGAAACTTGTCCAGACTTTCATTCCCTAAAAAATGAGTTTCATGAAAAACAACAAAAGTTTGATATTGGGGAATCAAGTAACTTTAAGTGTGTAAGTCCACCTAAGGCTAAATACATCTGCCCTCAGATTAGGAAGAGTGATTTTGCTTTTCAAATTGTACTCCCGAGGAATAAGGTTCAACATCAAAATTCCATGAAACCTATGTTTAGAGACTTTCCTAAGGAGATACCCTCATCCAGCAATCTATATTGCTCCTACTGTGATATATACGGTCATTCTTTTGAAGGTTACTAATCTAGACGTTTAGTAAAACCTGTCTGTAATACTCCTCCATACCAGAACTTTAACTACTCTAAGAGAAACCGTAACAATTATGTCCTCCCTAGACAACCTGACAAAAAATCTAACTATAGAAAGAGAAAGACCAAACCTAAAAGATCATTTCCAAGAAGGATAACAAGGCACCTTCCAAAACCAAATGCTCGTATTTTTCATAAAATTCAAACTCATGCACAAAATATTTTTCAACAAAATATAATGCTCGCAAATTTTATAAAATGAGAGAAAATATTCGCAAAATAAAAACAAAAACTATTTGGGTTAGAAAAGATGAGCTCTTACCCCAGATGAAGTGTAGCATTGTGATTACTGTTTTAAAAGCTGAACACACCACTTCTGGTTGGTATCTAGATTCTGGATGTTCAAAGCACATGACTGGGGATGATACCAAACTTTTAAACAAAACCAGTTTTGCTGGAGGAAAAGTCATTTTTGGTGATGGTGTATCATCTCAAATCATTGGTAAAGGATCACTCCAAGAAGTAGGAATGCCTGTTCTTGAAAATGTTCTTCTAGTAAAAGGTCTTAAGGCTAATCTACATAGTATCTCACAATTTTGTGACTCAAATCACATTGTCACCTTTTCAAAGAATAATTGCAAAATTTTTAATGAAAAAAGGTGAGTGCATACTTACAGGACTCGGGACTCCTGATAATTGTTATACTGTCCAGTCTAGTTCTAAGGTCTGTAACAGTTCCAGAATGGATGACAATGAAATATGGCACAATAGGATGGGTATCATAAATTACAATAACCTTAGTAGATTATCTACACAAGAAATAGTTAGAGGAATTCCAAAAATCAAACTTATATCTAGTATTGTCTATGGATCCTGTCAGGAAGGAAAAATTGTTAAGGCATCTCATAAGGAAGTTAAAGATATCCTAAGCTCTAGACCTTTGGAGCTCATTCATATGGACCTAATGGGTCCCTCTTGAACTGTTAGTCTCTGTGGACACAGTTACATTCTTGTTATGGTTGATGACTACACTAGATTTACTTGGGTAGCCTTCTTAAAACAAAAGTCTGATACTTTCTAAACTTTTTTGAAAATTCTTCTTCGGATTGAAAATGAGAAGTACACTCAAGTAAATAGAATTAGTAGTGATAGAGGTGGAGAATTCATAGATACTGGAATTATAGAGTGTTGTGACTATAATGGTTGCAAACATGAATTCAGTGCTCCTAAAACTCCTCGACAAAATGGAGTCGTTGAGCATAAGAATCGTACTCTGCAAGAGATGGCATGCGTTATGATTCATGCCAAGTACCTACCTAAATACTTTTGGGTAGAATCAATTAGAACTGCGTGTCACATCATCAATAGGGTCTATCTTAGGAAGAATTCTAAACAAACTCCTTACGAACTATGGTATGGAAAAAATCCCAATCTTAAATACCTTAGAACTTTTGGTAGTACTTGTTATGTCTGCAAAGACAGAGAACACTTGTCCAAATTTGAGACTCGTGGAGATAAAGCTATCTTTCGAGGATATTCTCCAGATAGTAGAGCATACCGTATTTATAATCTTCTCACTAAGACCTTAATGGAATCCATAAACGTTATTATGAGTGACACTACTGTTGAAAGTAAGACTGGAGAATCAACTATTGTGGAAGAGTCTGTAAATGTTTTAGAAAATGACTCTCCAGAAATAGATGATTCTTTACCAATTGAGACACCTGAAGTACCTAATTGGGTTTCTAAAGATCATCCCATAGACAACATTGTTGGTAACCCTATTGAACCCGTGAGTACAAGATCTCAATTAAGGAACTATGCTCATTATGCATGTTTTGTTTCCCTTATGGAACCAAATAATGTAAATGAGGCACTGAATGACCCTCATTAGATTTCTGCAATGCAGGAAGAACTTCTTCAATTTGTCATTCATGATGTTTGGTATCTTGTACCTAGGACTGATCATAAAAAGGTTATTAGCACACATTAGATATTTAAAAATAAATCTGATATAAGTGGGATAATCATTAGAAACAAAGCAAGATTAGTTGCACAAGGATACTCTCAAATTGGAGGAATAGATTTTAACGAGACTTTTGCCCCTGTTACTCTCTTAGAATATGTTCGTCTTCTCTTTGTAATAGCTTGTTACTTTCATTTTACGCTTTACCAAATGGATGTCAAATCTGCCTTTCTGAATGGAATATTGAATGAAGAGATCTATGTTGAACAACCCAATGGTTTTATTGACCAACAATATACAAATCATGTTTATCGTCTTAAGAAGGCTTTATATGGCTTAAAACAAGCTCCAAGAGCTTGGTATGAGCGCCTTTACAACTTTCTCTTAGACAAAGGTTTTAAGAAAGGTGGAAATGATCAAACCCTTTTTGTCAAACATTTTGACAAACATATTATTATATCTCAAGTTTATGTTGACGATATCATTTTTGGATCCACTTCTCTCTCAGAAGTCAAATCTTTTTCTGCAATTATGCATAAAGAATTTCAAATGTCTCTTATGGGGGAGTTACAATTTTTCTTGGGTCTTCAAGTCAAACATAATTCAGAAGGCTTATTTGTTTCACAATCTAAATATGCTTCAGAGATTGTCAAAAAAATCGGTCTTGAAAGTTCCAACGAGTCTAAAACTCCCATGAGTACTACGGTAAAACTCTAAGGATGAGAATGGTAAATCCATAGATATTACTCTATATCGTAGTATGATAGGAACCTAACTATACCTTATTGCTTCGCATCCTGATATTATGCACGCTGTTTGCATGTGTGCATGTTATCAAGACAATCCTCAAGAGAGCCATTGAGTGTGTGTTAAAAGAATTATAAAATACATAAAAGGCAGTCTAAATTTAGGACTTTGGTACACCAATGATACTTCTAGTACCATAACAAGATATATTGATGCCGACTAGGCAAGGTGTACTGATGATAGTAAGAGCACATCAGGATTGTGTTACTATATTGGTAATAATTTAGTAGGATGGAGTAGTAAGAAGCAAAATTGCACTTCTTTATCCACATCGGAATCTGAATATATAGCTGCTAGAAGTTGCTGTGCCCAATTACTGTGGCTTAAGAAAATGCTAAGTGGTTATGGTATTCAAGAAGATCAATTACATCTCTATTGTGATAATCAAAGTGCAATAAATATCTCTAAAAATCCTATTCAACACTCGCGAACAAAACATATAAAAATAAGACATCACTTTATACGCGAATTAGTTGAGACTAAGGAATTAGAAATCAATTATCTTCCTACTGATTTGCAACTCACAGATATGTTTACCAAACTTTTGGATTATAATAGATTTATTTCTTTGCGTAAATCGATAGGAATGGTTTGTGGTGAATAAACTCCCATGACTTGAGTAATATTCCCTTTGTCCATTTGAGAGAAAATGGGAGAGAAATTTGAGTCTTATGAGTCAATTTTTTGTACATATTTATAATAAGCTTGATCTTAGTGATTATTTTGCAGGAATCTGTATAGTTGTATTCAACATATGTGATTAGAGTGTTGATTTGTAATTAGTTGAGTTACGTAATTTTCTTTTCTAGGAAATGGGTAGATAGAACATTTGTATAGGAACAGGTTTTTCCTTATTTCTTTGAAACCCTACAAGTCCTAATTGACTCAAAGGAGATTTTGTCTTATATTTTCAAAGGGGAGATTGAAGCACCTTATACTCTTGACTCACTTGAGTCTACGTTGTATAAGTTCTCATCTAGTTTGGAAATAGTGACAAAATTAGTGTCCCGTTCCCTAAAATCCAACGATCCTCAGAATCTTCATCTTATAACCACACTTGATTCACTTAAAGGTATAAATATCATCCATACACACTAGGATTGCATACATTGCTCACATATTGCTTCATTTGATTGTGTGTGAGTTTAATCCCATTTAAATTGGTTTTAATAATTTTTAGGATTTTTTAAATAATTTTTTCATAATAAAATTTGGATTATAAAAGTTTTGGATTCATTCTGTAATTTTTGGTTTTACCTTTTCACATCTAAAAGTTGGTTTGGGTAGGATCCGAAAGCACTTGAGAATTCAGGGTGCTTTTGTATTTATTTTAAAACGCGCGAGTGAGCCTTGATCGCAACCCTACACCTATAATCCATATACCGCCCTGATTTGTGTTTCTTTGAAGACACATAACCATTGTCCATTATCAGCCCTTGGATCTTGGTTATCAATGCTCTTCGTGCATTTGAGGCCAATCCATGTGATATCTCTCTTGACCAATCCAATGACATTTAATCCACCACTTCTACTATATCGTTGGATCAAAGTCAATTGATCAAGACTGAATCTCAGCCTTTGGTTTGGGGAACCCTTCTCGATCCTTCCTTGCTCCCTATAAAAGGAGGCTTACCCTCAGCCTGCCTTTTGACATTTCGTCCTAATTGAGAGATAAGAGAGATAAGAGAAAAAAGAGAGAGAAATACAGAGAGAGAGTGAAACCTAATCGTCCAAACCCTATTTTCAAAACCCTAACCTGTTTCAAACACTAACTCATATCTCTTAAACAGTTTTACCAAACACTATTCCTGTGTGTTTTGAGTGTATTGGTGGTGGTGGTTTTGGAGAGTGTTTGAAGTTTTATTCCTCTGAGCTTAAGATCTCGTTTCCAACTTAGACCTTATGTGTTAGATCTATATTTAGCTTTAATAGAAACTATAGATCTGGCCATTGCATGTCATATTACACTTAGATCTCCATAGTTTATTTTTTCTCATCTTGAAAAATCACTTTTGTTGATTACTGTTCTATAAATGTTTTTCAAAAACTTAGAATCAACAAATCTTCTTTCTGTTTCTAGTTCTTAATAAGCAAGACTGTTGACCTAGTTAGAATCGCAATTGGTGGTTTCCAATTTCAAAATCATTTTCAAAACCCTCTGAAATTGGATATGACCTTGGCAGTCTTACGATCAAGGCAACCTTGGATTCCGGGATTAGATTAATGGTCAAATATTATTTTTGTTTCTAAAGAAGAGAGAAACCAAAACACTTCATATTAGATCTAATTTGTAATTCATTTGGAATGTCTGTATAAAATAAGTGCGTATGTGTGTGCATGCATGTCTTAGAAGCACTTTCACAAACAATTATCACACTACAACACAGAAGTGTTGGGTATAAGATCTTGAATCTAAAGAGTCGACGTAAAGACTGGAAAAAAGTGGAGAAGTTGGCCAACTAAGAAAGACACATCAACATCAGAACTGGAGAGAAGTTAGAATCAACCAGTGGGTACATATCTAAACTTGTATAGGTCTGATTTGTGTGCATGTGTGTTATATAGTTTTTAACTTGAGAATTTTGTTTTAGTGGATTTTTCGTTTGTGACTTAGAAGTCACCGTGGATGTTTCCTCAGTTGGCTGAGGTTTTACCACGTTAAAAATATCTTGTACTTAATCTTTTTACATCTCCTCATCTCATTCTCGTGGTTGTGCTGAGTTTAATTATTTTAAACTGATTTACTAAACCTATTACAAAATGTTGAACAGATCTCGTGCATGTTTTATTAAACACATCTTGTGATTAAGCTTATTTAATTTAAAATAAATAGTTTTTTCAAAAAATAGTTCGGAGTTACTTCAATAGTTTAACCTTTTATTAAACTCCCTAAGTAACAACTTTTTCAAGCATGGTCCAGGACATGCCTATCGGCATTGAACCCCAGACACACTTTCGATAGGTAAGGTCCTCAGGGTGCCAATCGGCAGTCTGGGATATGTTTATCGAAAAAATGGTCATAAAATGTGAACCGTAAGTTAAAATTGTGCATGGAGTGGACTGTTGGAAAGGGTATTTAGAGCCCATTAAGAATCCAATAATTAACTCCCGGGTCCGGGAGTTGACTCTAGTTAAAAGGGGCCCGAAAGTGTCTGTTGGTCACTATATAAGAAGTTTTTAAAGAAAAATGGATCGTTCGTCTGAACCATAAGGTCGATTCACCCATGGGACAAACCATTTGAAAGGGTATTCAGTTCCCTTCGAGATTTTATTTAGATTCAATCAGTTTGAAGAGTTGACCAAGGTGAAATGGAGCCCGAATGTTTCCGGTGACCCTTCGGAGTAAAATGGGTCATTCATCCATACCGTAAGGCTGATTCATGCATGGGATGGACCTTTGGAAAGGGGATTCAAAGCTCTTAAAATATTCACTGAACTTCACTCAAGATAGAGACTTGACCAGAGTCAAATGGGGCTAGAGAGCGTCTGGTAGCCTCTAGATCAGTTTTCGGGGTAAAATGGACCATTCGTCTGTACCGTAAGGTCGATTTGTGCATGGGCAGACCGTTTGAAAGGAGATTCAGATCCCTTCAAAGATTAATTAAGCTTATGCTTAGGAGAGAAGGTTGATCGGAGTCAAACGGGGCTCGAGATTGCCCGATGGCCTCCAGGTCAGTTTTTGATAGTGAAACGGATAGTTCGTTCAAACTGTAAGGCTTATTTGCACACGTGTCACACCACTAAAAAGGGGATTCAGATATCTTCAAATATTCATTGAGATTTCATTCAAACGAGAAATTTTACTAGATTCAAATGGGGTCGAGGAGCGCTTTATGGCCTCCAAATCGGTACTCGGAGTATGACATAGGGTTTGCAGTGAATGAGTGAGTGATAGGGACCTAAGGAGGTGCCTAAGGGGGTCTTAGGATTGGGTGTATGTTGGATCCGAGAGGAAATTTCAAGCCTAACTGGAGCGGCCCCTAAATCCTAAAGAAAATCTTATCAGGTGGTGTTGATATGCGCACGGACCTCAATGGAGAAGAGATGGCGTGTCCAGCCAATTTGGATCATCTTAAGAAATTTACCCTTAGTCCGAACTCTCATTACGCTACAAATATTCTCACCCCCTTCTATTCTAAAAAAATTCTTCTCTCTCCATTATACTCAGAACTACATAAGACCTGATCCTCTCAAGAAACCACTTTTTTAAAGAAACACTCATGATTTTTAAGATCCCACATAGGTATGTAGGGATCCCATAAAATTACCTTGGGCACGGTCCTTTATCTTTTATAAAATGCTATTCTTTTATCCCTCCGAGAACATTAGTTTCTCTCATCACTTGAATGAATAAAAGGATTATATATGCCTTAACGATCGGTATAGATAGTTCAAACAAGATAAATTCGTCAAAGTCGCAATAAAATATGTCGAAATCATCAACATATTTATTAAAAACAAAATATGGCAATTACATGACACATCAACGATAAGAACGAGAAACAGCTAAACACCTCACAAATTCGCCAAATCTTCATAAAAACCAATCAAGTGCAAAAACTCTTCCCTACAAGACCTACTTTAACTACTGGATGGACCCACCTAATCATTATTTCTAGTCCCTAGAGGACCCTAGGAATCCCAATCCTGGCTACACTCATGTATCCGCTTTAGGTGACGGTATGCCTTGATTAGCTTAGATGAAATCATGACGCCCTCCTCTAAAGCATCAAATATCACAGGCTACCTCTATCCCGCCTCCTCGGCACAAACCTTCATAACCATCTTCTTCCATAGACATTTGAAATAATCCCCAGGTACAAATCCAGTCTCCCCAACAGATTGGGACGGATGGGTAGACGGTCGGCGACACTGCCACAAAGGCCCCAAGATCATCCACGAAGATTCAACCAATTATTCTACAGGAAAAAACTTATTCACATGAGGAGGAATAATATGATCCCACCCTACTTGATGAAGAAGTCACCACGCAAAATTAAAAAAAAAAGTATGGAGAAGGCCCACTAACCAAACATACCGATAGTTACCCAACTGCAGAATAGGTTACAAATTGCCCAACCATTCCTAGCCCCATGCTCTACAAGCCAATTCACACGGTTCTCCTTAGATGGTCCAAAGCTGAAAAAAGAACGTGCAAAGAAATTAAGAACACCCGTTAGAGGGTATTAATGGATATCCATCTGGTGCAGTTTATCCAACAGTCACATAAATAACATCATGGGGCTTCTCGTAAAAAATTAGACCGGTCTTGCTTCCAGTCATCCATGTGGTTCAGAGTCTCTAACAGTATAATAGCAGCAGTATTACGATGATGAGACATCCATAGTACAATCGTGGCCACCTAAGGGTATATCGTCATATCACGAGTTACTAAAAGAAGTTCGACAGTTAATCTCAAGGATACAACACCAGCAAAGTTGTAATTGGTATAATCTCTTCGAAATGCCAAATTCATCACTATCGTAAGGTTGATACCCCCATGCACTAACAAGCCGATAAGTAGGGCAGGGGTATGTCGATCACCCCTATTTTAGGAAACCTCAATTTTCCTTTTCTACCCCTTTTCATTTCAAAATAAGTCCCTTCAAAGGGAAGACCTTAACAACCAAGCCTCCAACGCAATTCTCTATTCAAATATACCAGAAACATATTCAAAAATAATATTTTCCTACATAATATCCAAGTGGAAAATTAAAGAGCATGTAGAGTAATTCACTAAATTAAGATAATCAAACAAAAAATGCATCATTTTAGCTCTTTTCTAGGTACAAAGAAAGCCATTAAATCAAGCATACAACATCATCAATTCTAACCTCCTCCAGTCATAATGATGGACCTGCACGAAAATTTCCAGAGGATCAAGAACATAAGAGCTTTGAGAAAATTTGTTGAACAAAGCGAGCCAACAGTCACAGAGGCCTCACCACTACCATACTCCCCAGCGGAACAGGAATAAAAGAATTCCACCCATCATAACTATTAATCTCCTCAAATTTTTAGGTCCTAAAAATCAACCTTGACCCTCTGAATTGAACGCCTTTACTCTTTAGGTCCGTATAATTGACCCAGGTCCGTATAATCGGTCTCGACCCTCAGATTTGGTCGCCACAACTCTTTAGGTCTGTAGAATCTACCCCGACCCTTTGAATCGATTACATCAACTCTTTAGGCCCGCAAAATCGGATTTGACCCTATAAATTGGTTTCTAACTTCCTTAAATCCCCAGAAAAGTCCCCAACCTAAGGCCCTATGTATCAAGCCTCTATCCCCGAAAAACTTTTTGACCTTCCACAAGGTATCTATCTTTCCACGAACTCTGCTTGTTCCAATCTCTCTCGTAAAGGGTCTATGTATACACCCCATCTTAGTACCATCCAACTACCTCCTAGGTCCCTAACCCTTTTCCTCTCTACTTAAGACCTTAGGTCCTACTCGAAACCCTAATCTAGAGGAAATTAAGCGCTCTCGAGCACCATTTGGGCACAGTCAACTCTCTAACCTCAAGCAAAGATCATTTCACTTTCATAGGGCATTGAACCCCCTTTCCATCAGTCCCTACCATGCACGAATCGGCCTTACAGTTTGTGCGTACTCACCTTTTTACTCTAAACTCTGATCTAACGGCCACTGGGCGCTCTCGACCCCGTTTAACTTTGGTCAACTCTTAAACTCGAGAGAATCTCATCGCACCTTCAAAGGACTCTGAATGACCTTTCCAATAGTCCATACCGTGCTCAAATCGGCCTTACGATTCACGTGCAGTCATCTTTTTACTCCGAGAACCCCCCCCCCCCCCCCCCCCCCCGTCTAGAAGCCATCTGGTGCTTCCAAACCCCTTTAGGCTTTAGTCATATCTCGAACTCAACAGTGTCCTGATATATTTTCATAGGGCTCTCAATTTCCTTTCTAATGGTCCTATTCGTGCACGATTTGAACTTACAGTTTGCATTTTATGTCCACGTTTCTAAAAAAGTTCTTTTTGGACTGCCTATAGGCACCCATACCCTTTGTCTATAGGTAGGGGTGTACTTTACTTCTCCAGCAAGCTAGGGGTATGACGATAGGAAGGCTAAGGCCTATGTAAATCAGCAGACCCCCTAACCCTAATTTTTTCTATTTAAGGAGGTTATGATCTCATTCCCAAAATCCCCTTTTCAGCAATCAGAACATTCTCTGCCTCGAAATCAGTACATTATCATCCTGAAAAATCCAACTTTCCAATATTCCCCTCGTCTTTCCTACCTCACTTTTGTACCACTTTTTTCCACCCACCTCATCCCTATTCCACCATAATTCTACCACCCTAAAATTAGCCTACGCCATTTCAAAAATCAATAGCAAAATCTTATAGGAGGTCTACACCTACTCTTTTCTAGTTCATTTAATTAGTGTTGGTTATTTATTTTTCTTCATCTTTTGATATCTTTTAGTCCTACTCCATTATCACACATCAACTAATATCCTTTTTATTACTAGTATTCACATAATATATTTTCATATTAAAAAAGATAAAAAATAGGGTTTACTTATAAACCCTAAAGTAGGATTTCCTCACATTTTCTACACTTTTACACTTAAGCAAATCTTTCCAAAACAACTAAAGAGGAATCCTAAATTTGGGTTTATAGGATAAAACCCACCCTTATGATATGTTGAACTACATGGACTTTAATGTTAATTATGGCTATATAGGCATCCCGAATCATTATAGGGATTCGAGTCCTATTTTGATTATGGTTCTACCTTTGTTTATATTTCATATTTAATAGTATTTCCGTATGCCTACATATAGTGTTCCCACCTGACATGCACATTCACTTCCTCATAGTGAATCGTGATTTGGTGGTCACTAACATCATATTTTCTATTATTCTCTTTCTTTAGTATAGTTCTTAGGATGACTCCTCTCCATACTCCCCATGAAAGGAGTAGAATAATTTCTTTTCTCACCTATTTCCATATTACACACACGAGTCACATCTTGGAGAAAAAAGAGAACATTATTATAGCCTAAGAGAGATCAAAAGGCGTAATGGGTGCCTAATACCTTCCCATTCCTTAACTCAGTCCTCAGAGCATCGATTCATTTGGTTTCGTATGCATCAGTTTATCTTTTGATTTCATTCTTTCGAGGATTGCAACATTATTTTGTCTATTTTGAGTAAAATAGGTTGGCGACTCCATTTTTTTTATCTTTTCATCCCCTTTTGACGATGGACAATTTATATCCGTAGTAGCCCGCGAAGATTGCGCGAGTGATGAAAAGAGGATATCCCTCCACGAATCCTTGAATGCGTCGAGAGAAATTTTTCCTCTTTTCTCTCCCTTTCGGGGTGATCTAGCGTCATAGGAATCCCAAATGGCCACAATTGTAAGGACAAATTTCCAAAGTGTGTCAATTTGTATGTAATTGACTTATTTTTGGACAACATTGATTTGAGTCATAGATAGATTTTTATTTGTCATGATCCCATAAAGTCTATGACATATTGTTTAGAAGACGTAACGGCCAAGCTTCAAAGATAAATCATGTCCAGTTTATTGGTGTACGTTTCACGTCTTCATATCAAATTGCATTCCAAGATACTCTCAAGTATGAACGCATAATATCTATGGGACTCGAAGATATTTTAAGGATGTTATTTTATTCAAAAATGATTTTAAAATGTTAAAAATGATTTTAAAAGTTTTTAACTTTGTTTATTCTGAGATAAACACTGTTTAAAGTCATGTAGATCTTTTCCTCTTCTTTCGAAAGATCAAACGACATCATCAGTCATTTAAATGACATCTCAGTGTGTTTCAAACGACATGGACAAGTCTTTCTAACGACATGACCAAGTTCAAATGACATAAGGATATCGTTCGAACGAGCCATCGACTTAACTTTTTTATTTAAGGCATTTTTCTCTCAGAATTTCGAAGTGTGCAGAACCAAAATACAAAACAAAATACATACGTTTTTCTGCACTTGTTTACAAAGGTTTTCATAGATAAAAATATCCTTTGTGTTTATAAAGATCCGATCTTTCATACTCATATACCATAAAGATCTTGTTTGCACCATTGGAGTTTGTTCATCCATATTTAACGAGTTGTTTCGTTGGAGTTTTGCTGTGAAGAAATGGTGAAGGCCATGTTCCTAATCGTAGGCGTTTTCCAAAGCTGCATCGGTGGATACTGAGGTTAACGTGGACCCGTGTGTTGTGGAAGGATTTCTACACGGGTACTGTGGAGGAGCGTTTAAAGATAATAAGAGCATCAAGGCGAGTTGGGGATCGAGTCGTTGTGTAAGTCTGTCTGTCTTCCTTTGTAATACCATATCATAGTGATTGTCTGGCTTGGGTTGTCCGAGGTTTTTTCCCTTAGTGCTTTTATCGTACATCCGGCGTTGCTTTTGTGGACTTGATTTATTTTACTTTCTTTAATCATCTAGATGCATGTTTGGGATTAAACAAGATAAAATTGGACTTAATTGAATTTGGTTAACAAACTTGGTGCGTAATAAAATTTGGAAAAAGTTTGGTTCAAAAAGAAAATTTGTTTTGTCATCCTTAAGCACATAAATGGGCATTTAGAGCAATCCATGTTCGAACTACGTGGGCACTAATATCTCCTCACGAGAGTACCAGAGAATTTTGAATTCTCTTCTAAATTCAAGTTCGGTTTTTTATATTTTTCACTTTTCTTAAATCTTTATTTAGTTTTTATCTTCTATCATCTTCTTTCCTCGTCATGTATGATTATCTAATTATCCCTTTGTTCTCACTTCTTTATAGTGATGCCACAATTTTAAAACAACCATTTACATTCCTTTATACTCTCCATGAACATTTATGATCATCCTTCTATGGTGAAATTATTATGTGTCTCCTTTGCTCTTCACATTTGTACATTATGCACACACACTTATCGTACACCCTTCCACACTCTGCATATGCACTCGTTTATTTGCACACTTGTATCACACACTCCACCTTTACTCACATACATGGAAGCAAAAAGATAATACAAGTTGTTTTGACCAACTATGGATCGAAAGGGAAAGGGGAGCCTAACACCTTCCTTCTCCGTAACTTAGTCCCCAATCCCATTTTCTTTTTGGTTTTGATTTCATCATTTTTCTTATAGATATTTTGGGAGGTTTTTTATTTCATTTTTCCTATTTTTGGAAAAATAGCCTAGCAACTCTTAATTTTACTCAACATCAGGTAGTTGTCCCATTTTCTCCCTCACCCCCCATAGTTGAAAGCATTTTCCCTTGCAACAGCCTCTCACGTGGGAGCCATACTCGAGTGGGCGTACTGTCACTAAGGTCACCGTATCATGGATGGGGATGGCCGCATCAAAAAATTCACTATATTTGTAAACAATAGTTAAAAATAGAAAGGAAGCCTTGATTGGAAGCCCATTAAGTTTTCAAAGAAAACTAGGAAACAAAATATTCACCCAGAACATAAACATGTTTATATAGGTGATCAATTACTGTGTACAAAACAAACGTATTTCATATTAGAAACTCTCTCTCTAACTTAGGCACGCGAGCATGCACATATGCTGATATGGAGTTACAGCTTTCAGTGAGTGAAATAAAAAAAATTCTATGAGCCTAGGGCCATCATCCTCCTAGTTAGTAAAAAAAGAGTGATTTCGGGGGGGGGGGGGGGGGTAAATGTGGTTAATCCCAAATGACATCAACTGTGATAATATTTAACATTTTTCTCCTAAGATATTTATATTCCAAGAAAAATTAAACCTCAAAGACATTACAATGGGTATCTAGACAGATTCCTTAGGTTGCTACAAAAGTGCAAGGAGAGGGAGAAAAATGTTCCCAAACTTTAGCTCAAAATCACCCCGCCACAATCATATTTAAAAACAATAAAAAAATTAAAATTTATAAGGCGTATGTGAGTCTTTTCTTATTTTTCTTGAAAATTGTTATATGAGGTTTTATCACAAAGAAACAGAATAGCGTAGGCAAAATAAAACTATTGTGCCTCAATACCCAATTCGTTCGGGCAACCTCTATCAACGATAACATTGTATATAACCAATATATAATGGCACTAATAATAAGCACTATAAAGTTATAGAACAAGAGAGACAATAACAAGAACCCCAAGATATACATGATTCACTAATTTAAATACATTCACAGAGAACCTCTACTCCACTTTATTTGAAGAAATTAATAGTAAAATAGAGAATAATAACAAGGATAAATCACATACCATATATTCTCTTACCCAAACCTTAGACAACTATTGTAAACTAACTCTCGACCCAAGTGAATGAAAGTTCTAAACCCGTAACCCACTCAATATCATGATCTCAAATACGTCCCAAGTGATTACCATGTACCCATCATCTTTATTCAACTTCCCATGCCCGATGATAAAACCCGTTCACACAAGAATTATAGAGAACGATCAGTGCATGAAACACTCACACACTCACCCTTCTTCCATATTTGAGTGATATGTTGAGAATACTCACTCAAATGATTTATTCATGCATGCCCAAGATCCAATATGGGTACAACCCAAAGAAATAGTGCAAAGTAATGAGAAAATGGGAGAAAACAAATATCATCAAACACAAGACAAGATGTACATGGTTCACCAACATAGCTACGTCCATGGATTATGGCTTCCTAGCTTTGATTAAATCAACGAGGGTTACAACTCACTCAAGATCACAAATACACTCAATGTATATATAAGAGTCAAGATCAATTAATATTCATTAATGATTGTTATCTAACTTAGGTTTAAAGCCCCAAACCGTTCTATTTACACATGGAATATAGTTGTGGTGAAAGCTCCAAAATACCCCCAACTAAAATCAAGATTTTCACAAATCTGGGTTGCCTCACTAGAGAGATACCCCATCGTTGGTCGCCCCTCCCATAGCATCCCATGACATAAATCTCTGTAGAAATGCGTAACCGAAAAAACTCCATCGCTGCAGGGACGTACATTATCATTACAGTGAAGTTACTGTAGTTTTTGCGATTCTAGGCCAAAACCATAAATCTCGACCTTGGCGAATGAATACCACAAACCCAAACATCAACTCAGTCATTAAAGGACCACCATCAAACAACCTCTAAGGACCTCAATAATGTATGACATTTATCAAGCTTGAACAGTTCTCAAACTTGACCACCGATACCGCCTCCATCAACATAGTCGATGGATTATATTCGGTGTTAATTTTATTCAAAACAACAACACCTCCATCTATAACTTCCCATATTAAATGAAACCAAACATCAATGTGCTTGCTAATCCTATGACGAACTTAGTTTTTGACTAAGTGGATATCACTTTAGATATCATAATGCACCTTCACGCTATCCTGTGTAATCCCTAAATCACCAATAATACCTTGAAACCACAGGGCCTCCTTCACGGCTACCATTGCCTCTATATACTTTGCCACCATAGTAGACAAAGCAACTGTGGCATGTAACATGGACCTCCAACTCACTAGACCATTATCTAATGTAAAAACATACCCGATAGTCGATCTAAGCTTGTTCAAATCATTTGTATAGTCTAAATCCACATACCCACACACATGTGACTTATCTACGCATTGGTACACAAGTCCCACATCAAGTGAACCTCGTTGATACTACAAAATACACTTCAACGCATTCCAATGCTCTTTGCTCGAATTTTACATATATCTACTCACAATGCTCACCAATTGGGCTATATCTGGCCGAGTATAAACCATGACATACATCAAGATACCCAACTCATTTTCATACAAAAATTGAGCCATATACTTTATCTCATCCTCGATGCTCAGAACCATTGAGGCCAAGAGTCTAACGGGTGCAGGCAAGAGAGTATTCACAAGTTTTGCATCCTACATCCTTAACTATGTTATAACCTTTTCTAGGTATTGCCTTTGTGTAAGGATCAACCTTCCCTTATTCCTCTCTCGACTAATCTCCATGTTAAGAATATTCTTGGCTTTACCAAATCTTTCATCTTAAACTCTTGACTTAATTTAGCCTTCATCTTGTCAATTTCATCCATACTTGAACAAGCAATGAGCATGTCATCAACATACAAGAGTGAATAAATGAATGTACCTTCTTTAATTCGCTTGAAATAGACACGATGATCAAAATCATTCTATGTAAAATTTTAGACCAACATAAATGTGTCAAATCGCTTGTAACATTGTTGATGTGATTGCTTGAACCTGTACAAAGAATTTCGCAACTTGCACACATAATCTTCCTTCATAGCAACCTTGAAACCCTTCGATTGAGACATGTTATTCTCTTCCTCTATATCCCTATGCAAAAATTTTGTTCTGACATCGAGTTGTTCAATCTCTAAGTAAAAATGTGCCACCATAGTCAAATGCACCCGAATGGAAGTGTGTTTTAGTGCTGGAGAGAACACTTCATTGTAATCAACACCTTCCCTTTGTTAAAAAACTTTGGATACCAATCTTGCCTTATAATGAATGTCAAAATCTGTAGCCCCATCTTTCTTAGCATACCCCCACTTGCACCTGATAGAATTCTTTCCCTTAGATAACTTCACAAGTTCCCAAGTTTGGTTCTTGTAAAGAGAATCAATCTCGTTACCCATGAAAACCTTCCACTTGTTATAATGAGTGTCACTCATCACCTCACGATACATGGTAGATACTAGGTCCATCTTTGGGAACCTCCTCTTCATCACTTGAAGAGTCAATTGGAGTGGTTATCTCCATTTGCACCCTTTCACATATATTTTCCACCGAATAATCATCTTTCTTTACCTTTGCAATCTTGAGCATAAACACCTCATCAAAGGTCACATCCCTAATCACCACTATCTTGTTGTCCTCCAGAACCCATTACTTGAACCCATGAAAATTGTTATTCGAGCTCTCGGATCATTCTTTCCCTCACTAACATAAAAATAGGCCGAACATCCAAAAATATGCACCATCTCATAAGTAGGATGTGAACCCGATCAAGCCTCCATGGGAGTCTTATAGTCAATTGTTGCAGATTCAAACCGGTTGATAATGAAATAAGCATAGGATAAGGCCTCCGCCAAAAATCTCTTCGGTAAAACTTCATTGGACAACATACACCTCACATTTTAAAGTAAGGTTTGGTTCATCCTCTTTGCTACTCCATTTTCTTGTGACGTGTTTCGGACCGTAAAGTGTCAAAAAATACTCGCCTCCTCACAATACTTCAAGTAAGGATCATATCAGTACTTCCTCCCATTATCTGACCTAAGAATATTGATCTTCTTATCGGTATTATTCTCCTCCATTTTCTTCCATTTAAGAAACATCCTAAAGACCTTGTCTTTGTATTTTATGATGTAGACCCAAGTCTGGCGAGAGTAGTCAACAATGAACGTCACAAAATAGTGATTACTTATCAAAGATGATGTTTTCCAAGGCCCCCAAATATTCGTGTGAACATAATCAAGTATGCCCTTGATGCAATGAATCTTCATGCCAAACTTAAATCGTGTTTGCTTTCCTAGCACATAATGCTCCCTAAAGCCCAACTTGCAACTCAACAACCCTTGCTTGCAAAACACTTTCATGGACTTCTCCCCGATATGTCTTAAATGCATATGCGTAAGCCTAGTGGAATTTGGTTTATCCTCTTATTTGTCATAAATAATTGAGGCACGACATGCTACCATGCTCCCTTGAAGAAAATAAAGGTTTTCTTCTTACTTTCCTCTCATCACCACTTAGGCACCTAAGATAACTTTTAGTATTCTTCCTCCGAGTACAATTTTACACACTTTGGTATCTAAAGCACCCAAAGAAATCAAATTCTTCTTGAACTCCGGAAAATACCGAATATTTTTTAGAGTCTTAGACACTCCATTATGCATATTTAATCTAATCATGTCAATACCCTTCCACCAACAAACATAGTCATTACCCATAAATACTTTACCCCCACCCACATCCCCAAAGGTTTGGAATAAATATTTATCCGATCACATGTGTTAAGAGCACCCCTAATCAAGAATTCACTTGTATGAAGATCTTTCCCGTGAAAAAACTATCAAAATACTCCCAAATTTATTGTCCTCTAAAGTAACATAATTGGCGGATTCCACCACTAGTTTCTTTTCGGCTCTTGCCCTTAACTTAGGGTAATCCTTTTTAAAATGCCCCTTTTTCTTAAACTTGTAACATATGAAATTTGTCAAGCCCTTGTTCCTACACTTGGACCTTGAGCTTCCCCTTTGACCTTGCCTTCTCTCCTTGGTCCTACCCAGCACAATCAATGCATTGGACTGAGAATCACTCTTCTCCTTATTTTGCTTCTCCCTTCTTACTAATGCCGACGAGACATCATCATACTTCACTTCATCCTTCCCATATAACAATATGGTGCTAAAATGATCATATGAATCCGGAACTGAATTTAGAAGCAAAATTTTTTTATTTTCAATATCAATATCAACATCTAAACTTAATAATTAGATATAATTTTATTAAACTCATCAAGATGTTCAAAAATCGACACACCATCAATATCAATAGATCATAACAATTTCTTCGTGAGATAAAGATGATTCTATATACTCTTCGTCATATACTTGTCCTCCAATTTCTTCCATATTGACTCCGTCGATTCTTCTTTAATGACATAGTATACCATATTTTATGCGAGATTTAACTAGATTGTTCTACAAGCTTGTAAGTCGTACTCACTCCAATCATCCTCCGACATATCCTCAGGTTTAGCCAAAATGCCTCTCAATGCCTTATGCAAACCTTGTATGATTAACACATATCTCATTTGACATTTCAATATGCCAAAATTAATGGATTTACCATGAAACTTCTCAAAGTCAAATATTATTGTTTACACCTTTGCAATCTTAGGTGTAGACATTCTCTTATCTAAAAAATGTATCTTCAATAAGAACCAACCGGATCAAGACCAAAATCCCACTTTGGAATTTTATCAAACACCTTGGATGTACGCAATGCAAAGACCTTACAATCCAAAACTCTGATACCAATTTGTTGTGCGGATACTCACTCTAATGAGTGATTTATGCATACCCAAGATTCAAAATGGGTACAACCCAAAGAGATAACAAGAAAATACAAACTAAATTCAAAGTAATGAGAAAATGAGAGAAAATAATTACCAACAAACACAAGAAAAGATGTACATGGTTCATCAATATGGCTACGTCCAAGGATGATGGCTTCCTTTCTTTAATTAAATCAATAAGGGTTACAACTCACTCAAGATCACGAATTCACTTAATGTGTGTATAAGAGTCAAGATCAATTAATATTTTTTAATGTTTTCTCTCTAACTTAGGTTTAAAGCCCTAAAAGGTTCTATTTATATGTGGAACATATTTATGGTGAAAGCCTAAAATACCCCTACTAAAACCAAGATTTTCACAAATCTATGTCATTTATCTACAGTAATACCCCATTGTTGGCTTCCCACACCAATAATGTTTATAGAAATGCGCAGTCAGCGATACCCCGCCACTGTAGCAAAATTATTTTAGCTTCTATGATTCTGAGACAAAACCACATGATACCCATTGGTCAGAGGGGAAATGACTCCCTCTCACCTCAAACCTTTTCTTTGGAAAGAAACTCTCACATGCCTTGAAAAGTCTATCTTTCTCTCTCTAGCCTTTAAATTAGAAGCCAAACTTAGGGTTTAAATACCATAAATGATCATTTTATATGTGGAACACATTTTGTGGAAAAACTCCAAATACACTCCCACTTAAACCCATTTGCATCCTTACTCACTGACACTTTCTGCGACATGCTCGTTGATGTGAAGCTCCTCTTATTGTCTACAAAATTGGACAGAAAGTAAAGAGTTGGTGATTTTGATCCAAAACTCCACAAACACACATTTCTCTATTCTACTTTATTGTTTTAGGACCTTGACAAATAAATAATGGTTTGGGGCTTCCTTATTTTACCAGAATCCAATTTTTTAAGCCAAAATGGTGGACCACTCGGCGTCATTTATATATTAGGAAAGGAAAGGAAAAGGAAAAGTGAAAGAAATTTTTTTATATACTTTTTGTTGCGTTGGGTTAGCAGGAAAGTTATAGAAAATTTGTCCTCAAATTTTTCTGCGAGAAGAACTTTTTCACAAAACACATTGTACCAAAAAACTTAGGATTTTGCAGGAAAGTTTAAGAAAATTGTGTATATAATCGTGTAAATTATTATTACTATTTATTATTATTATTATTATTATTATTATTATTATTATTATTATTATTATTATTATTATTATTATTATTATTATTATTATTATTATTATTATTATTATTATTATTATTATTATTATTATTATTATTACAACTACTACTAAAATCTTTACTCATAACTATTCATAATAACACGTTATTTATTGATTTTTTTTAAGAATTAAATGTTCATAATTTTTACAACCAATTGTCGTGTCCTACAAAACCAACACGATGTCACTATTAATCGGAAGTGTAGTGACAAAGGTAAGACAAAGTGGAAAGCTATTGTGATAGTATGGGCATCAAACACGAGTTTTTGATCGTTCATACTCCTCAACAAAATGGGATAGTTGAGAAGAAGAACCGGACGATTCAAAAAATGGCTAGATCCATTATTCTGGGGAGAAATGTGCTTAGACCTTTTTGGGTAGAGGCGGTTAACACCTCATGCCATACATTTAATTGAGTATATCTTCGTCCCCACACGTTACACATGCCATATGAGTTGTGGACAGGAAAAAAACCCAACCTATCGTATTTTCGTGTCATTGTGAGTACTTGCTACATCTTAAGAGAAAGAGAGCACTTAGGAAAGTTTGACTCCTAAAGATATGAGGGGATATTTTTTGGATTATTCATCGTTGAGTAGGACTTATAGGGTGTTTAACCTTTCTATCTCTAAGGTTATGGAGTTAATAAATGTCACGATTAGACACGCGATCCGTCGATGTTTATTGACCCTATCCTTGAGTGTGAGAATAATGCACCCCCGATGATGATCCCATTGTTCCTCTAACTACCCCGTCGGACCCCGCTCTTGATTTATAGGATCCACCCTCTTGGGTTCGAATGAGTTATGACCCCTCACTATACTTGGTGATCCCACACTAGGTTTCAAGACTCGAACTCAACTTGAGCATGTGGTTAGCTACTTTTGTTATGCATCTTTAGTCGAACCTAAGAATGTGGAAGAAGCACTCAAAGAAGAGCTTTGGATATCTGATATGTAAGAAGATTTACTTCAGTTTCACAAGAACGATGTGTTTGGTACCAAGTGTATCTACAAGAATAAGATAGATAATAATGGTATCATAGTTCGTAATAAAGCTACGTAGGTCGCTCAAGGCTACACGCAGATTAAGGGTGTATACTTTGATGAGACATTTATTGTTGCTAGGCTTAAGTCTACCCACTTAATACTCACCATAGCATGTCATCTACGCTTCAAGTTATATCAAATGGATGTCAAGAATGCCTTCCTTAACGGCATTTTATAGGAGGAAGTGTATGTGGAACAACCAAAGCGGTTTAAACACCCAAAGAACTCGGTATACATCTTTTATCTTAAGAAGGACTTGTATGGTTTAAAGCAAGAACCCCGTTCTTGGTATGAGAGGATCATTTCCTATCTCTTAGATCATGGCTTTAAGAGAGGGGGAGTGGATAAGAAATTATTTGTGAGGAGAGAGAGTGGTTCTATATTGGTTTCCTAATTTTATGTGTACACCATAGAATATTGATCGATGCACTCCCAACATTCTCACACTTTTAAGGAGGAGATGAAGAGAGAGTTTCAAATGAGCATGGTTAGTGAGCTTATGTTCTTCTTAGGTTTCTGGGTGCATCAACTAGAGGATGAGATATTCATATCTCAATCCAAATATGCTAGGGACCTAGTGAAGAAGTTTGGTTTAAACTCCGTTAAGCACTCACGCACCCCTCTGAGTACATCAACTAAGATTAGAAAAGATACTTTAGGTAAGGATATAGAGCAAACCCCTTATAGGAGCATGTTCGGTAGTCTTTGCTACTTGACTGCTAGCCGTCCCAACATTTCCTTTAGCATTTGAATTTGTGCATGATACCAAACATCCCTGGAAGAGTCTTACTTACTCTCACTTAAACATAGTATCAAATACATGAGTGGAACTCTTTCCTGCGGTATTTGTTATTCTTTTAATACCGATGATCGCTTGTCCATCTATTCGAATGTCAATTGAGCCCGGGATGTTGATGGTTGTAGGAGCACCTTGGGTGGATGTTTTTACTTTGGGAGTGATCTTGTCTCTTGGTTGAGCAAGAACCTAAACTCCATATCTTTGTCCAAGGTATAGGCCTAGTATATAGACGTCGAGAGTTGTGTCACACAAATCTTATGGATAAAGAAGATGCTAGAAGATTTTGGGATTTTCCAAGGCATAATGACTATTTCGTGTGATAATACGAGTGGAATTCACACCCGCAATCCAGTCCAATATTCCCGCACAAAGCACATTAGGATATATGAGTATTTTATTCGTTATCTCATTGAGGAAAATGTCGTGTCCTTGAGCTTTTTGAGCACCGAACATCAATTAGCTGACATTTTTAAGAAACCTTTAGATGCACTTAGATTCAAAATCTTAGGAATTCTTTGGGTATTTTCTCCGTTGATTGAGTTCGAGTACTTTATCTAGTGTAGAGTGATTATCATGTTCGTATCTTTAGTCCCTATTGCTAAATTATATTTCTATGTTTTGTTTATATTTATACTTGTTTATGTTTTTTGATATATTTTGAAAAACCTAAAAAGATTTTCAGTTTTTAAGAAAAAGTTTGAAAAAATCCCCAAAAGATTTTTTTGATAAAATTATTTGAAAAAAGACAAAAAGATTTTTTTCATTTTTGTTTTTCATCATATATGGATGTGCATTTAAGATATTCAGATCACTCCTACATTCCATCCATTCATTTGACTTTTTAATGGTTTTTTGAGACATGGCTTCGTTTCTTTAGTGTACTTGATAATGTGGGGATATCATCTCCTTGATCATTGATGATTACTTTCTTCATGCTAGACTCTTTATCACCTTTATTGCACACGTGCACAAACTTTTTTAATATTGTGCCTGTTTATCATATGTCGAATACAGTGTTCTCATCTCAATATTGCTTAATAATGAACCAAATGTACATAAAGATAAGTTGTTCTTTGAAGAACCATTTCTCGGATTTCATTTCCCTGAATATTTGTTATATGCTAAGCAATGGAAAGAGGCTACGAAAGATCAAAATACTCTTTAAGTTAAAAGCCACCATTTTCCAAAAAGAGACTAAAAGATTAATGACACACAAAAATAGAAGTGCCAAGGATAATTTTATATATCATTGATGCTTCGCTACATATGAGCCTTATGATATCTTCAAAAATATTTAAGAATGAATTCAAATATATATATATATATATATATATATATATATATATATATATATATATATATGTGTGTGTGTGTGTGTGTGTGTGTGTGTGTGTGAGAGAGAGAGAGAGAGAGAGAGAGAGAGAGAGGTTTTAAGGGTGTTATAAAGTAAAAGATCAATGAGCTTGCACAACGGACTCTCTTGAAAAGCATTAAATAGTTTGGTGTTATTGATTTTAGAAGCATTTGAATTCATGGCATGTTGCCTAAGTCAAGTCAATTTCATTTAAGTTCAAAATTTTACACCTAAGGTTGAAATTGAGTTCTTTCTTTAGAAGTATCTCATGACTTTGTGCACCTATGTTATGAATGCTTTGTTAATTTGACCATGGAGAATGTTCACACAATCATATTCTGCTTTCGCGATTTTTATATTTTAATGTTATTCCATGGTGTGATGTATTTTGTACCTAAATTTACTTTTTATACATATATTTATTTTTAGACTTGAAAATTTTGAAAAACTTCAAAAATTGTTGGTCTACCATTTGGAATTTCATCGCATGTTCTTTAATAATTATCTTTGTGTTGATATCTTTGCTTCTTAGGGTGATGCTAACGCTTTCATGATTATTTTCTTACTCTTCGTCTATTACAGAAAAAAATGGGGAGAACAAATTGAGGGGGAGATTATTTATCTTTTAAACTTGTACGCATTATGGAATTGCTTTTATCTCATGAGTGTAGGTCATTCTGCCTTGATGATGATTTCATGGACCACACAAGATGAAGACTTTTTAGTTGAAGACTTATAAATTTATTCATTTTCGCTTCTTGATTTTGGAGGGAATTAGTTATATTACTCTTAGGAGTCAATTTGTCTTCGATTTGTGTTTTGTACTAAAATAGCCAAAGGAGGAGATTTGTAAGAGCAAGTTTTATAATTGCTCTTTTTATTTTTATTTGGCTTATCCCATTATAACTCACTGCACCTTCATGACTACTGTCACATATTCAAAAAGAAGAAGTTGATGACATTTGGAAGATTGAAGATTGTTTGTCACAACATCATTCAGAAGAGTTATGAGGTGGTTTGGTAAAGACTTTAATTATCCAAGGGTTAGATTAAAAAGAGTTTCCATTAAAAGTTTTCAAAATATTTTTAAAATAATTTTTAAAAGAGTTTTTGAAAAACTCTCTAACTCGTTAGAACGAGATTGGTATGTCGTTCGAACGAGTTGAATAGGATTATTAGAATGAGGTTCCTACATTCGAACAAGATTTGGGACGTCGCCTTTTGGGTACGCTTTGGAATGTCATTCGAAGTGCATGGGAAATCGTTCGAACGAGAAAGGGTACATTATTCGAACGGGGTGGCAGTTCGTTAAAACAAGTACACGTGTTTTTTTTTAAACATATCCTTTAAATTCATTAATTTTTATTGCTTTGCAAAAACCTTCCCTATAAATAGATTTGGAGTATTAGACTTTTCTCCAAGTCATTTTAGAGTTCTTTTGTGATTAAACTATATTTTTTTTAATCTAAAACCCTTGGATCTTTGAGGATCACTTTTCAAATCAAGAAGAATATGATCAAAAGTTTAAAACCTTGTAGAGTTTTTATTTACCCCTGAATTATGGAGTTGAGGCTCTACTCCTAAAGATGAAAGGAATTTAAGATTCCTGAGAGTGATCGGTGGATACCAAGGCAAGAATTACTTATTGTGGATAGTGCTGGACTGTGCCATATCTGTTAAAGATTTGAAGACCCGTGCTTCATAGTTAGTGGAGCTATAAGTAGTTTATAAGTCATCGAGTCTGTCAAACTCTTTAATAGTGATGAAATCTAGGTTTTGCCCAAAAGGGATTTTTTTTCCTTAAATTCTTCTCATTGTTTGGTTTGGAATTTGGCTTCAATTAATATTGCATGTTCACGAAATTAAATTAAGATAAAATTTAGTAAAAAGTGAATTTGTCAGTTTGGCCTAAGATATGAGTAATCCGTATAACCCTTCTTTCTCAAGTCCTAAAGATATATTATGGGTTAAAGTTAATGAAAGGAAATTGTCATATATCTATAACTTATGGTTATTCAACATGCACGATATTTGTATAAAAACCACGTATAGTTAATATGTTGGAACATGAAAAAGGCTACTATTATTTTCCTTGGCTTGTTATCATTACCTTGTAGTTCTTGCACCAAGTTAAAGCACTTTTGGAATTTAATACATTTATCAAGTTAATAGATTTGAATTGGTGGTATATATCGATTGCCTATGTTTTGACGGTTGGAGAAATTGTGTTTATTTCTGCTTCGACAAGTATAATTATTTTCGATTGTGCATATATACAGGGATGAAGATAACTTAGGCCCAACCTCCACAACTTTAAAAAAATACACATACAAGAAATTTTGAAGATATAGGTGTAAAAAAGTAATTTTTAAAATATTTTGGGGTATTTGCATACATAATCAAAAGTTTAAATTAAGTTAACCCAACCGAACGTTTTTCAACATCAGCTGGCCTCCCTCTTTTTCCAACACTCAATAATCCTCTCTCACCCTCAACCTTCCACTCTTCATCCACCTCCCTACCTCCCTCAGCTGTCCCTAATGCCACTGTCGTTCTCCCATCTTCTTGATGACCTCGGTCGGGTTATACTCCATATCTCTCTCTATGACTGTTGTGGGTCAAATTATTCATGCTACATGGACCTATGATATTGTAACCTATCCTCATAATCGTACACCTCAACATTTCATTTATACTTGGTCAGCTCCAGAATTACTTGGTCAACATACCGGTCGACCAGTTAAAAAAGATGAACCATCTGAAAGAAGAATGGTCACGCACATGGGAATTATCAATGGACATACCACACGGGCCTTAGAAGATCAATAGTCTCATTCATTATGTATAGGTGTAAATGTCAAAATGTATAAAGGCATTCCACCCCTTGGTTTCCAAGACCACTATAAATATTTCTTTACCCTTATATCAAGGGACGAGTCTATTGCGCACAAGCAAGACTACCCATAATTCTATGTAACTACCCTTAATCATAATACCATATTAGTGGACGTAGGCTTTCCCTAAGCGGAACCTCTTTAAATATCTTTCTTATCCTTTATTATTTTCATTTACATTAATCAACTAATTATCCGTGATTACGAAATTGGTAATTCCTAGCTAAGATAAAATCTCTACCAATTTTAAACATAAAAAGATTGGTGTCGTTTGTAGAAACAACTGCTCATCATCGTTCTCTACCCATCCTATTCATTAGTTCTCCTTAAAAGTTTTCTAAGGGAACAAAAATGTTCTTGAGAGCATCCTTGCCTCTATAGGCAATGCTCTAGTTCCTCTTAGTGTAGCAGATCTTCAAGGAATTTTACTTAATCTTGCCAAAAGTAAGGAAGCAATGCAAGATTCAGTTAGGCCATTGGATCAAACGTTGCAGGAGAGTCTACCACTGCACCGTCCCAGAGGGAGATACCGCCTTCGCCTACCAGAAATGAGAGAAGTAGTTATTACAGGTCCTCCCATGATAGATCTTATCACCTGGGAGAAACATCATCCATACGATCTACAGATTACTATGATGGTCAGTCTTTCAGCTCTGAGCGACTGAGCATGATAGAAAGATTGAGAAATGCATCTGCTTTTGATAATTTTAGTCCCCAAGTAACCGAGGCCATCAAAGATAGCCAGTCCGATCCCGCGAACATAGGGAAGGATTAGTTAGGTCCAGAGTTAGCATCAGAGGATCTGTGCATGCTAAGAAGAATTCTCCAGAAGAGACCTTCAACAAAAATGCACAACAAGGCCACCAAAGCCGCCCCATCCAAATCCAAACTAGAATAGAACTCTTGAAAGGGATAAATGGAGAGATTGGAGGATCATATGGTAGAATTGGCTAAGAGTAAGAATCCTTTGCAAAGGAGTTTTTTGAAAGGATCTCATTTCATCCAAGCTATTGTGGATTACCCCACACCATCTAAATTAAAACCACCCGTGGTCATGCGTAAGTATGATGGTAAAACTGATCCCATCCTTTATGTTGAAAAATACTAGGCTACCGTTGATATTTATTATGTTTTTGACGAGATGAGATGCAAAGCTTTTTCAAGTACAATCACTGGTCCATCTTAGATATGGTACAAAAATCTAACCCGGGGACATATTGCCAATTTTTATCAGCTCACCGAACTATTCATCAACAACTTCTGCTTTTGAGCAAAGCCAAGAAATAGAGTAAACCATTTACTCAATATGCGCCAGTGACTAGGAAAGATTACCCGGGAATATATCACTCGTTCCAATAATGAGAAATTGGAGGTGGTAGACTATGAAGAAAAGACTACCATTATAGCTTTAATAAACGGGTTTCTTCCTAAAAAGTTATATTATGCATTGGCGAAGGAACCTCCGAAAATCACAACTGAATTCATGGAAAAAACTGGTAAGATCATGAACGTCGAAGAGGATATGGATACTAAGTAAACCCCCAGGACAAAATGTGATGGACAGAAGAATTCTGATAAGAAGGAACAAAAAAGTAAGAAAATTGAGAAGCCTAAAAAGTATGAGGAGTATACCCCTCTTACTATAGGTGTGGATCAAGTTCTGGAGGAAATTAGGGGAAATAAAGACTTGAAGTGGACTGGGAAATTGAAATCAACACGCAACCGAAGAGATAAGTCTAAGTATTGTGACTTTCATAAAAAACATGGACATACCACTAATAACTGAATTGCCCTGAAAAATGAAATTAAATATCTCATTCGTCGAGAAAAGTTAACCAACTTTATTGACCAAACTGAAGGTCGGGATAAGAAAAGACGGTCAGAGTCCCCTTACAAAAATAAAGACGATAGGAAAAGAGGTCTAGATGATGATTCTGAAGATGATCCTCACTTTTCGAACAAACCCAGGGAGCTTGAACTTGAGGTAGGCATGGTATCTTTTGGTTGTCATTTCATTGTAGGAGGGGATCCTGGAGGTGGAGATGATGTTGTTGAGGGAAAGGTCTATTTAAACAAAGCCAAAGATTATTCTTACATTAGGCAAGTTAACTTATCAGACGAAGCAGAAGGTTGGCCCAAAAAGGTGAATAAAGATAAGCTGGTCATCGATTTCTCCAAGAATGACTTGTCAAGAGTGATTTACCCTCACGACATAGTTGTTACCTGTCGGGTGCATCATGTTAGGATAGTAAGAATTCTTATGAATAATGGTAGTTCACCAAATGTTATGTTCTATAATTGCTTTCACATCTTGGAGTTATGAGATAGAAAACTAGAACCCTATCATCGGCCTTTAATCGACTTCTCTGGAGAAAAGGTGTATCTTTTGGGACTGTCAAATTAGAAGTATTAATCAACACTTGGCTAATAAAAAGAACGAAGAAGATTCGCTTCGTCATCCTAGATAAGAATGTTTCCTCACCCAATAATATGATCCTCGGTAGAGTTGGATTGAAGAAGTTAGGAGTAGTGTCATCCACAGTTCATCAGTGTAAGAAATTTCCCACTCACTATGGTGTAGGTGTGGTAAAAGGCAATCAGATGAAGGCTAGAGGATGATATTATACTTCATTCGACCAACAAGGATTTCAAAAGAGCACCACCACTTACCAAATAGACACTTTAGACCCCCGTGAAGAAGTTGATTTAGTTAAAGGGTGAGTCGTGGAAGCCAGGAAAACGATTGTACTAAACGATGAAATGCCAGAGAAAACCACCCAGATTGTCTCAAACCTAACACCATCCCTTAAACACGAATTAATTGCATTCTTCAGAGAGAGAAAAAACATGTTTTCTTGGAGCCATGAGGATATGTATGGAATTGATCATAACTTCATATGCCATGAACTCAATATCAATTAAGATGCTAAGCCAATCAAGAAGAAGTGCAAGGTATTTAGTCCTGAGAAAATATGGCTATCCAAGAGGAAGTAGATAAATTACAGAAATCTCATTTCATTGAGGATGTGAAGTACCCAAATTGGTTGGCCAATGTAGTGATGGTCAAAAAGAAGAATAACCAATGGTGAATGTGTGTGGATTTCACCGACCTCAACAAAGCATGTCTAAAATATCACTTTCCTTTACCAAGGATTAATCAATTGGTAGATGAAACAGCATGTCATGAGTTGTTGAGCTTCATGGATGCCTACTCTGGTTACAACCAGATTAAAATGAAATTGGAGGATAAAGAAATCACATTTTTCATTATCAATCGAGGTACTTATTGCTACAATGTTATGACTTATGGGCTTAAAAACGCTGGAGCAACATACCAAAGGCTAGTGAATAAAGGTTTTTGAAGAGAAAATCGGGAAGAACATGGAAGTATATGTGGACAACATGCTTACCAAGAGCAAGGTAGCTGTCGACCACATCAAAGACATGAGTCAGATGTTTGATTGGCTGAAAAAATATCAAATAAAGCTCAATTCGACCAAGTGTGTGTTCATACAGGAAGAAATGTTCTTGGGCTTTTATTATGAATAAAAAGGGAATTGAAGCCAACTCGGATAAAATCAAGGATTTAATTGAGATGAAATATCCAACATGAAAGAAATATGTGCATAAATTGATGGGAAAAGTGGTCACCCTCAACTAATTTATGTCCCAAGCTACTAATAAATGCCTACCATTCTTAAAAGTACTTAGGAAAACCTTCGAATGGAATGAATAATGTGAAAATTCCTTTCAGGACTTGAAGAAGTACTTGGGATCTCCACCACTACTCTCCCGACCAATTCTGGGAAATAAATTGTATCTATATTTGGTTGTTTTAGAATTCATGGTTAGCTTAACATTAGTAAGGTTGGAAAATGGAGTTCAAAAGCCAGTGTATTACACTAGCAAAGCATTCAGAGGAGCCAAAATCACATATTCCTGCCTAGAAAATCTAGCCCTTACTCTTATTGAAGCTTCAAGGAGACTGAAGCCATACTTTCAGGCACACACCATTGTAGTTTACATAGATTTACATATGCGCCAGGAACTTTAAAATTGAGAGAATATGAAATCCTTTATGAGCTAAGGACAGCACTAAAGGGACAGGCTGTAGCAAATTTTATTAATGAATTCATATATCCAGAAGCGATTAATATCCAAATTTTTCCTATCAAGCCTACTTCCTTGGAAGCAAGCTCTGCTCCAAAGAAAACTAAAATTATCATCGATAAACCTAAAACATCGTCTAACCAAGAGATGGATCAAAGGTACAAGGAACGGAGCAAGAAATTATTCTAGCAATAAATAATATCTTAGGAAGGCTTCAATGATTACGTCCCAGTGTGGAAGTTGTATGTAGATGGATCCTCGTGCGCTACTAGCAGTGGAGCATGTCTTATTATCAATACTCCAGACGACATTGATGTGGAGTGATAATATGCAAATATTACGTATTTCATCTCTCGAACCTACGCATTTTAACCCCCTCGGGGGCCTTAATCTCTATATTTAAGCCCATTAACCAGACAACCTCGGTTTATATTGTTAACATGCTATATGAGGTATAATTGGGTTTTTGTAGGTATTTAGGTTCTAAGAATGGAGTTCGGATGCATTCCGCTCAAGTTTTCTATGTAATCGCAGGTTCAAGGGCAATTCGATCAATTCACAATTTGGTCACCTATCCCAACATCTATACGGAAGTTGTTGCCCTCCTCGCAAGCTTCGCGTGGCCATGAACAATGTGCGATTTCGATCCCTAATGAAGAAGTTACATCATTTCTAGCGGAAGGGAATACAAAATACACAAAAACATGAGGAAAGGAGAAACTGCCCTGCTTGATCGATCGGTCGATCCTTCAGATTTTGGCCATGATTTCAACCATCGATCGATCAAATAAAGGGGTCGATCGATCGATCCTCTACTTTTTTGAGATATTTTGCTTTTCTTTTCTTTCTTCTTTTCTTTTCTCCCAACTTACTATATATGGGAATGCTGTTGTAATATCAGATATACTTAATTTTAGAAGACATTTTAGGTTAGGGTTCGGTTTTGAGATCTCATCTTCTTCTCTTCTTGGGGTGATATCCATTTAGTTTTGTAAGATTGAATTATTCACTATCATCTCCCTTAATATAGTTATGTTCTTCATTTTCCTTGCTTTGTAAATTAGTTTCATGTTTTGTTAATTAGTTTACTAACTTTAATTCTTGCTTTCCTAGTTTAATTAGTTATAATTTAGTTTAATTCATGTATTGCCCTTAGATAAATAGGGTCAGGATTTCGTTCCACCATTTTTGGGTCCCGAGCTCCGAAAATTAAGTTTTCTACAAAATTGCGTTTAATTGAACCCGTGCGAATTAAAGTCAGATTATCACGCGTTTAACTTTCTCTGTCATACATCGTTAGTGTTTATAGCGATAATCCGAATTTAATCCGCGCATGACCAATTTTCGATTAAATGTTTATTCACTCAACTTTGGCTTAAATTCCTTATTGTGTGATGTTTATGATTAATTGATAATGCTTGATTAAATTTCTCTCGAACCGGAATCATGATTAGTAGTTGTTTCGATCCATATGGTTGGATGTTGTTCCGTCCTTGCTTTACTTTTGTGTAGACTTAACTTCTCTTTTTCCTTCCATCTACAACCACCCATCACCTTTTATATTTTTATTCCTGAATTAATAATTCAATTAAAATTTGAAAAACACTCCCTGTGGATTCGATACCCGACTTACCGCTATACTTGTATCGTAAGTGTAGTCATAACTTATGTTTGTTTGTATCAGCGCAGTGAAACAAAAAACAAAGATTGTGTCCTTACACGAACACACCTTTCGCGCGTGCATCCACTTTATGGAATTCGCCACTTCGAGCCATTTTTGGGGTAGGCATGTCTTATTCCAATTCTTTCGATAATCATTATGATGATTCTCAAAATTCTCGCAAACCTTTGGCTTTTGGTCAATACTTAGAGTCCCAAAAAAATTACAAATTCAAAAATGACTTTGGGTGAGTATAACGAAAGTCAAAACTTGGGTTATTGTAATTTTGATGATGATGATAATGATTTTGGGCCTTTACCTCCTTGTAATAGGAATTTTGAAACGAATTGCAATAGTTTTCAAAATTCCTATAATAATGAGTTTTAGTTTAAGTCTGATGGTAATTTTCAAAGTTCCCATTTTCATGTATTCGCACCTCGACTTATGACTTTTGGTGAGGGCTTGTGTATGCTTGAAAATGAGGAAATTGAAAATCGTTATCAGAAAGAAAATCATTTGGGGGAACATGAGTTGGATTTATTATTTGAGTCCGACGACGATTTTGCTTCCGAGACTTTTGAAGTCGAAGAATGTTTTGAACCAAATGAGGACTTTGTGACTACTTTGGAACAAATCATTATCGACTTTTCCCATTGCGTAATAGATATTGAAAGTGAGGATAAAAATGATGTAATATCTATTTGCAATGAAATGATTTCTTCTTTGGCCCCCAAAGAAGAACATTTCATTGAAAATGATCTTATTTCCTTCGAAACTCAATCTTCATGCGATGATGATTCATCTCGTGAGTTTGAATTTCTTTCCTCCCCATTTTCACTTTCTGTTATCACACCGTCACAAGTACCCGATGATTTGACTTCAAACTTTAATGTTTTAAACCTTTTCACTGATGAGGAGTACTTACTCGAGTCGCCTTCCACGATCGAATCTTTGCCTTCGTGTACGCCACCTCCCATTCCAATTTCTAAATACTTGGGAGGATATTTGGTTTTTCTCGATCCTCACATATTTGTGTCACCCGTTCAATCCAAATCTCCCATCGTCCCTCCAAAACTTTTAATTGACGATGGTTCCTTTCTTTCACCTTACACATGCCTTTCGTTGTTAAAAAAGAATTCATATTTTTCGGAAGGCATGCTTGAGAGTGAGGGTACATCGGTTATCCTCTAAAGTCAAATGATTTTTATGGTGGACCCTCAACTATTTAGACTTCTAGTGTATAGTTAGTGTGAAGCCTAAATAGGAGGTTGTATATAGTTAGCTTTTTATTCTTTCTTTCTTTTTATCTTTTCTTCCCTTATTAATTTAGCCTAATGTAATTAGTTAATTTTTTGTTACTTGTTTTTGCTATGCTCGGTACTAACTTGTTTTGTAGATTCTGTGGATTAGTTCTTGTGGGGATCGCTCCAATGCTGGGTAATATCTCTATTTTCCTCTCTTAAACTTGGTTCTTAATTTATATTGAGGACAGTGTCAAGTTTTAAGTTAGGGGGTGTGGGATATTCTATCCATTTCATTATTTAGTCCATGTTTTTGCTCACATGTTAGTTACTAAGTATGCTTTCTTAGAAAAATTTAAAAAATTCAAAAATATTTTCTTTTTTTTTTCTCCTTTGTTGGGCATTTTGCCCTTGTTTTCGATGATAAATTTCAATAATTGCCCGATCCAATAGACAACTCAACGATGGATGTTCTCAATTTTTGAAGTTCTTATACTTTAGTCTTAATTATTGATATTATGAATAACTTCATGAATTAAACTTTAATCCCATGAGCACATGCACCTTTCTTGCTTTATTGATTTGGTTTATGATTTTTATAACTCAGTAATCTTTTGTTGCATTGTATATACTTACACCGAGTAAGCTTTGTATCTTTCGTCGTTTATGAGTGTATACACTATTCTTTCCTCTTTGAAAACATTACAGCCGTTGGTAATCTCTATATTCTTTCATTTGATCATTCATTAATTGAGTTCATATATGAAATGTATTACTTGAGCATGATTTTCAAAGTTTTTTTTTACTCGAGAATTGCGTAAACTTTATGAAATGATCATAGGCCATCTTTGTTATATCACCCATATTGACCTTTACCTCACCTTAAATGTTTCCCCTCGTTAACCCCTTTGAGCCTTAATATAGCCCTTCGTTTCATAACCTAAATCCCATAACCAAATCAAAATTGGAGTTATACACCATCCATATTACTTTACATACCTTTATTTGGAATGTTGCTTAGGATTGAATGATATTGTGTAGTGTGGTTGCAATTTAGGCATATGAGAGTGAGAAAAGTAAAGAAAAAGAGATGTGAAAAAAGAGAAAAAGAGAAAGTGAAAAGCAAAAGAAAACATGATATAAAGAAGAAAAGAAAAGAAAGAGAAAGTTATAAATTGTGTATATAGTTCAATAATCTTTTATTACTCTCCCTCATGATATATCTAATGCTCGTTTGGAACTTGTTTTCCAATTTTGATATTGCCCGCATTTTCCCATTATCTTGAGTTTTCATTTCTGAACACTTTGAACCCGTACATACATTTCCTTCATTTCGTACACTAGCCTAGCCTACACTATAACCCTATTAAAGTCCTATGTGATCTTAAGTAGATGTAATTCAAAGGTTTAAATAGTTTTGATAATCTTTGAAAATGCATTTCGCCTCTTTTATATGTGTGGTATTTTTCACTAAGATTACACTTTTTATTTTCTATATTGCGTTCTTCATTTGTGACATGTTCACGGCCTAGTTTCCTTTTACATTTACTCCTTATGCCCGCATGTCACGTGTGCTACCTCCATGTTTCAAGTGAATTCATTTGACGAGTGTAATGCCCGTGAGGATTGACCTATATGCATGCTTTAATATTTAGTATCCTATTTATTTAAGTTTTTTCCAAATCATATTTTGCGTGTGCTCACTCCCCTCCCACATTTTAAAGTTTCAATTCATTGAGGTGCATTCGATAATGTTAATAACTACGAAATTTTCACGTGAATTCGTTTGCTATGCTAATAACATGTTGAACTCTTGTTCTCTATTGTTGGGCTTGTCAGATGTTGGTTTGGGCATATTTTGAGGAAACCATGTGATGTTTGTGGGTATCATACCTGAAAACCCTCACGAGATGACACTCGTCCACTAGGGTAACCTAGGGGTTTAATGACTTATTGCATATGCTAAATGCAATCGAATCGCCCGCAAAAGTGGCCTTATTCGTTTATACCATACTTTAGGTTTTTTAGAGCTTCTCTCTCCTAGATTTTCCTTCCTATTTTGGGTGTGTAAGTTTACTATTACTTCTTCTTATCCATTAATGTAAGTTCCATTATTGTTCTTAAGCTTTGTAACCTAGATTTCCATGCTTTCCATTTATTTCTTGCTTAGATAAATTGTAGTGTAATTTAATTAGGTGCTTTAATTATTGTTGTTTATCATGCTTATTGGTTAATTTAGTTTAGGTTGTGTTGGATTGAATCACCTAGGGTTGATTTGGTTGCTTTGCTTTGGTGATGGTGTTTACGGGTTTATTTTGACTGTGTTGTCCTAGTTATTATGCCTAGAATATTTGACGGGGTATATCATGTATGCTCCGTACTTACGACCTTACCTGTGTAATTTTCGGGGTATTTGTTGACGCCAAAATCTTATTAGACTTTTATGCGAATTTAGGGGTGTGACAACTCTTGATTTAATTAACTGTTGAAACGAGACGCAGTCTTAATAACCCGTCGACCCATGTAACCATTTTATACTAATTAACGCAACCTATAGTTTTTACTCGCTTTATTAGTCTAGATTTATTTTCCCTCGCCTAGATTAAATATTTCCATTTTTGCATCTTTTCCTTTTTGTTCATATTCATCTTTTACACTTTTATTTTAGGAGTATCAAATCCTATAAATTCTAGCAACTCGTCTCTGTGGATATTCGATACCCGAACTTGGCCACTATACTCACCCGTTGAGTGTAGTCATAAGTTTAGGTTTTTGTAAAGTTCAGGTGAGCCGAATTCAAAATGACTGGCATGTAGGTGACTCTAGTGTCGCAGTAAAACCCGGTCTATCATGGAGTTTGAACTTTGCTTTCAATTCCAATCCTCTGATAATGAAGTGGAGTACAAAAAGCATTAATCACAGGCTTGGAGTTAGCTTATTCATTGGGAGTCAAGAAAGTTATAGCACATAGTGATTCTCATCTCATTATTAACCAAGTGATTAAAATATATGGAGTTAAAGGAGATCTCATGATTAAGTATCTGTCCAAAACTAGGGAAGTCATCTCTAAGTTTGTTGTAGTCAAAATGGTGAGAATACCAAGAGAATGGCCGAGAAGATGCACTTGCTCAGCTGGCCTCAGCAATCGGGACAGAACTCAGGAGAAACATCCCTATGGAACTTCTTCCACATATAAGTGTAGATTTTGAGGCTATGGTCAGTTTTATTATGATAGATTTAGGACCCTCGTGGATGAATCCCATCAAAAACTACATTGAAAAAGGTATATTACTCACTGATTTAAAAGAATCCAAAAGGTTAAGGTTCAAGGCAACCAGTTATGTGTTAGAGTGAGGAGTCCTATACAAAAAGGGATACACTGTTTCATTACATCGTTGTGTTCACCCGATCAAGGTACCAGACTTAATTTGAGAGGTACATGAAGGTTCCTGTGGGGCTCATTCATCTAGTCGATCATTAATGTGAAGCCTAGCTATGCAGGGATACTATTGGCCGACTATGAGAGAAGAATGTATTTCCTTTGCAAATAAGTGTGATAAATGTCAGAAGTTTACCGCAATTTTGAGAATATCGGGGGTTGCCTTAACTCCCATTAATTACCCTTGGCCTTTTGCTATTTGGGGAATTAATTTGGTCGACCCGTTGTCGAGAACCAAAGGAAGGTTTAAATACTTAGGGGTGGAAGTGGATTACTTTATGAAATGGGTGGAGGCTAAGCCTTTGGTTGAAATGCCTTATGAAAGAGTTTTCTAGTTCATCTGGAAACATATTATATTCATTTATGGAATGACATACGCCTTCGTCACTGATCACGGAACTCGGTTCAATAATGATGAATTTAAAGAGTACTGCATTCAGTCCAAAATCTAGAAACTTCACTTTGCCCTTGGACACCCACAACCTAATGGCCAAACAAAGGTCACCAATAAAACCATTCTCGATGGGTTGAAGAAAAGGTTTTATGAGGCTAAGGAAAACTGGATAAATGAGTTGCATAATGTTCTTTGGTCATATATAACTATGCAGAGAACATCCACGGGTGAAACTCCTTACATGCATGCTTTTGGAACTGAGTCAATGGTACAAGCCGAGATAGGTTTGACGACTCAAAGGGTGCTGAACTTTGATTCCCCAAAAAGTGATATCATGAGGAGGTTGGATTCAAACTCGATTGAGGAAGTCAAGGAGGATGCTGCACTTCGAATGGTTACTTATCAACAAAGAACTACTAGATTTTACAACAGGAGGGTCAAGACGACCAACTTGAAAGAAAGAGATTATGTCCTTAAAAAGGTCATCAAGAAATGAAACAAGTTGGAAGCCAATTGTCACAGTCCTTATCGCATCTTGATGGTCGTCCAACAAGGAACTTATCTCTTAGAAACACTTGAGGGGGAAGAATTTAAGAATCCATGGAATGCTAATCACCTCAGAAAATATTATCAGTAATTATATTACGAATTTGATGTAATATTTCATCCAGTTTAATAAAGTTGTGATTTCCTACCAGTTATGCTTCATTTGTCTGTTTCTTTTTTCGGATTAGGGCGATGATTTATCCCCCAATAAACTTTTCCAACTTCAAAAAAATTTTAGACTTCATGTATGACTTCGTCTTTGACCGGTCATGAACAAGAAGTCCCACTAAACCCAATAAACTTTTCCAACTTTAAAAAAAATTGGAAATTTTTTAGACTTCATGTATGACTTCGTCTTTGACAAGTCACGAACAAGAAGTCCCTAAAACTTCATGTATGATTTAAAGTAAAAAAATAAGGAGTTTTACTCGACCAAATTAAATGCAGTAAAAACTCACATTCCTAATACACTCGGTCTCCAATGGTATCTAATGTAAACACTTAGCCCTAAAAACGTTTTACCTAAGTTCATTAGTAGAACATAAGGCCCAATAACTCAAGTCATAACTTGATCACACACAAATCAATTAAGCATGTTAGTTGATTGCATAGCCAATACAATAATCAAAAAGCTTAATTATGGATCAAAGACTAAAATAGATAGATAAACATGTTTGCAAAAAATAGTCTTTTTATTCCATCAAAATTTCATAGAAGACAAACATATAATCAGAGACATGCAAGAAAACAAATTAATTCTATGGGACATTTTCCTTAAGCCTTTTCCATCCCAACCGGAGGAACATTAAGAGTGTTGGGAAGAGTTGTAATTCTAAAATCTCTCAACCTATTACGACTACTGCTTCTCGAATGACTAACAAGTGAATGTGGGGGGGGGGGGGAATGTAATCATATTCACCATGAAGACCATAATCCTCTAAGTATTCCCTCACTAAGGTTTGGGGAATAACGTTAGTTTCAATCCACTCGGCACTAATCCTGAATGGAGGGCTAGGATAATCCAACATGCCTGGATCATGCCAATGCCACAGCACATTATTATCATCCGCCTTCAATAATCCCAGCACGTTCAACCAACCCCATTTGTATCCTTCTTGGGGAGATTTCTCTAGGTGATCGTCCATACGAGTTAAGGCCTCATCATAATCATCCATCCGTACAACTTTGGGTTGTTTTTGGAAGTGAAAAGTTAGTCGGTGCACTTAGTCTTGGAGCTTTTTGATGATTTTATCCTTATCTTATAACAACACTTCCTGGTCGGACAAGGTTTTATTAGTTCTTTGTTCATCCTCAATTGGCCAAGAAATAACCACCTGTCTAGAAGACTGGACGAATTTGTTCTTCCTCTTCTTCAAGTTTTCCAGTTCCTCCAACAGTCTGGCATTCTCAAGCTCCAAGAAAGAAGCACCTTCGCTTGGCTCAACCTCAGCCCACTTTTACAAGTTTCATTCCTTAAATTAGTATTCTCTTTTTCAAGAAGAGTAGCAACGTCCTGAGAACTTTCCACTTCTCTATTCAACAATAATTCCTTCTTCCTGAATGCAGACATGATCTCTTGTAGTTTCTTGTTAAAACCCCAACCTGTACTCAATGCCTTATATTTGTCTTCATAATCAGAATGTAGTAAAGCCCGAGAAAGATTATGATCATCTTTGAGTTGCTCGATCATCTCGTAATATGTTGTATTATTTTCCACTGCCTTATTAAAGAGATAATTAAGATAAACGTAGGCTTCTTTTAATTGGTCGGATACATCCCTGCTAAGAAACCCCTCAAATTCAGTCTCAGTCAGACTTACATAGCCAGTTATAAAAAGTCTAGAACTACGTCTTAACAAGTCAGTCTCAGCAGATATGACGTCATTCTTCCTGGTAATAAGCTGAAAAGCAACAATATCAGAACAACAAGTGTGACCAAGAAAAATAAATAGGCGTAGTTAAGGTATAAGATAACAAGTTGATTAAAACCAACTTCTCATTCATCACCAAAAGATGGGTTACAAAGGAATGTTCCATTACAAAGATAAAAATAAAAAAAGAAGAAGTAAAAATAAGCATCAATAGGGAGAGACATAAGAACGGGCCATCAGACTAGAAGAAATTTACACCTTCTCGATGTCCTTTATCGTTGCCTCTTGGAGGATGGACTCACTCCCAATTATAGGTGCCAGTGAGGATTCACTGTCCCCTAATTTTCATCAATCTCCTCATCCAAGTTAAGAGGGGAACCGGGATCATGACTCTGAAACAAGTCAAAGTTAGCTGAGGTGTCGACCTCCTACAAAGTAGAAGTTCATCCATCATTAAAAAACACCTTCTTCCCATACTCAATTTGGATAATAGTTGTGGCAGAGGCCTTATCTCAGACCCTATTGTAGGAATCTTCCTTGTATTTTTTTATATTGGGCCTTCATCTCCAAAACTTTCTTCTTTTCAGCAACTGCCTCCCTAGCCGAGCTAGTTGCTCTATCCTCGACAACCTTCACCTTGTCTTCGGTAGTCTTTACTTTGTCTTTTATCGCAGTCTCTCTATCTTCAGCCAGCTTCAACTTCTCTTGACACTACTTTTGATCCCTTTGAAAAGCCTCCTCCAAATGCCTCTTCTACATCAGATGATGATGACCTCAGCTGGTCATCTCTAATCAACAACTGGTCATAGTCAATAAAATAAGATAACAAAACTAAAGTCATTATGACATATGCTTAAAGGAAAATTCTGGAAAGAAGACACGAGGTTAAGAAATCTACCAAATCTAAATTTTTATTTGCCCTCTCCAACAGATGGGCATTGTATGTAGGGACCACTGCCAACCTATCTGTTGGTAAGACTATAGCACCAATTAGTCCCCTGGCAAGCCTAGGATTCACTACTACAGATGTAGACTCAGTAGTAGCTTGGTCAGCAGAGCTTTTATGGACCAATTCTTATTGGATAACTGGTTGTCTCTTCAACCTCTTGAATTAAGGCTCGGTGGTTTTAGCCTCCTCAACATTAAGAACCGATGGTCACTTATCGGTAGCAGTGGACATCTTTAGTGGTGAAGAAGATAGGCCAACTAGTAAATTAGGAACTCTTATTTTTCCCATCTCAATAGTGGGTGAAGTATGGATAGCAGTGATGTCAAAGGACTCAAAAGAGGATGAATTCCTTCAAAGTGTTAGATCCTTGTCTACTTCAAAAGAGTTAGCAGCAGAAGATATGGAAATAGGTTCCTCGTCCAAGTTTATTAGAGCTTGGGGAACAAATTCAATTGGTCGAGCCACAAAAGATGTAATAGAGCTTTTATAATCTAATAAGACAGAAGCTTCTATGGGGTGCTCTTCCCCTATTCTTTCATGCATTGACCACATGAACTTCAATTCATCAAACTTCACCTCACCTTTCGTGGGACACCTCTTTTTACTTTCCTATGCAAAAATAAAACAGGAGTGGTTAGTCGGCATATCATCAAATAATTAGTAGGCATTAAAAAAAATAAAATCCAAGGTGTTAAATCGACCTATGCCACGCCCTTACTAGGGTAATTTGGGACTAGTGTATTTTACCACCACAAGAAGAGGGGGTACTACCAATTCTTCACCACTACTCCGTAATCCCAATAATCCTTATTAGAATCAGACGGATTAACTACTAACGCCCTGTTGGACTGCCTAGTCTTCAGGTAATAGGTATTATCCCCTGTTGTTCCCCATTTTTAATAATATATCAATTCAGGAATCCCAATGTGGGTCCCAAGAAGTTCATTTAAAGTATGGAAAATATTTACTATCCTCCAAGTGTTAGGGGCTACTCTAATAGGGACCACATTAAAATACTGAAAGAATTCAAGGAACAGGTGATTTGGAGGGAAAGTTATTACACAATCTTCAATAAATAAAGTGGGGATCCGATGGCCCTCATCGAGTGATAATAAATCCACATGACCTTCCACCAATTCTAAAGATACCCAATTGGGGATTTTTCTTCTTTCCCTAAATTCCTGCTAAGGAGTCCTCATCCACAATGAACACCATTCTTTAAATGAAATAAAATAAGGGAATATAAAAGAAAGAAATCTTACAGAATTTAGTACAGAACAACAAGGAAGCAACGATAAAGGAAAAGCTCAAAGAAACAGATATTGCTTAAGTGTGAAGGTTAAAGGTGAGAAAAATGGGGGGAAAGTTTCGTCCTTTTATAGATTGACCTCGAAGGTTGAAAATTAATGATTAACTGAACCAAAGATTGAACTCTTAACGACCGCAAGGTTCTCAAAGGCATAAAAAGACCAGCGTAACCTTTGGCAGTTCGATATGTTTCAAATTATTCCCAAAAATGCCATTGGTTGATGTATCGGTGAAAATTTACAAGCCTAGAAGGTCGGTTGTCGACCATCGTTATATTGGAACTAAGAGAAAATTTTTAGAACGAATCCTCCATCCTTTTAACAAGTCATCCAAAATAGTCGCCTTGTTAAGGTCTAAAATCGTGACAAGTCAAACTTATTAAGGTCTTTGACCGTGACAAGTCTGGGGGTGACAACTCCCTTTGTCACGAACTTGTCACGGTCAAAGACCGTGACAATTTCACTAAACTTGTCACGATCCTTTCATGGTCTTTGACCTTGACAAGTTTTGTCACGGTTAAAGACCGTGACAAGCCCGTGACAAAGAAAAAACAATTGTCACGATCAAAGACCGTGACAAGTTTCTTTGTCATGGACTTCTCACGGGTTTTTACAGTGACAATTCTGGGCAAAATTTAAAAAAAACTGCTGGGAAGTATGGCCGCTTCCACTGTCACTGTCCAGCAGTATATTTGTACCTGTTATAGAAAAATTATACCTGTCCAAACAGCATATATCCAAAAATAGAAAAAATGTACAAAATCATGGCATATATAATCCATATCCAAATAAAATACAAATATAAATATCTATATCCAAACCAAGAAACAAAATAGAAATACAAATATCCAATATCCAAATTAAAAAGATAAAAATAATGTCATGGCACAGGGTCTTGAGGAAGTTGGAGGAGGAAGGAAGGCCACGCGATATATCCATTAACAACCCCATCAATTTGCTAAACATCGCATTATTGGCGTAACCATAGAGGTGAGTTCTCCGTTCCGATCACCACATGCGTGACGATCACCCTTGCCTCAATTTATTGGAGGGGACGTCCATGAACTAGCATACCCAGGACTAAGGACGTATCACTCAACCCCCACGTTATCCGCTCCCCATAATATATGTCGAGTGGAAACACGCTCTGCCAATTGATTGTTGACATAGGTCGTTCGACGGGATTCAAGATGGGAAATGAATCATATAGAGGCGAGTTCGTGCGCATCGGTGATGAAGCAGTGACGTCCTCGTATACCTCTACCTCCTTATCCTTCCCCTTCCCTTTCTCCTTCTTCCCCTTCCCCAACTGACGCTTCATGAAGGCATACATATCTAGGACCATTGCCTCCAAAATTGATACTTTATCGTCATGGGTGTCCACTTTATGAGCCAACCCGGTGTTGCTCGTCTCCATTTTGATGATCCTCGACTTCCCCACCCGCGATCTTACCTCCCTAGTCCTCCCCTTTTAATCCATCACGAGCACTTGGCTAAGTGATTCTGTAACAAAAGATGATTTATTGGCATGAGATTGCGACGCATGCACTTTCCGAAGCTTTGCCTGAAATGACAAAAAGTACACGATTAGTTACTTAAGTAAATAAAAAAATTATAATGTAATTAAAAAAAATAAGCATTTATAACTTACAATCGTGGTTGCGACGCTCGGGGCCCCCTCCTTGTCATTGCCATTCTTTGTCTGAATTTCCACATAGTCATCGAGCCTATGTGGCCTACCCCCAGGGCCACTCCCCGTCTCCTGAAATAAAATAATGCAGAATTAGTAAGTAATGTAATGTAATTCTAAATTAGAATAACATATAACTAAAATTAAAGAAAAATAAAAATTTATAATCATGTGCTCCACCTCGGCGTAAGATGTTCGCCCACAGTAGTGCACGCCCAAATTTTTTGCCCGGTTCTCCCTCCCCTATTGGTGAGATGCCAATTACCTCTCATTGATCTCATTGTCGATAAAAAATTTCCATTTTGCCAATGAGATCGGTTCCTTCAGGGGGACGGTCTCACTACGCTCCGAATGGACTCCAGAGTCTTTCCAAAGTACCGTGCTCGCATATTCTTCTTTCACGTCTTATATTGATCCCTCAATTATTCCAACATGGAGTTGCGGACATGTGGGGGCAGGCTGAATTGTTCCTGTCAAACAAATACAAACCAAAAAGAACGTAAGTGTTAGTTTCTTATAAATATAAATATAAATATAAATATAAATACACTACCTGTAGTACCCCCAGATGATAATCTTGAGGTCATTAGGCACGACCCTCCAATCAGTGTACCTTGGCCCCACGATCGCCTTCAGTAACTCTAGCGATCTAGTAAAAAATGTCATTTTATTGTCAACAACGGACCCCAATTTACCCCATTTGGGGGGGGGGGGGGGGGAGGGGGTACTGGCCGAGGAGCCCTTGTCGGCTCCACTACCGCGCTAGGATGAAGATATTTTCTGCAAAAATTGTTATTATTAGTACAAACATGTATATGGAGTTTGAATTAATGCTCAAATCTGATAATAACAATACATATGATATCAATTTCAAATTATACCAATATCAATACCAATTTATATCAATTTTAATTTATACCAATGCCCAATACCAAATTCAATTTACACGAATGCACATTGCCCCCCCTCCCCCCAACACACACTCTCGGGTCATGGACTTTGAATTAATGCGTAAATTGATAAAAATCCAAATTAACATATTTACTAACCATAAAACCAATTTTGATTCAAATCCGATAATAATAAAGCACTAGAAGAATACACCCACTGGTTATTACAAGTATTAAAATAATCAAGTACAAATGAATAAAAAGCATTAAATTATCGACCGATAATAATAAAGCACTAGAATAATACATCCACTGGCTATTACAAATAATTTAAATACTTATTACAAATCTAAAAATTGTTTCAAATTCGGGTTATCATAAAAAAATGGATTGATATTCATTAGGAGCAGCCAAGTCATCCACACTACTATGTAGACGCTTTGGCGCATGTAGGACGATTGACCGCCACTCGTTGTTGATATACTCTGAGTAAAACACTTACTTGACCTTTTGAAAATCATAAACGGTTAATTGCTCACGCGTTCATTGCTCTTTAACTTGGATAAGTCAACCATGATTAAATTGGTGCTAGGATCAACTTTACAAGCATTCTTATCCTTAACTCTTACCCAATCACAGTAAAATATAACCTCTTTGAAGCTTACATAGTCCAATTCAAATATATTTCGAATTACACCATAGTAAGTCATTTCAGCTTCAACGATATTTTTATCTTTCGCGCTCGCTCGAAAGAAAGTAAGAGCCTTGTATGAAATGTTCGAGTTCTGTACATTTGTATTTTCCTAGTACACCCTTACACTGAATACGTAACCGTTCAATTGATATATTTTGTACTCTTGTGCCATGAACAAGGGTTCAGTGGCTAGACGAGCAAGCCTTGATGTCGCATCACCCGTCTTTAAGAGCTGAGAATATAGATAAATTAATAAGGTTAGTTGTAAAGCTTTCTTGTAATGTGATATTTAATAACATCCATTTTCATTATAATTACCTCGTGTGACAACCACAATCTAAATTCGCTGTCTGATTGTGCCATTATTTTTCATCTTTTATTATTCTGACAGGCTTCATATTTTCTGCATAGATTGTGATGAACGTATTATAAAATTAATCATGTATAAAAGTTAAAATAATGTAAAAATTAAAATAATTTAAACTTACTTTTTCCATTCTTCGACATCTTCATGTGCGTCAAATAGATAATGAGCTACTTGTTCATGTTTCAAACTCGTTAATTTCACTCATTTGCCCATCACATGACCACCCTAATCGATTAACTCATCAATGTCATCCACGTTCGTCGGGTTAGACATATATTACCAAGTGTATATTGATGACTCAACGGTGATGTATTCCTCTATAATTGATCCTTTAATATATCGTGTATTCTTGACGTAATCTTTAAAAACTTTCATCAATCTTTCAAACGGATACATCCACCGATATCTAACTACTCCGCAAAGAAGTGCCTTCTCGCATAGGTGTACCAATAAGTGAAAACTTATGTCAAAGAAAGATGGGGGAAAGTACTTATCTAACACATAAATCGCCTCGGTTACCGCCAATTTTTTAATCACTATATGATCTCGATTGGCTACCTTCTCACATAAAAGTGATAAGCAGATACTAATTTGCATAATATCCCTCCACAAATCCTTGTGCTCGAAGAAATAGTGCTTAAACAATAGAGGAACCAATTTCATGATGACATGCCAATCGTGGGACTTTTATTTATCTAAATCATGGGTAGCATAATTCACAATACTTTGCAAGTTGGACGAAAAATTAGATGGAACCTTCAATTTATATATTGTGTCTAAAATCACCTTCTTTTCCTCATTCGTTAAAGTAAATGCACCAGGGGGAATTATTATCCTTCCCATACTATCTTCTTTTAACCATATTTTTGGTTTAAGTTTCAATGCTTTAAGGTCTTTTTGTGCATTTTATCCATCCTTCGAATGACTCCCCCAAAGGCATGTGCCCACAATATGTTCAGCGATGTTCTTTGCTGCATGCATCACATCCAATACATGGCACACCGAGTTATTTTTCCAATAAGGAAAGTCAAATAAAATTAACCTCCTATACCATGCCTTTCTTATCTCAGTTTTATTCCCAGTTGCGGTCATCTTATGCTTGACATTCTTAAATTTAGGATTCTTACCTGGCATATTAGGGCCATAATTAGAAGATTTAATTTCAATTTTTGAGCCTGAAAATTTACTCGGCGGTAGCCTATGTTCAAACTCGACTGGTAAAAAAATGGAACCTCTCTCAGATCTAAAACTATAAGCGGGAGTAAAAACCTCATATGGCAATGTTATACATTTTTTGAGCTAGCGGGGAGATTCGATCTCCTCTCCACAAATAGGACACCTCAAATAATCATGTACTACACAACCGAATAATGTCCCATAAGCTAGAAAATTATGAATTTCCCACATGAACATAGCTTTCAGCGTAAACTCTTATTTTATAAGAGAGTCAAATGCTTGCACACCCTTTTCCCATAACTTATTTAATTCTTCTACCAAAGGCTCCAGGTAGACATCGATGTCCTCACTTGGTGCCATTGGCCCAGGGATCAATAAAGACAACATCAAAAATTCAGGTATCATAGACTATGAAGGAGGGAGGTTGAGTGGGGCTAGTATCACTGGCCATACGCTATGATTGGTGTTAAGATTTACAAATGGATTGAAATCATCTGTTGATATTGCCAAATGAATGTGACGTTGTTCTCGAGCAAAATTGGGATAGTCAAAACTCAACCTGTAGAATCAATAGGATGACGCATGAGATTATCCCCTTCTTCCCTAGCATTCCAAGTCATTGCCTCCGCTATCCATGGTACTGTGAAAAACTGCTTGAATCTAGGCCCAACGAGAAAATAGTTCAACATTTTTTGAGGCACTTTTGAGCTTGTGCCTTCTTTGCCAGTGGATTGGACATATTGAGGTTCATCGCATACCGAACACCGATCGATATTTTCATACTCCTTTCGGTATAATATGGAGTCATACACACAAGAATGAATTGATTTATACTTCATTCCCAAACCTTTCAAACTATTTTTTATAATAGGATAGCTGTTTGGAAGCGTATTCTGCTTGGGAATCAAGTCCTTCACCTAATTCAAATTTCATGTCACGCTATTGCTAGACAAATCGTATTATGTCTTCAAACTATGCGAACCAACCCTGGCATGTAAAGTTGTTTGATCTTTCTCACAACCAGAGTATAACAACTGGGTCACCTTAAATTTTAAACTTTGTTAGTCAATATCAAGGTTTATTCTGATATCTTCATGAGCACCTGAATCTTGTACATCGTCAGTGACCTCATTCTCTTCCACTTCATGAACTCCATATGTGTCACCAACTAAATCCTCTAGCATATTATGATCTACATTACCATCCTCCCCTTGTACATCTATCCTAATTATTGAAGGTTGTTGTGAAGGTTGCCCGGGGATAAAATAAACTTTTTATTCCTCGTGAAAAATCCAAATTCGATAACTATCTTGCATACCCCATCTTAGCAAATGTAGTTCAACTATTTTTCTACTCAAACACCTTGCCATTCTTACACCTAGCACATGGAAATGGAAGCTCTTCATCATTATGACATCTCTTTTCGTATTTCACAAATTCATTAGCACCTCTGCGAAATACATCCCCTAATCTATTTGTCTCTCCCATACACTCTTTGTATTTAGGATATCCCATCATAGCTACTACAAATAATCACCTATTATGGGTAAGAAGCATATATTCATGGATTAGTATAAACAAAAGTGTGAGCATTTAGTTCCCATTAGTATAAACAATCACCTATTGAATGCGTACACATAAGAACTAGAAGGCTAGTTTCTATGCACACTATATGTAATTTAAATTAGTTATAAATTTTACGAAACCGTTATGTCATGCATTCAATTGAGAATATATGGCAAGTACCCCCGAAGCAAGTTTTTTATAAGAAGTTTACTTAATGTAAATTTATTCGTGCATTCAAATTCAATTTTAATTTGAAATTCAAATTCAAATTCAATTTTTAATATTAATTCCTATTTCCTCCATCTCCTCTAAAGGGTGAGTGGCCCTACCCCATTCAAGACTGCATATTTCTGTAATATACTTAACAGCTCATGCACATTGTTCTACTTTGAGGAAAATTCGGCAGTGTATCTTCATAGTTCTCCAAGTACATGACATAGATTCGCAAGTGTGAGTGTTATTTCAATTTATCAATTGAAATAATACTTAACATCGCATCATCTAGTATGTACCCAGAGAACATTAAGATACGACTACAGAACTTCCACCAAAAGTAACAAGTTTAAGCCACTAAGAACATTATTATACAGAAACTATGCAGTCCCAAACTATCTAAATGGAATAATTCAAGAGATCTCATTACAGGGGTAATGACTCTCGAACGGGTATAAGGGATATTGAATCCGTACGCATAAGAACTAGAAGGCTAGTATCTATGCGCACTATATGTAATTCAAAGTATGTTTCATTTAATTATGTCTTATCAAAATTCAAGCGATGTCATTTAATTATGTAATTTAAAGTATATTTCATTTAATTTAAAGTATGCATAAGAACTAAAACTTATACAAATTTATACCAATATCAATACCAATTCAAACTTAATATCAACTAATAACCAATTTATACTAATTTACACCAATATCAATACCAATTCAAATTCAATTTCAATTTATACCATTTCAATTCATTTCAATTCAAATTCAATATCTATACATATGAAATTCATATTATAAGTAAGGGGCACATCGAATCATCTAATTTAGATTCAAATTCAATATCACACACACACACACACACATACACCACTACACACCTACACACAGTGCCCCCCAACACACATACGCACCTACACACACACACACACCTACCCCCAACCCCACTGCCCCCCCCCCCCCCCCCCGAACACACATACACACATACGCAGTCCTACACATACACATGAACATATACACATATACATACACAAGAACATGTATACAAAGGAGAGAGAGAGAACCGTCACGCAGAGAGAGAGGGAAAAATGGTGGGAAATGAAAACGGTGGGAAAAAAAGAAGGATTAGAGTTTTTAGTGAAAATAATTGTGACGGACCTGTCAAGGTCTTTGACCGTAAAAACATTCTAACGTTGTTACCATCATTGGCACGGACAAGTTCGCAACAACTATACTTGTCACGGTCAATGACCGTGACAACGCCTTGTCACAATCATTGACCGTGACAAAAAATGCTTATTTTTTTTATCACGATCAATGACCCTGACAAGGCTAGCCAGATCAAAGGTAACAATTTAGCCTATTTGGTGTAGTGTACTGACAGAATTCGAGGAACAGGTGATTTGGAGGGAAATTTATTCCACACTCTGCAATAAATAAAGTGGGGATCCTATGGACCTCATCTAGCGACAATAAATCCATGGGATTTTCCATTAATTCTAAAGATACCCAATTGGGGATTTTTAGTCTTTCCCTAAATATCTGCTAACGAATCCTCATCCACAATGTACACCATTATTTAAATGAAATAAAGGAAAGGGATATAAAAAAAAGAAATCTTACAAAATTTACTACAGAACAACAAGGAGGGAACGACAAAGAAAAAGCTCGAAGAAATAGAGATTGTTTAGGAGCGAAGGTTAAAGGCGAGAAAGAATGGGGGGAAAGTTTCGTCTTTTTATAGATTGGCCTCGAAGGTTGAAAAGTAATGATTAACTGAACCAACAATTGAACCCTTAACGGCCACATGGTTCTCAAAAGCAGAAAAAGACCAGCGTACCCTTTGGCGGTAAGCTATTTTTCAAATTATTTCCAAAAATGCCATTGACTGATGTACTAGTGAAAATTTTACAAGCCCAGAAGGTTGGCTGCCGATCATCGTTATATTGGAATGGCGAGTAAATTTTTAGAATAAATCCTCCATCCTTTTAACAATTCATCAAGAATAGATCATTGGGGGCTTTTGTTGTGGGTAAATTATTCATGCCACGTGGACCTATGATATTGGGATACCTTTCCTCATAAGTGTACACCTCAGCGCTTCATTTATACCTGGTCGGCTCCAAAACTACTTGGTCAGCATACCGGCCGACCAGCTGAAGAAGATGAACTATCAGGAAGAAGAAATGTCACTCACATGGGAATTATCAATGGGCATTCCCCACGTTCCGTAAAAGATCAATAGTCTCATTTGTTATTTATAGGTCTAAATGTCGGAATGTATAAAGGCATTCCACCCCTTGGTTTCCAAGACCACTATAAATATTTCTTTTCCCTTAGCTCAAGGGACGAGTCTATCATGCACAAGCAAGACTACCCAGAATTCTATGTAACTACCCTCAATGGTAATACCATAACAATGGACGTAGGCTTTCCTTAAGCTGAACCACTTTAAAAATCTTTGTTGTCCTCTATTATTTTTATTTGCATTACTCGACTAATTATTTGTGATTACGAAATTGCTAATTCCTAGCTAAGACAAAATCTCTACCAATTTTGGACATCAGCAATGACCTTGTTTATTTATCTCTTTACATGTCTCTAAACTAATTTTTTTAGGGTTTCATATTGTCGAGAAATTAGGGGTTAATTTTTGATGAAGTTTTCAAGCATTACACTCACCACTATAAGTTACTAAATCCTAGGAATGTCCTGGTTCTCTCCCTCTCTCTCTCTCCATACTTTGCACCAACCCCTTCCAAATAATGTTCCAGTTAGGGGGATAAAAAGAAAATGGATTTGCAAACTGTTTTACCTCGTTGATAGTGCCATTACCCCAAGCTAACCGATATTGTACAACGTTTTGTTTAGACACACTAATGACATATAAGTGCTTAAAGGTTATGTATTTTGTGTCCTTTATGGTGTTTATACCTATATATGATTGACCTCAATGAAGGACATATGTTTCTATTCATGGGGGATTATAGCAAGGAAATAATTTTAGCAATAGGAAATTTAGTTTTAAATTTTGGTATAGACAAAAAGTAAATTTTAGAAGATAATTTTAGGGTTAAATTGCTAATGTTTGTTAGAGCTAATTTTAGTGTTGTTGTTGGTTTAAATTTTAGGGTCAATTTTATGATTAACTTTAGTGATATTGTTGGTTTAAGTTTGGGGCTGAAATGTAAAAATGTATGTTTTGTTTATCTCCCTCTATATTTATATTGATGCTAAATTTTTGGTTAATTTTAGGGCTAATGTTTGTAATGGTTAATTCTAGGGTTGATGCTAGGATTAATTTTATGGATCATTGATTTATATTATAAATTAAAATCAAATTAAATTTTTATTTGTGCTTCATTTTTTGGGTCTAAAATCTTTATTCAATAAATTTTTATTTATCTTTCCATTAGATCAAATAAATATTCAAGTGATTATTTAGTAAATACTCAAAAATTCGGATCAGAGGCTCCCGTCCCCAAGCCCCCAAAAAATCACCATCAAATTAGCCCCCACTCATGCTAAATCTTGTCTCCATCCATGAATATATATATACATATATATATACATATATATATATATATATATATATATATATATATATATATATATATATATATATATATATATATATATATATATATATGTGTGTGTGTGTGTGTGTGTGTGTGTGTGTGTATGTGTGTGTGTGTGTGTGTGTGTGTATCGATTAGTTGGGAATTATGTTTACCAAAAAAAGATGATATGTAGACATAATAATTACATGTAACATGCTAATGAAAGTTGCTTTGCATGCTTGTAGTTTGAAAAGACAAACGTTTATTTGTGGAAAGATTAAACATGTATAGTAACATTTTGATGACTTTGAAAGAAAAATTTGATTCCAGAAAAATCATTTTAACAATCCTTTGAATTTTGTTAAAGAGACACGTTTTAAAAAAAATAAAGTAATAATAATATAGGCAATAATTAATTCATCGACACAACTGTATTGTGAAGTATCAAAGTTCCAAAATTTATTTATATAATGTAAATGGATTCTTATACAATTTATGATTCATAACATTTGACCTCAAGAGAGTTTCTTGCTTTTATATCACTGTGAAATTTTTTGACATTATATAGAGTGGTTCTACTCATATTGCATGTGTACTAAAAAGATACCGCATGCCTAGGTGGAAGTGGGATTAAGAGTAGTTCTACTCACACCGCATGTGTGTACCAAATTGCTATCACGTACCTAGGTGGCAGTGGGATCAAATGTGCACATCAAATTGAGTTTGGAAAAAGATAACCACCTCATTTATATAATAACACTTTCTCACTCTTCTTCGTTAAAGCAAAGTGAATTCTTCATAACTATTAATCCCTAAAACCTAAACATTGATATTTTTTGTCATATAACTGGAAAAGATGAGAGGATTTCACAAAATCCTTATTATATTGCATATATCACATCCTAATAACATAATATGAAGTACGGCTAGCTAACAATATGTGACACCCCGCCTAATTAAACATCGGGTGATCAGGCCTTTATTAAATTAAAACAAGTTTCTCAAATGGTTCATTCTTAGCATCACTGTCAAAAACTTTTTAATTAATAATCCCCTAAGTGAAAATTAGACCGGTGCCAAATTTTATCTTTCTTAAAACAGATAAATCAACCATGTGGAACTAGGTATAACAATCACCATGTACTATAACCCAATCAACAAAATATAAATACAAAAGAATAAGAGTATTACCGAATAAACCATCGGCTAAAATCCCAAAACAACAATAGAACAACCACTAGTCTGAAACTAAACATCTGAGACTGATACCGGACCACAAGTCCATACATAGACTAGTGTGAGATCTTGCACTAGATCTGAATGAGAGATATCTTCTAATCCAAATCCTGTAAGCATCCACTATGCTACAACTTTGAGTCCCTGGAATGAAATCATCATACATGGCGTCCCTGTGGCTGGACACCTAAAAGGTTTTGAAAATATTTTATAGCAAGAGTTAGTACTCAAAACATTTTGAAAATATTTAGCAAGCATTTATCACAATATAAAATGCGGATATTGATTACACATGTTAGGTTCTCGTACACTCTCTTGAGTTTACTCACTCCTCATCTATTATGCACACCTACCATTCTACACTTAGTCTGACTAGTCATATCTCCCAAGCTAACTAGGACTAAAGTAATCATCTGAACTTATCTATACCTAAGTTTTCGTACCGCCCATACAGTACATCCATTTCATTAACATCTCGCGAAGGTCAATTAGTTCTCAAGTAACATTTCACCTATGTTATGTTTCAAAACTTCTCATTTAGTTCCACTACTAAATTTCTAAGATTCTCACAATTAATATCTTCCCCCTTTTTAATCAAGTTTCACTACTTAAATTACCAATTAGATATTCTCTATCTAATGTTACATTTCGTAATTAAGTTTCACTACTTAACTTACCAGTTTGACATGTATCCTTAAACACATCATACATCCATCTACTAATACATAACAGTAGAATTTTATTAATTATATATTTCACACAAAATATATACTAAATATCAGTCATTATTATTATGTCCTTCTGACAAACGTAAAGGACTCTTGGATCGGAATGATACATCGACCCCAAGTGAGAATTGGTTCGGAATGATACATATACCCCAATTATTTATATACACATATTCTGTCTCGGACACTTTCATCACGCCACCAGTTTGAAGGTTTGGTTCTGCATTTTATATCGACCCCAAACATATGATAACCCAATGTTAGTTTGAAATACTTCATCAACCCTAACATATATTAACCCCACATTAGTTCGGAATACTTTGTCGACCGTAACATATAATAACCCTACGTTAGTTAGGAATACTTCATCTACCCTAATGTAGTTAATTTAGGTGTACATCTCTCAACCTAATAGTTCATACAATTTATTAAGTACACACCCGACCTATCAATCATACTTGTACTTAATATAGTGTTATCTTATATTAACCGTATTCATCAATTTACGATTTCTCCCTATCGCATTTATTTGAGTATTCACTCAACTCTAAGGGCCCTAGTTACCCCTCACGTATAATTTCAGTAGTTATTACTTACCCTACTAGTCTATTACTTGAATTGACTTTACCTCACCTCGTAACTCAATTCCAAATTCCCCGATGCTCTACTCAATCAGTTTATTCTCGTCGTTCCATAATCCAAGCCCTACACCTAATGGCCTTACCGGATCTCAACAATATACCTAATGGTATTATTCTCACTCCCATATAAGTATAATATAAATCCGAGGATTCCCATTCATTCCCAAAAATTAAAGAAACCTTAACCAAAGATAATTCGAGAAAAACACCTTAAGTCGATCGATCGATCCAGTCGATCGATCGATCCAGTCGATCGATCGATCCAGTCGATCGATCGACATTCAAGATCAATTGATCGATCGATATGTGATGGAAGCTGTTCGTCTTCTTCGTGAATTCCTTCTTCCATTAAAAAATCTCTAAACTTCATTATAGAACACCAAAATTTGACCCAATTATCCTAATGTGTTCCCACATATACTAGGATAATTTCTAACGTTTCAAATACATCAAAACCGCAATTCAATTAAAGAAATAGTGGATTAAACTCAGAATTTCTTAAAACCCTAGTTATGGTGTTCTTCCCATATTTTTATTCAAAACTAAGATTTTATTCCGAAATAATTATCAAGTCAGCTCTGAATATTATTCCTCTACATATGCTAAATCATTCTACATTCGATTCCTATCCCAACATGCATAAATATCATTCTTTTCTTTCCAAAATATTGATTTAACAAAACTATTCAAAAACCCTACACATGGGTATTATAACTTTATAATTTTTCTAATAAACAACTTGCCTTCACAGAGGGATTTTGATTTCATGGCATTGATGATGGATTTATGATTCTTTTCTTCAATCCTTCCTCCTTTGGCTCCTAGGATGCAAGATCCAAACCCAACCTCTTCAAAAGAATCTTCTAAGCCTTGAGAATGATTTTCTCCTTCTCTATAATGGTCTTGGTGTTTAAATGGGTGTTCTAACCCTAACCCGTCTTTCATACAGCTGATAAGAGACTCTCAAAATTCGTAGATCTCAATACCCTCACATGTTAAAAGACCAAAGTGCCCCCGAACGGTCTCGGTTTAATCCAAAATTACCTCGGGACTCAACTAGTACCCCCGGGTATACTATTTTGACTAATTCGACCCCTTCGGACTCATCTGTGACCTCTAAATTATCATTTGAGTCACTTAAAAATATATTACTCGTTCTCACCCCCAAAATGATCTACACGTGCTAAGTAACTATTTACTACTCGCGCTAAGTAAATAGAAAGAGGCAATATTAATCAGTATCTATCTCTCGATTAATACTCTATAATCACAATTATTAATAAATATCACTAAATTACTTCTCTTGCGTAATTTAAATTAAACCGTATTTTTTCATTTAATTTTCTAATTTAATTAAATAGAAATATTCAGAAATACGGGGTATTACATACTTCCCCCTTACAAAGGAATTTCGTCCTCGAAATTAGGATAAGACTGGTATTAATACTAAGGACCTTAAACATAACTGCATCCTCTAATACCCAAAAATAAAATCATATCATCCTAAGGGTCATCTCAAGTTCATGCCTTGCTTCATTGTAAACCCTTATTGCATGTTATCCATTACTCATAAATTATAATTAAGTCTTACTACTTAATTTCCCCATAGATTTTTCCCAATCTAACGTTAACTCTTGAAATTAAATTTCTCCCTACTTAATTTACCCTTTCGATGTATATCTCTATCTATAACATCTATGTGTTTACTATCACTCATAAGTAGAATATTATAAGGTATATATTTCACTCAAAATATATACTATAAGGAAAATTGGTCTGACAAAATCATTGACCCCAATCGTCCTATCATTTACGTTGGTTCGAAAATCCCTCGACCCCAAGGTAAATTTAATGCATATGTTGGTTCAGACCTTCCGTCGATACCAATGTTTATCATTCATAATCGATTTGGTTCGAAAAATCATCGACCCCAAATCGATCCTTCATGTATTGGTCCGGAAATCATTCGACCCCAATATAAAATTAAGCATACTTATTATCGCACATAAGTAGGAAAATCATAAGGTATATATTTCTTACACATAACATATACTATCAACACTTATTTTATAATCACCCCCCTCTATAACACTTTTGGGGTTATTGGCTCGGAATCCCACCTCGATCACCAATAATGATTTGTTATATTGTCTCAGAATCATACCTCGAGCACCAATATATGTATATATATATCTCATTGCACATGAGTAGACAATTTAGGAGCTATATATTTCACACTTCATATATGCTAAAATGTCATACTCCAATAAAATGTCCTCATATCACGCATTAAGGACTAAGAGTTCAGAATGTCTCCTCTAACCACACCTCAACGTACATATAAGTTTGTAGTAGGTACCCACAAACCTAATCCTTATTTATAGTCCATATAGGCACACTCTCACTACCTATAAGTATGCTCATATAGGTATACATTTAACCTATGAATTGATCAGTGGGTTCTACCAAAATTCCACTAACGTTAGAGCGTAGTATCTTCCTTTCTCATAGCCATGGAGTCATAGGTGACACAACATACCCAAAATAAAACTTTATATCCATTCCTCCCTGACCATCTCTCACAGGGTGGGATTTTAGGATTTCATCCTGATTCACAACAATATAGACGACACCTTGCACTTGAGAAATCTTCCTTTTCAACGACATATTAGTCCATCACGGTCAACCCATTTTGCTACCCCAATGGAATGTTAACTTAGTTACGATGTTCATAGCCCATCCATAAATTATAATCCTACCTACGCATTCCATCACTAGAAATGTAGGTTTACCACCAAATTTTGGTTGCTCATTTCGAGCCCATATTTCTCTATCAACTAGTGATGCGTCTGGAGACAATCTCACTTTGTCTCTTCCGCAACACCACTTCCCACTTACATCATATTTCCTCAAGTGGCATTATATTCCTATTTCTCTCCGGGTATTTTATACTTTACAATCTGCGCGCTCATCGTAATTGGCGCACCTTTAGGGTTGGTTACCTTGTAAGAATAAACATTTTAGTAACACGTAAGTCGCTCTCAACACTCAGTCAAGTAGCACCTTATGTTACTTCTTCACAATAGTTAGGTCTCCCATATCAAGAGATAACCTTTGAACGGCTTCCCATCGACTTTTTATCCCATAGGGTGTGCTAGCTCTCTCAGCACATATAAGCTTGTATCATCGTCTATCTCCCATGACGTTCAATCCATTTCATCAATACGACTTGCCTCATAACTTTCCCACCAGCGTACTTATCAAAAATAATTTTCGCATCCCTTTATCTCGGATGGTTAAGAAAGCCAATTGACTAGGGCGCCCATACACCCTTTTCTCCGTGTACATTTGCAAAAACATTGCAACCATCGCACTCGTAACATGCTTCCTCAACACTCGCCTTGTCTTCACGGCGTGACTACAATCTTGCAGGTATTTTCAATCCCCTATAGGCTAAAAATTAAATTCTTTCCCACAAAGTCCCACTTATCCCTTCGTGGTGAAATAAGGCTTTTAGTGTTTCTCCACAACACTACCGGCTCCACTGATGCCCTAGCATCTAACAACGTCTCTTCTCTTGACGTGCATAAAAATTCAGTCGTATCCCCTTTCACAATCGAACATAAATAAGGGACTTCTCCCCATGCATTCTTACTGAGCATTATCGAAACAACACATAGTCAAGATACTCAAATTCCATTCCCCGATAATATGTGCAACCATACTCCAATATCTCTAAATGAGTCAAGTGGCACTGCGCTTATACTATCACTAAATCCTTAGCACTAATCACAATAACGAGCTCGATCTCTCCTCTCAGCGGTCATACAATATACCTTGAATTACATCATTAAATCCCTATACATCGGGATCAATCACTATGAGACATCCAAAATCTCTTAAGTCTCCAACATACTAATGAATAATGCGAGCTCACCCTCTTTCAGGTGAGGCATCATCATATACCTCATTCACTCGAGGCTGAAACTCGTGTACTTTCTTGCCCATCGCACTGGCAGTTCAAATGGTTCCCGGACATAATACGCTTGTCCTTCCAGGAATGTGAAACTTATCGAAGTTATTATTCCCTTAAATAACTTCGGGCAAGATCAACATGTGTGGTCTTACGTCTCACATTAGACATCTTATCATATATCCCCTTATTTCAGGCCACACCGACCAATATAAGATATTCCTTCTCTCGGATTTGGCAGACTCGATCTCTGAACACAATCATCATGGTTCCCTTAGTTCCGCTGACCAATAGAAATGCACTATTGGACTTAACAGTCCCAACTTAAAATAAAATGAATGGATCCCTTAGTGGGTTTCCATTTATGGCTTCATTAGCCCCATTACTTCCAGTCTTACTCTTTGACTAAATCCATAAACTCTTTTAGCTTCGCTTACTTAGGATCATTTACATTAGCCGTGTAAGAAGCACTATACTGCCATCATACACATAAGTCTTCCAAGAAGAGTTTTTTTTTTCAAAATTGTGGGCGACAACAACTCGTGAGTCCATTCTCTCAAGGGCTATTTTTCCCTTGTACCTGTCTTATTGGGTACAAGTTCACTTCAGAAGATAAATTTCTTTCCTAACATTTTCCTTTACCAGTCGTTCACGTGATGGGTTCAAAAATTTCCATTTACTTTCCTTCTGAATCATCATTGGAGGAATTTGTGGTTAAACTATACTTAAGATCCCTCTATTTATATATTGACCCTCGGTCCGTATGTGGTGACTGGTATCCCTACCACATTGCCTTTATAAAAATTTACTCAAATTTTCACTTGTGAGAACTTCTACTCTATCCCTAATGGCAAGACCTCTGGATATTCTACATCCATTGGTTAACATGCACAGTCGACGTTTTCAGTCCTTCAGACCTCCTCCCATTACCACTGCATTGGGCGGGTCTAGATGAGCATCACCCTTTGCCATCACGGTACTTAGAAAATGCCTCCTATGCCCCAACAGTCCTTGAAACATCTACTTCCCTTACACACTAGGAGTGACCTCGATAACGGTCATCTCTTCCACAATTACCATCCTCGAACACTCCATGCTTCATGCCGAGCCCCTTCCTCCTGCAGTTCTTCCAATGCCTACGCTCGTCCTACCGCCATGTTCGACGTAACATACCCAATAGAAATCATATATATATCACTTCATCTACTAAATATAAGGAGAACGTAAACCACGTACGTAGAGGAGTACAACAATCCTAAGATAGGGCTCTATATCAATCAAACGATATGCCGAAAATGTAGTAAGTCGTATAGATCCTATGGACAATAGAACCTAACACTCTGATACCATCTGTGACACCCCGCCTAATTAAACATCGGGTGATCAGGCCTTTATTAAATTAAAACAGGTTTCTCAAATGGTTCATTCTTAGAATCACTGTCGAAAACTTTTTAATTACTAATCCCCTAACTGAAAATTAGGTCGGTGCCAAATTTGATCTTTCTTAAATCTGATAAATCAACCATGCGGAGCTAGGTATAACAATCACCATGTACTATAACCCAATCAACAAATTATAAGTACAAAATAATAAGAGTATTACCGAATAAACCATCGGCTAAAATCCCAAAACAACAATCGAACAACCACTAGTCTGAAAATAAACATTTTATGATGATACCACAACTCCATACATAGAATAGTGTGAGATCCTGCACTAGATATGAATGAGAGATATCAACTAATCCAAATCCTGTAAGCATCCACTGTGCTACAACTTCGAGTCCCTGGAATGAAATCATCATACATGGCGTCCCTGTGGATGGACACCTAAAAGGTTTTGAAAATATTTTATAGCAAGAGTTAGTACTCAAAACATTTTGAGAATATTTAGCAAGCGTTTATCACAATATAAAATGTGGTTATTGATTACACATGTTAGTTTCTCGTACACTCTCTTGAGTTTACTCACTCCTCATCTATTATGAACACCTAACGTTCTACACTTAGTCTGACTAGCCATATCTCCCAAAGTAATCATCTGAACTTATCTATACCTAAGTTCTCATACTGCCCATATCGTACATCCATTTCATTAACATCTCGCGAAGGTTAATTAGTTCTCAAGTAACATTTCACCTATGTTATGTTTCAAAACTTCTCATTTAGTTCCACTACTAAATTTCTAAGATTCTCACAATTAATATCTTCCTCCTTTTGTAATCAAGTTTCACTACTTAAATTACTAATTAGATATTCTCTATCTAATGTTACGTTTCGTAATTAAGTTTCACTACTTAACTTACCAGCTTGACATGTATCCTTAAACACGTCATATATCCATCTACTAATACACAACAGTAGAATATCATTAAGTATATATTTCACATACAATATATACTAAATATCAGTCATTACTATTATGTCCTTCTGACATAGGTAAAGGACTCTTGGTTCGGAATGATACATCGACCCCAATTATTTATATACACATATTCTGGCTCGGATTCTTTCATCACTCCACCAGTTAGAAGGTTTGGTTTTTCATTTTAAATCGACACCAAACATATGATAACCCAATGTTAGTTCGGAATACTCCATCGACCCTTACATATAATAACCCTACGTTAGTTCAGAATACTTCATCGACCCTAACGTATAATAACCCTACGTTAGTTTGAAATACTTCATCGATCGTAATGTAGTTAATTTAGGTGTACATCTCTCAACCTAAAAGTTCATACAATTTAGTAGGTACACACTTAACCTATCAATCATACTTGTACGTAATATAATGTTCTCTTATATTAACCGTAAACGTCAATTTACGATTTCTCACTATCGCATTTATTTGAGTATTCACTCAACTCTAAGGGCCCTAGTTACCCATCACGTATAATTTTAGTAGTTATTACTTACCCTACTAGTCTATTACTTGAATTGACTTTACCTCGCCTCGTAACTCAATTCCAAATACCCTGATGCTCTACTCAATCAGTTTATTCTCGTCGGTCCATAATCCAATTCCTACACCCAATGGCTTTATTGGACCTCAATAATATACCTAATGGTATTATTCTCACTCCCATATAAGTATAATATAAATCCTAGGATTCCCATTCATTCCCGGAAATTAAAGAAACCTTAACCAAAGACAATTCGAGAAAATCACCTCAAGTCGATCGATCAACTCCTGGGTTCGATCGATCAATCCAGTAAATTGATCGACATTCAAGATCGATCGATCGATCGATCTAGAAAAGCAACAGTTCGTCTTCTTTGTTAATTCCTTCTTCCATTAACAAATCTCTAGCTTCATTATAGAACACCAAACTTCGACCCAATTATCTTAACGTGTTCCCACATATACTAGGACAATTTCTAGCGTTTCAAATACATCAAAACCTCAATTCATTTAAAGAAATAGCGGATTAAACTCAAAATTTCTTAAAACCCTACACTACACCAAAATGGGCAAATTATCACCTTTCAGCCGGCCAGCCTTGTCAAGGTCATTGACCGTGACAAAAAAACACGCGTTTTATGTCACGGTCAATGACCGTGACAAGGCCGTGACAAATTTAATTGTCACAGTCTTGTCACGGTCAATGACCTTGACACGACCGTGACAACTTTTCCAGCAAAAACCCTTTCCCCCTTCTTTTTCCCTCCCACCGTTCCCTCCCTCTCTCTCTCTCTCTGTGACAACCCGAATATAATTATGATAAATTATATTTAAATCATGCTTATCTTATGTGATATGAATAATGTGATATTAGTATATCTAATATTAAGTGCTTATGTTTAGTCTAATCCTACTGTCATAAATCATGAAATGTCGAGTTATGTACGAACACAAGATTTGGTTATTTTCGATAGAAATGTTCCTGTTTAAGACTAGTTTTGACCATTGTAATATTACAATGGACTTGAGGTGAAAACTACATAGTTGTAGACATGTGAGTTAGGGTCGCAACACAACAAACGGTGCATCAAACGGATGCTCGAGGAAGAAGTTAGGTCGAAATTACGAGAAGGGGCAAATATGTCAATTCCTTTAAGTGGTATTTTGTCCTTTATTAAACCAAATGTTTTAAATTGATTGGTTGGCTTGGGAGGCAGCCTTGGCCGACTTAAAACCCTCCCTCTAACATATTTCTTCAGCAAAACAAAGCCTAGGTTCAGTTTCAAGTGTTGTTAGCTTGAGGAAATAGAAAGTTGAGGTTTAAGAAGAAAAAGTGAGGAGAAAAAGTGTAGAAAAATCCGTGGAAATTACGTAAAAAGCCCTGAAGGTAATCCTAATAGAAATTCTTGTTATTTATCTTATATTACTGATTTATATGATATAAATCATCATAAGTTTACGAAAGTTTCATCCCTTTATATATATGTATGGTTAGATGCAAGCTTATGTTAAGTTGAGTGTAGAAACCCTTAAAATTGCTTTGTGTTGAAACCCCTTGTATTCAAATATGCATATCTCTTTGTGTCATTACTGGAATTGAGAAATTCCAATTGGAAATGAAAGTAGACTCATATATTCATATAATATCTGAAAATTAGAATTTATCTCCTTGTGGTTAGGCCGTAATGATGATTTCAAGTTGGTACATGGTTTCTGTTTTTATACTTCATTTCGGTATGCCCTGAGTTTAGTCAAGCTTTTGAGATAGAAAATGAAGTCAAACAATTATGAAACTTTAATTCTGTATGATTCAGTATGTTTACTGAAAATGGGTTGAAAATCATGGAAAGTTATGCTGGAGAAAAATTATGAAAATTCTTGGAAGTTGAAGGAACAATAGAGGAGCTTGTAGGGCAGATTTCTTGTGTTGTAGAGAAATGATCATAACTTGCCCTAGGAATCTTGAAAAATTACACCGTCACTTGTACTGGATAGTATATTCATATATGTTTTCATATTGATGAGGTTGAACCCCTGTATTTGTAAAATTTAGGAATATAGGATGGTTAAGTATGTAAGACCATAATTTCAGGCCATACTGAGTACCCCTTGAATGAATGTTTGTATTTCGTCCTTACAAAGGGTACTTTGAGTACATGTTTCATGTGTATATACATTGAGGAGTATAATTTCATGTTTACTTGACTTTGGTTATAAATTCCTCACAAGTTATTTCCTACGGTTGAATGTGTGTAACATTATCAATATGTACATCCTTGTTTGCCTTTACCTATGTTTTATGGAATGTGACTTAATTGGAATTATATTGTTGATGTATAGCCATGGAAAGTTACATAATTATGTTTGGATAATATTTATGATTGATTTTCAGTACTGATTTAGTTGGATTGACAGGTGTAAGGCCTAATCAACCCAGTTCAGCTCCACCAGAAGGAAACCTGAATACGTAGTTGTCAACCAAGGTGAGTGTACTCACTGGAAAGAGATATTTGTATCGTGTTGTTGGTATGATCATAATAAAATCAATATGAAATTGTTCATTTCGGTTTACCGAAATGAGGGGTTACTCCTCGACCAGGAATGGGGGAGATTTGTCTATTAATGACAAGGGGTTACTCCTCGACCAGGAATGGGGGAGAATTGTCTATTTAGACAGGATATGTGAATCATGATTCGAAAAAAGTTGGTCATTCATTTTGAATAAGCCGGATAAGTTAATACATAAGTATATGGACATGATTTATTGCATTTAAATTCATGCAGTAGTTTAGTAGTGATACATTCACTGGGCTATTTTGCTCATGATTCCTATGTTCACATTTTTCAGGAAACGCGATGTCACTGCCAAATCTAGGAGGTCAGGTTGGGTTAGCCAGGAATGGGAGAAACTATGATTTGTGTAAATGTAAATGATGTAATTAAGTTAACTTATCCTTCAAGAAAGTTTTTATGGGCATCATTACTCTGATGTTGTAAAAAGGTTTTCAGTTATATGGATTTACAATAATGATTCTGAAATCAAAACTCGTGATTATGGTTTGGTTAGATTAATTATGGTTTGACTCACTTTGACTTTCAAACTTAATTATAAGTAACTGGGTTGGGGTGTGTCACTCTCTCTCTCTCTCTCTCTCTCTCTCTCTAATTTCAGGTCCAATTTCTCTCTCTCTCTCTCTTCTATTTATATATATATTTGTGTGTATATTTATGTGTGTATGTGTATATATCTATGTGTGTATGTGTGTGCGTGTGTGGGGGGTGGGGCAGGGTGGGGCGGGATGGGGCAGGGTGGGGGAGGGGGTGGGGCGGGGTGGGACAGGGTGGGGGAGGGGGTGGTGGAGGGGGCAGGGGTGGGGTGTGTGTGTGTATGTGAATAGGTATAATTTTTTTCACTCCCTCTCTAACCCTCCACAATTGATTCTTATGCTAAAATCCTCGCTTACACAATATATATAGGTATAATTCACGGGCTTTAGCTAAACTAGGGTAATAATTGATAATAGTTGGATAATAATTGGATAATAGTAGATAATAGCTAAACTATGGTAATCAATAAAAAAGTTGAGGACTAACATATATACACAACACTAAAAGTGGACATCAATTTTATAAATAATTAATAATAGTTGGATAATAATTGGATAATAAACATCGGGAGGGGGTGGGGGTGGGGGTGGGTGGGGTTTTGAATATTATTTACATTCAAAATAAATAATTGATAATAGTTGGATAATAATTGGATAATAATTGTTTTTATACCTACAGAACAGCTTAGATAGTGTGTGTGTGTGTGTGTGTGTGTGTGTGTGGTCAATACATGAATTTATTTTTGTATTTAAATTATCCCATGAATTTATTTTTGTATTTGAATTAACCCATTATATGAAACATACTTGAAATTAAATATAGTGCGCATAGATACTAGAATTCTAGTTCTTATGCGTACGCATTCAATAACCCTAGACCCGTTCGAGAGTCATTACCCCTGTAATGAGATCTCTCGAATTGTCCCGTTCGGACAGTTTGAGACTGTATAATTTCTGTATAATATTCTTATTGGCTTAAAGTTGTTACTTTTGGAGGAAGTTCTGCAGTCGTATCTTAATGTTCTCTGGGTACATACTAGATTGACAAGTGTGACTGTTATTTTAATTGACCAGTTGAAATAACACTCACACCTGCCAATCTACGTCATGTACTTGGAGAACTAAGGGGATATGCTGTCGAATTTTTTTCAAATCGTAACAATGTGCATGATCTGTTAAGTATATTACAGAAAAATGCATTCTTGAATGGGATAGGACCACTTACCCTTTAATAGGATAATTAAATGATGGGACAATTAAATAAAACATACTATAAATCTAAGTTTTGTTTACCTTTAATAGGTGTTTAGTTGTGGTAGCTGTGATGGGATATCCGAAATACAAAGAGTGGATGGGTGAGACTAATAGAATGGGGGATGTGTTTCGCAGAGGTGCTAACGAATTTTTGAAATTTGCAAAGAGATGTCGTAATGATGAAGAGTTTTCGTGTCCGTGTGCTAGGTGTAAGAATGGTAAGGTGTTTGAGTGGAAAACAGTTGAACTACATTTGTTAAGATCGGGTATGCAAGATAGTTATCGATTTTGGAGTTTTCACGGTGAATTGAAAGTTCCTTTTGTCCCTGGCCAACCTTCACAACATCCTTCAACAAGTAGAATAGATGAAGAAGGGGACGACGTAGATCATAATATGTTAGAGGATTTAGTTGATGATGCGTACGGAGTTTATGAAGCTGAGGAGAATGAGGTTACTGATGATGTAGAAGATTCAAGTGCTCGTGAAGATAACACGATAAAACTTGACGATGACTACCAAAGTTTAAAATTTAAGGCGAACCAACCGTTATACTCTGGCTGTGAGAAAGATCAAACAACTTTACATGCCATGGTTGGTTTGCACAGTTTGAAGACGCAGTACGGTTTGTCTGGCAATAGCGTGACGGGAATTCTGAAATGGGTTAAGGGCTTATTACCCAAGGTGAATACACTTCCAAATAGCTATCCTGTTATGAAGAACAGTTTGAAAGGTTTGGGAATGAAGTATAAATCGATTCATGCTTGTGTGTATGACTGCATACTATACCGAAAGGAGTATGAAAATCTCGATCGTTGTCCGGTATGCGATGAACCTAGATATGTCCAATCTACTAGTAAGGAAGGCACAAGCTCAACAAAGATGCCTCAAAAAGTATTGAAATATTTTCCCATTGGGCCTAGATTAAAGCGATTTTTCACAGTACCATGGATTACAGAGGCAATGACTTGGAATGCTAGGGCAGAAGTAGGGGGTAATATCATGCGTCATCCTATTGATTCTACTGATTGGTGGAGGATGAATTATGAGTATCCCGATTTTGCTCGCGAACAACGCAACATTCATTTGGATATATCAATAGATGGTTTCAATCCATTTGGAAATCTAAGCACCAATCAGAGTGTATGGCCAGTGATCCTAGCCCCACTCAACCTCCCTCCTTCACAGTGTATGAGGCCTGAATTTTCGATGATGGCTTTATTGATACCTGGGCCTAAGGCACCAAGTGAAGACATTGATATCTACCTGGCTCCTTTGGTAGAAGAATTAAATGAGTTGTGGGAAGATGGTGTGCAATCATTTGACTCTTTTAGAAAAAGAAGAGTTTACGCTGAAAGCTATGTTGATGAGGGCAATTCATGATTTTCCAGCTTATGGGACATTATCCGGATGTGTAGTACATGGTTATTTGGGGTGTCTTATTTGTGGAGAGGAGACTGAATCTCTTCGTCTATCCTCCAACTTAAAAAATGTATACCATTGCCACAGGAGGCTTTTACCCCCAGCTCATAGTTTCAGATTTGAGAAAGGTTCCAATTTTTTATTGGGCGGAGTTGAACATAGGCTACCGCCGAGACAACTTTCGGGTTCAGAAATTGAAAGTAAATCTTCTGAATGTGGCCCAAATATGCCAGGTAAGAATCCCAAATTTAATAATGTCAAGCATAAGAAGACCCCAACTGGGAATGAAACTAAGATAAGAAAGGCATGGTCTCGGAGGTCAATTTTATTTGACTTGCCTTATTGGAAGAAAAACCCGGTGCGCCATGTATTGGATGTAATGCATGCAGAGAAGAACTTCGCTGAACATATTGTGGTTACTTGCCTTGGGGGGAGTCATTCGAAGGATGGAGAAAATGCACGAAAAGACCTTAAAACATTAAAACTTAAACCACAACTATGGTTGAAAGAAGATAGTAGGGGAAGGACAATAATTCCCCCTGGTGCGTTTACTTTGACGAGTGAGGAAAGGAAGGTGCTTTTAGACACAATATATAATTTGAAGGTCCCATCTACTTTTTCGTCCAACTTGCAAAGGATTGTGAATTATGTTACTCATGATTTACATAAGTGTAAGTCCCACGATTGGCATGGGATCATGCAATTGGTTCCTCTATTGTTTAAGCACTGTTTCTCCAAGCACAAGGATTTGCGTAGGGCTATTATGCAAATTAGTATTACCTTCTCCCTCTTGTGTGAGAAGGTGGTGAATCGAGAACACATAGTGGCCGCAAAATTGGTTGTGAACGAAGCGATTTGTGTATTGGTGAAGTACTTTCCCCCAGCCTTCTTTGACATAAGTGTTCACTTGTTGGTACACCTATGCGACGAGGCACTTTTTTGTGGTCTAGTTAGATATCGGTGGATGTATCCGTTTGAAATATTGATGAAAGTTTTTAAAGATTACGTCAAGAATACGCGATATATTGCAGGATCAATTGCAGAGGAATACATCACCGTGGAGTCATCAATATATACTCGGGAATATATGACTGACTCTACCAGCGTTGATGACACTGATGAATTCCTCGATGATGGTGGTAATGTGATGGGAAAACGAGTGAAATTAATGAGTTTGCAACATGAACAAGTAGCTCGTTATCTATTTGACACATATGAAGATGTCGAAGAATGGAAAAAGTAAGTTTCGAATATTATAATGTTTAACATTATTTTAGATTATTTTATACATGATTAATTTTGTAATATGCAGTAAATATGAAGCCTGTGAGAACAATAAAAGACGAAAAACAGTGGTACAATCAGACAGCGAATTTAGGCTATGGTTGACACAAGAGGTAATTACAATGAAAACAGTCGTTATATAACGTTACATTACACTCAAATTTTACCACTAATATAATTAATTTATCTATATTCTCAGCTCCTAAAGATGGGTGATGCGACATCAAGGCTTGCTCGTCTAGCCACTGGACCCTTGTTCGTGGCACAAGAGTACAAAAAATATCGATTGAACGGTTACATTTTCGGCGCTAAAGTGTACGAGGAAAGTACAAATGTACAGAACTCAGGAATTTCATACAAGGCTCTTACTTTCTTTCGAGCGAGCGCAAAAGATAAAAACCTCGTTGAAGCTGAAATGACTTACTATGGTGTAATCCAAAATATATTTGAATTGGATTATATAAGCTTCAAAGAGGTTGTATTTTACTGTGAATGGGTAAGAGTTGAGGATAAAAATGCTTGTAAAGTTGATCATGTCACCAATTTGATCATGGTTGACTTGTCCAAGTTGAAGAGCAACGACCACGTGAGCGATGAGCCGTTTGTTTGTGCATTTCAAAAGGTTAAGAAAGTGTTTTACTCGGAGTATATCAACAACGAGCCGTGGTCAATTGTCCAACACGCGCCAAGGCGTCTAAATAGTAGTGTGGATGACTTGGCTGCTCCTACCGAATATCAATCCATTTTTTATGATAACCCGAATTTGAAACAATTTTTCAATTTGTAATAAATATTTCAATTTGTACCGAAACATCCATTTTTAGTGCTTTTACTTGATCTGCACTTTATCATTTTCACTCTTGTGTAGTGTGCGTGTGTGGAGAGGAGATTAATACATAAATATTCCAACTACATCTAAGTTTTGTTTATACTAATCCATGAATATACGCTTCTTACCTTTAATAGGTGATTAGTACATAGTTATTTGGGGTGTCCTATTTGTGGAGAGGAGACTGAATCTCTTCGTCTATTCGAACACTAAGACATGCCATAATCCTATGGAGCGATGCTCTGCAAATTCCTCCCAACCGTTATGTAGCCAAACATCACCGGTTGAAGTTGTCAATTCCACTTTCCATACCCCACCACTTTCCATACCCCATTCAAAGGTGGAGTTGACAACTTCAACTGCTGATTTTTGGCTACACAACGGTTGGAAGGAATTTGCAACGCATACCTCCATAGGATTATGGTATTTCTTAGTGTTTAGATATGAAGAGAATTATAATTGACACGATTGTCCGGGGTACATTAGTTGGAAAGAGGTGCCATATGAGCTCAAGTTAGCTGTTTGAGTGACACTACAGGTAATGTATTTATATTGATATGTCAATTTCGATTTCGATTTCAATTACGATTTATATTTATCTATATTTGAGGGGCGGATACTAATTTTACTTTATTTCAATTCAGGGGACAGGGAGTGGCCCTAAGGGTAGGCCACATATGCTCTATACTTATGTGGCTATTCGGACGAGAAGGGAAGGATAAGGAGGTGTTCCCGAGCGTCGCGGTACAAAATCTCTTTTCCATGCAAATAGTTTGTAGAATTGAGATAAAATGATGGTGATGTTGTTTCTTTTGAAATAGTTTCTTATTTGAATATATATTTGCATTATCTTTAGTTTGTTCGGATATATGATGTTTGGAACAAGTACAACGTTGCTATAACAGGTACAAATATACTGCTGGGCAGTGGCAGTGGCCATACTGCCCAGCAGTTTTTTTTTAATTCTGCCCAGAATTGTCACGGTCATTGACCGTGACAATTTTTTTAAAAAGGGTCACGGCTTTGTCACGATTATAAACCGTGACAAACGTGTCACGGTCATTGACCTTGACACGACCGTGACACAAAACGCGTGTTTTTTGTCAAGGTCAATGACCGTGACAAAAAAAGTTGTCTCGCCTCGAAATGTCACGGTCATTGACCTTGACAAATGGGTAGATTTGGTGTAGTGCTAGTTATGGTGTTCTTCCCATATTTTCATTCAAAACCTATATTTTATTCCAAAATAATTATCAAGTCAGCTCTGAATATTATTCCTCTACATATGCTAAATCATTCTACATTCGATTCCTATCCCAACATGCATAAATATCATTCTTTTCTTTCCAAAATATTGATTTAACAAAACTATTCAAAAACCCTACACATGGGTATTATAACTTTATAATTTTTGTAATAAACAACTTGCCTTGACAGAGGGATTTCGATTTCGTGGCATTGATGATGGATTTATGCTTCTCTTCTTCAATCCTTCCTCCTTTGGCACCTAGGATGCAAGATCCAAACCCAACCTCTTCAAAAGCATCTTCTATGCCTTGAGAATGATTTTATCCTTCTCTATAATGGTCTTGGTGTTTACATGGGTGTTCTAACCATAACCCCTCTTTCATACGGCTGATAAGAGACTCTCAAAATTCGTAGGTCTCAATACCCTCACATGTTAAAAGACCAAAGCTCCCCCGAACAGTCTCGGTTTAGTCCAAAATTACCCCGGGACTCAACTAGTACCCCCGGGTATACTATTTTGACTAATTCGACCCTTCCGGACTCATCTGTGACCTCTAAATTATCATTTAAAAATATATTACTCGTTCTCACCCCGAAATGGTCTACATGTGCTAAGTAACTATTTACTACTCACGCTAAGTAAATAGAAAGAGGCAGTATTAATCACTATTTATCTCTCGATTAATACTCCATAATCATAATTATTAATAAATCTCACTAAATTACTTATCTTGCGTAATTTAAATTAAACCGTATTTTCTCATTTAATTTTCCAATTTAATTAAATATACATTCAGAAATACGGGGTATTACATACTTTTAATTTAATTAGATAGAAATATTTAGAAATACGGGATATTATACAATATCAACATAAAATCAACAATAAAATTAAGATATACATTTTTTAAATATTCACCACATATATATTTAAAATTTCACCACATAATAATAATAACAAAAATCACCACAAATAGTAAAGTTTCACAACATGCAAGTCAAAAATATTTTTAAAAAATTCGACGATGAGAGAAAATAGCAAAAATTGTCAATAATTTAATCGAACGCATTTCACATTAACTATCCCCCTAATTCCAAAATGGATCGAAATCATCATTAATAAAAGGGTTAGAATAATCTTGCACATTGTAAAAATACAATGTTTGTTAAAAAAAATATATAATGAATAAAAAGATATGCAAAAAAAGGATAAGGAAATATCTCCAAGTTGAGGTGTCTTGTTTTGAAAGTTCAAAACATAAGATCCACCTAGAAAGTCCTCAACATAAGTTTGATTGATATTTGAGATGGAGAGAGGGTTAGGTGAAGCATCAAATTGGGAAGATATGTCATTTGAAGCATCAAAATAAGAAGATATACCACATTGCTTGTGAGATACACTTTTGTCCTCCTACACGTTAATAGTGAAATAACATTAATTGCAAAAATCCTATTTAATAAATCAATTATAATTAACTTAAATATGATATTACTAAAATATTATTTACAAAATTAATATTTAATAAATCAAAGTATATGAGACTTACCTTGGTCTTTTTTGCTTTCTTTTGAACAAATTTGTTCGTCTTGCTTTATTCCCTCTTTAAAGGTGGTCACTAGGAACGACTTGTGGAGAAAGAATTATAACTCTTCTCATGGTACCAATATTATGTTGATTGATTATCAGTGGAGTTGCGTGAGTACTTGCAAAATTATTTTCACGAGTCTTCACATCGTTGACTAAGTTTCTAATCCAATATGTACCATAGCCCTACTATGCTTGACATTGCAAGTAACTTTTTGGGTTGGATGAAATTTGAATGAATTTTTTGCGATGCTTATTGGTTTTCCCTTTCAACCAGATGTAAAAGCAACATAGCGAGTTTCACCATCAACCCTTTTTTTTTAAATCCTCTTCCTAATGGGGAACCCTTTTTCATTACAATATGTTTTTTAAAACTAAAAATAAATAATCAACACTATCAAATCATATTCCCACTTCAGGCTCATTTATTTTCTTTTCTACACCTTCATTTTCATTGTAATCATCGAAAGATGGTGTTTTTGTGCCTCGATGCCCAATTTGTTAGGGTCACCTTCGAGTCAATGATGACCCCCAGATAATCAAGATAAATTAGTAATAATGGAAAGCATAATAAATATGTAAAAAATAGAGACAATACAAATATATATGTGGTTTAATGACTTGGCAACATCCACGGAGAGGACCGATTCCACTATATTTAAAGAAATCACAAGTACAATATAGAATATACAAGGATAAATTACATACCTTCTACTATTTTACCCAAATCCAATATGACCATTGTACACCAACTCTCCACCCAAGTGAATCCAAGTTCTAAGCTAAGAGCCTTCTTAATCTCTGGCCCTTAAGTATTTTTCAAGTGTTTCTCATATACCCAAACCGGTGTATCTCACTCCCACGTAAACTGATGAGAAATCTCACACATTACATATTACGCACACCTACCATACATGAAACACTCACACCCATACCCTTCTTCCACCTTTGAGAAATACCCATGAGTGAGAGGGAAAATCCTTCACCTATCACCCCAAAACCCTCAACTTTGGAACAAAACACTCTCTAGATTTGTGTTGTGTTGGTGTGTTTTGAATCATGTCTGAAACCCACCTTAAATAAGGAGAAAAAAGTGGACAATACCCCATGTATGAACAGTACTTCACGTATGAACAATAGATGGAATATGTTTAGTACTCGTGCAGAATTCATGCCAAACTCACAAATCTCCACCTAAGCGAGAAATAATACAAACCATGATCGAGACTCCACCTAATGGAATTCCCACTGTTCGAATATCCTTATCTTTCACGCCACCAAAAGAACCACAATTGAGATTCATTGTACCAACTGCACCTATTCATATACAGTTTAATGCCGCTTTAAAGATCCAGATAATCCATGAAAATTTCTCTTGGAGTATACACATCCTCTTTAAAATATACCCTTTGCACCTTACAATTTTCAACTACTCTTCTTGGACATCTTATGAAGTTCATAGCTGCAACCAATTGAATATAACCATCGAATCCAAAGAGGGACCTCGACCCCACCCCTTCACTATCAAATTTCCTCTCACTATCGCCTGCCAAAACAAACACCCCTCTCATCGGTTGTAAACGAGATAGTTTAAAAGACCTTTCATACTTGTGCATATTGGTCCCTAAATATACCATCGAGACCAATCCAAATGACATCAACCAATCACACACAATCCATACAACACCGTGTGATTTATGAACTAAGCATATAATTGATCACCTTTCTCCTTGGAATTCATTAATTTTGGAGATTTTGAGAATATCTCCAAAAAGTCTAGCATATATCGCTAATTTTCTTTAGGTACTTTCGGAGCCACCACTATACTTGTTTGAACTATCGAACCAATAAATGACTCATTTTTTCCACACATACTAATTCTCATTGTCCTTGTATGTAGACATCCTATGATAACATCCCCAACAATCAATTTTTGGGGGGGTGAAAATCAAACTGTATCAATAGAAATTGTGGGTGGCTATCACACCATTGCCATTTACATTCTGGGATAGAAATCACACCCTCTACGATTGTATTTCGGGAAAGAAACCACACCTTCCATCTTTTTTAGCTTCCATTATTCCATTAACCCTAGTACACGACCCATGTTATATAAGAATGACCTCCACTCTAATAACTAATAGCGAAGCACATGACCTCCACTCTAATAACTAATAGCGAAGCACCCATTACCGTCAAATACCTCCACCTAAACTTTTGAAGCAGTATCCCTTTGCATGAGTGAATGAACACAACCAAGAAATGCAAGAACTAGTGGTTTGACACCAAAATCTCATTCTGGATTTTTGACAAATACCTTATCCATACCAAGATCTCTAAAACCAACTATTGTGCCTTGATGACCAAAATATACGTGGTTCACCAACTTGGCTACATCCACGGAGAGGCTTGATTCCACTATATTTGAAAAAATTACAAGTACAATAGAGAATATACAAGAATAAATCACATACCCTCTACTCCCCTATACAAATCCCAAATATCCATTGTATACCAACTCTCCACCTAAGTGAATCGAAGTTCTAAGCCAAGAACCCTCTCAATCTTTTGCTCTCAAGATTTTCCATATACCCAATCCAGTGTATCCCACTTCCATGTAAATTGGTAAGAAATATTTCACACATTACATCTTAATCACACTTACCACACATGAAACACTCACGCTCACACCCATACCTGTGACACCCCGCCTAATTAAATACCGGGCGATCACTCCTTTATTAAATTAAAATCAAGGTGAAAAGTCGGTTCATTCTTAGCATCACTGTCGTTAAAATACTTTTCCAATTTAAACACCCTAAATAATTAAGCTAAGTGTCAAAACCATTTAAAACCTTATTCCCATTCTATTAAATCCAATTATAAAACCTTTAACCATTTACGTTTTTAAGAGTCACACATTAATAATGAGAATAGTAATGAACATTCACGAATTTAACTATCAATAAATAATCCCAACATTTAAAACACTGAACGAAAACATCGTGACAGTAATAAATCCCGAAATAAAGATGCTAGAAGTAAAAAGAATTACAGTCTCTGACAATACCAACTAAATAATAGAAAGAGGGCGACACATGCCACTGCTGGATAAAACCGAACTAGGAGTAGAGTCAATAATGAGGTCGTCTAATCAATGGCCTGCAACTCCCACAAAAGTTACAGCGTGTTCCATCCCAAGAATTCCAAGTAAGAATCCCCAGTGGCTGGGCACCTGTAATACACACACACACACACACACACACACACACACACACACACACACACATATATATATATATATATATATGTATATATATATATATATATATATATATGTATATATATATATATATATACACACACACAAGAGAGAGAAGAGGTGACAACAAACGGGTCAGAGCCCGAATGTGAAGCAGTTTGAAAATAGTTTAGCAAGTATTTAAAATGATACCGGCAAATGCAACAGTCATATTAGTATGCGACCCTCTCTTGAGAATTCTCACCTCTCATCTAGTGTGCACATCTATCGTACTAATGAACCCCATATCTCTCTCTCTAACTTATTCTCCATAAGTTTTAACACGTGGAATTAAGGTTATGCTATTCACATTTAGAAAATCTAACTCTTCAAGATTTCTTACGTTATTTAGAATAATTCTGTATTATTATAAGGTTTCCGAATGCTTATAATGAAGCTGATTAAATTTCATACTTTCCTTAACTATTATTTTACTCAGTAGAAAGTTCTCATATAGTTACAGGTATATATATTAATTACTCGTATAATATATACAAACAGCACCCCACATAAAATCTATGGTGCTAGACTTCCATATCTAAGTATATTTATACCAATCACTCATAAATTATATATATACTAACGGCACCCCACATAAAATCTATGGTGCTGGCATACTCTGCTATCAAGTCCCCGTATCACACAAACTAAGGGAAATACTAGTTCGGAATCACTCTCGAACTGTATTAACACAAACACAAACAACATTGAGGCGAAGCATAGATTCCAAGTCTCTAAGAGGTCAGTACATACCCTCACGCCTCTTAGGACCGTCTGAACTATCGATCTGATAGCCTGTACCAAGAATGTCTATCTTCTAGGGTACGAGTCAATATCCCCCATAAAGGTCACATCGAGATAAGACTGTCCCAGCGCGGTAACCTCAGGGATAGCAAGTAGCGCGGGTATAATTTTACACAGAAATAATATATATGCACAATCACACCGTCATATATAAATATGTATTCACATCCACATTATTAAATTAGGTACTCTCACGACCCAAAATTATCATTATCCGTTATTACACGTTTTACTCAATTATATCGTATAACGGCCTCATTCCTCTTTATTCTCGTAATTAAGTCATTTTTAACTCACTTCTCGTCTCTCGAAGTATTTCCTTTATTTAAGTGCAATTTCAGTAGGCCCTCTCTTGCCTTCTAATCCAACTTAATAGATGTTCCGATTATTTAATCACCACACGTATGATTTCTTAAGTCTGAAAGTCTCCCCGTTTACCCTTTACTTTCACACATTAAAGTTCCACTTTATGGGATTTCTCTTGACCCTACTGGTCCTCTTTATGTTCCATTATATTCTAGCAACCCTAACCAAGGTTTACTACGCATAAAATCGGATTAAGCTAACACGAGAAAAAATGTAGTTTTCCCAGGAGGGTCGATCGATCGATGAAAGGGGTCGATCGATCGAACCTTCGATCGATCGATGCTCTGGGCTCGATCGATCGATCAAGCAGTTATGCAGATTCTGCAGCCAACCCGGTTACGGTATTCTCACCCCAAACTCCTCTAAATCATCATGTTACAGTCCCAAACTCCCAATCAATTATACTATAAGTGTTGTATACCCATTTAAACAATTTCCTACGTAACACATGCGAATTTTCCTCAAGAATTATGGGTTAAAAAGGGAAAATTCTACATAATTCTTATGAACCCTAATCTTTCCTTTAACTTAATCTCTTTCATTCTTTTTCCAGATTTTCAATCTCTAATATCATGGAATTTCTTGGCTCATCCTCTATATGTGAAATGGGTTTCCAGAAATATGATCTCTAACATTATAACATGCAATTTGTGTCACCAATTTATGTTTTTCTTCAAGAATACTAATCTAATCAACCTAAGACTAATATTAAAGGATGCATTAACTTGATAAAAGAAAGATAGATACTTGCTTGGAAAATCTCAGTTCTGATTTGCGGACGATTTTGGTGTGGTTGTGTTCCCCGTCGCGCGATCTACGCGTTGGTGGTGACGGCGGTGCAATCGGAGGTGTTCTTGGCCTAGAACTCCTTGGAGAGCTTCTCCTGTTCCTCTCCAATGGCCGTCATTAGTATTTCATTGTGTTAAACCTAAAAGATGACACTTCCTATCTGATATAACCCTATAAAATGTAACAACCCGCGTAATTTTGGGCTATTTTAATTAATTTTTGGAAAATGGAGGAAAATAAAGTTTTTGATAAAAATATTTTTTTTGCTCAAATATGTTGAATATTATTTTTAAAGGCGAGAATTGCAAACGGTTTCGAAATCGGAGTTAAAACGGATTTCGTGAACATTAAGTAATTTTCAGGAGTTGTTTTGACTTCCAACTCTTCATTTCTTTGCCTTATTTAAAGGAGTTTTTTGGATTCCAACTCTTCATTTCTTTCCATTATAAAAGGAAGTAGTAGGCAACCCTTTTAACCTACTTTTGGCACAACTTTTGGCAGCAAATATATTTTATATTCCTCTCCTTTTTAATTACACATTGGCGCTTGAGATTTGTGAGTTCCAACCTTAGATTAGAGGTGTTCTTGGGTCTATTTTTGAGGAGGTTCTTGGAGGATCTTTTGTAGATCTTTTATGTTTATCTTGAGGATGTGATCATTGGTTTCTCATCATGGTTTGAGGTATGGGGTTTTACACAATATGCTCTTTAAATCTCGCGAGTGTCATTCTCTTTGAATTCTTATTAATTGAACTCATATTTGAATTGATAAATTCATTGAAATCTGGAAAATAATTGTTGAAATTATTTTGATTCATATGGTATCATTATATTGTTGATGAGCACGTTGTCATGAGATTTTAAAATGGCACGGATGTTGGGCACCCGCCAAAATTCCTGTTTCCCGGGCTATGGCTTGATAAAGCATATACGGATGTGGTGAGGCCTGGTGACCCGGTTAAAGTGTTGTTGAGAAATTATATTGATAAATGCTTTGAGATTTTCATTTCAATTTGAATATTCATAGTCGTGTTGTTACGTTTTATTCATCGCTAATATATATTTGTTGAGTATCTTTCTTGTCGTATTGTGTACTTCCCCATATTTTCTTTTAGTGGCAGGTTAGCGCGGATTTTGGGGCGCTATGGAGATTGATTTTAGCGAGGATTGTTTGGGAAAGATTTGTATTATTTTGATGTATAGAGCTTTGGAGATTTGTATTTTATTTTCGAGTTAGTTATTGTATGTAATTCGAGAGATTTGGTATTTAATTTGAAGAGATTGAGATTAGTGGATTTATATTATTGTGGGTTTATTTAGATGCTCTATACCTTGTTATTTGTGGATTTGGATTTATTTTATCGCATTAGCGCTCCATTCTCTCTCCTCGGGCGGGCGGGGTGTTACATAAAATTCGTGGGTTTAATTATCCATAATTACGAAATTTCCAAAACGCCCTCCCGGTGTATTAATTAGGCCTAAAAATGCCCCGAGACCCAAACTAAACCCCCGGGTACACTTTTCTGACTATCTCGACCCTTACAGACACTTTGGCGCACTCAAAACGACCATACGAACAACTTATAAAATATTCACTTTTATTAATCCACATTTAGTCCCGACACGACACAGGTGCGTCCCGACTTAAATTTCCACAATTGTCATTTTATTCACATGTGACAATATTATAAAACTAAATCTCATATATTACTATACTCATCCAGTAATATTCAACAAATAACAAATTTCCAATAATTACTAACTCTCGTCATGCTAGTAAATATTTAAAACAACATTCCGGATTAAAATTAAATTAATTTATCTCAATTAAATTTAATAAATCCTTAAATTTAAAAGCCATGAAAATACGGGGTATTACATACTTCCCCCTAATAACGGAATTTCGTCCCGAAATTCAGAAAATAAGGCCTACCAGGTAGCACAATTCTGGATATTCTTGCCAGTACGTAAACTATCTACATAGTACGGCGCTCAATCACTATAGCTTTTTCCTCACAGCAACATTGTTTTACATTCTCATTGGAGACACTTCACATTGTGCTCCCACCCGAAAACATTCGCATAGGTCACGCCTATACGTTATAATTTCCTTATCTCACTATCATTAGGAGGCCGCACCTCACTACATGACAAACTACTCGTATTTATTCATACACAAAAATCCCATTCTGAGAAGATCATACGAACATTTGGCCACTCCTGACTGCCTAAAACAGTCGTGGAATTCCACCATAGATATCGGATATTTTCTCGACCGATCAAAAATTCTGATTATCTACTCTCCTCTAAACATACGGAAGGAGAATAGTCGAGGTTCTTCCATAACAAAACCTTAATAAGTACCTCGTACGCGACAAACAGGTACGAGTGATTCTACCGAGCATACTTGAAATCATCGTACCAAGATTCCAAAATTTCCTTCACGTGGCTCCACTAATCTTTAATCACCATGCGCTTATTCCCTGGCTAAGGGTGATACATCCTACTCGAAATGAAATCTTATCTCCGATGGTTCCTGAAATCCCATTTCAAAGGTGGGATTCACCAATCTCATCCGGATTCAGAAATTTATACTGCGCCGGACCATGCACTGGCGCGATCCTTCCTTTCAATGGAAGTCTGGGGCATACTAGTTAATATTGTAAGCCAACCCAAAGGAATATCAATCACTTCCTTCTCGGCGACTTAATTCACATGTTCGGGATAAACCCTTGATCTTGTTTTGAGGATGGCAACTCATCCTAGAACTTTACCGGCTTTACCGACCTCTTCCAAGTTCAGGAATTTTCGATAAGCACAAAATTCTTTGGTTGATTCTCCTCTTTCAACCAAACCTTACCTATGGGAGGTGCATGTAGAGACTACTCACTACGTCTCGCTAAACATCGATTCTTCCCTTGAAATGTCTCACATTAAGTGACACGTAATACTCCCCTTCCTTCCTTGTAGTATGCCGAAAGTTCCAACCCGTGCTCTTCTCTCCATGAAGCGCACTTCTGGATCTCTTATACTATACTAACATCATTACTCTTTGTATGCGCAAGTCGCTCTCACACTTGACTAATAACAACTCCGCTCCGGGTGTGCTTCATAACAATTAAATTCTACTATATTCAAGGAATACCAATTCTTGAATGGCTTCCCACAGCCTTCCAATCAAGTTAGGGCGTGCTATTCTAATTGCACACTTATGTATGGATTATCGCCCCTCATGTGACGTTTAATCCACTCTATCACTTCCACTTCATTATACTAGTCCCACAAACATATATTTCACACCTCTATTACCACGTCCCTTCGACTCAGACTATTTTAACTGTAGTTAACCAAGATGCCCACATTTTTGCAACACTCTGACCGCCCTGGGAGAGCGAACGGCGTGCTACTCATCTGTAGGACTAACTAAATTCAAGGGAATAGAAGGAATAGGGCATTCAAATTCCATGACAATAAAAGAGGAATAATAATTCTCAACCTTCCTCAGATAAGTACAACAATTTTCCCAAATAGGTACAACAACCAAAATAAATCACTAATGCTCTATTCATCAAAATAATTACAGGTCATCTCTTTTGTATAATATAAAGTTCTTTCCAGATAATCCATGCTAAAAATCATTCTAACTCTTTATTCACCTCGTGTTCCGAACGCGGTTACGACATTTGAGTACTCTCAATCACCCTAGAAATAAAAATTTTTAAATCCTCCTTATCATTGTTCCACCCCTCAACTCGTGGGTATAACTTTTAATGCTTTCTTACCACACAATCCGGCTCCAGTGGCTTTAAAACAAAATTCAACTTCCAACTTACATACATAATTACTTGATCCCATTTCGACCAGGGTACCGAACTCATGGAATAGTGACCAAACGTCTCCCTATTTCCAACCCTACGCTAAGTTTCATGCGTGGGATGTCTCGCAAGGCGAAATCCAAACAAGGAACCCCCCCCCCCGATACACTACTACCTAGCGTTGTCAGTTATCAAAATCCGTTAGGTCCTCCTTCCATAGCACATACCCCTTTATTCCGTCCCTTGACAGAAAAGTTATAATTTTCTCCCGTAATTATGCTTAACAAAGAACGTTTCACCAATTGCACTATTGTTCAGTATAGGTTGGTGGTAATAGCATTCCATAAACCTCGAATACATATACTCGGAATTCTCAAAATTCCTTTCCCTAATAATAGGGGTATAAATGTTAACTCCCACATCTCTAAAGGATAAATATAACAATGCACTTTTCCTATCACTAAGTCCAGAGTGCCAAACATAATATTGAGTCAAATCTTTTTGCTCAACGGTAAATCCCGATACATACTGAATCATACTGACAAACTCTATACATACATTGGCATCGAATATCTCGAGCCCACTATCTCCTCCGAAGTCTCTAGGATAGATAATATAGGTGCGAGTCCAACCTTCTTACAGGTAAAGCCTCGCCAAAACAAAACGTGTTGCACTAATGCAACTACTCCGATAGCCTAGCAATAAATGCCCACTATCGTACTAACCATTTCTATAACATTTTAACAAAGATAATATCATACTCGTGTATCGCATCACTACAACGAGTAACCTCAATAAAGTATAAAACACTGTTAATATACTCATTCATCCTCCGCGGATAGCACTAAAGAAAAATCCCGCTACGCTAGGGAAAAATATTCACATAATAGTAACATTCATAATTATATGCATTAAGCTCGTCTCACATGCTACTCTAGCAATGAACAAAATATGGTGACTCGCTCGTGTCACATAAACACGCCGCATCCTCTAAGGATACAACTTATACTTCCATCCTGGCAATCGTCTTGACTGCACAAATGGTTTTCGGACGTAACACGTCTGCCCAAACCAAAACAAAATTATTTTAATCGTTGCCTTTTACTAGGCACCGTATTCTTGTCCTTTTTTCTCACTTTGGAACATATTATCGCGAGCAATTTCACTCCGCACCAAAATATCTCAACACATAATCCACTTACCACCTGTCCTACTAACCAGGTTAGGATTGTCCTTCTCTCGGACTTTAGTAGACTCGATTCCTGTTAGCCATCCCGTTCGTTCCCTTAGCTTTTTAGTCCATAAAGATCATGTTACTATCATTAATAGTACTTACTGCATTTACCATCACTTGGTAAGAATTTACTATCTGAAGCATTTAAATGGTTTTCCTGATGTGTATCCACATCCTTTTGTGGTGCTATACCACCACCGTTGCATTCAGTCTCATTCTCGACTAAATTCTTCGATTCCTTTAACTTCCCCCACAAACAAGCGTTATCATCTATATTGACAAAATATGACATTGTCAACCTCTGAATCGGTCATCCATCAGAATTTCCTCCTCGAGTATTATCAACTATTATTACAAGTTGGTCTCCCACTTAGAGTTATTTCCCCCACTTGTATCTACATCTTCCGATACAAAATTCGCTAATGGTTAAGATTCATATTCACGAATGGACCCCTGACATGCCCTCTCTCGATGAGTTCAGAACCACATTTGCTTCTAATCTTGAACAGTTAAGGAAGGAACATACGGTCAACACTGTACCTAAGGTTCTCCTATAGGCATAGCATTCCATTTCTAAAATTGGTGGTTGACTCCAACCATTATAACTACGTCCCGAAAGCCAAGAAAATTTTCTCTAAATTTTCATTTTTAGTTTGCCACACTCCGTCCTATATTTACGCCTTTGGATACTTTACCTCCTTTGGTAAACACATACAATTTTTCACCTTTCTAAAATTTCCCACTGACAGTCTCTACACGTTTTTGTAATGCGTTGGGTAAGTTTACCCTCGCACCTCATTTGACTATAACAGCATTTGAAAATCATCGCTGCACCTTAGTCGCCTTTCTAGTCATGGATTCTCGTGCCATAATGGAGGTGACCTTGACTACGATCATCATCCTCGGATATATTTCATAATCTCAACTGAGCCCTGCTTCCTGATGTACGCTTAACGGTCCTCTTCTGGCATCCGTCATCGCTCGGCACACGCACACATCCGAACGAAATTAGAATTCACTAGTGTATACACATTATAGCAGGAGAACGAAATCTCGTCAAAGGAATCGACAATCCTAAACATAGGGCTCTATAACAAACAAAGCAACGCTGAAAGCATAATAAGCCGTACAGATCCTAAGGACACTAGAACCTGATGCTCTGATACCACCTGTGACACCCCGCCTAATTAAATACCGGGCGATCACTCCTTTATTAAATTAAAATCAAGGTGAACAGTTGGTTAATTCTTAGCATCACTGTCGTTAAAATACTTTTCCAATTTAAACACCCTAAATAATTAAGCTAAGTGTCAAAACCATTTAAAACCTTATTCCCATTCTATTAAATCCAATTATAAAATCTTTAACCATTTACATTTTTAAGAGTCACACATTAATAATGAGAATAGTAATGAACATTCCAGAATTAAACCATCAATAAATAATCCCAACATTTAAAACACTAAAGGAAAACATCCTGACAGTAATAAATCCTGAATAAAGATGCTGGAAGTAAAAAGAATTACAGTCTCTGACAATACCAACTAAATAATAGAAAGAGGGTGACACATGCCACTGCTGGATAAAACCGAACTAGGAGTAGAGTTAATAATGAGGTCGTCTAATCAATGGCCTGCAACTCCCACAAAAGCTACAGCGTGTTCCATCCCAAGAATTCCAAGTAAGACGCCCCTGTGGCTGGGCACCTGTAATATATATATATATATATACACACACACACACAAGAGAGAAGAGGTGACAACAAAAGGGTCAGAGCCCGAATGTGAAGAAGTTTGAAAATAGTTTAGCAAGTATTTAAAATGCTACCGGCTAATGAAACAGTCATATTAGTATGCGACCCTCTCTTGAGAAATCTCACCTCTCATCTAGTGTGCACATCTATCGTACTAATGAACCCCATCTCTCTCTCTCTAACTTATTCTCCATAAGTTTTAACACGTGGAATTAAGGTTATGCTATTCACATTTAGAAAATCTAACTCTTCAAGATTTCTTACGTTATTTAGAATAATTCCGTATTATTATAACGTTTTCGAATGCTTATAATGAAGCTGATTAAATTTCATACTTTCCTTAACTACTATTTTACTCAGTAGAAAGTTCTCATATAGTTACACGTATATATATTAATTACTCGTATAATATAAATACAAACAGCACCCCACATAAAATATATGGTGCTAGACTTCCATATCTAAGTATATATATACCAATCACTTATAAATTATATATATACTAACGGCACCCCACATAAAATCTATGGTGCTGGCATACTCTGCTATCAAGTCCCCGTATCACACAAACTAAGGGAAATACTAGTTCGGAATCACTCTCGAACTGTATTAACACAAACACAAACAACATTGAGGCGAAGCATAGATTCCAAGTCTCTAAGAGGTCAGTACATACCCTCACGCCTCTTAGGACCATCTGAACTATTGATCTGATAGCCTGTACCAAGGATGTCTATCTTCTAGGGTACGAGTCAATATCCCCCATAAAGGTCACATCGAGATAAGACTGTCCCAGCGTGGTAACCTCAGGGATAGCAAGTAGCGCGGGTATAATTTTTACACAGAAATAATATATATGCACAATCACACCGTCGTATATAAATATGTATTCACATCCACATTATTAAATTAGGTACTCTCACGACCCAAAATTATCATTATCCGTTATTACACGTTTTACTCAATTATATCGTATAACGGCCTCATTCTTCTTTATTCTCGTAATTAAGTCATTTTTAACTCACTTCTCGTCTCTCGAAGTATTTCCTTTATCTAAGTGCAATTTCAGTAGGCCCTCTCTTGCCTTCTAATCCAACTTAATAGATGTTCCGATTATTTAATCACCACACGTATGATTTCTTAAGTCTGAAAGTCTCCCCGTTTACCCTTTACTTTCACACATTAAAGTTCCACTTTATGGGATTTCTCTTGACCCTACTGGTCCTCTTTATGTTCCATTATATTCTAGCAACCCTAACCAAGGTTTACTACGCATAAAATCGGATTAAGCTAACACGAGAAAAAATGTAGTTTTCCCAGGAGGGTCGATCGATCGATGAAAGGGGTCGATCGATCGAACCTTCGATCGATCGATGCTCTGGGCTCGATCGATCGATCAAGCAGTCATGCAGATTCTGCAGCCAACCCAGTTACGGTATTCTCACCCCAAACTCCTCCAAATCATCATGTTATAGTCCCAAACTCCCAATCAATTATACTATAAGTGTTGTATACCCATTTAAACAATTTCCTACGTAACACATGCGAATTTTCCTCAAGAATCATGGGTTAAAAAGGGAGAATTCTACATAATTCTTATGAACCTTAATCTTTCCTTTAACTTAATCTCTTTCATTCTTTTTTCCAGATTTTTAATCTCTAATATCATCGAATTTCATGGCTCATCCTCTATATGTGAAATGGGTTTCCAGAAATATGATCTCTAACATTATAACATGCAATTTGTGTCACCAATTTATGTTTTTCTTCAAGAATACTAATCTAATCAACCTAAGACTAATATAAAAGGATGCATTAACTTGATAAAAGAAAGATAGATACTTGCCTGGAAAATCTCAGTTCTGATTTGAGGACGATTTTGGTGTGGTTGTGTTCCCCGTCGCGCGATCTACGCGTTGGTGGTGACGGCGGTGCAATCGGAGGTGTTCTTGGCCTAGAACTCCTTGGAGAGCTTCTCCTCTTCCTCTCCAATGGCCGTCATTAGTATTTCATTGTGTTAACCCTAAAATATGACACTTCCCATATGATATAACCCTATAAAATTAGTGGGTTTAATTACCCATAATTACGAAATGTCCAAAATGCCCTCCCGGGGTATTAATTAGGCCTAAAAATACCCCGAGACCCAAACTAAACCCCCGGGTACACTTTTCTAACTATCTCGACCCTTACAGACACTTTGGCGCACTCAAAACGACCATACGAACAACTTATAAAATATTCACTTTTATTAATCCACATTTAGTCCCGACACGACATAGGTGCGTCCCGACTTAAATTTCCACAATTGTCATTTTATTCACACGTGACAATATTATAAAAATAAATCTCATATATTACTATACTCATCCAGTAATATTCAACAAATAACAAATTTCCAATAATTACTAACTCTCGTCACGCTAGTAAATATTTAAAACAACATTCCGGATTAAAATTAAATTAATTTATCTCAATTAAATTTAATAAATCCTTAAATTTAAAAGCCATGAAAATACGGGGTATTACAATACCCTTCTTCCACCTTTGAGCATAGCTCTGTGTTACGTTGATGTGTTTTGAACCATGGTTGAAACCCTCCTTAAATGAGAAGAAAAAAGTGAATAGTACCCTGCTTACCAACCGAAATTGCGTATGAACATACTACACCAAAAATAGGAATCTGGCATGGTTTAAAACTGTGCCAGATCAAATCTGGCACGGTTTCGAACTGTGCCAGAATCAGGTGTTCCAAAATGGTCATTTTTTCTGGCACGATTTAAAAGTGTGTCAGATTTGACAAACAGAAACACTTCTGGCACACTTTTAAATCGTGCCAGAATTTGATATTTCTGGCACACTTTTGGCACAGTTTTGAACTGCGCCAAATTGAGCACATTTTGATAAAATTTGGTACAATTCAAAACCGTGCCAAAATTTGATACATTTTTGGTATGGTTTTGAACTGTGCCAAATTTTTTGGATAAAAGAAAAAAAATTAATTATTTGAAAACTATAAAATTCACAAATTGCAAATCTTGCAGATTGTTGATAAAGTAATGTACATACAAACCTGCTAATATAAAACCTGGTGTATTAGAGAAGAAGGTGATTCTAAGCCAGCCATTAGAGAAGAAGGTGAAGTGATTAGAGAAGAAGGTGAAGAGATTTGAGAAGAAGATGAAGAATCTTCAAGCAATCCAAGGCCTAAAACTCACCCGATTTCACCGCCACCACCACCAAAACGTAGATAGCACGACGAGGAATGCAACCATATATTTTTAATCAACAAATTAGACCCTTGAATCAGAGGCAAGTATCTATCTTGCTAAATTCCAAGTTAATATACCTTCCATGTTAGTCTAGGAATGAAAATCATATGTTTTAATGGAAAAATTATATATTTTGGAAGAGAATTTATATGTGTTGTAGGGAGAAACCATGTAGTCTAAAATCTTGATCATATGTAGAGGATGAATTTATTATGATATTTGGGAAGAAAATCTTGATTAAAATAGAGGGTGGTGATTATTCATGCAAAATTTGGTTTTATAAAGAGATTTGAGATTACACCCCATTTTGATTGATTCGTTGAGGATTTATTGATGTTGTTACATTAGAACTCGTTTATATATATTGCTTATACATTTGGATAACTTTGATGGGAGTCTGGGATGAAATTATAGAGGTTTGGAGGGGTTAGAATGATTGAACCCGTAGGTTGAAATTTGTAGCAAACTGGGCAAGAACTGCTTGATCGATCGATCGACCCCCTTTCCTCGATCGATCAATCCATCCTAGAAAACTGCATATTTTTTCCCTTTTTGTTTAGTTTAGTTAAAATGCTTAGGAACCCTTGATTATCATTGATAGAGTATAATGGGTTATGAAGATGACCACTAGGGTCTAAGTAGACTCCGTTGAGTGAAATTAATATGAGATGAAATTTTGGGTTAACGGGGAGTTATTCATACATTGGGAATTATGTGTACGTTTACTAAGAGATTGAGACTCGTGAAAGACTTAGACTAGAAGGTAAGTGAGGGTATACCTACTGAAATTTATACTTAGTGAGAAAGAATAATTTGAGAGATGAGAAGTAAGAACGAAGTAAATAATAAATGAGAATAAAAGAGACGAATCCATTATGAGAAATAATTGAGTAAAATTTGTGTTGAGAATGGATAATAACAATTAGGAGTCGTGGGCGAACCTCATTTGGAAAATATGAATATTTATATGTATGAGTTTGTGATTGTGAATATATTTTGTATCTGTGTATGACATACCTAGCTTTCTTGCTATCGACGGGAGGTTTGCGCGTGAGGGCAGTCATATCCTGATGAATCCATGGGATTTTTGATTTGTCGCTCGAGAACATAGGACTATGAAAGACTTATCGGTGAGTTGATAAGTCTGATGACTATGGGAACGTAGGTATGTGCGTGACCCGTGGGTATGAGAACTATGTTTGCCTCCATTATTTGTGATTTGATATTTGTGGTTTGAGGAATCTTTACTGAACCTATAGTCCCCTATACAACGACGTGATGTATTGGGATAAGATAGTAGAGTAATGCAACACCGCAGTTGTGTCTCGGGGTGCAGTATAGTATATATATAATATAGTGAGTATATATATATATATATATATATATATATATATATATATATATATATACATACATGTGATGATATCTACTATGTGGCTAAAGTAGAAATGTAAGATAGTTATGTATGAAAACACTTAGTTGGATTGAATTAATAAGGGACTTATCCATGCTGAATCTAAATGGATATATATATATATATATATATATATATATTTATGTTTATAACATCATTATATGTATTATAAGGTTAATACGTGGGAATAATTTGGGCTATAAAGAATGGATACATGTGGTTAATCTAGTTGGCGTGGGAACTATCACTAGGATGTCCTAGAGGTACGTTAGGGGTGCACACTAGATGAGAGATGAGGATTATCAAGAGAGTGTCGCATACTAACATGGTTGTGATATTAGCCGGTAAGCATTTTAAATACTTGCTAAACTATTTTTAAAACTGTTTTACACTCTGGCTTTGACCCGTTTTATGTCATTTCTTTCTCTATTGTATATATATATTTGTATTACAAGTGCCCAGCCACAGGGGCGTCATGCTTAGGTTCTTTGGATTGGACGTGCTGCAGCTTATGTGGGAGTTGCAGGACCTTGCTTTAGACGACTTCGTCATTGAATCAGTTCCTACTTTAAATCTTCATAGATAGGGCATGTGTCGCCCGATTTCCTATTCCGCTTAGATCTTGTCAATGATTTATGTTCATTTATATTTTTGGTATTCAGTACTCCTCGGGGGTTAACGCTTGTCAGAATGATTTCATTTATAGTTCATAACTTGGTTTGGTTTATCTATATGATTTAAATGGTAGTGTAGTTATTGTTATCCTTTTATTTATGTGACTCTCAAATTATTATTATTAAAAAGGTTTTCATATTGGTATTTAATAAAGGAAAAATGAGGTTTCAAATGGTTTTAACACTTAGCTTAATTATTTAGGGTGTTCAAATTGGAAATATTATTTTGCGACAGTGATGCTGAGAATGAACCAACCATTCACCTGGTTTTTAATTTAATAAAGGACTTATCACCCTGTATTTAATTAGGCGAGGTGTCACAGGTAGTATCAGAGCATCAGGTTCTAGTGTCCTTTAGGGTCTGTACGGCTTACTATACTTTCAGCTGAGCGTTACTTTCTTTGATATAGAGCCCTATGTTTAGGATTGTTTATTTCTTTGGTAAGATTCCGTTCTCCTACTATAACGTATATATTAGTGAATATTATTTGCGTTCAGGCGTGTTCGAACAATGAAATATGGCAGATGAGGGACGTTGGGCGAGTAGCGGGAGGCAGGGCTTAGTGAGGTCGTGAAGTATGTTCGAGGATGATGACCTTAGTCGAAGTCACACCTATTATGGCACGAGAGGCCAGGACTGTAAAAACGGTTATGACGCAGCCTACAAATTCCAAGTGTTGCTATAGTCGAAGGTGATGCCAAATTAGACCCACCCAACGTAGTACGCTTGGGAGAGGGTCAAATGGAAAATTGAGGAGAGTCATCAGTTGAAGTTCTAGAAATGCGAGAATTGGGTGTGTTACCCAACGAAGGCAATATATTCAAAGGTTTAGACATATAGTGAAGGGTGGTTAACTAGAACTGAAAATTTGGGGTAAAATTTTTTCTTGACTCATCAGAGCAAAGTTATAATAGTGGGAGTCAATAACCACCGCCCACGAATGAGGGTACATTTTCTATCTATGGAGTTATGGGGCGCATAATGATTGTCATTAGGACCTCACATTCATTTGTAGCTATTAAAATTGCATGGACCATAGGGTTACTAGACTTGGCCATTGGCACTATTATTTACGTAAACTCGCCGATGGGTAGTGGGACGCCAATTATTTTCTTGTATATATCAAAACGTGAGTTTAATTTTATCGGGGATTTACTTGTTATAGACATATCCAAGTAGGATGTGATTATCGGCATGGATTGACTTGTTGTATATGAGACCAAGATTGATCGTTATAGCCAGCGTATTGTCTTTGATACGAGAGTGAATAAGTAGACTTTTATAAATAGATAAAACTTGTTAGGATGTTATATACTATAGACTAAGGACTAAGGACCTGAGAAGTTTCGATGACCAACTATTTTAGGTAGTAGTGTATCGGGGGGGTTCTTTGTTTGGATTTCGGTTTGCGAGACACCCCACGCATGAAACTAAAGAACGTTGGGAGTCGAAGTAAGTTAGGTCTTTAGAATATGAGTTTATAACCTTAGCCATTATATGTGTGTATATATATATATATTAATCAGAGAGTTATGAGTTATAACATGATTTGAGGAAAATGAAATCGCCAAATGAGAATGTGGAAATCATAGAAATACGGATTATAATCTAAGTAGTCAGTTAATTAAGGGTAACCTTACAGAGGAATCACATTCATTTAGACCTTATGATGGAATGAACACACATTGGGTGTATGGGCACCCTGGATGGTTTGATTGTCGTATTTTCCATAATTGTGACACAGTAAGTATTCTTGAGGTTAATGAAAGTAGAAGTTGTGACTTCCAGATTTTGTTGTTTGATGACTTAGGATCGTTACTCCCCATAATTTTTCCATGAGGAGGGTATAATACGGATTTGGGTAAATTTTAACTCAAGATAATTTAAACTAAATGATAAGGCTTGGAGTATAACATTAGTGGGGGTATTCGGTAAGGTACTATATGGGTGGTACGACGAAAATTACATGAGATGTGAGATTAATACCCGGAGTTGTCCTTATAAGTTACGCTTTATTTTTTCAAATTTTGGGACAAAATTTCTTTATTAGGGGGGAAGTATGTAATACCCCGTATTTTTATGGCTTTTAAAATTGAATATTTATTAAATTTTATTTGAGGTATTAATTTAATATTAATTCAGAAATTTTTATTTTTTTATATTTACTAGAATGATGTGAGTTAGTAATTATTGGAAATTTGTTGAATATTAATAGATGAGTAAATTCATATAAGAGATTGATTTTATTAAAATTGTCACGAGTAAATAAAATGACAATTATGGAAATTTAATTCGGGACGCGCCTGTGTCGTGTCAGGACTAAATTATTATTATTAAAGTGAATAAATTATAAGTCATCGGTATAGTCGTTTTGAGTGTGCAAAAGTGTCCATAAGGGTCGAGATAGTCAAAAAAGTGTACTTGGGGGTTTAGTTTGGGTTTCGGGGTGTTTTTAGGCCTAATTAACACCGCGGGAGGGTATTTTAGACATTTGGTATTTTTGGATAATTAAACCAACGAATTTTCTTAGTATTTATTATCCATTTAGAGTTGTCTCTTGGGGTTAACTAACACAAAGCCTAAACCATCCATTAGAGAAGAAGGTGAAGTGATTAGAGAAGAAGGTGAAGAGATTTGAGAAGAAGGTGAAGAGTCTTCAAGCAATCCAAGGCCTAAAACTCACCCGATTTCACCGCCACCACCACCAAAACGTAGATAGCACGACGAGGAATGCAACCATATATTTTTAATCAACAAATTAGACCCTTGAATCAGAGGCAAGTATCTATCTTGCTAAATTCCAAGTTAATATACCTTCCATGTTAGTCTAGGAATGAAAATCATATGTTTTAATGGAAAAATTATATATTTTGGAAGAGAATTTATATGTGTTGTAGGGAGAAACCATGTAGTCTAAAATCTTAATCATATGTAGAGGATTACCCATGAATTTATTATGATATTTGGGAAGAAAATCTTGATTAAAATAGAGGGTGGTGATTATTCATGCAAAATTTGGTTTTATAAAGAGATTTGAGATTAAATCCCTTTTTGATTGATTCTTTGAGGATTTATTGATATTGTTACGTTAGAACTCGTTTATATATATTTCTTATACATTTGGATAACTTTGATGGGAGTTTGGGATGAAATTATAGAGGTTTGGAGGGGTTAGAATGATTGAACCCGTAGGTTGAAATTTGCAACAAACTGGGCAAGAACTGCTTGATTGATCGATTGACCAAGAGCATCGATCGATCGATTATCGATCGATCGACCCCCTTTCCTCGATCGATCGATCCATCCTGGAAAACTGCATATTTTACCCCTTTTTGTTTAGTCTAGTTAAAATGCTTAGGAACCTTTGATTATCATTGATAGAGTATAATGGGTTATGAAGATGACCAATAGGGTCTAAGTAGACTCCGTTGAGTGAAATTAATATGAGATGAAATTTTGGGTTAACGGGGAGTTATTCATACATTGGGAATTGTGCGTACGTTTACTAAGAGATTGAGACTCGTGAAAGATTTAGACTAGAAGGTAAGTGAGGGTATACCTACTAAAATTTCTACTTAGTGAGAAAGAATACTTCGAGAGATGAGAAGTAAGAACGAAGTAAATAATAAATGAGAATAAAATAGACGAATCCATTATGAGAAATAATTGAGTAAAATTTGTGTCGAGAATGGATAATAAGAATTAGGGGTCGTGGGCGAACCTAATTTGGAAAATATGAATATTTATATATATGACTTTGTGATTGTGCATATATTATGTATTTGTGTATGACATACCTAGCTTACTTGCTATCGACGGGAGGTTTGCGTGTGAGGGCAATCATATCCTGATGAATCCATGGGATTTTTGATTTGTCTCTCGAGAACATAGGACTATGAAAGACTTATCGGTGAGTTGATAAGTCCGCCGACTATGGGAACGTAGGTTTGTGTGTGACCCGTGGGTATGAGAACTATGTTCGCCTCAATTATTTGTGATTTGATATTTTTGGTTCGAGGAATCTTTACCGAACCTATAGTCCCCTATACAGCGACGTGATGTATTGGGACAAGATAGCACAGTAATACAGCACCGCAGTTGTGTCTCGGGGTGCAGTATAGTATATATATAATATATTGAGTATATATATATACAAGTGATGATATCTATTATGTGGCTAAAGTATAAATATAAGATAGTTATGTATGAAAACACTTAGTTGAATTGAATTAATAAGGGACTTATCCATGTTGAATCTAAATGGATATATATATATGTGTGTGTGTGTGTGTGTGTGTGTGTGTGTGTTTAAAACATCATTATATGTATTATAAGGTTAATACGTGGTAATAATTTGGGCTATAAAGAATGGATACATGTGGTTAATCTAGTTAGCGTGGGAACTATCACTAGGATGTCCTAGAGGTACGTTAGGGGTGCACACTAGATGAGAGATGAGGATTCTCAAGAGAGTGTCTCATACTAACATGGTTGTGATATTAGCCGGTAAGCATTTTAAATACTTGCTAAACTATTTTTAAAACTGTTTTACACTTGGGCTCTGACCCATTTTTTGTCATTTCTTTCTCTATTGTATATATATGTTTGTATTACAGGTGCCCAGCCACAGGGACGTCATGCTTAGGTTCTTTGGATTGGACGTGCTACAGTTTATGTGGGATTTACGGGCCCTTGCTTTAGACAACTTCGTCATTAAATTAGTTCCTACTTTAGATCTTCATAGTTAGGGCATGTGTCGCTCGATTTCCTATTCCGCTTAGATCTTGTCAAGGATTTATGTTCATTTATATTTTCGGTATTCAGTACTCCTCGGGAGTTAACTCTGGGCAGAATGATTTCATTTATTGTTCATAACTTGGTTTGGTTTATCTAGATGGTTTAAATGGTGGTGTAGTTATTGTTATCCTTTTATTTATGTGACTCTCAAACTATTATTATTAAAAAGGTTTTCATATTGGTATTTAATAAAGGAAAAATGAGGTTTTAAATGGTTATGACACTTAGCTTAATTATTTAGGGTGTTCAAATTGGAAATATTATTTTGCGACAGTGATGTAGAGAATGAACCAACCGTTCACCTGGTTTTTAATTTAATAAAGGGCTGATCACCCGGTATTTAATTAGACGGGGTGTTACATTTTGGGCCAGGTTTAGGTTTTCATCCTTTAAGGGCTTATTTTTAAGTGTAAGTTTTGATTTTTGAAAATTATCGTCATATTCTCAAATCGGAAGACCCGTGACTATGTGGGCAATTGCTACAAGTTACAATGGTCCCGTATGGGGTTTTCGTGCCTCTTACGGGGTCGTTTGGGGGCTGGTTTAGGTTTTCACCCTTTAACAATTTATTTTTAAGTTTAAGTGTTGATTTTGACAAATTATCATCATATTCTCAAACCGGGAGACCCGGGACTACTCGGTATGTTCCTAAAAGTTACATTGGTCCCGTGCGAGGTGTTCGTGCCTCTTACGGGGACGTTTGGTGGCTCGTTTAGGTTTTCACCCTTTAACGGATAGTTTTTAAGTCTAAGTTTTATTTTTGCAAATTATCATCATATTCTCAAATCAGGAGACCTGTGACTATGCGGTCAGTTCCTACAAGTTACATTGGTCCTGTGCGAGGTGTTTGTGCCTCTTACGGGTCCGTTTGGGGGCTGGTTTGGATTTTCACCCATTAACGACTTACTTTTAAGCTTAATCTAGATATTTAGACATTATCGTCATATTCTCAAACCGGGAGACTCATGATTATGCGGGCAGTTGCTACAAGTTACAATGGTCCCGTACGAGTTGTTCATGCCTCTTACGGGATCATTTTGGGGCAGGTTTAGGTTTTCATCCTTTAAGGGCTTGTTTTTAAGTCTAAATGTTGATTTTTGCAAATTATCATCATATTCTCAAATCGGGAGACCTGTGCTATGTGGGCAGTGGCTACAAGTTACAATGGTCCCATACGAGGTTTTCGTGCCTCTTACGGGGTCGTTTGGGTGCTGGTTTAGGTTTTCACCCTTTAACGGTTTATTTTTAAGTTTAAGTGTTGATTTTGGCAAATTATCATCATATTCTCAAACCGAGAGACTCGGGACTACGCGGTTAGTTCCTATAAGTTACATTGGTCCCGTGCGAGGTGTTCGTGCCTCTTACGAGGATGTTTGGTGGATCGTTTAGGTTTTCACCCTTTAACGGGTAGTTTTTAAGTCTAAGTGTTATTTTTGTAAATTATCATCATATTCTCAAATCGGGAGACCGATGACTATGTGGTCAGTTCCTACAAGTTACATTGGTCCCTTGCGAGGTTTTCGTGCCTCTTACGGGTCCGTTTGGGGGCTGGTTTGTCTTTTCACCCATTAACGACTCATTTTTAAGCTTAATCTAGTTATTTTGATATTATTATCATATTCTCAAACCGGAAGACCCGTGATTATGCAGGCAGTTGCTACAATTTACATTGGTCCTGTACGAGGTGTTCATGCCTCTTACGAGGACGTTTGGTGGCTGGTTTAGGTTTTCACCCTTTAACGGCCTATTTATAAGTCTAAGTGTTGATTTTTACAAATTATCGTCATATTCTAAAATCGGGAGACCCGGGACTATGCGGTCAGTTCCTATAAGTTACATTGGTCCAGTGCGAGGTGTTCGTGCCTCTCAAGGGGATGTTTGGTGGCTGGTTTAGGTTTTCACCCTTTAACGACCTGTTTTTAAGTCTAAGTGTTATTTTTGCAAATTATCAACATATTCTCAAACCGAGAGACCCATGACTACGCGATCAGTTCCTACAAGTTACATTGGTCCCGTGCGAGGTGTTCGTGCCTTTTACGGGTCCGTTTGGGAGCTGGTTGGGTTTTCACCCTTTAAGGGCTTGTTTTCAAGCCTAATCTACGTGTTTGGAAATAATCATCACATTCTCAAACTGGGAGACCCGTGATTATGCGGGCAGTTGCTACAAGTTACATTGGTCCCATACGAGGTGTTCGTGCCTCTTACGGGGTCGTTTGGGGGCAGGTTCAGGTTTTCATCCTTTAACGGGTTATTTTTAAGTCTAAGTGTCATTTTTGGCAAATTATCATCATATTCTCAAACCGGGAGACCCGTGACTATATGGGCAGTTGCTACAAGTTACAATGGTCCCGTACGAGGTGTTCGTGCCTCTTACGGGATCGTTTGGGAGCTGGTTTAGGTTTTCACCCTTTAACGGTCTATTTTTAAGTTTAAGTGTTGATTTTGCAAATTATCATCATATTCTCAAACCAGGAGACCCGAGACTACGCGGTTAGTTCCTACAAGTTACATTGGTCTCGTGCGAGGTTTCGTGCATCTTACGGGGCCGTTTGGGGGCTGGTTTAGGTTTTCACCCTTTAACGACCTGTTTTGAAGTCTAAGTGTTATTTTTGAAAATTATCATCATATTCTCATACCGAGAGACCCGTGGCTATGCGGTCAGTTCCTACAAGTTACATTGGTCCCGTGCGAGGTGTTTGTGCCTCTTACGGGGACGTTTGGGGGTTGGTTTAGGTTTTCACCCTTTAACGGCCTATTTTTAAATTTAAGTGTTGATTTTTGCAAATTATCGTCATATTCTCAAATCGGGAGACCCGGGACTACACGGTCAGTTCCTACAAGTTACATTGGTCACGTGCGAGGTGTTCGTGCCTCTTACGGGGATGTTTGGTGGCTGGTTTAGGTTTTCACCCTTTAACGGCCTGTTTTTAAGTCTAAGTGTTATTTTTACAAATTATCGTCATATTTTCAAACCGGGAGACCCGTGACTGCGCGGTCAGTTCCTACAAGTTACCTTGGTCCCGTGCGAGGTGTTCGTGCCTCTTACAGGTCCGTTTGGGGGCTGGTTTGGGTTTTCATCCGTTAAGGGCTTATTTTTAAGCTTAATCAATATATTTTGAAATTATCGCCATATTCTCAAATCGAGAGGCCCGTGACTACACTTTGAGTTCGTACAAGTTACATTTGTCCCATATGAGGTGTTCATGCCTCTTACGAGGCCGTTTGGGGCTGGTTTGGGTTTTCACCCTCAAACAACTTTTTTTAATCCTACTCTACATATTTTAAAATTATCGTCATGTTCTCAAACCGGGAGACCCTCGACTACACAGTCAGTTCGTACAAGTTACATTGGTCCCGTGCGAGGTGTTCGTGCCTCTTACGGGGCCGTTTGGGGGCTAGTTTGGGTTTTCACCCTTTAAAGGCTTGTTTTTAAGCTTAATCGACATATTATCAAATTATCGTCATATTCTCAAACCGGGAGACCCGCGACTATGCGATCAGTTCGTACAAGTTACATTTGTCCTGTGCGAGGTGTCCGTGCCACTAACGACATGTTTTTAATCAATTTAGAACGTTTATTGATTTTGGAAAATTTTGACATAGTTTTATTTGTTTATTCATTAAATCCAACATGTTTTAACATTTAAAATAAACTCAACAGCAGCTGCAAATTGCAAAACCAAACCACCAGCAAATCCCTTCCACCAATTTAACTAAATAAGCTCATAAAGTAAGCCATTTTACGTTTGGCTACTTATTGTCGCTATTTCAAACCATTTTTCTATTTAATGCTCCTACAACTTTTAAGAGAAATTGCTTTTGAACATATTTAGGAATAGCAGGAAGTAGATTTTTCAAAAAGTCAATATGAAACCATCAACTAAGTAAAGAATTCCAGATATAATAAACGCATAACAAAAACTATTAATATATACTCAAAACTTTACCTCGATGAATGTAGTGGTTCAATTCAATCCAACATGTTAGTACTGAAGTTTGGAAACCCTACATTTAAATTAGTCAAAAGGTTAATAAATAAAGATAAAAATTTATACTCAACTTCTTAATAAAGAAAAGAATCAAAACCTCATGGCAATAATTGTATATTCATCTCCATCAAATCAATTGTTCAATTCACACTTTTATACGCATCCTACGTACCATTAGGTACCTAAGAAATAACACATCATTTCAAAATCAAACTTCACAACAGTCACAGATACAAATTAATCCTAAAATACAATTTTGAAACAAACCAAAGTCAAATAAATTAGGGGTTAAAACCTACTTTAGATTCCGATGGTTGGTTCCCTTTTACTTTTACCTGTGACGTGATAAAATCAAACGTAGATGGAAAGCATTAGATAATAAGAAGATTGAAAATAATGTAATAATGTGACATGAGTTTTCATTTCCTTACTTTGTATCCAAGAAAATATTGGCATTAGTTCTGTAGATACCTAGACTGTGAATAACACAACCTGTGATTTGTATAGAGTATAGAGATTTATACAAACATAAACGGTGTATAACACATGTATAAAAAACTACAAACATGCCCAAATTTATTTTCGTTCATGCTAGATAGTTAGGCATTAAGTAGTTATTAGAACTTGAGTGAAATAGAGTGTGAGAATAATCCCAAACTATGTCTATTCAATAAGGTTTTTATATCATCTAGAATGTATAAACTTATTTATAAACATAATCAAATAATAAGTAAGAAAGGGAGCAGAGAAAGACAACTCAAGTATATATATATATATATATATATATATATATATATATATATATATATATATATATATATATATATATAATCTCACACACACTTACAAAATTAAACAAAACCCAAAACTAATCAACACTGAAAACACACAAATCATCACAATCCAAAAAATTACGCCGTTAAAGAACATAAGGTTTCCTCCTTACGTAGTGCTTCCAATCACTCCCTCCAACCCCAATCATTTTCCTCCATTTTCTAATTCTCCTTTCTTCCCTAAATTATTTAGTTATCCACAAAGAGAAAAGTAATAAATACAAATGTCAAACCAAAAATTGAAAGCATTACAATGTGATCGATCTCTTTAGTTAATGACATTAAAAATAAAATCAGTACATAATTGATACCTCTCATGCTCAAAGATGACCTTCTCTTAACTAAACCTTCAGGAGAGTTGAGATCCTGCTTTGCAAATCCAAATCTGTCAACTCTCTGGTAAGAACTGCAATCGGTCTCTCTCTCTCTCTCTCTCTCTCACTCATCTTCCCCTTTTTTGCAGGTGGTGGGTCAACCCAAACAAAATTTCTGGTGATGGGGTTGGTGCCGGTGGTGGTGGGTCGACACTGAAAACACGCCAGCATTATTGTTCTGATTGATCTAGGTGATGGAGTTGATGCCAGAGCAAATAGAGCGAGGGGGTCGGAGCCAGTGAGAGGTGAGAGAGGGTGTGCATTTTGGTCGAGAGAAAGAGAGAGGGGGAGCGGGCGATTGAAGATGAGAGAGATGAGAGAAGAGGGAAACTAAACATATGGTATTTTACATTTTAGTGAAGTGTACTCAATTTTGGCACACTTTAAAGCAGTGCCAAATTTTGGCACTGTTTTTAAGTGTGCCAAATTGTCATTAAACTGTGCCAGAATTTAGCACAGTTTTAAACTGTGCCAGATTTTTAATATCAGGGTGTGCCAAATTTCTATTTTTGGTGTAGTGACAGTACCCCACATATGAACAATACCCCGCATAGGAACAGTACCTACATAAAATTCCAGCCAAACTTCATAGGTGTATCCTCTATTTCTTGTTCTTCCAACTAGGTATTCAAATCAATATTAGGACATTGGGTAATACCCTGTATTTTTGTAGAATTTTATTTTAATTATGGAATTTGGATTAATTGATTTAAACGAAGAAAATTTAATTTTTAATTAATCCGGATTTAATTATAATAATTACTAGCGTGACGAGAGTTAGTGTTTATCGGAAATAATTACATGGAATATTACTTAGCGAGTAAATTAATATATGAATATGAAAATATTATTTTGGCCGGGAGTGAAATATACGACAGTTGCAACACACTTAGTTAGGACGCGCGTGTGAGTCGTGTCAGCATTACTTTATTAGGATAAAATGGATGATTTATTTTTAAGTAACTCGTATGGGGGTTTTGAGTGTATTAGTGTGTCCGGAAGGGTTAAAATAGTAAGAAAACACTACTCGGGAGTTTTATTTGGATTTCGGGGCATTTTAACCCAAAACAACACCCGGAGGGGTATTTTAGTCTTTTGATATTTTTGGGAAATTAAATGGACGAAAATAAGAATTAAAAAGAAAAAGGAACGTGGGCATTAGGCTATCTGACAGTTTCTAACCCACGAGAGAGAGAGAGAGAGAGAGAGAGAGAGAGAGAGAGAGAGAGAGAGAGAGAGAGAACCTAAGAGGGAGAAGAAGAAGAACACATAGGTGGTATAGACCAAAGATTCAAGTTCTTCCGTTGAAAATCACACCAATACGTAGATCGCGAAGAGAGGAGCACCTACATACCAATTTCATTCATCAATTCAGAGGATCACGAAAAGGCAAGTGTTTATCTTGCTGTGTTTTTTTAGCATATATGATTCATGTTAATCTTAATTGATGAGATAACCTTGATACTATGAATTTGGAACTGATTTGTCAACAAAATTATGAAATTCGGAGATAGGTATGCATGTAGAAGAATAACCTTGTTGTAGTAATGATAAATCTGGAAATTCTAGGTTAAAAATCACAAAATATAATCGGGAGTTTGAATGATTGTTAATGGTGGGTTCACTGTTAAAGGATTTTTAAAAATTTAGGAATTTGTTTAGATTCCCTAGGATTATGCAAAGACTTGTGATTTAAATTATGTTAGAAAGTACCCCATTATGAGTAGGAATAGTTTAAAATCATTGATTGGGAGTTTGGATGAGTTTGAGATGAATTTGGATATGGAAAATATTGAAAAATGAATTTCGGAAGAACAGGGTTGATCTCGAAATTCTCGTTCGAAGACCTGCCTAGGTCGTTCGAACGAGAATTCTAACGAGACTTCTAACAAAAATTTTGAGTTCGTTCGAAATGAGAAGTTTGTTCGAATGACCTCGTTCGAAAGAGAATCTTGGAACTTATAACGAGATTCCAGAATGCCTATTTTTGGGTCAGACAAGTTAGAACCCTTCTAGGTTGCTCCAATTGAGAGAAAATAATTTATGTTATTATCGAATGACTTAAACTCCTAGTTAGTAATGAGTTGAGAGAGAGATTACTCAAGGAGATATAGCGGGGTAATGGAGGCTTAGAGAAAAGTTATATGTTAGAGAGATAAGTCAAAGTGTTGCGATAAAGTGAATAGTAGAGACGGTGATACTAACAATAATATCAAGAACTTAGGTTGCATGAATACCTAATGAATATAATAAGTTATGTGCATACTTATTGAATGAACTATTATGTGTATGACATACCTACGTTGCTTGCTATCGAGCGGAGGTTGTGTGTTTTGGACAATCATGCCTTGATGAGCCTTCGGGTGGGATATTGATTGGTATCACTATATCATAGAACCTAGTTACAGACTATCTGTGAGAACGATAGTGATGACGATCGTATGGGAGCGTAGGTATGTGCATAACCCATGGGCTTGGGACTATGTTCACCTCCAAGATATGTGTTATGTTTCTGATGGTTCACGAGAGATTAAACCTTTAGTCCTTTATGCCAATGAGCGATGCAACAAGACATGATAACAGAGTATGCAGGCACCGCAGTTGTGTATCGAGGTGCACTATTGTATATATATATATATATGAGATAGAGTGAATATATGTATACATTTGTGTTGATATGTATTGTGTACATTTGTAGGGAAAAATTTATAATGAAATCCGAAATGAATTAAGTAGCGGCCACTTAATTAACTTAAAAAATTGAAAATGCTTATTTATGCTAAAGTGGGATTGAATATATGTAGTGTACTTAAGAGGAAAATAATCGGGGACGGTATTGTACTATGATGGGTTTAGACAGGAAGAACTAGCTAGTATGGGATTAGAACTAGTGGGGTTTGAATATTTTCTAGGCGTGCACATTAGATGAGAGGTGAGAATTCCCAAGTGAGTTCAATAATTTAACATGATAAATATAAGTGCTAATTATTCATTTTAAGCACTTGCTGATTTTTTTAAACTGTTTTCAACTTGAGCTCTGACCCGTTTTCAGGAAAAATCTCTTTTCTTGTCAAACCACTTTTAGGTACCCAGCCAAAGGGAAACCAAGCATAGGAGATTCACTCATTCGACGAGTTGTAGCTACTGTGAAAGCTACAGGGCATTGGTAGTAAACGCCTTCATGACTCTCATTGACTTCCTTTGAACTATTTCATCATTTAGGGCATGTTGCCCGTTTCTATTCAGTTATTCAGAGATTATGAATTTAGTCAGTTAATTTTTAGTTGTTGGATCTAATTAGTTGGACTATTGTATTTGACTTTAGGCTGGATGTGCTTACTCCAGTCCCTTTTATTATGTCAGTATTTCATTTCTTACGTGATTGGATTAAATGGCGAATGTTTTGTTATTCTGCTTAAATGGTTTTTAATTAATTTAAAAGATAAAATTTTGACATCAACCTTTTTAAATATTAGGTGGTTAGTTTTAATTATAAAGTGTTCGACAGTGATGCATAATCTGAACCAACTGGATATTCTGAATTAATTAATAAAGGACTTATCACCCGGTATGTAATTAGGCAGGGTGTCATAGGTGGTATCAGAGCATCAGGTTCTAGAGTCCTTCAGATCTGTACAGCTTTTTATGTCTTTTGCAAAGCTATCTTTGATGTAGAGCCCTATATTTAGAACTTTTGTAATCATTATTTGCGATTTTTACGTCTTTAGTTATTTGAGATATTTACTGTGGACTTATAAAGCTTCTCTCTCATTTCAGATGCTTCCCAGACGTGCACAGCGAGCCAATAGGGATGCCCAGCCCGAGCCCCGGCCTGCTCCAGTCTAGGGTATGATAGATCTTACAAAAATTATCGCTATTGTAGCACAGGCGGTGAACGCAACATTAGCCATGGTGCAGCAGGCTCCAACACAGGCACCAACAGTGGATCCAGCACCAGTTCACACCTTCCCTTCTTCTTGTGAGCGCTTCAGAGATGCCTTGCAGAAGGGACACCCTCCAGAGTTCGCTGGGAGTTTAGATGTAGTGAAGGCGAGCTAGTGAAGGAAAGATATACTGAGGCACCCAGGATGTACGAGTGCACCGAGGTACAAAAGCAGATTTTGGCTACCTTTATGTTGGTAGGAGCAGTGTTATAGTGGTGGGAGTCCATCACCACTGAGGAGGAGAGAGACAGCTGACTATTAGGTATTTCCGGGTGCGGTTTGACTGCCAGTACTTCCCTTTCGCCGTGCAGACCGAGATGAGGCAGAAACTACTGAACTTCAAGAAGGAAGGAAATACAGTTGCTGAGTATGAAGAGGAGTTTACAGACCTTCTGAATCTAGTTCCAGATGAGATACCGACATAAGAGAGGAAGATTCAGAGATTTATGGATGGTCTGACTTGGAAGATTCTCCAGCACTTGTTAGGAAATATTTCATTGGACACTTATTCTGATGTGGTTAATACTGCCCTACTACATTTTCAGGACCACCGCTTCCATCATCGGGGAAGAAAACAAGTTAGGCAGTCCAGTCAGCAGGGCCAGACATGAGGTAGTGGTACCGGTAGGATATCTGCAGGTCAAGGACAGGTCCGTTAGGGTTAGCAGGGACAGGGAGGTTTTAGGCAGGGACATCGGGGCTAATAGTAGGGCCAGCTGGGCCAAGGGAGGGGAGGTAATGCTAATCAAGGCCAAGAGAAATCGGGACAAAAGGGGAGGACACTTTCCAGGGAGGTGTTTTACTTGTGGCAATACTAGCCACAAACATCAGGACTGTCCCTAGAGGGGTAGAGCCCTGCAGCAGCAGCAGCAAGGCGCTCGTCAGGATCCCCAGCGACCGTTATTTATAGCTTCCCTCCTAGCACCACCCCAGGTTCCAGTCTTGCCAGCTATTCCAGCAGCCCCAATACAACATGGTCAGTTGCAGTATGGGCGTGTCTACAATGTCCATCAGGCCCCAGTCCATCAGGCGCCACCCATTGTTGAGGGTATGTTTCCTATTCATGGCACAATGGGGCGCATTATATTTGACACGGGGGCATCACACTGCTTTATAGCTACTAGTTTTTCACGGGCCACAGGGTTGTTAGATATAAACAGAGAGTACAGAGACTTGTGTAGACTCACCGTTAGAGAATGGGTCATTAATCTTCTTTATATGCCAGGGAGTAGATATAGAGATTGGGAGTTTGATTTTGCCAGCAGATATGATAGTCTTAGATATGCACGAGCATGACGCAATTATTGGCATGGATTGGTTTACTTCTTATAGATCCATAATAGATTGTTTTAGTAGGAGCATAATCTTTGCTATACCGGGACAGGAGATGTTCCTAGTGGCGATGCCTCATTCTGAGGGAGGATCGTCCACCCATTTATATTACATAGAGGAGGAGATTTCCAGGGAGATAGTAATTCCCATTGATTCAATTCCCATAGTCCAGGATTTTACTGATGTATTCCAGGACATACCGGGACTACCGCCTAGCTGAGAGATTGATTTCGTCATAGATTTAATGCCGAGATCTCAATCGATAGCTTTATCACCCTACTGTATGGCCCCAGCTGAGATGAGAGAGTTACATGACCAAATTGAGTAGTTATTGGGACATGGCTTCATTCGTAGAAGTACCTCGCCTTGGGTGCTCCAATATTATTTGTGAAGAATAGATACGGGTCGTTGAGGTTGTGTGTGGATTATCGGGAGTTGAACAAAGTCACAATACGGAATAAGTATCCATTGCCTCGAATCGATGACTTGTTTGACTAATTGAGAGGGGCTGCTTTGTTCTCAAAGATAGATTTAAGGTCGGGCTATCACCAACTACGAATTCGGAAGCAGGATGTATCAAAGACCGCATTCTTGATGAGATATGTGTCTTATGAATTTCGAGTGATGTCGTTCGGACTAAGGAATGCCCCAGTTATTTTCATGGACTTAATGAACACGGTATTCAGAGAGTTCCTAGATCAATTTGTTATCGTCATTATTGATGACATCTTGATTTATTCACTGACTGAGGAGGAGCATGACGAGCATCTGAGGATGGTTTTGTAGACACTGCGTGAGCATGAGTTTTATGCAAAGTATGAACGTGTGTAGCTGAAGGAGGTTCAGTTCTTAGGTCACATAATCTCTGAGGAGGGGATATCGGTAGATCTGGGAAAGGTGTCAGTAGTGAGGGAGTGGGGGAAACCCATGACACCGACTGTGGTACATAGTTTCTCGGGGCTGGCAATATACTACAGGAGGTTTATTCGTGGATTCACGAAGATTGCGGGTCCGTTGACAAATTTGACTCGCAAAGGGGTGTCGTTTATATAGGATGATGCCTGCCAGTTGGCCTTTAACACCGATTCTAGCACTACCCAGGCCCGGGTTGGAGTACCTGGTCTACACTGATGCGTCCTTGTAAGGACTTGGGGGTTTTCTTCAACAGGAGGATAAGGCAATTTCTTATGCTTTTCATAACGACGGTCGTGTTTACGTTGCGGATATGGAGGCATTATCTCTTGGGGGAGAAATTTTGCATGTTCACGGATCACAAATCCCTATAGTATCCGTTCACATAGCGGGAGATGAATATGCGTCAGTGGAGGTGGCTAGAATTTATGAAGGACTACCAGTTCGACATCCATTACCACCCGGGGAAGGCTAACGTGGTAGCAGATGCGTTGAAACGCAGACCAACAGATGAGGTGGCCGAGGTATGGAAGGTGAAATGGAAAGAACTCGAGCATTAAGATGCAGTTGCCCGCTCATTCATGTCGGTGATGATAGTTACACCCGAGATAGTTACTAGGGTGATACAGGCTCAGGCAGCGGATTCCTTCTGTCAGGATCAAATTATCTATCTTCTAGCCAAGGGAGCAGAGTCTTTCTCCGTTAGCTCAGATGGGGGTTTACGCTTTAATGGCAAACTAGTAGTCCCAGAGGGGGAGGAGTTGCGGCATGCAGTGATGACAGAGTCACACAGTTCACGATTTATGGTACATCCTGAAGGGGATAAGATGTACCAGGATATGAGCTGACAGTATTGGTGGAGCGGAATGAAGAAGGACATCGTCGAGTTTGTTTCGAGGTGTGCCACTTATCAGTTAGTGAAGATAAACCATTAGAGACCGGGAGGACTACTACGCCCATTAGAGATCCCTATGTGGAAATGGGAGAGAATTTCCATGGATTTCATTATAGGGCTACCTACATTGCAGAGATGTCACGATTCCATATAGGTGATTGTGGATCGGTTGACCAAGGTGGATCATTTTCTGTCAGTTCGGACAGACTATACTACGAGGAAGTATGCTCAGATTTTCATTGTCGAGATAGTGAGACTCCACGAGGTGCCCCTTGATATTGTGTCCGACCGGGACAAGATTTTTGTGTCCAGATTTTGGGAGAGCTTCCAACAGGCCATGGGTATGGAGTTATGATTGAGTTCGGCATATAACCTGTAGACAGATGAGAAGACAGAGAGGACCAATAAAATGTTGGAGGACATTTTGAGGATGTGTGTCAACTTTGGAGAGGGATGAGAACGTTACCTTCCACTGGTGGAGTTTTCTTATAATAACTCCTTCTAGTTTACGATTAGCATGGCTCCATTTGAGGCATTGTATGGAAGACCCAGTCGTTTTCCAACATGTTGGCTTGAAGTGGGGGTCAATAGGTTACTTGGGCCAGAGGTGATTCAGGACACATCGGCTAAGGTTGAGTTGATATGGAGTTGCATTCGGGTTGCTCAGGATCGGAAGAAGAGCAACGCCGATGCCAAAAGATTTTTTTAGAGAGTTTAGCATTGGGGATCAGGTGCACTTGCGAGTATCTCCTATAAAAGGGTTAATCCGGTTAGGGAATAAAGGGAAGTTGTCATCGAGGTATGTGGTGTCATTCCCTATTATTGAGCGGATTCGTCTAGTAGCTTATCGACTTGGATTACCGGAGCACTTGCTTAGTATTCATGATGTGTTCCACATTTCCTCACTGAGGAAATATCTTCGGGATGATTTAGCCCACACCCACATTGGATTGGAGGAAATTGATCTTCAGCCTGATAGTTCCTACGAGGAGGGACCAGTAGCTATTCTTAATCGTAGTCAGAGGAAATTGAGGTCAAAGGTTGTGTCATTAGTTCGAGTGCAGTAGCGGCATCATAATGTAGAGGAGTCTACCTGGGAGCATGAGGATGACATGCGGAAGAAGTATCCAGAGTTGTTTCCAGCAGGTATACTTCGATTTATCCTTTTTCTGAATTTTGGGATGAAATTCTGTTATTAGGGGAGAAGTATGTAATACTCCGTATTTTTGTAGAATTTTATTTTAATTATGGAATTCGGATTAATTGATTTAAATGGAGAAAAAATAATTTATAATTAATCCTAATTTAATTGTAATAATTACTAGCGTGATGAGAGTTAGTATTTATCGGAAATAATTACGTGGAATATTACTTAGCGAATAAAGTAATATATGAATATGAAAATATTATTTTGGCTGGGAGTGAATTATACGGAAGTTGTAACACACTTAGTTGGGGCGCGCGTGTGAGTCGTGTCAATATTACTTTATTGGGGTAAAAAGGATGATTTATTTTTAAGTAACTCGTATGGCCGTTTTAAGTGCGCCAATGTACCCGGAAGGGTCAAAATAGTCAGAAATCACTACTCGGGTGTTTTATTTAGATTCTGGGGCATTTTAGCCCAAAATAATACCCCGGAGGGGTATTTTGGTCTTTTGATATTTTTGGGAAATTAAATGGACGAAAATAAGAATTAAAAAGAAAAAGGAACGCGGGCATTAGGCTATCTGACAGTTTCTAACCCACAAGAGAGAGAGAGAGAGAGAGAGAGAGCGAACCTAAGAGGGAGAGGAAGAAGAACACATAGGTGATTTAGGCCAAAGATTCAAGTTCTTCCACCGGAAATCACACCAAGGCGTAGATCGCGAAGAGGGGAGCACCTACGTACCAATTTCGTTCATCAATTCAGAGGATCACGAAAAGGCAAGTGTTTATCTTGTTGTATTTTTTAGAATATATGATTCATGTTAATCTTAATTGATGAGATAACCATGATACTATGAATTTGGAACTGATTTGTCAACAAAATTGTGAAATTGGGAGATAGGTTTGCATGTAGAAGAATAACCTTGTTATAGTAATGATACATCTGTAAATTCTAGGTTAAAAATCACAAACTATAATCGGGAGTTTGAATTATTGTTAATGGTGGGTTCACTATTAAAGAACTTTTAAAGATTTAGGAATTTGTTTAGATTTCCTAAGATTATGTACAGGTTTGTCATTTAAATTGTGTTAGAAAGTACCCCATTGTGAGTAGGAATAGTTTAAAATTATTTATTGGGAGTTTGGACGAGTTTGAGATGAATTTAGATGTGGAAAAGATTGAAAAAATGAATTTCGGAAGAACAGGATTGATCTCGAAATTCTCATTCGAAGACCTGCCCAGGTCGTTCGAACGAGAATTCCAACGAGACTTCTACTAATTTTTGAGTTCGTTCGAAGTTTGTTCGAACAAACTCGTTCGAAGGAGAATTCTGGAACTTCTAACGAGATTTCAGAGTGCCTATTTTTGGGCCGAACAAGTTAGAACTCTTCTAGGTTGGTCCAAGTGAGAGAAATTAATTTATGCTATTATCGAATGACTTAAATTCCTAGTTAGTAATGAGTTGAGAGAGAGATTACTCAAGGGGATATAGCGGGGTAATGGAGCCTTAGAGAAAAGGTATATGTTAGAGAGATAAGTCAAAGTGTTGCGATAAAGTGAATAGTAGAGACGATGATACTATCTATAATATCAAGAACTTAGGTTGCGTGAATACCTAATGAATATAATAATTTGTGTTCATACTTATTGATTGAACTATTATGTATATGACATACATAGGCAGCTTGCTATCGAGCGAAGGTTGTGCGTTGTGGACAATCATGCCTGGAGGATCCTTCAGGTGGGATACTGATTGGTATCACTAGAGCATAGAACCTAGGTACGAACTATCTATGAGAACGATAGTGATGACGATCGTATGGGTGCATAGGTATGTGCGCAACCCATCGGCTTGGGACTATGTTCACCTCCAATATATGTGTTATGTTTCTGATGGTTCACGAGAGACTGAACCTTTAGTCCTTTATGAAAATGAGCGATGCAATAGTACATGATAGCAGAGTATGCAGACACTGCAGTTGTGTCTTGGGGTGCAGTATTGTGTGTGTGTGTGTGTGTGTGTGTGTGTGTGTGTGTGTGTGTGTGTGATAGAGTGAATATATGTATACATTTGTGTTGATATCTACTGTGTACATTTGGTAGGTGAAAATGTATAATGAAATCTGAAATGAATTAAGTAGAGGCCACTTAATTGGATTAAACAACTGAAAACGCTTATTTATGCTAAAGTGGGATTGAATATATGTAGTGTACTTGTGAGGGAAATAATCGGGGACGGTATTGTACTATGATTTGTTTAGACATGAAGAACTAGTTAGTGTGGGATTAGAACTAGTGGGGTTTGAATATTCGCTAGGCGTGCACACTAGATAAGAGGTGAGCATTCCTAAGTGATTTCGATAATTTAACATGCTAATTATATGTGCTTATTATTCATTTTAAGCACTTGGTGATTTTTTAAAGTGTTTTCAATTCGGGCTCTGACCCGTTTTCTGCAAAAATCTCTTTTTTTGTCAGACCACTTTCAGATGCGCAGCCACAGGGACACCAAGCATAAGAGGTTCACTCATTCGACGAGCTGTAGCTGCTGTGGAAGCTACAAGGCATTGGTAGTAGACACCTTCATAACTCTCATTGACTTCCTTTGAACTATTTCATCATTTAGGGTTTATTGCCCGTTTCTATTCAGTTATTCAGAGATTATGAATTTAGTTATTTACTTTTCAGTTGTCGAATTTATTTAGTTGGACTATTGTATTTGACTTTAGGCTGGATGTGCTTACTCCAGTCCCTTTTATTATGTTAATATTTCCTTTCTTACGTGATTGGATTAAATGGTAAATGTTTAGTTATTCTGCTTAAATGGTTTTTAATTAATTGAAAAGATAAAATTTTGATATCAACCTTTTCAAATATTAGGTGGTTAGTTTTAATTATAAAGTTTTCGACAGTGATGCATAATCTGAACCAACTGGATATTCTGAATTAATTAATAAATGACCAATCACCAGGTATTTAATTAGGCGAGGTTTCACACATTGTTTTGAAGTTCCAGATTCCATTCTATTCAAATATAAAAAAAACTACTCACAATTACGGTTTTTTAATGAACCTTAATTTGCCACTTAAAACTAGATGTATTTATATTTTTATAGATCTTCATAAATATGTTGCAAAAGTAAACAACTCACTAAGAATATTTATGAAATGTACATCTGAAATGAGGTATGTAAACAAATATGAATGTCTTCAACCATAATTAAAAAATTGGAACATCCACATATCAAGGCTCAATATATTTTGATGTGATTAATAGATACTTAAGTCATATTTTATATTTGTGTGTTAGTTGTTGATGTGATGAAATAAAGAGACGGATGGAGTGAGAAAGAGTAGAGTATCATATTTTATATCTCAATGTTGGTTCCTATTGTCATATTTATATTTGTATTTATATATTGGTTGTTATTGTGTTGCTCTATAATTAAGTACGAGTGATATATATATATATATATATATATATATATATATATATATATATATATATATATATATATATATATATATATAGAGAGAGAGAGAGAGAGAGAAGAAATGGAGGGAGAATAATAACTTTTGTGTGAAATGGAAGGCATACAAAATGGAAGGGAAAAATGATCGAGACTCTACGTAGGGAGAGAGGGAAAGAGAGAAGATGGGTATTACTTTATGAATAGTATATTTACTAAATTTTCTGTCTAGGAATTGTGCACCCACTTACTTTTTTTTTTCCTTTTTTGGAATTGTGTACGGAACTTTCTCCTTGATATGTGGAGACGTATTAAAATCTTCGTGAACGTGAGGTTCATCGAAAGGTGGCAATGGGGTTAAAATTTTGGTACAATATGGTATTATGAATAGAATTATCCATAAAATAAAGTGGGAAAGCGTTTGAATTTTCATTCTATTTAAGCACGATAAGGGTCAAGATTCTTCCACAAGAATAAAGGGTCCAGATTGACCCTCCCATCTTCATTATCTCGCCCAATTTTTATTATTCCGTCCAAACAATTCTCGATAAACTCACCATCGACCAATTCATTTCTCCTCACACTCATTTTACACCACAAATTTATTTAGGATTTTTTACGAATTAGTCCCGTTTAGTATGTAGTTCAGTAGATCCTATTATCTTTTTTTTTTGCTCCAATAGGTCCCATGAAAAAAAAAATTGTCCAATAAATCCTATTTGTAAACATATAGTGAATATTCACTATATGTATAAATAGGATCTGTTTGGAAAAAAATTATGATTAAAACGATTAGGAAATGTTTTAGATAAGTAGTACTTATTTATCAACCTATTAGGGAAGAAATTATGATTGAACCCATTATCTCTCTCCCCTGACGTGCTCTCACACAACACAACACTCCACTTTTCTCGTTTCTCATATATTTTCTCCGAATAAGGATATGGAGATCCATTTTGTAGATCCATAAATAAGACAAAAATATGTACAAGTTTTTAATGCATTGGTGAATGTTCTAGCAGGATCCAAAATAATAAGATATAAGCTTTTAATACAGTGTATCTACGAAATGTGTTCACGAAATAGATTTGCCTAGATTTATTCATTTTCTCCTCTAACCATCTCACTTCTCTCTCTTAGCTTTTTTCACTTGGTAAACCTCTCCCTGTATATCTCACATGAATTAAAAGGGTTTTCTTCTTCCGATTTTAAGTTTTGGGGTATATGGATTTTAGGGGTTTCATTTTCTATTTTTTACATAAGGTTTTAAGTTTTGGGTATATGGCTTTTTGTGTTTTTATTATTTGCTATGGATTTTGTAGAATTTGGTTTGGGTATTTATTTTTTTACAGATTTTCCCCCTTATGGGTATACAGATATTACTTTGGGGGGTATTATTTTTGGGAACTTAGCTTTAGTCTTGATTTGGGGTCTGTTTAATTTTTCTCACTCCAATTTTAGGCATTTGTAAACTTCAAAATATTTTTACCAAAGTTGTTGCCTGAAAGTTTTATGATTTTTTTCTTCAGATTTCAAGTATTTTTCTTTATTGGCGTTGAGTTGATTTGCATGTCTGAATTATTTGGGGTGTTTTTTCTTTTATTTTTTTTAAATTTTGAGGTCTTTTAGGGTTTGCAATTTTAATAAAGGGAAAAAACATATACAATTTTTACTCAAGCTAAAACTTTCTGGTGAAATTTCTTAAAAAGGTAAGAAATTTGAAATTTTCTACTTGCTTATTTTAATTCTTTATGTATTAATCTATTATTTTTTAAAAGTTCTAGAGGAATTGAAGATATTTTGTACAATCAGGTATATCACTTTGTTTTTTTATTTCATTTTATTTAATTATTTTGATTTTAATGTATTGTTAGTATTATACATATGTTACTCTTTTTCTTTATTATATATTTTTTTATTTGTTATGTAAATGCCTCATTTTGGACCACAAACAAGTGTCAATACCTTTGTGAGGTAGCTTTTTTATAGTTTAGTTACTCATTTGAAGTAGTGGAAACTTCACTTGTTTGGATTCTTTACAATATTTTGATAGATGTCTTAGATCCAGACAATATTTCAAATCAGCTACTACATTAAGTTCTAAAGATTTATATCTACAAATATGGTGTAAGATATAAGTTGCTGTATGGTTAGGAACTAGAACTCAGTTGTAATAGTTTGATGATCCTAATTTCCCCAACTGATTCCTTATTAAGATTTTATTGATGGATTTCTGTATAAACTAATATATTTGTGGGTAAAATAAAGGTTTGGATTATATCTCTATGTAGAATTTGTGAGGCATTTAAGTTTCTTTCCTTGAATGTTTGTTGAAACGTAAGTTCATTTTATTACATAATATGGATAATTAGTGAATGCATTTGTTTTCTTTTATCTAATGGGTTATTTGGACCCATTGAGAAAATGGATACATGTTAGTAGGTTTGTGGTATTTTTGATATTTTGGACTCTTTGTACACCAATATTGTTGTCATGTTACTAATTATATAGATTTATGGAAATGTTTTAGTATGATGCATATGAACCGTGACAATTGAGAGGAGAAGGTGAAATGGTGGCGTTGTAAAGTTGGATTACTGGATGTGATCATCAATACATTCCTTTACGTAGGTAACAAGAACGGACTTTGAAGTGATGGAAGTGATAACGGTCAAGCTCATTGGGTTGGGAGACAAAGTAAGCAACTGCTATGTTTCCACAAGTACAACATGTAATCTGCTGTAAATGGTTATGGGGGACCATAATAGCAATCTTAAGTTCAAATATGTGTTATATGGTATCTATATAATATGGGAGCGTGTATGTGACTTTGAATGGTGATACTTTTTATATTTGAATCATAAACACAATGTTTTGGAGCCTTTTGTCAACTGCATGTGTATGATATTTCCTGCACTAAAGGAGTTTTAATTAGAAATGTATTTTTGTAGGCACCTGGACATATCTCCTACATGCCATATGTTCCAAAATTTTCACTCAAGAACATGAACTTGGTTTGTATATATGTTTTTTTCACACTCTGTTTTTAGAGGTGTAATGAAGCCTATATAACATGAGAGATGTCATTTTTCTATTTCCAGTATGTGTGTTATTGGTACGCCACTATAAACCAGACTCAGAGGTGATGAGATTTGAATACACTATAATAAATTTACAACTGTGGCACTTAAAAAACGGTAGTTTAGGGGCGGTTTAGGCCTGTTCATTGGTTTGTCATTTTTTCTCACACCCCTCAAACAATGAATGTTGGTAAAGGGATCATTTTAGTAGTTGTATTTTGTGTTCATTTGTGGCAATATTCCTAATTTTGTGCATGATAACTGTTGATGTAAAAAACTAGATCACTCTAATTCTTCAATCACAGATAAATAAATAAGACAAAAGATTTTTAAAGTGGTTCGGCTAGGAATAAAGCCTACGTCCACTGTTATGTTATTGCTGAGTGTTTGTGGAATTCTTGATTACAAGTTCTCTCAAGAATATTCCGGTCCCCCTGAATGGGATTGATACAAGGTATTTATAGCCTCAAGGCTGTACATGAAAGGTCCACTACATTAAATGATATACATATGAATAGGTAATACATTTAATGCGGCGTGTGCGTCAAGAATCTAATGAATAGTTGAACAGTTGTCCGTCTGATAATTGATGACACGGCCGAGGTGCAGTTCGGACCGCCTTAGTTGCTCGTCGATCAAGAGTTCCTCGGAGTGCTTAGAGTATCTCGGGATGAAAGAGTTCCTCGGATGGAGTTCCTCGGCATGATAGAGCTCCTCGGTGTATTCTCGTTGCTCGGTACCAACCATGGTTGTTCAGTAAATGATCTTCCTCGCTGTTATTGTGCCACGTAGATTGACACGTGTCTTCACACTATTCGTCCACATCAGCATATTAATTTTGGTATCAACAGAAGCCCCCAATGTTTCATATTTCGAACTTTGAGGAGTATGGGACATTCTTTCTCGGTATATGGTAATATTAAATGACCTTCCTGGGTTTTAGGAGCATTGTATTTAAATTTCCTTCTCATTTCGCAGTTTCCGCCTTTTTTACAAGCGCTTCGATCTTCGTGCAACTTTTGTCTTTTTAGCCGCCGGAAGTTCAGTAGTTTCTTTTTAGTAATCATTTCTTTCGCCGCTTCCCAATGCAAAGTATTTAAACTCCTTTGGTAACCATACCGTCGTCTACACTTTCCATTTTTCTGCATTCAAGTTTTCTATTCTCTTCCTCTCTCTTGTGTGTTCATCATTGTTTCCGTTCGTTGTCAACATATCTCCTTTCTTTCTGTAAGATCTTCTTCTTTTCTTCTGCATCTCTTTTATTCAATATGGTTTATATTGTTGAATCTGCTGAGAAATTTCGTTCTGACTTTTCCATTCCTTCTTGGGTAACTCTAGAGGTTCTTTCTGAGCCTTTAGATTACTTTCGATTGGCTGAGGGACATTGGTTCCCCAGTCTTTTCATTGCTGAATGTGGTTTTTCTTTTCCCCCAAATCCATTATGTCTTGAGTTTTGTCAATATTTTGATCTTGTTCCTGCAAAAATAGCCCCCAATTCATGGAGAATAATTAACGGGGTGCACAAGTTAAATCTAACTCATGGGACTCGTATAGGGATCCCAGAAATCATGTACTGCTATAAATGGGCCACTTTAGATAATATTTATTATTTAAAAACTAGGTTTTTAAATAGAGCCCTTGTAGTTAACCTCCCTGATTCAAATAGAGATTATTTTGAGCATGGGTTGGTCATAAAAAATTGGCAACACGCGCCTTTATCTGGGAATGAAGTATACAACGGTCCCAGATGCCCCCCATACGGCAATGGGATAGGTTTATTTTTCATTTTTATTTTACTTATGAAATTGCGTATTCATCATGTTTGACAAAATGTATGACTGAGATTTATGTATTTATTTGCAGTTGATAGTAAAAGAAAAACTCCAAAAGAGTCGGAAGTGAATATCAAGCATTTAAAACTTATCTGGAATTTGCATAAGACGATTGCAGACGAGCATATTAGATCTGCATCATATTTGCTGCAGTATAAGAGCTACACAACCTCTTATACTGCTCGCCCTGTTGAACCAGCCTCAACACCAGAAAGTTCATCTTCAGATTCTCATATTCCCCTATCTCAGAGAATGGGCAAGAAAAGAGCTCCTCCTGCTCTATTTGGTGACACTTCTTCTGTTGCTGGAGCCCAGAAAGGCAAAATTGATGTCCCGGAGAGGACTAAAAAGGTAGATGCTGGTTCCTCCAAAGTTGCCGAGAAGCCCCCGGTGGCCCCGAGCAAGAAAGATGCTCCTGCTGATGTAATTGCCATCTCTCCGATCAAGACTTCTTCCTTGGTTGATGCTACTGACCGTCCTTTGAAGAGATTGAGGAAATCATCCTCGGTTAATCTTGCTGGAACTGCATCTTCTCTACCCGCTGGTGGTAGTAGTATTTCAAAAATCATTCTTCCGAGCTCTTCAACGAGCTCAGTTATACCCGAGGTTCTCGGGGTTGATGAAAAGATTCCTAGGGATACACTGACATCCCTAGCTGCTCGCCATCTTTCTTCAGTAAATTTCTCATACCTTTGGTCTTTCTTTTCTTTTTCCTGAACTCTTGTATTTGTGTTGACTCTATTGTTTTTCTTATCTTTCAGCTGGTGAACTGTTTCAATACCATCGTGAAGAAAGATCAAGCTATTAAAGCTTCCACTTCCTCGTCCGATGTTGACGATGCTTTGTTGGGTTTAACCCAATCTGTCAAAGAATCTCACCAACAGTACATCGAGGAGAAAACTGTCTGGGAGAAAAAATTGGCTGCAGCTGAGGCTGATAAGATGAAGATGGCTGAAACCTCCAAGAATTTGGAGGAGAAAATTAAAGATTTGGAAGTTAAACATCAGGAATCTGATGATAAATTGAAGAAGGCAGAAGAAGAAATATCTACTCTGCGAGATATTAAGGTTAAGAAAGAGGAACTGGAGGTGAAGCTTTCCTCGGAGAAATCGAGGAGAAAAGTTGCTATCAAGAAACATTTCAGTGTTGGTTGGGAGAAAGGATGGGAGAGAGGGATAGCTGCAATGACGTCCCAAGTCCAATATGGGGAGTTGAAATACTTCTATGATGGTTGGGTAGCTGCTCTGCAAGAGCTAAAAGTCCAAGATGATTCTGAGCTATTCCAACGGCATCTCCCTGGTCCTCCTCCACCAATTGTGGAAGAAGAAGAAGATGAACCTGCATCAGATGAATCTTCCATAGCTGTGGATGTCCCAATCTCTGCTTCTCAACCCTCTGTCATTGAGGACATTTCTTCTATGCCTCCTCCTGCTGAGAAGATTTCTGCCGACCAAGCTGTTGTTATCACCGAGCAACCGAGCTCCTCGTCCCAGCCTCCCGAGAAAGTCTTGGGAGACAAGGAAAAGGTGTGAAGTTGTTCGGTATCATTCTTATCTTTTATCATTTGTAATCGAACACTGTACTCCTTTTATGATCTAATAAAATACTTCTTTACTCATCGCCGTTATTGATGATTCTTTGTTGATTGTTGTCTTTTTCTTGTCTTTAGTTTGTTGCTAGAATGGAACTAATCTCTTCTCATGATACCGAGCTGATGCAGCAATGTCACCAATACTATAGGGCTGGTCATACAGACCTTAGTTCTTCTGAAATTGCTGACATTCTTGGTCATGATGCTTCAGAACAGGCAACTGAGGCTTATCGGTATTTGAAAAGTTTACTCGATCGAGCTGTAGCTAACAATGTCGCTTATTATGAGTTGATTGAAGAGCTTAATGGTTCCTTAAAGGATCTTCAAAATCAACATAACGAATCAATGGCTTTGTTACATGAAGATTATGAAAATAGATACCAGCAGCTTTCTTCAGAAACAGGCCACAAGAAAATCATTGCTGGGTATGACGTCAGGGAGAGGACTCTAAAAGGTGAAATTGAAGCCTGTAGACAAATCGCTGAGATCCTGGAGCAAGAAAATAACAATTTGCAGAAGAAATTAGCTCAGTATGAATCTGCTGCTTCATCCTCTACTGCATTAATACCAGTCACTGATGAAGGCTTCTCGTTCTTAGAAGTCGAAAATGCCAAACTGAGGCAAGAGCTGGAGGATTTAAGAAGATCTTCCATTTCTGGAACTGCTCGGGGACGAGGAAGGAGTTCTCGGGGACGAGGAAGAATCGTCGAGGAGCAAAATTCTCCAATTGCTTCTCGGAGCCGATCAAGAGTTCTTAGCCGTAACGTTGAAGAATCTCGCACCCAATCTACTCTGGAAACTCAAGCATTCCAACTGAATGTTAAGGATCGTGCTCTGTCTGATTTGTCTAAGAAAAATTTATCTTTAGAGGATCAACTGGCTGCGATGAGGTCTGCTCTGATTAATAAAGATGCTCCTATCAAGAACTTTCTCGAGCAAGTAGATAGATTAACTTTCCAATTCCATAAACAGCCTCGGGAGTTCTGGAATGCAGGCTATAATGAAGCTCTTTACCATTTGGATGATCGCCTTGAAAATGCTAACAACGAAGGTTATAAGCAGGGATGGTTGAACGCCCTGGGTGTATTAAAATTGGAACAAGGTCATTATTTATGGGATTATCATGCTCCTGGATTGCTAGACTTGCCTGTTCCTCCTTATAAATTGGATATGGCATGGATTCCTGCTCGCTCCATTCCTCGGAGTTTGATCTCTAAATATCTTGGTGATTATAACCTTCATTCTCAAGTTGAAGTATCTCGTCCTGAGCACCTGTTGGACACTCCTACAATAATGAATGTCAGAATGCTGAAGGACATGAACTTTATTAATTCTCCTCTTTGTCTAGAGGATGCTCCTGCCGGCGAGGAACCTGTCTCAAAGGATAAAGGAAAGAAACCAATAGAGTAGGAATCTTTAATGTAATAGTTAGCACATATATGTAACATGTAATACATTTTTATCTTAATGAAAGAATTTCATTTTCTGTTTTGCCAATAGCTATTTTTCTGTTTGCAAATTATATGATTCATCAACCAACTTAGAATTTATAACAAGCATAAATTGTTCAAAATTGTTTCCAACCAACCAAGGTGGATAAATAATGTTTGTCGACCAACCACAGTTGATGGGTTTCTATTCCCGACCAACCATACTTGGTTCAATTTTCAAATATAAACATGTGTCCGACCAACTAAGATCAATACATTTATCCTCGTCGACCGACTACAGTTAGTGGGTTTTTATCCCCGACCAACCATACTTGGTACAGTTTGGAATATTTCGTTCTTTAAAGAACTTTTTGTAATAATGTTACCTCCCGACCAACATAAGCTGTAATGCGAGAGTATATAAAGTCTTACCAACCGTAGTTGATCATGCTGGTCTACACCTCCTAATCAAAGGAGTAATAGGGTTCTTTCGAACTTTTTGGCTCCTTGGAGCATGTCCTCCTAACCAAAGGAGGTTGGCTACTTATATCACTTTTGCTCCGTAGAGCGCTCCGTAGAGCTTATCCTCCTAACCAAAGGAGGTTGGCTACTTATAGCACTTTTGCTCCGTAGAGCGCTCCGGAGAGCTTATCCTCCTAACCAAAGGAGGTTGGCTACTTATAGCACTTTTGCTCCGTAGAGCGCTCCGGAGAGCTTATCCTCCTAACCAAAGGAGGTTGGCTACTTATAGCACTTTTGCTCCGTAGAGCGCTCCGTAGAGCTTGACTCCGTAGAGCATGGCTCCGTAGAGCATGACTCCGTAGAGCAGTCTTCTTCTTGTCAAGCAGTGTAGTGTTCAACGCTAGTATTCCCCGAAAAACTTTCAACAGAAAGAAAATGGTGAACCATCCTCGTTTTATTCATAATGAAGGAAATGCTTTACATTTTACATTACTGATAATACTTTCGCAGGTGTTCAGCATTCCATGCATTCTGAAATTCTTCTCCTTCTAGAGTTGCTATTCTGTAGGTTCCAGGTCGAACAACCTCTGTAACTCGGTAAGGTCCATGCCAGTTTGCTTCCAGTTTATTCTGTTTCTGAATGACTTTCTTCAGCACATAATCACCCTCCTTCAAATCGCATTTCTTCACCCTTTTGTTGTAGAACAGAGCTGTTCGTTGTTGATAAGCAGCATTCCTAATGGCTGCCTCTTCTCTTACTTCTTCGAGCATGTCCAAATCCATTCTTCTCATCAAGTCACTGATCGGAGAGTTGAAATTCAGCACTCTATGCGTTGGGAGGCCCAATTCGGCCGGTATCACAGCCTCACTTCCAAATGCTAGCATATATGGTGATTCTCCAGTTGCTGCTCGGGGAGTTGTTCGGTAGGCCCATAATACTGATTGGAGCTCATTAATCCAATTTGCTTTAGCTTCACTTAGCCTCTTTTTCAACCCATTCAGTAATGTTCTGTTCGTCACTTCAGTCTGTCCATTGCTTTGGGGATGGCCTGGTGCTGAATGAAACTTCAAAACGTTCGATTGATGACAATAGGCAGCAAATTCTTCATTATCAAATTGTGTTCCATGATCTGTGATGAAAGCATGGGGGAGACCATATCGACAAATGATATTCTTCCATACAAACTGGTATACTTTCTCGTACGTCATATTGATAAGAGGCTCAGCTTCCACCCACTTAGTAAAATAGTCCACTGCAACTACGAGATACTTGAATCTTCCTCGGGTAGTCGGCAGTGGTCCAACCAAATCAATTCCCCACATGGCAAATGGCCAAGGGGAAGTTATTGGTGTTAGCAATGCTTGTGGAGTTCGTCGGATGGAGGAAAAACGTTGGCACTTGTCACATTTCTTGGCATAGGCTATACAATCAGCCCTCATTGTCGGCCAGTAATATCCCTGTGTCATCACTCTTTGTAAAAGTGTTCGACCTGCTATATGAGCTCCACAAGATCCTTCATGGATTTCTTCAATCAATTCTTTCACCTCGGTGGGATGTACACATCTCTGCAAACCTGCCATAATTCCTCGTCTATACAAAATACCATTAGTTAATACATACCGAGCAGCTTTATACTTCAGTTTCTTGGCAGCGAGTTTGTCCTCCGGCAATTCACCCTCTTCAACATATTTCCTGATTGGATCCATCCAAGATGGTCCTAAATCAAGGGTAATCACATTCGTTGTCAGATCTTCATCTATGCTCCGACCTTCTAATACTTCAATCGGTATGGTTCTTCGCATCTCGGTACGAGTAGCTGATGCTAGTCGGGCCAGTGCGTCTGCTTGTACATTCTCCATCCTCGGTATTCTCACCAATTGAATGGCCTCAAATTCTGTCAACAATTTCATCACCTTTGCATGATATTTGATCATTAAATCTCCTTTAACCGCATACATTCCCATCATCTGATACACAATTAATTGAGAATCACTGAATACCATCACTTGTTGTGCTTCCATGGTCTTTGCTAGATTAAGACCTGCTATCATGGCCTCATACTCCGCTTCATTGTTAGAGGCTTTGAATTGGAATCGCAAAGCATATTCCATGTCAATCTCGTCTGGAGTGATCAAAACAATTCCTGCTCCACAACCAGCTGTGCAGGATGATCCGTCTACATATAATCTCCATGTAGGTATTTCGTCTTCAAATTTCTTATCTGTCAGAGTTCCTCGATAAAATATCTGCTGTTTTCTTCCATCATCCCCCGGTATCTTTCGCTCCTCGTCAGTCATCTGCTCGTACTCTTTTACCAACCGTGGCTGGTCTGAGTTTGGATATAATGATTTCTCTACATCCACAAGTCCTTTTACCAACCTTGGCTGGTTTGGACCTATTTCTGCTGATCCTGTATCGTCCACAGGTAGGTCAGCAAATGTTTCTGTTGATCCTGTATCGTCCACAGGTAGATCAGCAGGCACCTTTTGCTCCTCGGGGGTATCAGGGTACGTGAACTCTGCTATAAAATCTGCTACAGCTTGCCCCTTGAATGATGATCTGGGCTCATACACAATATCATATTCACCAAGTTCTACTGCCCAGTACATCAGTCTCCCTGATTTTTCTGGCTTATGGAGGGCTTGTCTCAATGGCATATCAGTATAAACAATGATGGTATGGGCTTGGAAATATGGCCTCATTCTTCTGCTTGCTTCAATTAGTGCCAATGCCAATTTTTCTAGCCTTGGGTACCTGATTTCTGCACCTCGGAAAGCCTTACTTGTGTAATAAATTGGCTTCTGGACTCCATTCTCCAATCTGATCAACGCTGAACTGACTGCGTTCTCTGATACTGCCAAATACAAATACAACTTTTCTCCTGTTATTGGTCTTGACAACAGTGGGGGTGCTCCCAAATATTTCTTCAAGTCTTGAAAAGCTTTTTCACATTCCTCATTCCATTCAAAGGTTTTTCGAAGTGTTTTGAAGAATGGTATGCATTTATCAGTTGCTCGAGATACAAATCTGTTGAGCGCTGCAACTCGTCCGGTAAGACTCTGCACTTCTTTCTTCGTCGTCGGAGATCGCAGCCCTAGAAGAGCTTTGATCTTATCTGGATTTGCCTCAATACCTCGCTGGTTGACGATGTATCCGAGGAACATTCCTTCTCGTACTCCAAAAGTGCACTTCGTCGGGTTAAGCTTCATTTGGTATTTATCCAATTGATCAAAAGTTTGACTCAAGTCAATCAAATGATCAGCAGCTTTCTTGCTTTTAGTGAGCATGTCATCGACATAGACCTCCATGTTGCGGCTGATTTGTTCGGTAAAAACCTTGTTCATCAACCGCTGATATGTTGCACCTGCATTTTTTAAACCAAAAGGCATAACATTATAACAATAAGTTCCCCTAGGGGTAATAAAAGAAGTACTTTCCCTGTCTTCAGGTTTCATTTTGATCTGGTTGTAGCCAGAATAAGCATCCATGAAGCTGAGTAGCTCGTGTCCCGAGGTAGCATCCACTAGTTGATCAATTCTGGGCAATGGAAAATGATCTTTTGGACATGCCTTGTTGAGATCAGTAAAATCAACACACATTCTCCATTTATTGTTTTTCTTCTTTACCATTACCACATTTGCCAACCAATCTGGATATTTTACATCTTCAATGAATTCAGCTTTCTGGAGTTTCTCGACTTCCTCTTGTATGGCTTGATTCTTCTCGGGACTAAACACCCTTCTTCTCTGCTTTACAGGTTTAATCTCCTTATTCACATTGAGTTCATGACATAAGAAGTTTGGATCTATTCCTGGCATGTCTTCATGACTCCAAGCAAAAGTATTTTTCCTATTCTTCAAGAAAGTTATCAACTCCTCTTTTATTGACATATCCAACGATGAACCTATCTGGGTTATTCGTTCAGGATGCTCGTCGTCCAGAATAACATTTTCTGTAGATTCCATCACCTGTCCTTTTACAAGTTGAGATTCATCCCTGGGATCAAGAGTTTCAATTTCGGTACCTTCCTCCACCTGGTAAGTAGTAGTCTTTTTCATCGATCCTTCTAGTTCTTCTTGTTCGGCCGACGAATAATAGCATTCCCGAGCTACTTTTTGATCACCTTTCACCACTCCAACTCCGAAATTTGTTGGGAATTTCAAACATTGATGTACTGTTGAAGGAACGGCTTCGAACTTCTTCAATCCAACTCTTCCCATGATGATGTTGTAGGCCGATTGCACATTCTTATCCATCACAAAGAATCGTATTCTTTCTGTTCGACAGACAGGCCAGGTTCCAATGAATATATCCAACTTGATCGTCCCAAGTGGAAAAACTTTCTCGCCAGCAAAACCCAGAAGGGGTCTGTGATAAGGTTCCAATTGAGATAATTTCAAATTCAGGCTATCAAAGCATGAATAGTACATGATGTCTGCTGAACTACCATTGTCTACCAACACCCTTGAAATGATCACGTCCTTCATTCTCATTTTGATCACCAAAGGATCATCATGAGGGTAAAGAACACCTGCCAGGTCATTTTTTGAAAAACCAATCACTAGCTTCTCTTTATTTACCTTCCGAGGACGATCATCCTCAGCCAGGTTTATTCGCTGAATATATGAACAAGCTTGAGCCTCTCCGAGATAAGCTTTTCTTTCTGCAGTAAGGTCTCCTCCTCCTGCATCTCCCCCTGTAATAACGTTACAATGAAATGATCCAAAACGTATGGAAAATACCTCTCGTTCAGGTTTTCTTGGCTTCTTGGGAAGATCGGGGTCATCATCTGGATCCTCTTTATGGGCCCTCCTCTTTTTCTCCTCTGCACGACGAGGAGATCTAGATCTTTCTCTAGTTCTATCATCATTCCTCCTTTCACTTCTGCGATCTACATACTTTGATAATTTTCCTCTTCGGATGAGTGTTTCAATCTCGTTCTGAAGGGCTATACAATTTTTGGTCATATGGCCATGATCTTTGTGAAACTCGCAATATTTGGTCTTATTCCTCATGTCTGGATCTGTCTTCAGTTTCTCTGGCCATTTGATTTCCTCGTTATTCCTGATTTCTTCTAAAACATGATTAATACCCATTTTCAATGGAGTATAATTATCATACTTCTTTAGGGCTTCCAACTTTATCCTGTTATTCCTGGAATATTTGTCACCACCATTACCTTTCTGATCTTTCTTCTTAGAGTTGTCGACCTCCACTTTAACTTCTTTATCCATATTTTTCTTCGCAGTCATAGCCTCCTCGGCATTCATGATTTTGGCCGCCTTTGCCATCAATTCCGACATATTTTTAGGCGGATCTTTGGCCAGAGTATAGTATAGCTTGTTAGGCAGCAAACCACTCATCAAAGCAGTGATTGCTGTCTTTTCTTCATAATCTATGACTTCCAACTTCTCGTTATTGAAACGAGTTATGTAATCTCTAGTACTTTCTCCTGATTTTTGTCTAACACTTAATAAGTGCGCTACTCGCTTTACTGGTTTTGCTCCAAAACAAAAATTACCAATAAACAGCTCGGCTAACTGAACAAAAGTTGAAATCTTACCCCGAGGAAGATTATTGTACCATATCTGTGCAGATCCGGTAAGAGTTCCCGAGAATGCTCTACACCTCATCTCGTCGGGGACAGCATAAATATCTGCAGCAGCTTGATACTGCTCTATATGAAGTACGGGATCCGTCTTCCCATCGTACTTGGGGGTCACTACAGGTGCTTTGAATTTCGACGGTGTGGGGAAATCCACAATGGCTTGCACAAAAGGTGTCCCTTGAACAAAAGTTCTCTGTAAGGGGTTCCTTGCCTTAGCCATTTCTCCCAGTCTATCCTCCAATCGTTGAATGGAACCTTTCCATGCTTCATTTCCTTCCTCGGGTCGTTTAGTCCGAGCAACTGATTGCTCTGACGTAGCTTCCTGAGATTTATCTCGACGAGTGGTTGGTCGCGATTGCGCAGATCCTTCTCTTAATCCTGACGGCGGTCGAAAACTTCTTGATTGAGCCCTAGGTGGATTCATGTTCCTCCTTGGTCCTAACCGACTGAAAGGAGATACTCTACTTAACCTTTCCAAAGCGCTAGTTCTCTCCGGAGAGAGAGTGATACGTTGATCTGTATCCGAAGCCCGTATTGATGAAGTTCGCCCAGGTTGATAAGAAGAATCATTGGATTCCCCATTGCGATATGACCCAATACGTCTGGATCGTGATTGCCCATGATCAGTCCTTTGCCCTGAATGAGTAGGTACACCGCCTTGAAGAGTTTGAAGGAGTTGCCTCATAGATTCTTGCATGGCGGTTTGTCCCTGAGCCAGATTCATCATAATTCCGGCCAGATCTGGAGATGCAGATGGATTTGGAAGATTTCCAGTATTTCCAGCATTTCGATTACTGGATTCTGGATTATCTGCCATTGGTGACAAATGATTTTTATGAAAAACGATAACAACAGTCGTTTCCCACAGACGGCGCCAATCTGTTGATGTAAAAAACTAGATCACTCTAATTCTTCAATCACAGATAAATAAATAAGACAAAAGATTTTTAAAGTGGTTCGGCTAGGAATAAAGCCTACGTCCACTGTTATGTTATTGCTGAGTGTTTGTGGAATTCTTGATTACAAGTTCTCTCAAGAATATTCCGGTCCCCCTGAATGGGATTGATACAAGGTATTTATAGCCTCAAGGCTGTACATGAAAGGTCCACTACATTAAATGATATACATATGAATAGGTAATACATTTAATGCGGCGTGTGCGTCAAGAATCTAATGAATAGTTGAACAGTTGTCCGTCTGATAATTGATGACACGGCCGAGGTGCAGTTCGGACCGCCTTAGTTGCTCGTCGATCAAGAGTTCCTCGGAGTGCTTAGAGTATCTCGGGATGAAAGAATTCCTCGGATGGAGTTCCTCGGCATGATAGAGCTCCTCGGTGTATTCTCGTTGCTCGGTACCAACCATGGTTGTTCAGTAAATGATCTTCCTCGCTGTTATTGTGCCACGTAGATTGACACGTGTCTTCACACTATTCGTCCACATCAGCATATTAATTTTGGTATCAACAATAACCATTTGTAAGAATTTGAGAAACAAAATTTAATGGACATGAGTAAAGATAACAGCAACTACTATTTTGATATCTATATGATCTCAAATAAGTTTTTTTTTGGTCTTTTACTTTAACTTTGTACACTACTTTAACTTTGTACACTACCTATTTGATTTAAATGAGCTATTTTACTGAAGTTCACATTTACTTTTATTAAAATATTATTTTTTGTTTCGAAATGCAGGAATTTTGGTTTGGAGTTTTGAGGCACTGGCAATCTTTTTTCAGGTATTGCACTTAATGGTAGTCAATCCCAAAGAGCTATATTATTTTTCTATGAATTTTGGTTTTGTATATAAGAAAAGATTTCATGCCAATTACAAGGTAAACCACCCATATTTCAATATCGAAAGCTATAGGCTATATTTTTTTGAATGTGATGACATGACTTTTTTTTTATGTGATGAGCTATCATTCTACATCACTTTACACGTTGTATTACTTTACATATCACCATGTTACAAAGCAGAGTAATTTTATATCCAGCGACTCAATTGCAAAGTGAAAGTATTTGTTGTTGCTCTTTGTTGATTTTTTTTTCTTTTGTAAACTAGTGAATACAGTTAGCAATGGGACATTTAGGATTTTTCGTAAGTATATAGCATTGTACCAAGTCACATTCATGCTTTTCTTCATGGCATGCTACATCCGTAAGAATGAGTCTAGAATCGTGTCGTGTCCATTTGAAACAACATATACATGTTAGAGACACCGAGTCCCCAAAGTTGTATGTTTTAAAATTTATCAATCCTGAGTCGTGTGTCTGACACAACACATATGCGTCTTAAACACATTGTTCTTTCTCTAACTACCTCAACCTTTCTTATGGTTGATTTTTGGCATTCATGACTTTAATTTTGAGGTGGGAACTCAAAGAAATGGACCTCTTTATGCTATTTTTTTGTGTTATAGTTCATGAAGTTTGGAGTTATTACACATAACGTAGTCTAGCTCTGAGTTTTGTCTCTGTTTCCTCTTTTACAGTTCAATGTAGTTACATCTATCGAGCTCGCAGCCCCGAGTCACTTTGCCAAGATTGATATTTATCCTTTTCTTTCAGTATGTTTTTTAACATTATCTCTTAATAGGTTCCATTAGATATTATTCATGAAGAATGGTGTAGTTTTTTTTTTTTTAAAAGGTAAAGAAAGGATGCTCCTGTTAATGAACCCATTGCAATTGCTTTCTTTTGTGTGTTTTCTTCTTTTGTATGTACTTTATTGTCTTGGACATTTTCTCTCTCACTAGAAGATTACTTAATAGCTAAATAAAGGTATTTGAATTGTAGTGTTTTGCATACTTATATATGTTGGTTGTTGAGAAAATAGTGAAAAAAGAGAAATGCATCCTTTCGATTTGATGTCCTACTTTTGTGTTTGTAATTGGGTTACTGAAACTTGGGTTTTGGTTAGTCAGATGAATATTTTTTTCAATTCTCTCTCTCTATGTGCAGGTTGGTATACTAACGTACGTATTTAGTTGTTGACTTTTCCAATCGGCAAGGATTTGATCAACACCACATGTATTTAGCTATTCTACTTTCTATGTTTATTCTTCTTCTTCTTCCTTTGTAATTGATTTTAAAAGTTGGGTCGTCTAGGTCTACTACCATCACCCCAAACAATGCACTCACAAGAATATTTTGTGAAGTTATTTAAAAAAAAAAACTTCTTCGATGTCAAATATCACCAGTTCTTTGATTAATAAAAAAAATGGGAAAGTAGTCTTAGGCCTCTCACAAATAAATTTTAAACATTAAAGGAATTTTAATAAATTTTAAATAATTAGGTCTACTAATTCTCTTCTTGTAGAACTCCACGCTAGTGTCATAACAAGTGGACCTAATTATAAATTTTTCTAAAATATTTAAAAATTATTATCAAGGGATCTAATTGTAAATTGCCCTAAAAAAAATATGTAGAACAATTAAAAAAACAACAAAGCAAAGATATTTATGAAAACAACAAAGCAAAAAGACAAAACAGAGCAAAGAGCTTCATAAAAAAAATATGCAGAACAATCATAAAAAAAATTGTGTTATATGTAAAACACATGTAAAAAATATGCAGAACAGTTATACATATATATATATATATATATATATATATATATATATATATATATATATATATATACGGAGCCGTTCAGGAGCGGACTCAAAGAACGGGTTTACTAACGGACCACCCCAAACGACGTAGTTTTGGGGGTGAAATTACAAGAAAATCCTCACTTCACCCGGTTTTTATGTAATTCCACTCCCAAAACTACGTCGTTTGGGGGTGGTCCGTTAGTAGACCCGTTGTTTAGGTCCGATCCTGATCCGCTCTCTCTCTCTCTCTCTCTCTCTCTATATATATATATATATATATATATATATATATATATATATATCTCTGAGAGAGAGAGAGAGAGAGACTCAAGTGCACACTAAGTTTGCACATCATTTTTTTAAAATAGTAAAAAAAAATATTTTTGAGTTGATTTTTTTTATGTGATATCTTAACATTTCAACGGACCCATGTAAAAAAAATCAGTCAATTTTTTTTTTTTTTTTTTTAAATCGATCAACTTTCGCATCTTTTGAGCACTTTAAAAGCTGCGATTTTTTTAAAATAGTAAAAAAAAATTTTTTGAGCTGATTTTTTTTACATGGGTCCGTTGAAATGTTTAAATATCACATTAAAAAAATTAATTCATAAATATTTTTTTTAATGCTTTAAAAAAATTGGTGTGCGTCAGCACTGTACAAACTTAGTGTGCACAGGAGCATGTCTCTCTCTCTCTCTCAATATAGATAGATAGATAGATAGATAGATAGATAGATAGATAGATAGATAGATAGATAGATAGATAGAGTTTCTAAAGTGAACCTAAAAATCGAACTTTTTTAATGAACCTAATAAAACATTAAAAATAATCCAATTAATTTTAATTCCTTGTTATAATTGGTCCGTGCCAGCGACAACGGACACGCGTGTAACACATGCACGGGTATTTTTTTAATATACGCACCTAACCCCACCCCCACCCCCCATCAGCCTACCCTCCTGAACCTCAAAACTCCACCGACCGCCCTACACCAGACACCCAAATCTGCCCGACGTCAATTTTCACGCAGCAAACAAAGGCTACAAAACCCAAATCCACGGGGACAGAAACTTCATAAACCTGTTGGAATTTCTCTCCGGTTACCGGTGAGGGCTGGCATGGAGTCCCTCCGACCTATGAATGGCCAGCTATGGAGGTCTTGGGTTATGGGGTATAGAAACGGTTATGGGATATATCAGTGTTTACAGGGTATATCAGCGGGTTATGGAGGTCTTGGGGATTATGGGGTATACCATCATGATAGGTAAGGTTAGTGTATTGACAGATGGGTTGCGGGGCGGGGGGGGGGGGGGGGGGGAGGGGGGAGGATTGGGGATGGTTTAAAAAATAACCCGTGTCACACGTGTGTCCGTTACCGCTGACGCGAACCAATTACAACATAGAAATTTAAATTAATTAGGTTATTTTTCAATGTTTTATTAGATTCATTAAAATGTTCGATTATTAGGTTCACTTTAGAACCTCTCTCTCTTTTATATTTATATATATATATATATATATATATATATATATATATATATATATATATATATATATATATATATATATATATATATAGAGAGAGAGAGAGAGAGAGAGATGAAGACTCACCTACATCATGATGCATACATCGCACCATATATCACACCAAGTTCTTGGCCCTACGAAATCCTTTCCCCAAATTTTTTATTTTCACTTGAAATTAACCTTCTAATCAACTCATATTCAAAAATTTAGGTCAAAAAATATTTGTATCTATTTTTAAAAAATTCACAAAAAACTTTTGGCGCCGACCCTTATAAATAAGGTATTTTTAGGAGTTTTTGTAGATTTCTTAAAATTAGCTACAAAATGTATTTTGACCTAATCTTTTTAACATGGGTTTATTGGAAGGGTAGTTTCAAGAGAAAAATAAAAAAAATTGGACAAAAAGTTTTTTAGGGCCTACAACTAGGTGTGATGTATGGATGATGTATAGAGCATGATGTACGTGAGGCTTCTCTCATATATATATATATATATATATATATATATATACTAGGATATGCCCGTGCCTGAAGGCACGCTGATAATTTTGAAAAGTATAAACTCGTGCCATGGCAAGTGCTCTCGCCAAAGCTAAGATTTATCTCGAGTTCAAGACGCAGAAAAAGTCTCTTCATATATGGGGTAAGCAAGCCAACATCCACCTATTCAAGATCTTACAGTTAAGCGTTTTGCCCTTTGATTAAAGGCACGAAGAATTTTTTTCAAAATATCAAGTCATGTATAATTTAAGTGTAATGTTTTTATATAAAATAAATAATCGTAAAAAAATTTAAAAAATTTAGGATTATCCGCCCCTGTATAAGAAATAAAAAAATGCACAAACAACAAAACTAATAGTTTGTAATTCAAATATAATATCATTGTCTATTTAGATATGTATTACATATGGAGTACTCACTTCTAGTTTCTTTCACATTTTGCAAGGGCCAAACAACATTGTATAGAATGCATTCAACTAAAATAAATATTTTACAAAAGAAAGAAGTAAGTTCTCAATATTACCAACATACATCATCTTGATTTATGAAAACACTTTTGAAGGAAAAAAAGAGAAATGGCAGATGCTTGATCTACTGGTTTCCTATCTTCCATCCCACTAAAGATCTCATTTTCATCGTCTTTTATAAAATGGCGCCAATGCCCATACAACGGGAGGTACTGCACAATGACACTTCTGGTCAGTCGATCAGCTCCTGAAACACGAACTACAAATAGATAATAACAATAATAATTATTACAATAGTTACCATAATAATGATTATTATCGTAATGTAAAATTCACATTAAGTAAAAATGTCAAGGATTAATAAATAGGAAGAATAGGTTTAAATACCTATTATATATTTGTTGTTGCACCCTCCGAATGGCACTGAGAGAGTCTATGGGTGAAAACTCCAAAACAAAGGGTGTAAATAAATAGCAATAAAATAAAAAATTAGTTAACACACAATGGCCATGCGTTTTAACCACATTTTATCCATAACAAATGTTGACCACATTTATGGACTAAATCCTTTAAAATAAGGCAAGGCAATGCAATGATTTAGAGTATAACATGTTCAATGTGTCCTGCTAACCACATATCTAGTACAGTGCATTATCGTGCTTTTGAAAATCTGCATGCGTTGCACCTATAATTTTACTCGTTAGTATTAGCTCTAAACATATTGGTTTAAAACAATTGGACAATTTTTGTATCTTGTCTAAATAAGTCAATATTTTTTCAGATGACATTAATAATAAGAGTATACCTGATGTCTGATATCTCTGCGTCACCCTCATTCTCCCATCATAGAATAGCTTCAATTTTGGAGGTTTTCTTGAAAATTATGAGGTCTGATTGTTGCATTTTCTCCAACAAATTGATTTGCATTTGCTCACATGCCAAGACTTTACTCAATCTTATAGCCACTTCCATGAACCTGCAAAATCAAATGCCAAATACTCAATGAAAAATCATGAAAAGTTCTTAAATTTTAACGAAAATGCATAACAACAAAATTAGAACAAAAAAATAAAAAATAAACCATACTCCTATATTTCAACCCAACTCTAAGCAGTGTTAATATGAACCCCTACAATAGTTAATCTCAAGCACCTACTACACTTACAATCTGGATCACCTGTAGATAACACCTTTAGCACAAAATTTTCACTTGGACAATACCCTGTTCAGATAAGGCAGAGTAGATATGAAGTAAACAAACTCAATCCAGCGATGGTAGCAAACTCAAATGACATACACAAATTAGCAGTTCGTGTATCATTGTGCGTCTCCCTGAGAACTCAAATGATAACACAACGATGGTAGCAAACTCAAATGATATACTCAATCCAGCGATGGTAGTAAACTAAAAAACAGAGACTCTGTTTATCACCGTGCGTCTACCTGAGAACAAATGTTACTGAAATTGGTTTGATTACAAACGTTAATCACATAATCACACAAATCAGAATCATACCTAACTCAAGTTTTCACAATGAGATTTGGTTTGATTACCAATAACCATACGTCAGATGATAAGGATTTAAATGAAGATAGATAAAGATAATAAATGAAAACAAACGTTAATCAAGTAAGAAACACACTAATTTAACTTTCTTCTGTGCATCAGCCCTTTGACAGAAAATAGGCTTTCTTCCGGTGATGATGCAAAACTGCATCTGAGGAGAAAAATCGGGTTAGATCTGCAAAGAAAAAATGAAAATGGAAAAGCAAAAATAGAAATGAAGATAATGGGTATGAGGAGAAGCAGTCTGAGGAGAAAAATCGTGTTAGATCTGCAAAGAAAAAATGAAAATGGAAAAGCAAAAATAGTAATGAAAATAATGGGTCTGAGGAGAAGCAGCAAGGTTCGCCGCCGTTTAGTTGCCGATGTGATCGTCGTGCAGATCGAGCAGTAGCTTCAGAGATAGAAAGGCGAAGCTAGAAATGGTAGTTCAGAGAGAGACGATGCCGATGAGCGAGACGGGGCGGATGAGGGAGAGGGAGAGGCAAAAATGAGGGGTAAGAGAAAATAGGGTTTGTGAACGAAATGGGGGGCGAATAAGCAGAGTTTTGAGAGAATGTCTCGGGGTTCAAGAGAGAATGGTATTAAATGTAATATGGAAGAAAATACCATTATACCCTTGTGTTTAAATTTTGAAAAAAAAGGGGAAACAAATGTGAGTGCGTTAAAAGAGGGGGAATCCAAATGTGTAAGGGGCAAAATAGATAATGCAAAAAAAATTATAAACATGACATCATTAGCCAAACTTGTGACATATATAAGTTTTATACTTTATTATATATATATATATATATATATATATATATATATATATATATATATATATATATATATACTAGCGTATGCCCGTGCCTGAAGGCACAAAGAAATTTTTCAAAGTACGTAATAGCGAATCGCAAAAATTTTGAAGTGTAATTTTAAAACAATGTCAAATAGTCCAATAACATTCAAATAGTCTAGATTCATCAAATAAATTCATATATAATACGAAATATACAATATTCATCCATCGAATTCATATTATGTCTAAAAAAAATAAAGTGTCACATTTTTAAAAAAAATTGGCATAATCTCCTTTGTTTATGGAATTATTCACCCTGCTTAATAAAAAACAAATAGTCCAACATCCAAATTGTCTAAATTCTTCAAACAAATTCACATATAAAATGAAATATACAATATTCACCAATCAAATTAACTGTCTCAAAAAAATAAAGTGTCAATTTTTTTAAAAAAAAATGGGCATAGTCTTCTTTGTTTATTGGACTATTCACCCTATTTAAGGGGTAACAACAAATCCAACAAATTAAAAAAAATCTCAAATTCGGAGATGGGAGCTAGAAGGCCGGGAAAGGAGAATATGAATTTATTCTTTCTCTGGGACTTCCTCAAAATGTTTGTGCCGTGGTGCTTCCGGATTAGGTGCTACTACTGCTGTCTTCCCATCCTTCTTCCCACCTCTGGCCATTATCACTCTCTCCCTCTCGGTTTTCTGTAAGATTTGACAAAAAATAAACATAATTAATCAGTTTCTCGAACAAAGATACAATCACATAAGTAAATATACAATTAGTAAAATGAAATATACAATCACATTCAAATTGTCTAAATTCGAGATTGATTCAGCCGGTTCCAATTGGATTACCTCTTTTATACAAAAATGCAGTTTCAAGTTTGATCCCATCATATCTGGTCTACAAATAAAACAAATAACAACATTAGGAAAAAGGAACTATTTGAATAGATGTATTACACCCAAAAAGTTTTATTGCGTCTTTTCTAAACCACAAATCTCTATAAAATAGAACTCAAAATAAAGATATACATAAACAAAAATCTAAAACACTAAATAAGTGTTGTGAAAATAGTTTAAAAAGTACATTGAATATTAACCGAGCCCATATTTATAGATCAAAACAGAATGGGATATCTTTTATGGCTCGCGAACAAATTTACCTTAATAGCAAATGATGGCAGCAGGTGGCTCGTCAACTTCTGGCTTCGATAGCAAAATGAACACGTGTTCATCATGAGAATCGGTATTTAAACATGAATAGACGTTCACCTCTGTTTAGAAATGTGCACATGCATATTTATGAATTGAATAAATGACTCAAATCAGTAAAACGGAAGGTGAAATGTAATAAATGAAAAACGGGATTTAATTTTAAAACAATGTCAAATAGTCCAATAACATGCACTCATTAATGTCCCACATTAAGCGAAGCAAAGAAATAGAAAGAGGGTGACAAAAATTGTTGTGTGGTGAGGCTTCCTTGTGGTAACGTTAGCGATGCCAACATCGCAATGCTAAAAAATATATCAACTCTGTATTTAATTTTAAAATAATAAAGATGATAAAAGAAATACACTGTATTAGCAACATATTAGAAACTAAACAATAATATCCAAATATCCCAGGGAGCACAAACCTGCACCTTAATATGCAAAGATCCCAAGAGAAGTCTGAGACAGCCAAAATCTAAGCCATCAAAATGAGTCTCAAATTACCCCATGGAATTTGCGATTTAGATTTAATAAAATAACAAAAAATTGGAAAAATACGTACTCCACGGGTGCAGATCAAGTGATTTAAGGTGAGGACAACCATCATATATACAAATCAACGTCATAACATAACATGAATAACATAACATTATTAGTAATGGATCCATGTGTTTCATTATTAGTAACAGGTCCATGTGTTTCATCCATTATTCGTAAGAGGTCCATTATTAGTAATATTGATGAATATCATCCATTATTGATAATATTACTGAACATATTGATGAATATCATCCATTATTAGTAACAGGTCCATGTGTTTCATCCTATACCTCACTTATGTGTAATTTACAGCGAAAGTGAACTTTAAATTTACATAGTGTATACCTAAGATGTAGTTGATAATATTGACCTTCAAAACAACTCTAAACAGCTCTCGATTTCTGCAAAAAATATAATAACATACTATTACACTCGCCTTAAAAAGCATTTGGACGGTAATAATTTGAACAGTTTTAAATCAAGTGCATGCCCATTTAGAAAAATTATTGCTCTAAAAAAATCCACATGCTCCTTTCAAAGAGTTCTATACACATTCATCGAAAACTCATTATGAATAACACAGTCAGAGTATTGCATGAAAAACACAGGCACGTGTAAACAAATATGAATCAGATAATAAGCAGGGTGTATGTAAACAAATATGAGCATTGCATGTCATAACCATAATTAACATAATTCCCATTCATTGCATATCCCCAAATTGTATTGTATGCAATAGAGTTAGTTGGCCCACACTTGTCAATCACAATTTAAAAGCCCTGTGTATATATCATGTCAATCACACGTTAGAGAGTGGTTTTAAAAAGAATCATAGGGTTGACATTGGATACATTCAAATGTTCCGAATTATGTTTGCCAATGCATATGCAACTCCCTCAAGTATGCCATATCAATGTGATGATTGTAGCTTCTAATGCTGAAAACTTAAAATAGAATAAAGAGGCAATTTTCCCATAGTGCTTCCATGCATTATTAAGAAACCAAGAATATCAATACTAAGCATCGAAGAATATCAATATTAAGCGTCTTAGCATTAAGCATCAAGAATCTAAACATCAAATTAGTATTAAGCAACGAAAAATATCAGTATTAAGCATCATGAATCTAACATACGTAGCTCAACAGAGGTTTTATAATGTCTCAAACAATGAGTTATGCGACTTTCATATTATAACTCCGTAGAGGTTTTATAATGTCTTAGTAGAGGTATAATAACTCAATAGAGGTATGCGACTTTGACTTATAAAATACAAATAACCAAAATTCAATCCAATGTAAATGATAGTTTCAACTCAAAATATATATATGAAAAAAGGAGATACTCTCCAAAAATTCAATCCAAAGTTGGAAGCCTACCCACCAAACATTAAGTAGTTAGGGATGATTTCAAAACGTGAAAATAACCCTATTGCGGACCTACTCTACAACGGCAATAGACACCCTAAAAATGTCAATTAAATTTGGAAAGAAACAGGGGAAATATCCACTATCCACAAATTTAGGGGAAATAACATATCAAAAATTCCTTATTAAAGCGATGATAAGTGAGAAAGAAACACGTTTGAAAAGTGAGAAAGAAAAACGCTTGAAAAGTGAGAAAGATTGTACAAAGTGAAATTAATGTTAGGCAATGAGGCAACCTATAGATCTAAACAAATGGAAGGTTCACGATATAATACTATACTTAACATTAGAATCTGAATAAAATTTTGAAACAACATGGACGAATTCGAATATGAAGAATGATGGGGATCAAACTGGACATTATACTTCATCTATAGTTAGGTTATTACCATTGAAAACTTCAAGTCTTAGCATCCAGAAGAGAAAATCTTAAAAAAAATATTGTGACTTCTAGTGGAGAAAAATATTGACTTCCAAGTAGGAAAAACTTCCACTATATCAAATATTGAAGTTGAAGAACTCAAATTAAATTCCAGGTCCAAACCCTCATTTTATTCATCACTATACAAATACAATCACAGTTACAAATATGGGTTGCCTAAATCCAAACAATAATGTGGATGCAGAAAGTCTAAATCACACCTCAAAAATGATTATATCGAAGCATAGGAAATAAACAACGCCATGTGTGTCTGCTAAAGTAAAACATGATAAATTAATAGGTATTTGTACACTGCATAGGAAAAATTCCACCTCATACCAAAACATGCTTCAAACGAATCCTAGTCATCATTTGTCAGGTCTTCAAGTCAACACTAAAAACAAGTACATCCTTAACAAAAGAATTCAAGAGCGTAAATTACCAAAATTTATTTTATAAATAGATTTGTAAAGCAGAATTTCATATCAATTCAGTACCAAGATTCACCGTAAGACCACTGAGGACATGAACTTAAAACTAAAGCATACCAGATTATTGCAGCATTGCCATAAACTACATAATGAGAAAGATTTTGGCACAGTGAGAAAGATAAAAAAATTATCAGTTCTAAACTAAATAATGAAACTAATCCCAAAAGTATTCTTCCAGCATTGTTCGTGATGGACTTCAGTGTGTAGTATGGATGAAACATAGACATGAAAGGGGGAAAATGTATGGCATTTTTGAAAAGGAACACAAAATAAGCAAAGCATAGGTTTAAAGGAAACTACCTCATTTATAACAAAGAATAAGAATTAAAAAAATAGTTTGAATATGTGCAAATTGAATCTGGTTCAGCCATGAAATACCTTTTTCATTACATGTTTTGAACCCAACAACACATAATAGAGAGGGATACGAACTATATACCTAAGATAAGCTCCTGTTGTCATAAAAATCACACAGAAAATGGTTATAAAAAGAAAATGGATTTGAAAATAAAAAATGATGGTTATGTTAGTTTTTTTTACAACAAACACAAAAATGGGTATGTATCTAAACAAATAGAAAGATCAATATTATACCAAAAATCCAAACCCCTAAAATACCAAGACAAACACAATAAACCCTAGAGGTTGAATTAGAATTCTATAAAATATATGAAAAGAGAGTACCTTCTTGGATGATACAAAAATGTGAGAGATGGAGATCTTCTGAGCGAGGAGTAGGCAGAGGCGAGGGAATACGGGAGGTACTGAATACGAATGGCAAGTGAGGGAGAGAATGAGGTCGACGGGGGTGAGGGAGGGAGATATCGTGGAAGAGAAATGGGGTGTATGTGGGTAAGGTGAGAGACTGTTACCAAAACGACCCACCTTTTGAATTTTAGGGTGAGTTTGAGAAGGAAAAAAATGGGGGGAAAACAAAAAAGTGGGGTAGATTTGTAAAAAGGAATGGGATGTGATCTAAACCATTAAAATGTGTAAAAATATGTAAGTAGGTGGCACACATCTGAACCGTTAAAATGTGTAGACAATTCAAAAACCAACCTATCTTATTATATATATACACACACACACACACACAGAGAAAGTAGTACTACAGGGGTATGTATGATATTTTCATGCATGACATTTTTGGGTGCATGGTCATGCATGAAATGTCATGCTAAAAGCAACTTTTTTTTAATATTTTTATTTTATAAAAGGGTTTTTTTGTTTTTTTTAAAGGGGGGTAAGGATTGGCTTGGGGGGCAATGGGCAGAAGGTAGGGCACGTGTTTTTTTCGTGCCATCGGCACGAGTACATGAAATACTAATCTATAGTATATAATAAAAATTGTAAACCCAAATCGCGTGAGGGTGACACGTGATAGTAATAAAGGCTTGGGTAAATCTCTATAATTAATGCCACAACTGAGAAGCCACTTAATCACGTTAATACTCATCTGCTCGATACTTTCATTTGTTTGCATGTCTATACATCTTCCTTAATAATGAGGATACTGAAAAGTTTTTGAAAATATCTTTAAAGATGCGAATTCACGTGAGATCCAAAACCTTTCCCCGTGTGGATAAAAAGAACAAAGAACCAACAACAAAAATACAAAACAACAATCACACTCACCTTTTCTCCTACGACACGATCAGGAGATGAGGAAAAAAATGCAACAACAACAACAACCTTCTCCTACCTAAGGGGAAAAAAACACGAATAGGGGAAAACTCAAACCAAACATTTGTATCCTACCAACCCAAAACCACACACACGGACCCAGAAAGAAGAAGAACACGAGTATAACTATCTTTCCATCTTTTTTCTGTTTATATATTTATATACGGGGCTTAAAGTTGAGAATTGGACGTTAATATACGTGTTGTGTATATATGGCAGCAGGTCTGTCATATCTATAGTATATAATACAAATTGTATACTATTATAAAGCTTCCCAATGGTTAATTTTATGTCTAAGGAGTAATATTTGACAAAACATTTCTTAAACAATTGAATTACAAATTGTCTACTGATTATTTAGTATAAATTTGACAACGCGGTCGAAGATTACCTTAAAAAATTATTTGTTTGAATTTAATTATAATTATTTTTTTGAAGAAAATTTGTTGGTTTCCTTCAAATATCTCAGGTCTCAATTGAAAAGTACATTTGTTTTCTTTTGTTATGTGAGATTTTGTGATAGTATTTACGTTGTTATTCACCTCATTGAATGTAATCTACAAAGGTTTATTATTTACTTTGGTTTAAAATTTGTAATTTTTTTTGTGCCCATTAGGTGTTTTTTAAAATGTTAAAGACAAAAAATGTTTATTGTTCTTGGAAATATAACCTGTTTTTTCAAAAAATATAAAATTAATGAGTTGAATGAGTTTATAGGTTAGCATTGCTGAACTAAACAACATATTTTCCAAGCAAAGCAACAAATCTATACACCATCTTTTTCAGTTTACCCACCTCTTTTTCATCATTAAAATCAGATACATCATTTCCTTTTCAAGTGAACGCATTCAATAATTTGCACACAACTCCATAATCTACCGGATTATTCTCCCTTCCATTTAAAAAAGAAGAAGCATTTAAAAGTATAGTCATAATGTAGACCCAAAACTCTTTTATATACAATATCAATAAGTGTATATTTAGCAGGGATGACTGAAAATAGCTTACAGGGAAAAAAAAATTATCTCCTCGAAAGATTTTTTTTTCCAAATACATATGTGCATTTTGAGATTTCTATTTCTTAGTAAATAAAATACATGTTGTGCTCTCATAGACATTTATCTTTTCATAAATTTTAGTTATTTTTATGTATTCTAAACATCCAATTATAAACTGCTTTAATAAAAATATATTGCTACAATTTTTATAATAAAATATATAAATACCCGATCACGCATTGCGTGGCTTCATGCGTGTATATATATACAAGAGCACATCAAATGTAAAGGCATAAAAGACGAATTTAACCTCCATTGTAATAAGTGGCTTATTTAAGAGTCATACTATATCCTGACATCATATGGACCCCATACCCATTAACATTCCAAAACAAAGCACCCCCATTAATTGCACCCCATAAATACCCTCCATTTGGGATTAAAAAAAAAATCAAAACCCCAATACAAAAATTTGCCAGTAAACAAAGACGCCCTGCCCTTCACATACTCTCCATTTTCAACGCCAAGTTTAGATTCAAAACAAACCCAAAAAACTAGTTAGTAAACTAATTAATAGTGGAGGGTGTGGACACTCTTTAACTAGTTATATCACTTAGCTATAAAGAAAATTTCTCAAAACCCCATTAAACCTGGATACAAAGACCATCAGCGTTGGATTAAAACCCCGCACAATCTAGAATTTAAATAGCATCTCATTCATTCAGGCCTCGTTTGCGAGTTCTATTTTTGGAGAGAAAAGAAAGGAAAAGAAGAGAAAGTGTGTTTCTTTTCCTTTGTTTGAGAGTTTAAGTAGAATAGAAAGTGACTTTCTCTCATTTGGGAGTTTAAAATGAGAAAAAAGAAAGATTTTTTTTTAAAAAACTTTCTCTTCCTTTCTCTCCAAAACTTTCTTTCCATATCAGAAAGAAATGGAGAGAATGGAACTTTTTTAATGAATTGCTCCTTCTTCCTCTTAAAAAAATTATTTTCCCCCCAAACTCTCAAACGCAAGAAAGAAAATTATTTTATTTTCTCTCCCAAACTCCTTTCTCTTCTCTTCTTTTCTTTGCTCTCTTATTAACTTTCCCTTATTTTCTTTTCTTTCCTAATAAAATTTTCCTTTCCTTTCTTTTCTCTCACAAACTCCTAAACGAGCTCTCATAAATCATGAAAACATTAAGAGGACGAATTTAAGGGTTTTCTACCTGAAAAAATTAAGAGGAAGAATTTAAGGGTATTATACCTAAATGGGTTCCACCGAAATCTCAGAAGGCACAAATCGAGGGAGTCAAAATGAGGGAAAGGGAGGGTGGATCCAAAGACCAACAACGTTTTTTATTGGAAAGGAGGAGGTTATATGTTTTGGTATTTTAACAGGGTTGATATTGGGGCAAGCGTATAGGTTTAGTGTAAAATGTGATCCTATATTTTTTCCTATATAATATTAAAATATAAGTGTATAATATACAATTTAATATATATTACACATACGGATATCCGTTACTAATATCCATAAATATGAAAAGTTCGCCTTGGATACAGATTGTCTGTGATGGATATATGCACTATCCGTATTTGTATCTGTTTTTTTCGATATTTAAAAACTCTATCTGAATCCTCTATTCTCAAATACGAATTCGGATAAATATCCACGCGGATTCGGATACGAACGAATTCGGATTCAGATTTCGAATATCCATTTTCACCCCTAGCTATGACGTACATGATGTACACGACGACGCAAACATGGTATTGAAATGTATGATATACATACGTACATAGATTTATCGTGTTTACCTCTTTTTTGAAAGTTTTTTACCTTTTTGTTATGGATTTGAAAATCAATTATTGTAAAATATGAGCTCTTACATCTAAAATGAATTCCAATGTTTTGTAAGTACATACTTGGGTTTGTTGCCAATTTTTTTTTTTGTTTCAGAATCAACTCTGGTCCACCATTTATGTCGTTGACACGTGTGTTAAGTTTCTCAAATATCAGTCTTGTCTTTAGACACAGGCGTCCTCTAGTTCCAATATATAATATGATTGGACATAAGATTTTTTATATATGTATGTTTTGTAAATTCATATTAGACATTGTGTCACTCGTATAATGATATGGTACTGAATAGTGATGTGTGTTATTATATGATAATAACATGTATGATTATATGTATGTATATCATGTCAAACTTTCCTCACATCTTTTGTGATGTGCTTGCTCGTATGTCACATGTCTTTGAAGTTGGATTCTATGCTTAGTAACATAACTATAACAATCATGGACATCATAGTCATGTGTTTGATTACATGTATATAGATAATATTATTTTATGTAATTATATAATTTTTTAGGGTTATTTAATTGAAAACACAATTAATTAAATATCATACATACGATAGGCAAATATTTATATTTGTGTTATTGTATCACTAGCTTATGTAGTTGGTAAATAAAATGAGATGTAATATTAAGCTTTGTTTTATAATTAATGAACTATCATTTATTATTTTGATTGTTTCACATTGAATTATCTTCAATACATCGATTATTTATGCAATGAAATTTATTTTGTCATTGAAATTAAAGTTGGTTTAATAGTTTATGTTTTGTGAATTAAAAATATGCAATGGGTATTAAAGTTGGTGTGTATGCCAAACATATGGAATGAATTGAGGCTTTTATAAGGATCATTTCACGTGGAGCAATAAATGTTGTTCTACCTCATAAATGAGTTTGACAAATTTTATTCATGACAAGTATACACAGTTAAGAAAGGAAAACTTGGCCAATAAACAATGAAAGTCGTGGATGCGCGAATACACACATATTTTCATACCAAGTGTTACATTCTCAATGAACTCGACTATACATTGAATAACGCAAAGTACGATGAAGAATACAAAATATATGAATATCTTTAATAGATATAAAGTGAAATATGTCTTTTTGTAATGAATAAATTCATTTTGAAAGATTTTTTTACTTCAAATTAATGTGTTTGTCAAATGTATTCTTCAACGAAGACAAACTAGTGTGTGGTGTTATTGCAGATCTATTAATTGGATTTATGATTTAATTCAAAATCGAGTGGTTTAACGACTGCTTTAAAGTTGGTAGAATTAAATTATAAATTGATAGAAATGATAAAGTGATTCAGAACCGAGCGGTTTCACGACTGCTTTAAATAAGGTAGAATCAAATTTTTATCTCATTTAATACTTTGTTATAATCTCACTCTAATCAAGGGATTGAGAATAAATAAAGACAAATTTGTCTTAGAATGACAACATTTAAGGGAATGTCACCAAATTAAATACTTTAGTCAATGATCCTTTCAAGGTTCATACATATTCATTTCAAGTAAAATATAATATGAGTGACAAACTTGAGCTTAATGCTAAGAATTATCACAAGTGCAATTATAGACATATGTAACACTAAAAATGTACCATTAAATATTGAAAAGACTAATGTAGAGAAACATAAAAAGGGTTCTCCACTAAGTTTAAAAAAAATATTCGTTACATTCTAACTAGACATGTAAAACATGGTTTTATGTGCTAAATTCATTGACTCGAAAGGGGAAAATAAATCCATTGGAGGTTGAGAATGTTAAAAAAAAATTCAGTTTTAAATATAATTTCAAATTTATATTTGAAATTATGGGGGAAGCATTACCTTTTATAAGTTATATTTTCAATGCATTGACGCACGACAAGTTGTTTTTGGATATGGAAAATGCCATGAACCTTTATATAAATTCTTATAAATGTAGGGGTATTTCTCCAAGGCGATGATTCCCATCCAAAGAGGAACAAGACATGATTCTTATCTAAAATAGGAACAATACCATTTAATGTGTATTCATTGTTTGTACAAGTACAATTAAAGTATTGTAATAGTTCCAATGTGCATTCATCTTGAGCAGTTTATATATTACATTAATTAAATGCTAATTAGTACTTAAGTACTTTGATCATATTCCAAGATTGGAAAATGACTAAGCATGTACATGAATCTTCGATGGAAGATAATGGATCAAAGACGCTAAAGTATAAATTAGTCATTCGGTATCATCATATAATTACCAAGGTAACAGACATATGATTCTTGAGGCTTGTAGTTTCAAGTGGATATGTTAGCACAATTGAAAGTGCTAATGTTAGAAAATCCTCCAAATAATTTTGTAGTAAATTAATGATGGAGCATGAATTTAGTTCTTGAAAAAGCAAGGTACCTTTCACAATTTTACAGAGGATATATCTAGATATCAATTCTTATGTCTGTAGTTATAATCGATAATAATTATTCGAAAAGAGATGGAATAATATGACATGTCACGACTTATTAATCATTGACGTGACCATAAAGAAATCGCTTCCTTTTAGTGATAACATTAGGCCTAGTGACAAAAACTGTTGATTTGTTAACAAGAGAGCAAGGAAAGTTCATCAAGGGGAATGGGCTTAAGCCTACAAAAAAATACTTAAGAGTTCCATAATGGAAATGCAACCTAAATGACTAGAGATACCAAAAAATAGGTTCAATGAGACAACCTAATTATGTGTGACTCAGTTAGCACTGACAAGATAACTACTTCTTCTTCCCATTCTTAGGATGCGTTAGTGCACATCTACTGAGTGTAATAGGATAAAATTTATTTTTATTGATTTTTATAACTTCAAGGTTGTAATACCCCGTATTTTTATAGCTTTTAAATTATGGAATTTATTAAATTTAATTGAGATAAATTAATTTAATTTTAATCCGGAATGTTGTTTTAAATATTTACTAGCGTGACGAGAGTTAGTAATTATTGGAAATTTGGTATTTGTTGAATGTTACTGGAAGAGTATAGTAATATATGAGATTCATTTTTATAATATTGTCACGTGTGAATAAAATGACAATTATGGAAATTTAAGTCGGGACGCGCCTGTGTCGTGTCGGGACTAAATGTTGATTAATAAAAGTGAATATTTTATTAGTTGTCCGTATGGTCATTTTGAGTGCGCCAACGTGTCCAGAAGGGTCTAGATAGTCAGAAAAGTGCACCCGGGGGTTTAGTTTGAGTCTCGGGGCTATTTTAGGCTTAATTAGTACCCCGGGAGGGCATTTTAGTCATTTTGTATTTTTGGGTAATTAAACCCACGAAAATTAAAAGGGTTATATAAGATATCTAGGTTGTCTTCTAGGGTTAGAACAACCAAAGACAAGTGACGGCCATAGGAGAGGGAAGGAGAGAGCTTCCAAAGCAATCCAAGGCCCGAAATCCATCCGTTTGCACCGCCTCCACCACCAACGCGTAGATCGCGAGACGGGGAACGCAACCACACCAATTTTGGCTCCAAACCAGACTTCTGAAAACCCCAGGCAAGTGTTTATCTTGCATATTTTCGTTGATGCATCACTCATGTTAGTCTAGGGATGATTAGGGTGAGATTTATGGAAGAAAAACCAAATTTGAGATAGGAAATTGCATGTAGTGATGACTTAAATGATATTATGGAAACCCTTTGTCATGTAGAGGAGTGAACCACGAAATTGTGATGTTTACAAGAAGGAAATTCTGGAAAATTCCGGTTAGAACCATGTTTAAGAGATTTCTAGGGTTCTTGATATTTATAATAATTTTTGGGTTGTTAATCCATGTTTAGTGATAGAAATCTACATGCTTTACGTTGGAAATATCTTGTATGATGATATAATGTTAGTAGTATAAATTTTGGGATGATTGGGATTGAAAAATATGGATTTGGTGAAGGTTAGAAGATGAAACCCGTAACTGCAAATCTGCAGATTTCCGAAATGCTTGTTTGATCGATCGATCGAGCCCAGAGCTTCGATCGATCGAAGGTTCGATCGATCGAGCCCCAAACCTCGATCGATCGACCCCTCCTGGCAGACTTAAGTTCCCCTTTTAAAATTGTTGAATTGATTCGAAATGAAGAAAACTCCTTAGACATCCTTGTTAAGATAATTTGGGAGATAATGATGACCAGTAAGATTCATTAATGAATAAGAGACCTTTAATGTAAGGCGAAATCTATATTTTTGGGATATCTTACATGAGGGAAAATGTAAGTATATGTTAAAGGGGAGAGACACGTAAGAGAGTTACGTTGGAACATAAATGGATATCTACTGAATTGTACCTTTGGAAGGATAGAGTCCATGAGGGCTACGTAGTAAGTTGGAGAAACCCTTCGAATTAAAGTGAGAAACGAACCATTATACGTGATAACTAATAATGGGAAAAATAAGGATAAAGGTTGTGAATATGGGTTATGGGATAAACCTAAATTGATATGATAAAAGTAGTATATTTATATGATTGTGTATGCATATATTATATACTTGTAAAAATCATGCCCGCGCTACTTGCTATCCCGGAGGTTACCGCGCTGGGACGATCTTATCCTGTGTTGCCTTATGGGGGATATTGACTCGTACCTTAGAATATAGAAATCCTAGGTACGGGCTATCGGATCGATAGTCGGACGGTCCTAAGAGACGTGAGGGTATGTACTGACCTCTTGGACTTGGAATCTATGCTTCGCCTCAATGTTGTTTGTGTATGTATTTGTACAATTCGAGAGTGATTACGAACTTGTATTACCTTTAGTGTGATTGATATGGGGATTGGATAGCAGAGTATGCCCGCACCATAGTTTTTATGTGGGGTGATGTTATGATATATATATTATACGAGTAGTTAATATATATATGAAATTCGAAAATCTGGAACTGCCTACTGTGATTTGATATGTAGGACATGGTTGATAACTCAAATTATAAATACTTGTTTTGAGAAAGTATAAAATGACACTGGAAAACTTTATTGATTAATAAATTTAAAAAGGAGAACTTTGGTTACAAATTGAAATCTTACGTTTTAAATACTTGTGTGGTTCAGTTGTAAATCCTGCGAATAACCTAAGATAAGTTAAATCATTGGGGAAAGATAGTGTGGTATATGGCGAGATAGACCATTGGGAAGGTTTGTGCGATAGGTGTGCACATTAGAAGAGAGGTGATAATTTCTCAAGAGAGTGTCGCACTAATATGTTGTTGCATTGGCCTGTAATCAATTTAAATACTTGCTAAACGAATTTTTAAATCATATACACTATCGGGCTCTGACCCGTTTCCATTTCTCTTTCTCTCGTGTATATATATGTATGTATTACAGGTGCCCAGCCACAGGGGCGTCTTGCATAGGGTCCTTTGGCAGGAACGAGCTACAACTTAGGTGGGAGTTACAGGCCTGTTGTTTAGATAACTTCATCCATTTGATTCTACTCCTAGTTCAGTTTTATCCAGCAGGGGCATGTGTCGCCCTCTTTCTATTAATTAGTTGGTATTGTCAAAGATTGTAATTTTTACTTTTAGTACCTTTATTTCGGGATTTATTACTGTCATGAAGTTTCCTTTGGTGTTGTAAATGTTGGGACTATTTATTGATGGTTAAATTCTTGAATGTTCATTTCTATTTTCATTCCTAATGTGTGACTCTTAAAAATTAAATGGTTAAAGGTTTTATAACCGGATTTAATAAAATGAGAATAAGGTTTTAAATGGTTTTGACACTTAGCTTAATTATTTAGGGTGTTCAAATTGGAAAAGTATTTTAACGACAGTGATGCTAAGAATGAACCAACTGTTCACCTTGATTTTAATTTAATAAAGGAGTGATCGCCCGGTATTTAATTAGGCGGGGTGTCACAGGTAGTATCAGAGCATCAGGTTCTAGTGTCCTTAGTATCTGTACGGCTTATTATGCTTTCAGCGTTGCTTTGTTTGATATAGAGCCCTATGTTTAGGATTGTCGATTCCTTTGACGAGATTTCGCTCTCCTGTTATAATGTGTATACATTAATGAATTCTAATTTCGTTCGGATATGTGCGTGTGCCGAGTGATGACGGATGTCAGAAGAGAACCGTTAAGCGTACATCAGGAGGCAGGGCTCAGTTGAGATTATAAAATATATCCGAGGATGATGACCGTAGTTGAGGTCACCTCCATTGTGGCACGAGAAGCCAAGACTAGAAAGGCGACTAAGGCGCAGCAGTGATTTCCAAATACTGTTATAGTCAAATGAGGTGCGAGGGTAAACTTACCCAACGTATTACAAAAACGTGTAGAGACTGTCAATGGGAAATTTCATAAACGCGAAAATTGTATGTGTTTACCAAAGGAGGTAAAGTATCTAAAGGTTTAGATATAGGACGGAGTGTGGAAAACTGAAAGTGAAAATTTAGAGAAAGTTTTCTTGGCTTTAGGGACGAAGCTATAATGGTTGGAGTCAACCACCAATTTTAGAAATGGAATGCTATGCCTATAGGAAAACCTTAGGTACAGTGTTAACCGTATGTTCCTTCCTCAACTGTTCAGGATGAGAAGCAAACGTGGTTCTGAACTCATCGCGGGAGGGCATGACAGGGGTCCATTTGTGAATATGAATCTTAACCGCTAGCAAATTTTGCATCGGAAGATGGAGATACGAGTGAAGGAAACGACTCCAAGTGGGAGACCAACTCGTAATAATAATTGATAATACTCGAGGAGGAAATTCTTATGGATGGCTGATTCAGAGGTTGACAATGTTGTATTTTGTCAATAAAGATGATAATGCTCCTTGTGTGGGAAGCTTAAAGGAATCGAAGAAGTTAACCGAGAATAAGGTTGAATACAACGGTGGTGATATAGCACCACAAAGGGATGTGGATATACATCAGGGGACCCATTTAAATGATTCGGATAATGGAATTCTTACCAAGTGATGGTAAATTCAGTAAGTACTTTTATAGATAGTAACATGATCTTTATGGCCTAAAAAGTTAAAGGAACAATAGGGATGGCTAACAGGAATCGAGTTTACTAAAGTCCGAGAGAAGGACAATCCTAACCTGGTTAGTAGGACAGGTGGTAAGTGGATTATGTATTGAGGTATTTTGTGCAGAGTGAGATCGCTCGCGATAATATGTTCCAAAGTGAGAAAAAGGACAAGAATACGGTGCCTAGTAAAAGGCAACGATTAAAGTAATTTTGTTTGGTTTGAGTAGACGTGTTACGTTCGGAAATCATTTGCGCAGTCAAGACGATTGACAAGGTAGAAGTGTAAGTTGTATCCTCAGAGGATGAGGCGTGTTTATGTGACACGAGCGAGTCACTATATTTTGTTCCTTGCTAGATTAGCATGTGAGACGAGCTTAATGCATATCATTTTAAACGTTAATATTATTATGTGAATATCTTTTCCCTAATGTAGTGGGATTTTTCTTTAGTGCTATCCGCGTAGGATGAATGAGTATATTAACAGCGTTTTATACTTTATTGAGGTTACTCATTGTAGTGATGCGATACACGAGTATGATATTATAAAATGTTATAGAAATGGGTAGTATGATAGTGGGAATTTATTGCAAGACTATCGGAGTGGTTGCATTAGCGCAACACGTTTTACGTTTTGTTTTGGCGAGGCTTTACCTATAAGAAGGTTGGATTCTCACTTATATTATCTATCCTAGAGACTTCGGAAGAGATAGTGGGCTCGAGATATTCGATGCCAAAGTATGTACAGACTTTGTCAGTATAATCTTGTATGTATCGGGATTTACCGTTGAGCGAAAAGATTTGACTCAGTATTATGTTTAGCACTCCGGACTTAGTGATAGGAAGAGTGCATTGTTATATTTATCCTTTAGAGATGTGGGAGTTAATATTTATACCCCTATTATTAGGGAAAGGAATTTCGAGAATTTCGATTGTATGTATTCAAGGTTTATGGAATGCTATTACCACCAACCTATACTGAACAATAGTGCAATAAGTGAAACGTTCTTTGTTAAGCATAATTACAGGAGAAATTGTAACTTTTCTGTCAAGAGACGAAATAAAGGGGTAAATGCTATGGAAGGAGGACCTAACGAATCTCGATAACCGACAATACTAGGTAGTAGTGTATCGGGAGGGTTCCTTATTTGGATTTCGCTTTGCGAGACATCCCACGCATGAAACTTAGTGTAAGGTTGGAAATAGGGAGACATTTGGTCACTATTCCATGAGTTCGGTACCCTAGTCGAAATGGGATCAAGTAATTATGTATGTAAGTTGGAAGTTGAATTTTTATTTAAAGCAATTGGAGCTGATTATGTGGTAAGAAAGCATTGAAAGTTACCCCACGAGTTGAGGGGTGGAACGATGATAAGGAAGATTTAAAATTTTGATTTTTAAGGGTGATTAAAGTGTTGTAATCACGCTGCAAGCACCAGGGAAAATAAAGAATTTGTTTATTAGTATGGAGCGTATGTGATGCTTACGCTAGTATGCCCGGTTTATAGGGTGTGTAGACATCCTAGTTAACTGATGTTAAAACTCGTCCGAGATGAAGGGGCATGGCAATGGGCGTGTGGAAATTGTGTTTGTGGGGCTAACAGAACGAAGTGGAAGTGATATAGTGGATTAAACGTCACATGAGGGGCGATAATCCATATATAGGTGTGTAATTAGAATAGCACACCCAAATTTGAATTGGAAGACGGTGGGAAGTCATTTAAGAAGAGCATTCCTTAAATGGAGCAGAATTAAATGATTATGAAGAACACTCGGAGCAGAAATGGTTAGAAATCAAATGTGAGAGAGACTCACACATATAAAGAGTAATGATGTTAGTATAGTATAAGAGATCCAGAAGTGCGCTTCGTGGAGAGAAGAGCACGGGTGGAACTTTCGGCATACTATAAGGAAGGAAGGGGAGTATTACGTGTCACTTAATGTGAGACATTTCAAGGAGAAATCGATGTTTAGCGGGACATAGTGAGTAGTCTCTACATGCACCGCCCATAGGTAAGGTTTGGTTGAAAGAGGAGAATCAACCAAAGAATTTTGTGTTTATCGACAATTCCTGAAATTGGAAGAGGTCGGTAAAGTCGGTACAGTCCTTGGATGGGTTTCCATCGTCAAAACAAGATCAAGGGTTCATCCCAAACATGTGAATTAAGCCGCCGAGAAGGAAGTGATTGATATTCCTTTGGGCTGGTTTACAATATTAACTAGTATGCCCCAGACTTCCTTTGAAAGGAAGGATCGCGCCAGTGCATGGTCCGACGCAGTATAAATTTCTGAATTAGGATGATATTGGTAAATCCCACCTTTGATATGGGATTTTAGGAACCAGCGCAGATAAGATTTCATTTCGAGTAGGATGTATCACCTTAGCCAGGGAATAAGCGCATGGTGATTAAAGATTAGTGGAGCCACGTGAAGGAGATTTTGGAATCTTGGTACGATGATTTCAAGAATGCTCTGTAGAAGCAATCGTACATGTTTGTCGCGTACGAGGTACTTATTAAGGTTTTGTTATGGAAGAACCTCGACTATTCTCCTTTCGTATGTTTAGAGGAGAGTAGATAATCAAAAATTTTGGATCGGTCGAGAAAACATCCGATAAATGTGGTAGAATTCCACGACTGTTTTAGGCGAGCAAGAGTGATCAAATGTTCGTAATATTTTCTCAGAATGGGAGTTTTGTATATAAATAGATCCTAGTATTTGTCATGTAGTGAGGTGCGGCCTCCTAATGATAGTGAGATAATGAAATTTATAATGTACAGGCGTGACCTATGCGAATGTTGTCGGTTGGGAGCACAATGTGAAGTGTCTCCAATGAGAATGTAAAGCAATGTTGCTGTGAAGAAAGGGCTATAGTGATTGAGCGCCGTAATGTGTAGTTAGTTGTGTACGGAAAAGGATATCCAGAATTGTGCTACCTAATAGGCCTTATTTTCCGAATTTCGGGACGAAATTCCATTATTAGGGGGGAAGTATGTAATACCCCGAATTTTTATAGCTTTTAAATTATGGGATTTATTAAATTTAATTGAGATAAATTAATTTAATTTTAATCCGGAATGTTGTTTTAAATATTTACTAGCGTGACGAGAGTTAGTAATTATTGGAAATTTGGTATTTGTTGAATGTTACTGGATGAGTATAGTAATATGTGAGATTCATTTGTATAATATTGTCACGTGTGAATAAAATGACAATTATGGAAATTTAAGTCGGGACGCGCCTGTGTCGTGTCGGGACTAAATGTTGATTAATAAAAGTGAATATTTTATAAGTTGTCCGTATGGTCGTTTTGAGTGCGTCAACGTGTCCGGAAGGGTCGAGATAGTCAGAAAATGTACCCGGGGGTTTAGTTTGAGTCTCGGGGCTATTTTAGGCTTAATTAGTACCCCGGGAGGGCATTTTAGTCATTTTGTATTTTTGGGTAATTAAACCGACGAAAATTAAAAGGGTTATATAAGATATCTAGGTTGTCTTCTAGGTTTAGAACAACCAAAGATAAGTGACGGCCATAGGAGAGGGAAGGAGAGAGCTTCCAAAGCAATCCAAGGCCCGAAATCCATCCGTTTGCACCGCCTCCACCACCAACGCGTAGATCGCGAGATGGGGAACGCAACCACACCAATTTCGGCACCAAACCAGATTTCTAAAAACCCCAGGCAAGTGTTTATCTTGCTTATTTTCGTTGATGCATCACTCATGTTAGTCTAGGGATGATTAGGGTGAGATTTATGGAAGAAAAACCCAATTTGAGATAGGAAATTGCATGTAGTGATGACTTAAATGATATTCTGGAAACCCTCTGTCATGTAGAGGAGTGAACCACGAAATTGTGATGTTTACAAGAAGGAAATTCTGGAAAATTCCGATTAGAACCATGTTTAAGAGATTTCTAGGGTTCTTGATAATTATAATAATTTTTGGGCTGTTAATCCATGTTTAGTGATAGAAATCTATATGCTTTACGTTGGAAATATCTGGTATTATGATATAATGTTAGTAGCATAAAATTTGGGACGATTGGGATTGAAAAATATGGATTTGGTGAAGGTTAGAAGATGAAACCCGTAACTGCAAATCTGCAGATTTCCGAAATGCTTGTTTGATCGATCGATCGAGCCCAGAGCTTCGATCGATCGAAGGTTCGATCGAGCGAGCCCCAGACCTCGATCGATCGACCCCTCCTGGCAGAATTAAGTTACCCTTTTAAAATTGTTGAATTGATTCTAAATGAAGAAAACTCCTTAGACATCCTTGTTAAGATAATTTGGGAGATAATGATGACCAGTAAGATTCATTAATGAATAAGAGACCTTTAATATAAGGCAAAATCTATATTTTTGGGATATCTTACATGAGGGACAATGTAACTATATGTTAAAGGGGAGAGACACGTAAGAGAGTTACGTTGGAACATAAATGGATATCTACTGAATTGTACCTTTGGAAGGATAGAGTCCATGAGGGCTACGTAGTAAGTTGAAGAAACCCTTCGAATTAAAGTGAGAAACGAACCATTATACGTGATAACTAATAATGGGAAAAATAAGGATAAAGGTTGTGAATATGGGTTATGGGATAAACCTAAATTGATATGATAAAAGTAGTATATTTATATGATTGTGTATGCATATATTATATACTTGTAAAAATCATGCCCGCGCTACTTGCTATCCCGGAGGTTACCGCGTTGGGACGATCTTATCCTGTGTTGCCTTATGGGGGATATTGACTCGTACCCTAGAAGATAGAAATCCTAGGTACGGGCTATCGGATCGATAGTCAGTCGGTCCTAAGAGACGTGAGGGTATGTACTGACCTCTTGGACTTGGAATCTATGCTTCGCCTCAATGTTGTTTGTGTATGTATTTGTACAGTTCGATAGTGATTCCGAACTTGTATTCCCTTTAGTGTGATTAATACGGGGATTTGATAGCAGAGTATGCCCGCATCATAATTTTTATGTGGGGTGTTGTTATGATATATATATTATACGAGTAGTTAATATATATATGAAATTCTGAAATCTGGAACTGCCTACTGTGATTTGATATGTAGGACATGGTTGATGACTCAAATTAGACATACTTGTTTTGAGAAAGTATAAAATGACACTGGAAAACTTTATTCATTAATAAAGTTAAAAAGGAGAACCTTGGTTACAAATTGAAATCTTACGTTTTAAATACTTGTGTGGTTCAGTTATAAATCCTGCGAATAACCTAAGATAAGTTAAATCATTGGGGAAAGATAGTGTGGTATATGACGAGATAGACCATTGGGGAGGTTAGTGCGATAGGTGTGCACATTAGAAGAGAGGTGAGAATTTCTTAAGAGAGTCTCGCACTAATATGTTGTTGCATTGGCCTGTAATCAATTTAAATACTTGCTAAATGAATTTTTAAATCATATACACTATCGGGCTCTGACCCGTTTCCATTTCTCTTTCTCGCTTGTATATATATGTATGTATTACTGGTGCCCAGCCACAGGGGCGTCTTGCATAGAGTCCTTTGGCAGGAACGAGCTGCAACTTAGGTGGGAGTTGCAGGCCTGTTGTTTAGACGACTTCATCCATTTTATTCTACTCCTAGTTCAGTTTTATCCAGTAGGGGCATGTGTCGCCCTCTTTCTATTAATTAGTTGGTATTGTTAGAGATTGTAATTTTTACTTTCAGTACCTTCATTTCGGGATTTATTACTGTCAGGAAGTTTCCTTTGGTGTTGTAAATGTTGGGACTATTTATTGATGGTTAAATTCTTGAATGTTCATTTCTATTCTCATTCCTAATGTGTGACTCTTAAAAATTAAATGGTTAAAGGTTTTATAACCGGATTTAATAAAATGAGAATAAGGTTTTAAATGGTTTTGACACTTAGCTTAATTATTTAGGGTGTTTAAATTGGAAAAGTATTTTAACGACAGTGATGCTAAGAATGAACCACCTCTTCACCTTGATTTTAATTTAATAAAGGAGTGATCGCCCGGTATTTAATTAGGCGGGGTGTCACAAACGTATGGGTTAGGTGGGGTATTAGAAGGATACTCATAATTAAAATCAGCTATGTGAGTGACAAGGGGGGGGGGGCACTTCTATGAGAATAATGAAATGTTAAATTCTATAACACTCATGAAATAAGGTGGTGTCCAAAGACAAAATGGAGTCAAAAAGAGAACCAAGAATGTTCAGAGAAGGACTGTGTGAAATCTATTGTCTCGGTTTACACAAAAAGGTTAATCAATTCAAGATATCACGTTCATTGATTGGCCAGTAAACCCAATAGTCTCTCACTAGGAAAGATTCAAAGCCAAAAGTTATCTTTATCGATGTAGTTCTTTTCCACTGATACTCTCTCTAAAATTTTCTTCACGTTCATTTCATTCTTCACCCAAATATCATTCATATTGGGGATTGTTGGAAAATATTGTGTTTTTATACAAATTAATTTTTGGTCAACTTTAAACCACTATAAAAGTGGGACCCGCACTTCAAAGTTAGTGGGACCAAGTACGCACTCGTTTCTTGTTGCAAGAGGAGTCACATGCTATATTCATATATTAAAAATGGATAAATTATGAATGAGAAATTTGGTTTCAAAGTGCCTTTTTTATGTATGAAAATAATGGGAATTTTATTTAATTTTGTGGGATGATTTTTTAAAACTGTCGCTAAAGGTTATGACGATTCGTTTATAGTGACTATTTTTCATAACCGTCGCTAAAGGTTTTGATTGTTCACCATTAGTTTTGGTTGTTTGTGAAAAACATCCCTAAATTGATTGTTAATAATAAGACACGTATTTCATAAAACAACACTTTGTTGCCTATGAATACAAGACTTGTCTTCATTTTATTTAACAAAGATTTTTTTAATACTTTTCCATTCCTAATTGAGTCAAAGCGATATCAAAAATAATTACTTAGTGGGACAAGCACATTGAAGTGTTTCTTGCGCGTGCCGAGATGATTTTATCTTGGAGGCAGACTGACACACCCCAACTCAATTACTTATCATTAAGTTTGAAAGTCAAAGTGAGTCAAATCGTAATTACCTTAACTAAACTATAAACACGAGTATCCTTTTTACGTTATTAACATGAATCCATAAAACTAAAACTTTAGAGAATTTTAAAGTAATTATGCTTATTCAAACTTACTGAAAGGATAAGTGGGCTTAAATTACACCATTTACGTTTGACCAAAACCATGGTTTTATGAATCCCTGGCTAACCTCACCGATCTCCTAGATTTGGCAGTGATATCACAATACCTGGAAAACATAAACATAGGAATCGTGAACAAAATAGCTCAGCGAATGCATCACTACTACACTATTGTATAAAATTAAATGCAATAAATCATATTCATGTGGTAATATATATATATATATATATATATATATTCGTCTCATTCATAAAGAATGACCAATTATATACTTATTTGGCTCAGTCATAAGAATGACCAATTATATACTTATTAGGCTCATTCATAAAGAATGACCAACTTTTCGAATCATGATTCATATATTCTGTTTGCAATAGATAATTCTCCCTCATTTCGGGCTGGGGAGTAACCTCTCATTTCGGTAAACCGAAATGAACAGTTTATATTCATAACATTATGATCATATTCATAGCCGTGCATAAATACATCTTACCTGTGAGTACACTCACCTTGGCCACTTAATGGGTTTTCCTTGGGGCCTTATCTAAAACTTGTTCAACTGGTACTCCTTTATTTCCTATCATTCTAACAATATTAGAATCAACATAAGAATATTAATAATAGAACGAATAACTTAAACTTAACCCAATTCATAAGCATTATATATTCCCATTCAAATCATTTATCGTAAATGAAGTCCAATCTAACTTCATTGTAAGATATTTACCGTACCCAAATAAAATAGGCCAAATATATTTTTATTTCTTCTTAGTAATTTGATCCTTAACATATTAGGTTCCCAATTTAAAAGACTACACATCACTTCAAGTTTCCTAAAGCAAGATTGAAGGTTCCTATATAGAGCACCCTTAGGGTTTGTGTTCTGTGCTTCAGCTATATAGGACTTCGTCTAGTTGGACTTCGATTTTGATAAAATTATTCATGTAATTAGGGTGAGTGTCATTACCTCCGCCAAGCTCCTACTCCTGTCTACTTCATCTCGATGATCGACTGAATTCTCAATACTACATAAGGTTGTTTCTCACACTCTCTATGGCTCGTAGGATTTTTATTCTGTCACATAGGACACTACACGACACTGCATGTCATTTTATCATGTCTATTGATTAAGTGTGTACATTATTAAAAAGAATTTTAAACCAGTTTAATATTTGATTGGAAATTTATTTGATGGTACATATATGCCAAAAATATATTTTCAGAATTATTTTTAGAGGGTTAAATATTCGTTTTAACATATGTGATAACTATATGTTATTATATGTTGGCATGCGTATATAATATATGCTCTATATATACTTATATGCGTGGCCATTAAATATTATAATTGATGGTCATGTGACCGTAGCAGGCCTATTACATATATGATCTTAGCCTATATCATTAGTTGGTAAGAGATGGCGTGTAATCCTCTTTATGGCCCTTAGCTGTTAACTAGACTTATAGGTATTAAGCTCCTGCCAATTATGACCTTGGCCAATTGCCGATTGCGTGGTCCCCATTTGTTAAATCCGATTTGACCCCCTGTCCTCAGCAGTTGGCGTGTCCCCTTAGTTAGCCTATTTCCCGGAACTTAGTTGTTACCTACAGTTATACCCCTTTTGACGTTGTAGACTCCTGGCTATTGATAGCTTTGTATTTGTTTTATGTGATGTGTCAAAATGATTTTTTTTGCTGTATTTTGGTTTTATAAAAGGACATTGTGTGTGGTCAAGTTTGTTACAATGGTAACATCCTTTATGTAGTTTACAGCTAGATTCCACCAGCTTTGTACCTTGTATTTTTGCCCACGATTTTGTTCAAAACCAAAGTTGGTTTTTCTTGGACTTCGTAGTTGGTTACAGTTGTCAATACACACATCAATTTATAAGCTGGTTCATTTGTGTTTCTTCTATCATCATCTGATTTTTTTTAATCTGGGGTTAATATCAGTTTGGCTTTATCCATTTGAATCCTTTAATCACCAATTAGAGAACTCTTGCCATGTCTATAAATAGCAGCCTTCAGCCTCATTTTAAAAGAACCGAGAAAAAATATTTTTAAGCGTAAGCTCTGCTAAAATTTTTAGAGAGAGATTATACACCGACTTCAAAAAGATTTATCTTAAGAGTGCATACTTTGAACCAAGTCTATTTCCACTCAATATTTATAAAATCTTGAGGATTCTATCTTGGAAGTTTTTTCAGAATATCATCTCTCACTTCTTGCTGATTTTTTATTTTGAAAAATTTGGTTGTGAGTATCTCTAATTGTTGTTCTTGTTTTATTTGTTCATATAGATCTGTTGTCTATTAGATCTACTTTCTTGTAGTGTATTTCTGAAATATATTTTATATATTTATATAAACACTACACACACGAACAACATACTTGTGGGATTAAGTCTGATTTTAAAAAAATTTTGGTATTATGTTTGATCTATTTTTCTTAGATATATTTATGTGATAAGTCTTGCACACAAATCTGATTTGTTTAATAACTTTGATTAGTTTGATATGTTCTAAGTACGTGCTTAATTAAAACGTTTTGTTTTAATTGAATTTAGAAATCTTGGTTCATTATATTCATATTATTAGGTTTAGACATTGAAACCTGTAGAGGAATAAATTGTATAAATCTAAAATCTGATTCGAATTTATTCTTGCATGAACCATATAGTTGATGATTTAAGAACATAGAACTGATTAGACTTAATCAAGAATATCATTTTGCTGAACTATTTGGATTGACCATATATATATATATATATATATATATATATATATATTTGAGATTAAAATTGATTTAATCTAAATATTCAATAAGAACAGTTACATTATATTTTGAGTCTTGTTATTTGAGTATATGATTTCTTGGTTGTTCAAGTGATTTTCAGAAACTAATCTTCATTGTGCATATCACTGAGAAAATCACTCGTTTATACCTATTCACGTAGACACATATTTTGGTGTGAATATTTGAATAAGTCTAGTGTTCAAGATTTAAAAGAAAAGAAAGTTTTTCATAATTGGTTTGAAAGTCAAGAAGACTTGACTTGAGTTGACACAAGACTTGCAAAGATATAAATAGGAGATATAATATATTGCATTGCATTCGGTGTGTATTATTTAAGTGTGGGGTGTGTGATCTAGGATAGAACACCACACACAAATACTTCACTAGAAAATAGAACACAATAGGCATTGAGCTGATCTTGAGCTAGAAGAGCAAAAGGGAGACGCTAAGAAGTGTAGAATGCAATAGCAAGCAAGGACAAACTTAAAGAGAGAGCAAAATAAGCAACTAGGGAGTAGTCTTTGTCGTGTGAGATAATAGCTACATCTATCTTCTTTAGTTGTCGTGTTTGTTGATTGTAACTTGTTCCTGTTATTTTTATTATTTTAGTGGAAGTAGATTAGGTGACTCCTAGAGGGGTCCGTCATTTTTCCCGGGGAAGGGTTTTTGCGACATAAAATAGACACCTTGTGCGTTACTTTACATATTTTTAATATCTCGCTTCATACGAAAAAGTAGGTTTAATACTAGAAACGCAGCTAATTAATTGAATCATATATTATCTGTTTTGACACCTAGTTAACTCAAGATAATAATTAGGACTATTTATTGACTTGGCAAACTAAAACCTATTTTATCAAAGTTAGAAATTCAATAAAAGTTTGAATTGGTCCCTTCTTGAATAACATAGATAACTTGTAGGTAATTGGAGTTTATTTCAAAAATTGTTTTACTTTCGCATTATAGTCTATCGTATAAGCCGCACGCTCAAGTGGTATCAGATCTAGACTTTAAAAAGATCATTTTCCAAAACTTTTGTGAAACTCATTTTTTTTTCAATGGATGATTCAAGTAAATTGCTTAGGCTTGGAAATTTTAGTAGACCTCCTATTTTCGATGGCTCAAATTTTTCATACTGGAAAATTAGAATGGTTGCATTTATTCAAGGCACTTTAGGAGATGATGTTTGGGATATAACTGAAAATGGTTATAAGCACCCCACTACTCCTATAGTAGAATATAACACTATTTTTAGACAACTTAAAACTTATGAATTAAGTGTTGATCAGAAAAAGATAAGAAATTTCAATAATAAGGGCAAAAATGCGATTTTCACGAGTGTGAGTAAAAATGAATTGAAACGTATATGTCACTGCACTACTAGCAAAGATGCTTGGGATACTTTAGTAATAGCACACGAAGGCGACGCTAGGGTAAAGAAGTGTAAAACTCAAATGCTTGTTCAACAATACAATATGTTAGTTATGAAAGATAATGAACCATTTAATGATTTTTATATGCGTTTGACTGATATTATTACCCAACTGCATGCTAATGATGTAGAGTATACTGATCAGGAAGTATGTGCTAAGTTTCTAAGGTCCCTTGTCCCTAGGTTTGACCATAAACGTTATATAATTGAATAAATGAATGATCTATCTCTCACACCAAAATTGCTTAGTTCAAAATTGAGAACTATGGAACTTGAAACAGCTTTTAGAAAGACTCTTACTTCTTATGCTAAAAATGATTTGACCAACCCATCTAAAGTTGTGTTCAAAACTGTCTATCCTAATGAAAACAGTCATAAGGTAGTTAAACAACAATCTGAGTCAGATCATGAGTCTGATGAGGACTCGGATGAAATTGATATGATTGACAATCAACTTGCTCTTATGTCTTCACAATTTAAGAAACTCTTGAAGCATAGAAACTCTATTGCTAAAATACATATGAAAATGAATAATCAGTATGGTCAATTCAATCAACCCCATAACATAAATTACAAACCAAAGTCTGATTATGAGAGTTCTAGTAATAAGATTGATAAATCAAAATTTGCTTGTCACAAATGTGGGAAACTCAGTCATTTCATTGCTGAATGTAGATCCAAACCGCAGTCCAAGTATTCCAAGACACACAAGGCTCACATTACCAAAACTTAGGACGATTCCTCTGGTTCTGAATCAGAAGAAGACCAAGAAGAATCTGAATTAAACTGCCTTGCATTTTTAGCAGAAGTCTACGACTGTTGTGGAGATGTATATCTAGCAGGAATGACTGATTCCGAAGATAAATATGAATCTGATGAACCTCTTGATTTAATTGATGCTGCTAAATATCTATTATCTAGTCAGCCTTCTATTCTTGAACTAACTACACCATTTGATGCCAAGCGTGCATGTTTGCGTGATGCTAAGTCTGAAGATTGCAATAATTCACACACCGACACTGAAATAATAAAAATTTTGTTGCTTATGATGATTATGCTGAATTATATGTGAGGACTTTACAGAATAGATAAGAATTATCTAATCAAGTTAAACTGCTTAGTGAGTCCCTAAAAAATCACTATAAGATAGTTCAACAAAATTCAATTGAAATGAGTAATGTCAAAATTGATTTTGAAAAACAGACTACAAATATTAGATTACGACGTTAAATGAAAACCTGATTTATTTAGAAGAAAAATATAATGCTGATCTTTTGACCTTGAGGAATTGATATTTGTCCAGCGATGTCATGGAGATACTAAAGGGTTTGGTTATGAAGGTCCTCTTGAGAAAAATAATGATTTAACTAGACCAATCCTCTTTGTAAAAGCCGAAGAGGAAATGGTTCTTCCATTGGATAGCAAGTCGTCTGAAAAGGCCAAAGGAAAATAAGTTTTAATTGAAATTGATTTTGAAAGTGGCATTGATAGTTTCATCGAAAATTATGTTGAAGCATCTACGTCTAAATATTGCCCCCCTGCTAGGAGACTTTATAGACCTTTTATGTCTAATGCACGTAAGCAATTTGAAACGGGTTTTGTTAGAAAACTTCACAATTCATGCCTTCCTACATCTAGTAAATTCTGTACTAAATGTGATATTTTTGGACACCAAAACTATGAGTGCCAAAGGTTTCCAAAGAAAATTAACCATTTTTACTTTAACTCTAGAGTTAGCATATTTAGTAATAAAACCTCGAATTGTAATGGATCGTTTAATTATTTTAGTAAGCCAAGACCTTGGACTCATCGCAAATCAAAACCCTTAGGCACGCCCTTTTTCAGATCCGATTTAATGGCTCCAAACAAATTTAAAACTGTGCCTATATGGATCATATCTGAAAATCTAAGACCCCGGCGAAATCATTTAAATTTGAAATCTTTTGTAGTCTTGACAACCCTACGCTGTGAGATGCATAGTGCTGGTTAGTACTTAGACAGCGGATGCTCGCGCTATTTGACGGGTGATATTACCAAAATAAAGGATGTTATTCATTATAAAGGTGGCAACGCTACCTTTGTAGATGGTAAGATCACCCAAATCATTGGTAAAGGCATTCTTAATGAAGAGGGTTTACCCAATGTCAATGATGTGTTGTTAGTTCATGGAATGAGAGCTAATTTGCTTTCCATCGATCAGTTTTGTGATAACGGTTGCCAAGTTAAATTTTCAAAAACCTCTTGTGATGTTTTGACTGAACCGAGACAAGATTACATTAAAGGCAATCGTACCACAGACAACTGTTACAAAGCTTTCGGTTCCGTGTCTTGTAATGTGACTCTTTTAGATGATTCTGACTTATGGCACAATAGGTTGGGACACATCAGTTATGAAACCTTAAATCGGTTATTATCACAAGACCTTGTTAGAGGCTTACTAAAAATAAAGAAATTCCCCCCCCCCCCCCCCTCTATTTGTGGTCCATGTCAAGTGGGTAAGATTACTAAACCCCCTTACAAAAAGGTTAAAGATGTTAACACCATTGCATCTCTTTAACTTCTCCACATGGATTTAATGGGTCCAACTAGGACTGTAAGTTTAAATGGAAATTCTTATATCTTAGTCATTGTGGACGATTTCTCTCGGTTTACTTAGGTAGCTTTCATGAATGCTAAATCAGAAATGTTTAACAATTTTCTGAAAATACTGACTAGAATAGAAAATAAGAGAGAAACCCAAATAACCCGGATTCGAAGTGATAGAGGTGGTGAGTTTAAAAAAACTGGTGTCATTGAATATTGTGAAGCTAATGGTTACTCTCATCAGTTTAGTGCTCCGAAAACTCCTCAACAAAATGGGGTTGTTGAACGGAAAAATAGAGACATACAGGAAATGGCTAGAGTCCTTATACATGCTAAAAATTTACCGTTATATTTTTGGGAGGAAGCATGCATTACTGTTGTTCACATTATTAATCGCGTTTACCTTAGAAAGAATACCAAAATGACCCCTTATGAGTTGTGGTTCAACAAAAATCCCAATGTAAAGTATTTTTGGACCTTTGGCTCTATTTGTTATGTTTGCAATGATCGCGATAATCTTTCTAAATTTGAAGCCAAAGGTGATCAATCAATTTTTCTTAGCTATTCTCAAAATAGCAGGGCATTTAGAGTTTACAACTTGAGAACCAAATCCATTGTAGCATCCATTAATGTTGTTGTAATTGACAACACTATTGAGCCTGTTAGTAAAGATCCAACTGTTGAAACTGATTAGGATACAAATATTTTAAATGAACCAGTTTCGACAGAAGATGAATCTTTGTCAGCACCAACCCTTGTCGTACCTAACTAGGTTTCAAAAGATCATCCCTCCGCATAAGTTGTGGGTGATATTTGTGCGCCTGTGAGGACTAGAAATCAATTACGTCAAGTAGCTCATATGGCTGCTTTTGTATCCCTTATGGAACCAAAATCAGTAGATGAGGCACTTTGTAATTCTTATTGGATTGATGCGATGCAAGCGGAGCTATCTCAGTTCACGGATGATGATATTTGGTATTTAGTTCTGAGGCCCAAAGATATCAAAGTAATCAGTACAAAATGAATTTTCAAAAATAAGACTGATGAACAAGGAATAGTCATTTGAAATAAGGCTAGACTAGTAGCACATGGTTATTCTCAAATAGAAGGAATAGATTGTGACGAGACATTTGCCCCGGTAACTCGTCTTAAATCAGTGAGATTACTTCTAGCTGTTGCTTGTCACTTAAAATTTAAGTTGTTCCAAAAGGATGTAAAATTTTCTTTTCTTAATGGTATTCTATCTGAAGAAGTTTACGTTGAGCATCACAAAGGATGTCATGATCCCAAACACCCCATTCATGTTTATAGACTTAAAAAGGCTTTATATGGTTTAAAATAGGCTCCTCGTGCTTGGTACGAACGTTTAACTATTTTTTTATCTTCACATGGCTTTGTTAGAGTAGGAGTTGACCAAACTTTTTTTGTTAAAAAATCTAATAAAAATGATATCTTAATTGCTCAAATTTATGTAGATGACATTATCTTTGGGTCAACCTCTTCGGATGAAGTTCAAAAGTTTTCAAAAGACATGAGCAGTGGATTTAAAATGTCACTTATGGGGGAGTTATAGTATTTTCTAGGACTTTAGATAAGACAACGAAGTGATGGTCTTTTTATATCGCAATCTAAGTATGCTAAGGATTTACTCGTTAAATTTGGATTTGAAAACGCTAAAATATCATCTACACCTATGGCTATAAAAATAAATTATCAAAATATGAAAGTGGCGTTGATGTAGATCCTACTTTATACCATAGCGTTATTGGTAGTTTGTTATACTTAACTTCTTCTAGGCCTGATATTCAATATGTTGTTTGTATTTGTGCGCAGTTTCAATCCAGTCCAAAGGAGTCTCACCTTACTTGTGCTAAGAAAATTTTAAAATATGTTAAAGGCACAATTCAGTTTGGACTTTGGTATACCAATGAATCCTCATGTGAGATAATTGGGTACTCGAATGCGGATTGGGGTGGTAGCACAGATGATTGTCGTTCCACCTCGGGTGATTGCTATTACTTAGGGCAGAACCTTGTTGGATGGTCTAGTAAAAAACATACTAGTGTAACTTTGTCAACAGCCGAATCTGAATATGTTACTACTAGGGCATGTTGTGCTCAACTAATTTGGATTAAACAGATGTTATTTAATTATGGTATAATTGAGTCCAAAGTTCACCTTTATTGTGATAATTAGAGTGCTATTTGCATTACTAAAAATCATGTCCAACATAGTAGGACTAAGCATATTAATATTAGGCATCACTTCATTAGGGAGTTGGTTGAATCAAAAAATCTTGTAAGAGAACATATTTTTATCGATAATCAACTTGCTGATCTGTTTACAAAACCTTTAGATAAACATTGTTTTGAAAGATTGAAGCATATAATAGGAATGACCGTACTTGATAACTAGATTATAGTTATTCTGCATCATGTTTACCAGATCTCTGATATTTTAGGATAAAGATATCTACTAACAACCGGTATCTCTTAAAATCATGTTTAATGTAGGAGACATTTATTTTGAATTTTATAAACTTATTCATATGTTAATTTCTTCCTTTGTACTTTTTAGTCAAAATAGGGGAGAATTGAGTACATATTTCTATTTTGTGTGTTCATATTCTTTTATGCATATTGTCCCGTATCATACATTTCTGCACATTTATTTATGTTCGTATTAATTTGGTACAACAAATGCTTTTAACTTTGATCTCGATAGAGAGGTATTTATGTTGTGCACGTTTTCATCAACTCTGCGCCTGAGTCATGTCTTTTTCATTTCTAAGATGGGTGGGTAGTTAGATACTCTTTTGTATAGGACATTTTAGGAATTATTTTTTCCTTAGTATATCATTTGATGTACTCATGGGTTTTATCAAAATAAGTCCAATGGGGGAGTTTGAAGGTTCCTATATAGAGCACCCTTAGGGTTTGTATTCTGTGCTTCAGCTATATAGGATTTCATCTAGTTGGACTTCGATTTTGACAAAATTATTCATGTAATTAAGGTGAGTGTCATTACCTCCGCCAAGCTCCTACTGCTATATACTTCATCTTGACGATCGAATGAATTCTCAATACTGCATAAGGTTGTTTCTCACACTCTCTATGGCTCGTAGGATTTTTATTCTATCATATAGGACACTACACGACACTGCATATCATTTTATCATGTCTATTGATTAAGTGTGTACGTTATTAAAAAGAATTTTAAACCAGTTTAAAATTTAATTTGAAATTTATTTGATGGTACATATATGTCAAAAATATATTTTCTGAATTATTTTTAAAGGGTTAAATATTCCTTTTAACATATGTGATAACTATATGCTATTATATGTTGGCGTGCGTATATACTATATGCTCTATATATACTTACATGCGTGGCCATTAAATATTATAATTGATGGTCATGTGACCTTAGCATGCCTATTACATATATGATCTTAGCCTATATCATTAGTTGCTAAAAGATGGCGTGTAATCCTTTTTATGGCCCTTAGCTGTTAACTAGACTTATATGTATTAAGCACCTATCAGTTATAACCTTGACCAATTGCCGATTGCGTGTTCCCCATTTGTTAAATCTGATTTGACCCTCTGTCCTCAGCAGTTGGCGTGTCCCCTTAGTTTCCCTACTGCCCAGACCTTAGCTGTTACCTACAGCTATACCTCTTTTGACGTTGTAGACTCCCAGCTATTGATAGCTTTGTATTTGTTTTATATGATGTGTCAAAAAGATTTTTTTTTCTATATTTTGGTTTTATAAAAGGACATCGTGTGTCGTCGAGTTTGTTACAATGGTAACATCCTTTATGTAGTTTACATCTGGATTCCACCAGCTTTGTACCTTGTATTTTCACCCATGGTTTTGTTCAAAACCAAAGCTGGTTTTTCTTGGACTTCGTAGTTGGTTACAATTGTCAATACACGCGTCAATTTATATGCTGGTTCATTTGTGTTTCTTCTATCATCGTCCGATTTTTTTTAATCTAGGGCTAATAACTGTTTGGCTTTATCCGTGTGAATCCTTTATTCACCAATCAGAGAACTCTTGCTATGTCTATAAATAGCAGCCTTCAGCCTTATTTTAAAAGAACCGAGAAAAATTATTTTTAAGCGTAAGCTCTGTTGAAATTTTGAGAGAGAGATTATACACCTACTTCAAAAAGATTTGTCTTAAGAGTGTATACTTTGAACCAAGGCTATTTCTACTCAATATTTTCGAAATCTTGAGGAGTCGAGCTTGGACGTTTTTTCAGAACATCATCTCTCAGTTCTTGTTGATTTTTCATTTTGAAAATATGGTTTTGAGTATCTCTAAATTTTGTTCTTGTTTTATTTGTTCATATAGATATGTTTTGTATTAGAACTACTTTCTTGTAGTGTATTTCTGAAATATATTTTATATATGTATAAACACTACACACACGAACAACATACTTGTGGCATTAAGTCTGATTTTCAAAAACTATTGGTATTGTGTTTGATATATTTTTCTTAGATCTATTTATGTGATAAGTCTTGTACACAAATCTGATTTTTTTAATAACTTTCATTATTCACATATCTACAATTATCTAGTTTTCACCTCAAATCAATTGTTATATTGTAGTAGTCAAAATTAGTCTCCAACCTGAACATTCATACTTAAAACTTTAAAAATTTATGTTTGTAACTAATTCGATATTTTATGAGTTATCAAGGTAGGATTAGAATAAACATAATAACTTAACATTATAAAAACTAACAACACATTATCCCCATCCCATAAGGTAAGCATGATTTAAACATGATTTATCATATTTATATCTAGAGCACGTGTAGTCATGACTCCTTCGAACCCCATCCCTTGCTGATCACGTGTAGTCATGACTCTTGCGAACCTAAGCGGAGTGTCCCCTAAATCAGGAATATGATCCACTCATGGTTTGGGAGGCACAATGGGATCATCTGTAGAAAGTGCGTTATCCTCTCACAAAAGGTTAGAATCAACAAACAATGGTAGCTCTTCAACTTGCATGGTGACATTTATTGACTCTATAACCTTAAAGATACTCAGGTTAAAACCCCGATATGCTCTACTAGTCGATGAATACCTTAACAATATTCCCTCGTCACTCCAGGAGTTGAACTTTCCTAATTCCTTTCTATCCCGTAGGATGTAGCATTTACTCCCAAAGACATAAATATATAAGAGGTTGGGCTTCTTTTCAGTCCACAATTCATAGGGCATCTTAAGTGTGTGTGGATGAAGGTAAATCCTAATCACTATGTGGCATATGGTAGACACCGCCTCTTCCTAAAATCTCCTAGCAACTCTACGACCTAGAAGCATAGATCCAACCATCTCCTGAATCGTCAAATTTTTTCTCTCAATAATCCCATTTTATCGAGGAGTTTTCACAACCAAAAATTCATGTTTGATCCCAAGGCTATCACAATAAAGATCTACTTTATCTTTCTTAAACTCAGCGCCGTTGTCACTACATATTCTATTAATAGTGACTTCGTGTTGATTTTGCAGGACACGACACTTGGTCGTAAGAAATTCCACAGCATTGGATTTCTCTATGAGAAAACCTACAATCGAGTAACGAGAAAAATCATCTACCATCATGAGTATATACCTCTTACCACCCAAACTTTTAGTACTAGTAGGACCCATAAGATCCATGTGTATCAACTCAAGCACTAGTGAAGTGGTAATGGAATTCAACTTCCTTTGGGGGCTACGGACTTGCTTACCCAACTGACAGGGTCCACAAACCGTGGAAGTCTGCATTCCAAGTGATGGAAAGCCACATATTAGGTCCTTTTTAACTAATTTCTCTAAATATCTAAAATTCACATAACCTAGACGTTGATGCCACAAATCCATAGGAGTAATTGTGGCGTTGTTACAGATAAATGAGGACTTAGGAACAATCCCACATCAATTATCTTATTTCCTCACCCCTTTACAATAGAAGTTTGTCGTTTTGATCATAAACATTGCCATCATTTCGATAAAGTCAACTTCGCATAGCTGGCTAATTCTGAGAAGGTTTCCTTTCAAACCTTTGACGTACAAAACATCCTTTAGCTTAGGAAATCCTAGTATCTATATTATATGTCGTCCTACTCTGCTAGATTTGATCCTGTCTCCATAGGTGATTTTACCTTCCTCGTGATCCTCTATGTAAGTAAAAAATGAGACACCACCTGTCATGTGCTTGGTGCACCCACTATCGAAATACCAATGAGAAGTATTATGTGCTTGAAGAGCAACACCCAAGATTAGGTAACATTATGTTTTCCCTTATCATTGTTGGGTCTAGTCGGGATATTATAAGTGTCCGCTGACGGCATAAAAATTCGTTGGAACTCTTCCATTAGACTCTGAGAAGTGGCGACTAGAAACTCAACCTTCTCTCTAAGACTCGAAAAATCAATAGTGGCACGTGATGGAGCAAATGTACGTCGTGTTCAACCCAAACTATAGGAAAACTCGCTAAGGTTACCCTTTCTTTTGTAGTAGGTACAGAAGTACACAGCCTTTGGCTGACCTTAGTTTGCTTTTCTTGGTCTAACTCTTCTTCGGGGTTTTTGGCGATGGCCATATGGATTCATAGTAAACTCAGGAACTGGTTTCAGTGTCACATGGGACATGGATGCACTATCAAAACCAATTCCCTGTCTTTCACCAAAACCTAAAGTATGGGCAAGAAGCATTTTTCCTATCTTTTCGAATCTGTCCCTATCTTTACCTTGAGTTCCGTGGCTATCCCAAGGTCATGAGTAAGCTGGGCAACAAGGGCTTCAAATTTCTTCCAAGTGTCCATGGAGGCCTAGATCTCACTCGTAAGACTAGCCACTTGCTTGGTTAAGTCTCCTTTCCCTTTCTCTAAAATTCTCTCTCTCCCTCTCTCTCTCCACACAAACAAGCTCTCTCTCTCTCAAGGCAGTGCTAATGGAGGACTCTCTCATCTCTCCTAAATCTTTTTCTAAGCCAACGATCTTAACTACTAATACTTTATTACTCTTTTTAGTTTTAAAAGAATCAGCATATAAATCAGCGTACGCGCATCGTAAATCACTCTCGCTCTCACTTGCAGCATCAATTCCCTCACTCACATCGCTTCCACTGTCGAGGTGTCCCTGTGAAGTAGCATCGTCATCATTGTGAGTTGCACTGTCAGTACTCACATGACTAGCCATGAATGCGATGAAGTTATATTCATGCGGTGACTCATCTCCAGAATCCACCGATTCGACCTCACTGTCGTCACTAAGGGAGGCATTAAGAGCAGCTTTGCCTTTGCCTTTGCCTTGACGTCGCAATCTAGTAGGACACCCAAATGCCTTATGACCTCTACTGTCACACTCATAACATCTCTCCTCGTCTTTCTTAGGTGAATCCTTTTTATCCTTTTCATTTTTCTTTTCAATCTTATTTTTCTCAAAATTCTTTATTCCTTGAAAATGTCATTTTTCTTTAATTTGAGAAATTTCTTGAAATTAAGGCCACGGCGTCTAAGTCAAAATCAAACTCAGAATCAAACATCTCTTCCTCTCTTTTCCTAGATGACTCTCCTCCCTTTCTTACAGACCCCTCACTCTTCCTAGCCTGGGCTTTAAGTGCTACCCCTTTTATCTTCTGATTTTATCATATTAGGAAACATGTCAATTTCATAAGTCTGGAGGTCTCTTACCAATTCTTCTAATTTCAGACTACTCAAATTTCCTAAAGAATTTAGCACAATCACTTTAGGAATAAAATGCTTAAGCAGAGATCTCAAAAGTCTTTTTAATTACTCTACATCAGGAATGTGTTCACCTAAATTAAAATATTTGTTTAAAATATCAGATAGGTGTGCATAAAATTCATCAAAACATTCAGAATCAAGCATGGTGATTGTCTCAAACTATGTAGTTAAATTTTGTAATTTGGATTCTTTAAGTGCATTACTGCGTTCATGGGTAAGTTAAAGAACATCCCATGCTTCTTTAAACGTGGTACACGCCATGATGCATCGGAACTCGTCGAGGGTGACGTTTTCAAAAATTGCACTAAGCCCATGTGAGTTATATGTGGTCTATTTAAATTCATCCTCAGTCCATGTAGTAACAAATTTTAAAGTGTTTACATTACCTATAGTGACAGTGGGAGGTGTCCACCCTCTTTCACATACAAGAGAAACACGTTCGTTAATGGCCTTTAAGTGAGATTTCATACGGGCTTTTCAATATGCGTAATTTGACCCGCCAAAAATTGGCACTCGATTATGCAAGTTTCCCATTGAAATTGCGCTTTTTCAAAAATTAATTTTTAAACCAAAATTGATATCTAGAAAAATTTTGCAAAAAAATTACATGGTATAATTGTGTAATAGGCTCTGATTCCAATTTGAGAGTGCTCCAGCAATCAGTGATTAACTTGTTTAATTAAATTCTAATTTTTAATCCCAAAAAAATCCTAACTCTTGCAAACAAATTGTGATAAACTAATTAAATCAAACCAAGCATGCAAAGCCAATCAAAATATGAGGAAAAATCCCCCAAAGGGGAGAAATCATTTTTATTTCACTATCATTTGTAACAGCTTACAATTACAGAGAAATACAGTGACACACGAATACTCGCAAGCGTCGGTTCATTGTCATCAGTGATGTCACCAAGAGCTCTAATTCAGCAATGGAGATCAGCCTTCTTCTCCATAAGATTACTCTAGATGAGTAGAACAATTATATCTAAGGTTTATAAGACTCACATATATGTTTGGGAATGATTTGTGAATAAAAAAGGGTTAAAAACTATGAAAAACGAAGTCTGGAAATATGCAGTAGTTATGCAGAAACGTGAGTGCCAAAGACTTGAAAATCGTGTAGAATGAGCACTACTATAAATACAAAAATTGAGGCGGCGCGTCGCTCGAACGAAACCACCTGTCACTCGAATGAATAACCACGTCGCTCGAACGACTTCACGCGAGATGGCTATATCGATCGAACGACAATCCAATCTCGCTCGAACGACGTCAACAAGTTTTTTCCCTTCGCCTCTACACTTAGAAAAATTTCTTTTTTCGAAGTAAAAACATTCCAGACCCTTAAAAATATTTTATAAAAGTTCCAAATATTTATGAAAATAATAAAACACTCCAAATAAATTATTTTATCATAACCGAGAGTGGAGTAGTGGGAACGGTTGAAGAGCACGTTGCATGTTGCATGTTGCATGATGCACGTATGAAGATGATGGATGCGAGGATTCGAATCAAGGCTATCATAGATGATCATATTGACGTGCCAAATATAGCGGTATCAGACATACTAACTGTGATCTAGGACATATAGATAATTTCCAATATTCTAACTCGGACATTTATAAAATCATGTCCTTATAGTATCCTTTTCCAGTTATTAACATGAATCCATAAAACTAAAACTTTTCATAATTTTAAAGTAATTATGCTTATTCAAACTTACTGAAAGGATAAGTAGGCTTAAATTATCCTATTTATGTTTGACCAAAACTATGGTTTTATGCATCCCGGTCTAACCCCACCGACCTCCTAGATTTGGTAGTGATATCACAATAACTGAAAAACATAAATATAGGAACTGTGAGCAAAATAGATCAGCGAATGCATCACTACTACCCTATTGCATAAAATTAAATGCAATAAATCATATCCATGAATTTATATATATGTACTTATCCGTCTCATTCGTAAAGAATGACCAATTATATACTTATTCGGCTCATTCATAAAGAATGACCAATCATATACTTATCCATCTCATTAATAAAGAATGACCAACTTTTTGAATCATGATTCACATATCCTGTCTGCAATAGACAATTCTCCCCCATTTAGGGTCGAGGAGTAACCTCCCATTTTGGTAAACCGAAATGAACAGTTTCATATTCATAACATTATGATCATATCCATATCCATGCATAAATACATCTTACCAGTGAGTAATATTCTAATCTTATCCATAGCCATGTATAAATGCATCTTACCAATGAGTACACCCACCTTGGCCACTTAACGGATTTTCCCTTGGTCCTTATCTGGCACTTGTTCAACTAGAAATCCTTAATTTCCTATAATTCTTATAATATTAGTATCATCATAATAATATTAACAATATAAATAATAACTTAAACTTAACCTAATTCATAAGCATCATATAATCATATTCAAATCATTTATCGTAAATAAAGTCCAATCTAACTTCATAGTAATATATTTACCATACCCAAATCATATGCCAAATATATGTTAATTTATTCTTAGTAATTTCATCCTTAACATATTAGGTTCCCCAGTCAAAAGACTGTGCATCATTTTAAGTTTCCTAAATCAAGATATGCCCTTTTCTTTACTACATAACAATCTTCCCTATAGGCTCCTCTATCGTTCAGTCAACTTCCCAGAATTTTCATAATTTTTCTATATAATAAATATCTATGATATTCCACCCAATTTCAATAAACATATTTAATAATATAAAATTAAATTTTCATAATCTTTAGAGTTCATTTGCTATGTCAAGCAAAACGTCAAACACCTAGTATGCATACTTATGCTTTTGGGGCAGATTCTATACCTGAACTTCAAACTATTGCCAAAGATTCATTTCTTGGTATTTTTACACAATCTTTGGATATGTTACACATATATGAGCCTATTTTCATCTAAAATTAGAATTATTCAATTCCGGTAAATATACACAAACTAATTAAAGTTTTAACACATGGGTTCTAAATAACACAATATAAAGGATTTACACCTTCATCTTTCTTGGAACTGGTATTTATCCATACATATACATCAAGGCATGAAAGTTTAATAAAAAATCTATGATTTCTATCATTTCAATCAGTAATATCAATTATAAAGAACAATATTTGTGAATAGAATTTCCTTAGGGAGTTTTACCTAATTTCCTATGGATTTTTCTCCAACCTTTCTTCGTCTTTCTCTTCCTAAACTTCATGTTTCTCTCTCTTCAAGACAAACTATATAATGGCTGAGTTTGGATGAAGAAGGAGTTTATTTGATGGGTTTAAATTCGGCCAAACCAGCCTCCCCTTCCATCCAATCAAATTCAACTATTTGTTGTACATATAAAACAAAATACCACTTAACGAATGGACAAATTTTCTTTTGTTTTGTAATTTCAGCATAACTCCTTACTCGGACCTATTGTTTACACATCATTTATTGTGTTACAACCTAATTCACATATCTACAAATATCTAGTTTTCATCAAGTCAATTTTTATATTGCAGTGATAAAAAATAGTCTCCAACTTGAACATTCCTACCGAAAACTTCAAATATTTGTGTTTGTAACTAATTCAATATTTCATGAGTTATGAAGGTAGGATTAGAATAAACATAATAACTTAACATTATATACACTAATAACATATTATTCATCCCATAAGTTAAGCGTGATTTAAACATGATTTATCATATTTATATCTGGGTTATCACACAAACGCCCATTGATTTCATCAATAAGCACCATTAACTGGTCGAATTATTTCTTAAGGGGAGAGTGTCCAACATTCAAATTGATCTATGTCATCTTTGTAGTTTGTAAATTTTTTGTGGGTTTAATTTTTCATTACGCAAATATAATTTGTTTTATCTTTTAATTTGATAAAACACATAAATATAAATAACAATATAAATATTCGATCAATTTATAGGTTACTCAAGATCTATTCAACCTATGATCCTGAAATACTTATAATGAATACAACCTTTGATAGAAAGGAAATAGTTCCTCTGTTACTAAACTATTGGACCTTAATGAATTGATAATCAATCTCGATTGATCTAAGGTTGTTCCTAAAGACACCACAAAATTTACTATTTAACACCACTATCTATTTTAGATTAATTGTATATTGTATTGTATTAGGTGCTCATAACTAACTTTACTTGTGCCTTTCTTTAATTTTTTATACGTAATTAGGGGCCCTATGAACAAGGTGACAGATTATGACATTTTTTGCTCCCTTTTCTCTATCCCTAACATATACACACACTATGAAGCACAAATACCTCATTAGTGTTCCTATGCCAATTTGGGATACGTATCAAATACGCAGATTTATGGATGATTATATGATATGTATCCACATATAAAAAATAAATCAGAGTAAACAAACATTATTATGTACATATTCATGTATCATGATTTATTTTTAATCTGTTGGATACTCCTCTTGGCTTTGTTATCATGCCTCGTTGAACATGATACGCAAACAAACACCTATTTAACATTTAGGATAAATACTAAGTTTGTTTTTATGTGTTATACATAAGTTAATTATATTTTCTAGTCATAGTTATTGGGACAATTTAGACACTGTAATTAAAAATCACACCAGAGAGTTTTATGGAGATATCAAAAAATAAAATAAAATTTTAATTTTACTTTACTGATCAAAATTAAATTGTTACCTCATACGATTATCGTAAATGTGAACTGCATGCCTTGGAATCAAAATATATACTTTAAAATAAAAATAAACAATATTATCTCAATTATTTGTAAATTCTGTAGTAGACGGTTCTTGGGTTGAGTAGCAGACTAGGTCACTCTCTGTGTAGGCAATATACAGTCACGTCGTCCTCAGGATAAAATAAGCCCAGAATCTCTTATGTCTCATATAACTATGCACTTTAGTTATATGATATACTAACACCCATTATAAATTTGATTGCTCAATATCACATAATTTCAAGTTAGGGGGTAAAAACATTTATGGGAGAAAATTAGTTGGACAGAGAAAAACATTTTCTACTAGAGATAATGCAACTGTATTTTTTGACATAAAGAGAGATGATCTTTTTCAGATATATGTCTCTATTTATAATTTTGAAGCTATATTTCTTTTTAAAAAATCCAAAGCATAGGAACCCATTCAGATAATTCTGTTGCTAATGGCAAAAAAAAGAATTAATTGGGTACTCAAGTGGGTAGGAAAAGGGGGAATCAAAATGATTACGAAAGGTCCAATTTTTTTCTTTTCAAAAACTTTACACCACATGAAAAATCACGTCCAGTTCTAACAATCAATAACAATTGGGATCAAGTGGACTAAAAGGAATTATGAGACCCATATAAAGTTTTTGTCATTTTCTTCTTTTTCAAGGTTTACACAAACATGTTCCAACAATATCCCACTTGTAAATTTTGGAAAAAATATTTTTATTGGGCAATAATTCATAGAATTGTGCATAAGCAAATGTGTCTTTCAACTTGAACCTTTAGTAGTAAATATGATTAAAAATATACTAGAGTAACGATAGTTTTGAACTCTATATCTTATAATACCCCACATACAAGCCTAATTGGGTGTAGTCCTTAAGCCAAAACGTTACGACCATGTGCTCCTATTCTCGTATATGAATGCTCTAGGGAATTTGTTCAAAATTATCATAAGAAGAGGCCACACTTTCACATTCACATAGGTGATTCTATCAAGGATACTCTCGTAGCTAGGTACCCTACTCAAAATATAGCTATAGACCTTCATTAAGAGTTGCAATTAACTCAATCTTAAATTACTTTAGGATATCATGCTCCATAGGGATGGACTCAGAGTAAAAGATCATATACAATAATTAGCATGATTCAACCCATATCACATATGACTTATTATTACCTGTTAATCCTATTTCTTGGGTTCTCCAGTCTATAGGTTGGGTTAGACCACAAGTGATTCAACTATCAACGAGCTTTAGTTCCATCCTATAGAGGTGAATCCAAGAAATAGGATTAACTAGTCCTTTTGTCAAAAGATAAGTCAGGTTCTCCTCTCATCAGCCCGAACATAATTCACACTCACAACTCATTAGTTTTAAATTCTCTAACTATGTTATAATAACAGTTCTAAAATTTGACATATTTGTCATTCATATTGTTATAATAACGGTTCTAAAATTTCACAATAGCCACGATTCCATTGTTGTGCATAAAATGACTGGTATTAATCTCTCCTTTAAAGGGGTATCTTATAATAAGTCTTTCAACCTTTTATTTCCTCACTAGCCATAACTAATGGTATCATGATAAACTCCATCATTAATTATGTCAATAATTAATACTTCTTGGACTTCCAAAAGCCAACAATATAATATACATTAGACACATATCCATTAATTGATTCAGAAGCAATTCTAGGTTCATGATTTTTTTTATCAAAACACATAACCTTTCTTGATAGAATAATGATGCACTTTTCAATTATATACCTTCATAGTATTCCTAAAAAATAAATAATCCCAAGATAATTGTATTTAGTAGTTCATTGGAGACTACTTAATATGTTCACATTTTCATCTTTCTTAATGTTTTATATACTGTTCTCGAACAATTCATACTTAGGTCATGTGGAGTACAAGATGGTTCACAATAAGAATATATCTAATAAATAGATTTTCTTGTATTTTAAGGCACTCAATTTATTAATGATTTATCTTTGGCCTTATAATATTAACAAGTAATATTCTTGTTTCACAAAAACTCATTATTCCAACACCATGACTTAACATAAATTTAGTTTTCTTGGTAACAAAATATCATTATCAAATATTAGCTAATCATACTTGCATAAATGAATAATAGTGCATTCATATTTCAACATACTTAATCATAAGAACGATTTATATTATCCTCAATCCATTCTCATTTGATGATTTAAAATTATCAAATATCATGGCATTTATTGATGCCTTCCATACCCCTAAATTTTCCAACTTCAAGTTGGCCCAAGTAAGTTGGGTTCCTTAGGTCACCATTCGAAAATCAATATTATATAAAAAAAATTAACTCAACACCATGTATAATATCAATGGCAATCAAATTAAATTAAATGAACTGACTCCATATGTATGAAAATAATTTCACATACATCATGTATAACTAACTTATCATACCATCGACAAAACTTGCCTATTAAACAAAACTTATATTCATAAATGATAACGGTCTTAATATTCCTTCAAAGAATATGAATACTACGTATTATCTTAAAGTTATAAGATAAGTCAATTATAAACTAATTTCTAGATCATTCCAGGGAATTTAGTTAAACATATATGAGAGAATTTTTTAAATCCTTTTCAATGCATAATCAAGCTTTTAATTTATTTTTTATTTTCACGTTACAGCTCTTAAAATTAAGATTTCTCTTGAACACCAAGGTTTTCAGATTCTATTAAAAAAATTCAATTATAGTTAATAGGTACTCGCTTGAGTTCCCCCACTATTCTCTAGGTATAACATTGAGAAGCTACATGTAATGTGCCCCCACTATATCTTCAATTCATAAAATGAAATCTAAACTCGTAAGGTTTCATTATTAAATTAGAATTAATATTATTTCTTAAATTAATACATACTTAATGCTTTCAAGTATATTCGATAAAAAAAATACATGTTCATTCGCTCAAGTCATAAGTTCAGACTTTCGAGGGTCTGAAAGCCACATATAGATTACACAATCTATTTCTTAAAAAGACGAAACATACGATTTCTATATTATTTTTCACAATGTATAAGATACTACTTTGTATTGGAGTTTAAACCTCTATTCAAAATCATTCAACTAGAATATCTTTACTAAAGTAAAGATTATTTTTGCACCAAACTCAATTATGATAAAATCCTCCAATTATCATCATTTTGATATATGGATTCTATTCACTCAGCATGAAGTCTGACACATGAGTTCTCTACTCATCATGATTATATCATTCACATGAGGTGCAAAGTATTATATGTAATTTCCATAGTTTGTACAAATAATAGCAAAAAAGTCATACTAGCTTATATAATTTCTAGAAAGTTCATCTTTCATTTTTTACTGCAAAATATTCTCATGATAGGCTACGTGGTTCAAATTTGCAAGAAAATATTTATGTTCAAAATATTTCATTCAAAAACTTCAAGTTTGAAATTTCACTACGACCAAACCGCATTTTGACTTTTTTTAGAAATCATCCTTTATAAGTCTAGTTTTATTCAAAATTGGAATCACTCAAAAATATTGAGTATAAGTTAAGATAAACTTGTTATACTATAAGCTGTCCAACAAATTTCAGTACTGTGCATCAAATTTATAAAAATCGTGATAAAAGATATTCAACTCACTTTTCAGAAAGTTCAAAGCCCACTATTCATAATCTCATCATACTATACGCATACAAATTTTTAGTGTATATACCATCAAAAAACTAAGATGAAATTGCAACAAAATTCCTAACATATAAAATTTCAAGTTTTTTTCTTCCCATCATCGATCACTTTAGTGTGGCTGAAATCTACCAGCTACACTTTTATATAGACATTTCAAAAAATATTTGAACATTTTTTTTCTGTAGTAAATATAGCGCAAGGCGCAAATGTTTATTATTTACTCTTCTAATCCTTATATCAAATTTTCATTTTATTCCAAACATTATATTTTCATATAAGAAATTTTCATTTGTTGCCAAATATCACATTTTCATTTGATTCCATTTAACAAATTTCATTTGTTTTCAAATATCAAATTTTAATTTAATTCTATATCACAAATTTTCATTTGTTTCCATAAAATAATTTTCATTTGTTATCAAATATCAAATTTTCATTTGATTCGAAATATCAAATTTTCATTTGACTTATTAACCACAAGTGACTCTAAATGAACTGTCTAAAAAGGTTATACAATTTAATTCCCAACAATAGCATTTTATGTGAAATAATAATTCACATTCATAACTAAAAAGTAGGATTGATCTATTTAAGAGTTTTCAATGAAAGGCTTCATTATTGTCCAAATTCTAATTTCTCACGAAATTATTGATCGATTCTAGATAGGCTTAAATACTGAAATTTATTTTTTGCTTCTTAAACATAATATTTAGAAAGTTTAGGGACTAAACTGTAATTTCTAGAGGTGCATGGTCAAAGTTATAATTTCATAAAGCAGAAATTTCGTTGGTCTTTTTTCATTTTAAGGAATTATAAAAATAATCATATATGCCCATAAGATTTATTTTTTGGTCGACATGATAGATATATAAAAGACTTAAAATTATTGAATTTAGATACTGTGATTAAAAATTACACCTGATAGTTTTATAAAGATATCTAAACACAAAATCATAATGAAATTTTAGTTTATTGCTCAAAATTAAATTGTTACCTCATACAATTATCACAAATATGAACCACATGCTTTGGAATTAAAATATTTACAGGAAAATAAAAATAAACAATATTAGCTCAATTGTTAATAAAGTCTGTAGTAGATGATTCTTGGGTTGAATAATGGATTAGGACGCCCTCTTTAAGACGTTTTGTAGTTTCTACCCTCTCTATACTGGTAGTATACAATCACGGCGTCCCCAAGATAAAACAAGCCGAGAATTTCCTTTGTCACATACAACTATGATCTTTCGTTATATGGTATATGTAACACCCCGTAATTTTAAACCAATAATAAATTAATTTAATTCGAAAAAATAAAATTTTTGGATTTAATGATTTTTAGCAATTTAAAATGTTGGATTTTATTTTTGGAAAAAAGGATTTTAATCGGAATTGAAATCGGGGGAGAAATCGGGTTTTTATTTAAATATACACATTTTGGGGGAAAACTGGTGACCTGAACATGTCCGAGTCGATTTGGCCAGGAGGGCGAATCGATTCGCCCTGGTCAGTGTCAGCAGTTTGTTGGATTTTATTAGAGTTTGGATTAATTAAAACTCTTAATCTTTTTTAATATAAAACTAACTTGGGATTAGACTTTTAAAAACACTTTTTTACCAACTTTTAAACTAGAAGTCTTCCATATCTTTACTGCCTTTCATCTAAAGACCCCAGCCTTAAATTAAATTAAGTTCAACCTAGTTTTTGAAGGCTCAAATCGTGTTTTCTCAAGATAGTTTAAGAACGATTCTTTGTTGATTATTCGAGAGGAACGCCACCATCTGATCAGAATTTTCAACTGACTTTTCTTTAGTAATGAATAATTCTATTCTATCTCTTTAGTATTGTGCGTTTTAAATATCACCTAAATCATAATCTACACGTTTTTCTTAAAATAAACTAGCAACCTTAATTAGAAAAAGTGAAACCTATATTGGGACTGCTTTTATGAAAAATCTTAATATGGATTAAGACTCATAACCCTTGTGTGCTTATGGTAGAGGTTGGATTCTTATTAAATATGGGTGTAGGTTTGCATGTAGAAAACCATAATGGCTTTATTTAAATTAAAAAGGGACTTGGGAAATCACGTAAAATTATGCAGGTATGGAAAAGGGAAATTTTATTGTGTGCGCCATAAACTTGCATAATATAGAAATTATATTAGTTGCATAAAATAAATTGTTTAATTATGAAGATGGATTAAACAAATTAAATTTAATTTACTTATGATCGTATGACAAATTCGTGGAATTGTTGATAATATGCCGTATGCGAATTATTGGTTTGATTATATCTATCACCATGGGGGCAATGCGATTTTGGGTAGTTATTCTCTCACCTTAATTTTAGGAGTAGTTACTAGGTATGGGACTAGTGGCTATGCCTTAGTTGTGGTTAACACTTTCTCGGTATGAGATTAGTTAGTATAGATTTTTACGGATGAGATATTCTGGGGTGGGGATGATTTTTGTGTCATTACATTGATTTGATAGCCTAGGCGCGAGATTAGGAAAAGACTAATGGTCAAGATTCATCCTATGTTTTGTAGACCCATAAGTATGGGGCTAGGGGTAGGTTTGAGAATTTATGCTTTTGTGACACCCCACTTATTAAAATAAGATGCGGCCAACCAAATACTCCAATAAAAACAAGAATCTGAAATGGTCCATTCTCAGCATCACTGTCGCATATTAATAATGATAGACAACCACCAAATATTTTAGAAAATGGATGTCGTATATAGTTTTTCAAATAGGGCAAAAGCAATTTTCATCATCTAGTTTATAACAAAAGGTTGATAAATGTATAACAGTTTAACAACCATACTAGAAAACATAACCGAATAAGCCGTCGGTTAATAGACTACATACAAAAGAATACACCAAGTATGACAAAATGTAAGAATACTAAACTTGGGCAACACACCCGAATATACAGACGGATCATAGCTAGAGTATTAAAAGAAATGATGCATCTACTACAAAAATAATCCTATAACATTCGCAAAATCTCGTAGCTCCTTAACACTAGGAAGGAAAGTCAAAGAGGGCGCCCATGCGGCGGAGCACCTGAACATATATAAGAACCACACAAGAAGGAGAAATACAAACGGGTCAGGGCGGTTTGATATGATATACATGAAGAATAAAACGCATGACAATTATGAATGCTACTTTCATAATCAAGTAATATTCGCTCTTCATCCAATGAATCATCCTCACCTCTCTACTAAGTGCACATCCTAACGCGTACAATTCATACTAAGTTAAACTACCCATCTAGTTAATAGGAGTAACCTAACTATATTCTACATGCCAAGTTTACCAATTTAAGACATATTTATAAGTAAAAAATCATTAGGGACCATGGGAAATTAAAGTTGATTCACAATTTCTTAAATCAATTAATCATTAATGTGATATACCATTTCAGTGAGAACAGTTACAATCATAATAATAAAAGTTCTAAGACCATCCTTTCGGGAGTCACCCCACTGGATGCGAACCTAAATACTATTATCTTCTAGGGCCTATAACCAAGACTACCTGGGCTTCCTAAATTGCACCGCGTGGGAAGCGGCCATATACCTTCGATAGTGAGTCATAACCATACCCGGAATTACCTCATTTCAAACCATACAAACATACAATGTAACAACCGGTATCATGTCCTGAGGACTATACTCTTCCTGCATGATTAGCCAAGGGATTCACCTCTATCGCGTACTTCCCTTATGATATCATTCAGAGAGGTATGTGTAAATGTGTCAGTCAAAAAATATACCTATCATGCGATCCTAAATTTTAAAACCATATGTACATACAAAATTATCTACAAAAGATAATTGTTCTCATACTAGCTCTCGAAGGTCCAACACACACTACCCCACTCGATATTAGTCCTACTCTTGTTTACTATATGAAAATAGACATTATACTCCTATAATTAGTCCCCGAAATGTGGCCGAACACTCCCTTACTATCCTAAAGTACCACTCTCCTTATGTGAGGTCATAATACTTCTTATTGCATCCTAAGAGAAGGTTTCTAAGCCTTAAACCCAAAGAAAAATAGTAGAATCAAAGTTAGAAACAATTGGCAAAATAACATCTTTTTCAAATCGATTCGCCCTTCCCGAATCGATTTGGTCTTGGAAGCCAATCGATTAGCTCCATCCGAATTGATTCGATCGATAAAACCAAGCTTCCTATTTATTTGCCGAATCGATTCGAACTACCCGATTGTAGCCTACCATTTTAGCGAATCGATTCGCCTGGGTAAGATAGCCCAATTTCGACTACGGGTTATAAGAACCCTAAATCTCCAAATCTCTTTTCTTCCAACAACAACCCAATCTCATCAAACAACAACATCACCCAATCGTCCCTACATAATAACCCACCAATATACAACTCTAATCATGTCTAAATCAAATACCTAAGGGTTTAAGCACCAAAATCATCTATAACCATATTTGGTTCAAACTCAAGAACACAAACCATAAATGAAATTTATTCAACACAATCATATGTTTATTCAAGTTTAATAACTTTCCTCAATATTTTCGTCTCGGATTCTTCTTCGTTGAAATGATTCTGGGCTCGAAATGGCAAATCTCTTATTTTCTCTTCTTTCTCTCAAGCTCTTACTTATCTCTAACTCTCTAGGTTTATAAATACACAAATGAGTGTAAAATGTTCTTAAAGGACTAAAATACTCAAATGATTTAAGTCTAACATTAAATGCTACTATACACTTAAAATGATTCGTAACATCATATTTAAGTCATACTAGATAAAAGTACCCCCAGGACCTAAAAACAATCCCGGCACTTATTTTGACTATCTTGACCATTCTCGGACTAACCGTGCCCTCCAAACTGACATATGGGATATCGTTCATTATTTTTTATTCCAACGTCATATTGGCATTCTACTAATAACCCAAATGGAATATAAATCATAACCGTCGCTTTAAAGCCCAGCGACTCAACATAACATAATATTACACTATTTACATTCACATAAAGGTAAATATGCAATACTCATAAATATTAACTCTTAAATTAATGAAATTAATATTTACTTCAATTTCCTTTATTTTATATAATTAACTCACATAGAAATTTAATATAAAAATAATTACTCAGAAGTAAGGGGTATTACATACTCCCTCCCCCACCCCTTACAAGGGAATTTTCCCTCAAAATTTTGTGTACCTGGTAAAAAGAGGTGTGGGTACTTTTCTCGAATATCCTCCTCTCATTTCCAAGTTTATTCCTCAGCATTGTGGTGTCTCCACTGTACTCGGACCAAGGGCACCACTTTCGATCTTAATCTATGCTCACCGTGGTCTAACATGGCAATCGGTTATTCCTCATACGAAATATCGGGTTGCAACTCGATATCGTCTGACGGAACATGCCAATGGGATCCTTCACATCTTTTGTACTTCTTTAAAGATGAGACATGGAATACATCATGAATTTGCGTAAGTGCTCTGACAAATCAAGTTGATAAGCTACGGGGCCTACCATTGCAATAACGGAAAAAGGACCTACATAACGTGGCGCAAGTTTGCCCATTTTTCCAAATTGCATCACACCCTTCATCGGGGAAACCTTCAATAAAACTTGATCCCCCACTTCCAATTCCACATTCCTTCGATTTGCATCGGCTAGCTCTTCTGGCCATCTTGCACAATTCGTATGAGATTTCGAATGAGATCAATCTTCAAAGAGGTGTCTTGGATCATTTCAGGTCCAAAGAGCTTATTGTCTCCTACTTCCAACCAATAAGGAGGTGATTGACACGGTCAGCCATACATTGCCTCATACGGTGCCATACCTATCATGAATTGGTCCGAATTATTATATGCAAATTCAACCAACGAAAGGTATTGCTCTCATCCTCCTTTAAAATCAAGTATGAACATGTAAATCATATCTTCTAACATTTGGTTGACCCTCACTGTTTGACCATCGGTTTGCGGAGGTTACGGCGTACTCAACCTCAATTCGGTCCCCATTGCCTCTTGGAAACTTCGCCAAAAATGGGATACGGAAATTTTGTCCCGATCTGACACTATATTGTTAGGCACCCCATAAAGCTTCACAATTTTCAATAAAGATCTGGGCATAACACGTCGTGTTATAATTAGTCCGTACCGATAAAAAGTGTGCCGATTTGGTCAAACGATCGACAATTACCCAAATAAAATCACGACCACTTTGCGACATCGACAATCCTGTGATGAAATCCATTGAGATACTCTCCCATTTCCACATCGGTACTTATAACGGTTTCAACAATCCAGTTGGCCTCTGGTGGTCCACCTTTACCAATTGACATATGGCACATTGGGAGACAAATTCAGAAATGTCCCTTTTCATCCCCACACACCAATATTGACGACGCATGTCTTGATACATTTTGTCCCCGCCTGGGTGTACTGCAAATCTTGAACCATGGTATTTCGTCATGATAACACGTTTCAAGTCTCCATCATCCGGGACTATAAGTCTTTCGTGGAAACGTAACCCACCCTCAGAACTAATAGAGTAGGACTCTACTCCCTCAGTCAACAGTTGGTGTACCCGATCTTGACAATCTTTATGCCCTCCTTGCGCTTTTATGACTCGCATCACGATAGCAGGTGTAACGGTCAAAACTGACATGTATGCTCTAGCTATAGCATCATCCTGGCCAAGTTCTTTCCACTTAGCTTTCCACATTTCCACTAGTTGTCCCACAGGTCTTCGACTCAGCGTGCCAGCTACCACATTTGCCTTGCCTGGGTGGTAGTAAATATCGAATCGATAGTCCTTTATGAACTCCAACCACCATCGTTGACGCATATTTAGATCTTTTTGCGAGAACAAATATTGTAATGACTTGTGGTCCGTGAAAAGACTAAATTTCTCACCCAGGAGGTAGTGCCTCCATATTTTTAGGGCAAACACCTCTATGTCAAGTTCTAAATCATGCGTGGGGTAATTCTTTTCATGGGGCTTAAGTTTGCGATATGCGTATGCAATGGCCCTATGCTCCTGTTGTAGAACACCTCCCAATCCTTGTAGAGAAGCGTCTGTGAAGACCAAATAGTCTACTTTCGATTTTGGTAACGCGAGTACAGGAGCAAAGGTCAACTTATCCTTCAGCTCTTCAAAAGCTAGTTGATAGGAGTCATCCCAAATAAATCGTACTCCTTTTCGGGTCAAGTTCGTTAAAGGGCCTGTAATTTTGGAGAAACCCTTAATGAAATGGTGATAATAGCCTACCAAACTCAGAAAGCTACGGATCTCCGTTGGCGTCGTGGGCTAATCCCATTCCCTCACTGATGCAACCTTGCTCGGGTCCATGGAAACACCTTCAACCATCACAATATGCCCCAAAAATTGCACTTCCTGCAACTAAAAGCCACATTTCACGAACTTGGCATAAAGTTGAGGATCCCACAGTGTCTGCAGGACCAATTGCAAATGTTCGGCATGATCAGCTTCAGTTTGAGAATAAACTAGTATGTCATCGATAAACACGATCACAAACTGGTCTAGAAAGTCCCAAAATACTCGATTCATAAGGTCCATAAATACCGTTGGAGCATTCATCAGCCCAAAGGGTATAACCAAGAACTCATAGGACCCATACCTTGTCAAGAATGCGGTTTTAGATACATCATTCTCTCGGATTCGCAGCTGGGGGTATCATGTGCTCAAATATATTTTAAAGAAGTATGACGCTCCTCTTAGTTGATCAAACAAATATTTGATTCGAGGTAACGGGTATTTATTTCTGATGGTTATCTTATTCAACTCACGGTAGTCGATGCATAATCAAGGGAACCATCTCTCTTTCTCATGAATAATACAAGGGCACCCCATGGCGATATGCTACGCTGAATGAATATCTACCCCAACAGTTGCTGAATTTGATCCCTCAACTCCCTCATCTCTAAAGGAGCTATACGGTATGGAGTTCGTGCAATCGGCCTGGTTCCCGATGCTAGGTCAATTACGAACTCAATTTCATGACTAGGAGGTACGCCAGGGATATCTTGAAAGACATCTTCAAATTTCGTGACAATCGAAGTCGAGTCTAAGGAAATCACAATTTCTTGTAAAGTCTCATCCTTCATACAATACAAGTGGGTGCTCGAACCTCCCTCCGGAAGAGGCATAGCCACCAAAAATATTTTTTGCCTTGGAATGGAAAAAACTATACTCCTCCCATAACAATTTACCATGGCCCAGTACTTCACTAACCAATCCATTCCCAAAATAACGTCATACCTAACCATATTTAGGACAAGTAAGTCAGCCTCAAAGTGTAATCTACCAAGGTCTATCCCCACCCCTTTACAAATAAAAAGTATAACTGAACCATCACCCATAGAAGACTCGACACTAGTGAAAGTACTCTCAGCAGACTTAAACAATCCCGTTGAAAGAGCAAATTACCTAGCAATAAATGAGTGTGTGGTGACAGTGTCAAATATCACCCGACCCACAGACCCATGGATGGGAAACTTACCCTTAATAGCTGGTGGTGCTAACGGTGCTGGAGGAAACAAAACGTCATGGATGTTGTACATACGACCATACTGAAGTTGTCCCTATTGTAGTGGGATGGATGGGATAGGTACTCGAGTGTCTGGACGTGCCTGCGAATTCTGAGGGCCTCCTGGCTATTTCCCCCTGTTCAACTGTGGACAATCTCTGTTCATGTGAACTGCCTCACCGCACTGAAAACAACGGCCCGTAAAACCCTCCAGATGTCGTCCCCAGTTGTTGTTCCAAAACTACCCCACACCTTGTCCCTAGTGGTCTCGACCCCCATTATTCCCTCTGCCCTCTTAGCCCGATTCCCCCAACTGCTACTGTTGCTGAGCACCCTGACCGTGCCTAAAGCCACTCCCATCAAAGTTGAAACCCCTAAAGCTTTGCTTCTTAGTCGAGTTCCCTGGTTGGAGGTCCCATTCTTTCTGTTTATTCCCAGACTGTTGTGGTGGTGGTGGTAGGGATCCACCGGCACCATTCCCTCCTTGCTTACTTAATTGACCAGAATCTCCTATCTTCTTACTCACCTTCAAGTGAAGGTGGTGATCCTGGAAATGGAGTAAAGCTGCATTCATCACATCACCAAAAGTTTGCAAAGTCGGGTTCCCCGACAGATGTTGCCTTATCCTCCAACTCAAAACCCCAAAAAATTTTTAAATCCTCATTTCTTCTGGATTTACCTCATTCGATGCAAATTTTTCCAGGCGAGTAAATTCTTCCTCATATTTCGCCACTGTTTGCTCCCCCTGAACAACGTCCTGAAGTTTCTTCCTCATCTCCTTCTGGATTGCTGGAGGAAAGTACTTTCGATCAAATAAGGCCCAAAATTCTAAGATTGTCATCGCATCCCTCTGTTCTGGAGTGGTCATCGACTCCCACCATTGGAGAGCAACTCCCACGAGTTTAAAAGTGGCGAGAATCTGTTTCCTCTCTTCCCTGAATTTCACCATACGAAAATGATGTTGAACATCCTTCTTCTATTGATTTACAACAATCACATCAGTGCCACTCTGAAATTCTAGAGGGTGACCTTTCAGGAAGGATTCTCTAACTCTTTCTCATGCGTAAGGTCCTATATGGGCTTGAGCCACCGGTGCTACCGGTTGTCGAGCTTGGGAAAATTATTGCACCATAGCGGTCATTGCAGCGTTTACCGTCTGGGCCACAATATTAGCCACCTCCATCGCATTAATAGTTCCTTTCGATGGTGGGGACTCTACATCATCTTCTACTCGATTTACCCTTGCCCAGCGACCTCATCTAGGCGGCATCTGAGATAAAAAGCAACTGAATCATTATACAGTCAAAAAAATTATCCTTACAGGAAAATCGTAAACGCAGATAAGCAAAACAGTCCTAATAATTGGGCTCTATATCAAAGAACGCTACGGTAGAACGTGATAAGTCCGCATAGATCCTAAGGACTCTAGAACCTGATGCTCTGATACCATTTTGTGACACCTCGCTTATTAAAATAAGAGGTGGCCAACCAAATACTCCAATCAAAATAGGAATCTTAAATGGTCTATTCTCAGCATCACCGTCGCATACTAATAATGATAGACAACGACCAAATATTTTAGAAAACGGATGTCACATATAATTTTGCAAATAGAGTAAAAGAATTTTTCATCATCTAGTCTATAATAAAAGGTTGATATGCATAAATGTATAACCGTTTAACAACCACACTAGAAAACATAAACGAATAAGCTATCGGTTAACAAACTACATACAAAAGAATACACCAAGTATGACAACATGCATGAATACTAAACTTGGTCAACACTCCTGAATATACAGATAGATCATAGCTAAAGTATCAAAAGAAATGATTCTTCTACTACAAAAATAATCCTACAACATCCGCAAACTGCCATAGATCCTTAACACTGGGAAGGAACGTCAAAGCGGGAGCCCATGTGGCGGATCACCTAAACATATATAAGAACCACACAAGAAGGAGAAATATAAACGGGTCAGGGCACGGTTTGATATGATATACATGACGAATAAAACGCATGCAGTTATGATTGCTACTTTCATAATCAAGTAATTTTCCCTCTTTATTCAATGAATCATCCGCACCTCTCTACTAAGTGCACATCCTAACGCATACAATTCATACTAAATTAAACTACCCATCTACTTAATAGGAGTAACCTAACTATATTCTACATGCCAAGTTTACCAATGTAAGACATATTTATAAGTCAAAAATCATTAGGGACTATGGGCAATTAAAGTTGATTCACAATTTCTTAAATCAATTAATCATTCATGTGAAATACCATTTCAGTGAGAACAGTTACAATCATAATAATAAAATTTCTAAGACCATCCTTTCGGGAGTCACCCCTCTGGATGCTCCCCTAAATACTATCATCTTCCACGGCGTATAACCAAGACCACTCGGGCTTCTGTATGTATATGAGTATTGTCATACTTGGCGTATTCTTTTGTATGTATGATATACATACAAAACAAAATATCCAGTAGCTAGGTATGACATACGTTAACGTATATGTATATGAGTGTTGTCATACTTGTGTATTCTTTTGTATACTCATATACATTAACGTATGTCATATACATTACTTGGTGTATTCTTGTGTATGCCATACCTAGTTATTGTCATATCATTTGTATGTCATACACATCTTCCAGGGCATATAATATTACATTATTTACATTCACGTAAAGGTAAATATGCAATACTCATAAATATTAACTCTTAAATTACTGAAATTAATATTTACTTCAATTTCCTTTATTTTATATAATTAACCCACATGGTAATTTAATATAAAAATAATTACTCAGAAGTAAGGGGTATTATAGCTTTATAATAGGTTGGAGTTAAAATAAAATAAATGAGAAATTGTGAAAGTGAAAATTAATACCTAAGATAATAAACGGGTATTAAAAATTGATTTGCTGCACCAGTATATTCAAGGCTGACAGAATACGGGCCGACTAGCTATAACGGCGTGGATGCGTGTGGGTCACGAGTATGTGCAGGGTTAGCAGAATACGGTCCGACTGGATATAGTGACATGTCGTGGGTGGAACCTCACGAGTATGTGCAGAACTGACAGAAATCGAATTTACTAGCAATAGTGAGGGGAAAGGGTGTGATGTGTACGACTAAGCGTACCAAGAGTGTGTGCAGTACCGATAAGGGGTCGACTGGACATATTGGTGTCACATGAATTAAAATAAATAATTGATTAATTAAATTAAGTAAGGATAAGAGCTAATTTTTAAATTATGGTGCTAATGGTATAATTTGGACTTACTCTTTAGGGTAGATTATTCATATGGGTAGATTGTGGCAGTTTACTTTTATTCGCATGTTAATAATTTTCTCGGTTAATTTAAAATACTCTATTGTGGTGTTTATCATGTATAATGCTCTTATCTAGGTTCACGTACCCTAATTGGGGAGAGTAGCTTATATTCATGCGGTGGGTTCTAACCCATTGCATTGACTAACATTTTCAGGTATTGCACTGGAGTAGCTGAATATGAGTGATTGGAGATATTTTTGGAGACACAACTGGAGTTTTATTTATATGCTTTAGTAGTTTAGATTAACTTTCCATTCCGTCGCATTTATTATGAGACTTTTTTTTTATGAATTTGGCGGGCCAATGGGTTCCACATTTGTTTACGATTTCTGTAAGATATTTATAGTTGGATCATTTCATTTGAGTTATATTTATTTGGAGTTGGATTTATTTTAGAGATTTTCATGGTGACGAATGGTTATATTTATTGGATCAATTTGATTATTATCTTGTGGAATAATTTTTAAATGTCTCATATATTTGTCACGTGCTAAGAATGATAACTTATTTAGTGACGCCCGATGTAGTTTGGCGGCGGTGGTTGGCCACCTCGCTTGTCAGATTGCGTGGGGTGCTACAGATGGTATCAGAGCATGGTCTTAGGTCTCGCAGGCTGTGAGTCCGTTTAGCTTCTACATTATCGATCTTTGATTCCCTTTGTTGATTCGTACTACTTAAAGTATTGAATCTAGCATACGTATCAGTTGTGTTTCTTGAAGATAGGGAGTTTTGTGTTAAGGATGTTGTTGGCATTGAGGTTAGAAGATTTTGGGAGACGAGATTTACTTTGGAGTTCGTTAGTGCAAATGTTAAGTATCATAAGTACCAATTCGGTGATGTGAATTGATTTAAGAACTTAAGCACTACAATGACTTTGGGAGATAGAATCAAGTGATGATTCGTGGGAGAGCGTGGTACGCCGTTATTTTCGTAGTTATATATATATATATATATATATATATATATATATATATATATATATATATATATATATATATATAGAGAGAGAGAGAGAGAGAGAGAGAGAGAGAGAGAGAGAGATTGTATATTTGCTCGTGGGGTATGTCCGTGTAGAATTGGGTGTAAGAGCACCCAATTGTGGCATTTTACGAGTAGGTATATGTGAGTCTTATTTTATTTTTGCGTGTTTACGATTCGTCGAATTTCGAGGACAAAATTCATGTGCTAGTGGGGAAGTATGTAACACCCTGTAAATTTAAACCGGTAATAATTTGATTTAAGTCAGAATTCAAAAAAATAAAAACTTTGGATTTAATGATTTTTAGCAATTTAAAATGTTACATTTTATTTATGGAAAATAGGATTATAATCGGAATTTAAATCGGGGGAAAAATCGGATTTTTATTTAAATATACACATTTTTTGTGCGAACTGACGACCTGAATAGGTCATAATCGATTCGTCTTTGAGTTAATTAAAACTCTTAATCTTTTCTAATATAAAACTAACTCGGAGTTTGACTTTTCTAAACAATTTTTCACCAAATTTTAAACCAGAAGTCTTCCATATCTTTACCACCTTTCATCTAAAAACCCCGTCCCCAAATTAAATCAAGATTCAACCCAGCTTTTGAAGGATCAAACTATGTTTTATCAAGATCTTTCAAGAACGAGTCTTTAGTGATTTTTCGAGAGGAACGCCACCATCTGATCAGAATTTTCAACCAAATTTTCTTCAGGCATAAATAATTATATTCTCTCTCTTTAGTATTATGCGTTTTGAATATCGTCTAAACCTTAATCTACATGTTTTCTTAAAATAAACTAGCAATCTCAATTAGGGGAAGTGAAATCTATAGTGGGACTGTTTTTATGAAAAATCTTAATATGGATTAAGACTCATACCTTGTGTGCTTAGGGTAGAGGTTGAATTATTATTAGTATGAGTGTAGGTTTGCATGTAGAAAACCATAGTGACTGTATTTAAATTAAAAAGGGACTTGAAAAATCACGTAAAATTATGTAGGTATAAAATAGAGAAATTTTATTGTGTGCGCCACAAACTTGCATGATGTTGAAATTATATTAGTTATATAAAATATATTATTTTAATTATGAAGATGGACTGAATGAATTAAATTAGATTTATTTGTGATCGTATGAGAAATTTGTAGAATTGTTGATAATATGTAGTATGCAAATTATTGATTTAATTATATTTGTCACCGTGGGGACGACGAGATTTTGGGTAGTTTTGCTCTCACCATTATTCTAGAAGTACTTTTTAGGTATGGGACAAGTTAGTGTAGATTTGTATGGATGAGATATTCCGAGGTGGGGCTGATTTTTGTGTCGTTATGTCGATTCGATAGCCTAGACGCGAAACTAGGAGGAGATTAATGGTAGAAATTCATCCTATATAATAGAGTAGGACGTACTTGTGTTTTGGAGATCTCTAGGTATGTGACTAGGGTTAGGTTTGAGGATTGATGCTCAATAATAGGGTGGGGCTAAAATAAAATAATGAGAACTTGTGAAAGTGATAATTAATTCCTAAGATAATAAGCGGGTATTAAAAATGGATTTGCACTGCGATTATGTGCAGGGCTGACAGAATACGGGCCGACTGGCTATAGCGACGTGGGTGTGTGCTGGTGTCACGAGGATGTGCAGCGCTGACAGAATACAGGCCGACTGACTATAGTGACGTGTCGTGCGTGGAACCTCACGAGTATGTGCAGAACTGACAGAAATTGGATTTACTAGCAATAGTAAGGGGAATGGGTGTGATGTGTAAGACTAAGCATACCAAGAGTGTGTGCAGGATCGATAAATGGTCGACTGGCCATATTGGTGTCGCATGAATTAAAATAAATAATTGATTAATTAAATTAAGGATAAGAGCTAATTTTTAAATTATGGTGCTAATGGAATAAATTGGACTTATTCTTTAGGGTAGATTATTTATATGGGTAGATTGTGGCAGTTTACTTTTATTCGCATGTTAATAATTATCTTGGTTAATTTAAAATACTCTATCGTGGTGTTTATCATATATAATGCAACTGTCTAAGTTCACGGACCCTAATTGGGGAGAGTAACTAGTATTCATGCGGTGGGCTCTTACCCATTGCGTTGACTAACATTTTCATATATAGCGCTGAATTAGCTGCATAGGAGTGATTTGAGATATTTTTTGGAGATGAAGTTGGAGTTTTAATTAGATGGTTTAGTAGTTTAGATTTAATTTCCATTTCGTCGCATTTATTATGAGAATTTTATTTTATGAATTTGGTTGGTCAATCAGTTCCACGGTTGTTTACGATTTCTATCAGATATTTATAGCTGGATCATTTCATTTAAGTTATATTTATTTTAAGTTTGATTTATTTTGGAGATTAGCATGGTGATGGATTTTAATATTTCATGAATGGTTATATTTATTGGATCAATTGGTTATTATTTTGTGGAATAATTTTTAAATGTCTCATATATCTGTCACATACTAAGAATGATAACTTATTTAGTGACCTCCGGCATAGTTTGGCGGCGGCTAGCCACCTCACTTGTCAGATTGCGCGGGATGTTACAGTATACTTACACTCATTCCAAATTTGATTGCTTAATATCACAGAATTTCAAGTTGGGGAGAAAATATTTTTGGGAGAAAATTGGTTGGATAGAGAAAAATAATTTTTGCTAAAGAGAATGCAACTGTATTTTCTGAGATAAAGAGACATGATCTTTTTCGGATATGTCTCTTTTTTTTAAATAAAACAAAGCATAGGAAACCATTCACATAATTTCGTTGCTAGTGGCAAAAGAAGAATTATTGGGGGACTCGAGTGGGTGGACAAAGGAGAAGCAAAGTATTACAGAACGTTCCATTTTTTTCTTTTCAAAAACTTTACACTACACCAAAAACCACATCTGATTCTAACAATCAATAACAATTGGGAACAAGTGGCCTAAAAGGAATTGTGAGAGCAACCCTTACGGTTAGTCCAAAAATACACATTGCTAGTTCAAATTTGTCCGGTAAAAAACAACAAAATTGCTACGCGTATAAGATAATATACACTAGTTACACCTAAAACGTCGTCGTTTAAAAAAATAATTTCTACCGCGGAACATGATGTTCCATTTAGAGTTTTGGGGAGAAAGGTTAGGCAGAACATGATGTTCCGCTTAAGCCTTTAAACATTTTGCCTCTTTAGCCCACAAGTCTCTCTTTATTAAATAATACCCCTATTTCGCCTACAATCCTTTAAACAATTTACCTATTTAGCCCATAAGACTAGCCATTATTTCTTAGTCGAAAAATTAATAATAATAATAATTGAGGCAAATAAAAAATATCCGTTGCAATATAAATTTTAAAGCCGTTGCAATACACAATGAAAATAGAGAGGTACAAAATGGAAATAGGGGTAATTGGGTGACATGCCTAGGCGGAACACTGAAGCCTTTTTTTTTTTAATTCTTTCGCGGAACATGATGTTCCGCTTAAGGGTGGGTCCCACAAAAAACCAACTAGTGCAATGCTAAATTTGTTATTTTATACGGTAGCAAATTGTAAATTTAGACATTTACGGTACCCATAACATACCTCTTTACCTCAAATATACACTTTTAGCATACCCATAAGGGTTGCTCTGAGACTCACATAAAGCTTTTGTCATTTTCTTCTTTTTCAAAGTTTACACGAACATGCTCCAATACATGCATGTTCCAACCGTAGTTTCCATAAAGTTGTTAAAATAGCATTATTTATACATATAATTTTATGTTATACTCCATTCATCCCAAATTATGAGTCCACTATTTCCTTTGGGTTGTCCCAAATTAATAGTTTACTTTCTTTTTGTAGACGATTCAAATTGCACAATAGAAAACAAGGTTTGATATTGACCATTGATTGAGTATATTATTAATTTATACCATAAAGGAATAGTAGACTCTTAATTTGGGACAAATGAAGTATATAAGAGAACTATTGTGTTGCAGTAATTTGGTATGTTGGGGCAGCATAACATCAGGGTATTGTCAAGATGGAAGATTTTTGCTAGTTAAAAGAGCAATATAGACTGCACATTTCTCTTGAGAAATGCTTATCAGGGTTAATGGGATCGCACCCCCAGCAGATGATTCCAAGAAGATCAAGTTTGAATTGGACAAGTTTTTTGGATGTCTTGTTTTTTTTGTTTTTGTTCCAATAGTATTGGCTTCTACCTATCCTTTGCTTGGATTAGATAATGTGCATATGCTTTTGTTAGAAGACTCTACGGTTGTTTGTGCTTCCTGAGATGCAATGATATCACTTCTCATTAAGAAATCAAATATTGCTTTGATTAAATTTCCAGAACTTCGTCCTTTACTTTTTGGAATAAGAATTTGGGGCTAAAACAAAGACGCGGTCATTTGCAAGTTGACACATATTATTAATGTCTCAAGTGTTTTTATCACACTAAAACAAAAGAACTATTTTGTTTGTTTGGTCGGCATTATTCTACATCATTGGAGAAGTATAAGAATTTCGGCTCAAAATCAAATCCGATGTTGTTAATTCTGATATTGTTGTAAGGTTCTTCGGACTAATTCAATTTGACAACTTATGGACGGTTTCATTTGTTTTGAGGGAAAACCAAAGACATTCTATAATTCCAAATAAGAATGTATAATAGCATTAATGGTATTTATATATGATGTCATTACAAACAATAAGCCAACATAAAAACATATTCATTGTACGAGCCAATTATTTAACTTAGAGTAAATTACACATTTGACCCCTAAACTAACAAATCAAATTTAACATCATCCTTCCAATGATTTTTATAACTAATTATGACGAAAATGATCATGTGCGATGCACATAACGTTTCTAAGGGTACATTATACATATGTAGATTAACTTATTACTGCTCTCAAACAGCCCCTTAGCATCCTCTTAGCTAACCAAACCACCCAAGCAAGCCTTTAATCAACACACCCAAACAACCCGCATCTCTCTCTATAGGGTTATACATCAAACTTGGTCCCAAAACTAGGCCACCACCTCCACCATCAAAACCCACCGAGGCATCACAAAAACCCCAAAATATCTTCGCCCCTCCATCCGCCATAACCAAATCTAAATCTCTTCGCAACCTCCTATTTGCAGATTTTGAAGGGACATACATAACGATATCATATGGTTCATCTCAGCCATTTGCATTATCAGTACACAATGAATTGCAAATGTTATGCTTACACTCCAATGAATTGCAAATGGCATGAACACAAATTTATATTAGTTACATATATTGACGTGAATACCCATTTGCATGTGACATGAACACCCATTTGCATATGCGAGCTACATATTTTGGAATTCAAGTTTAATTTTATTGCATTTATACCCTTTAATATTAATGTGAGTCCTTTTTTGCCTAAAAAAAGTCATGTGCATCGCACATGACTATTTTCCGTGAGAGTTAACTGTCAAAACTAACAGAAGTTTAAGGGAGGGTTTGCCACCAATCATAGTTGAGGGGTCATTTTGACACATCTAAATAGTTGAAGGGCTAAATGTGTAATTTACTCTTTAACTTGACTCACTGTGCATAAATTCCCCTCAGAAAAGCAAACCCCCCTGCAGCCTTGAACAAACATGGGATCACCAAATTTCTATGTATGCCTTTTTATTCTACAACTTGTCACTTCTTCATTCATCCAGGTAGCCCCAGAAAATCAAAAGCTCTTCAGAGAATATATAGGAGCTGAGGGCAAAAATGTAAAGTTCTTAGACGTACCCATTAATCCTAGGGTTGATTTCCACTTCATTCTATCCTTTGCCATTGACTACACAAATTCAACATCTCCCCGTCCCACTGATGGCAATTTTAAGGCTTATTGGGACACTGAAAACCTCAACCCTTCACAGGTTTCTTACATCAAAGCTAACCATAAGAACGTTAAGGTAGCTATGAGTCTCGCGGGTGATACAGTTAATGGTCAGTTCGTTTACTTCAACCCTGCATCCATTGATTCCTGGGTTGGTAACGCAATTCATTCAATCACAGAGATAGTGAGAGAATACAATTTGGATGGTATAGATATCGATTACGAACACTTCAATTCAAACCCCAATACCTTTGCCGAATGCATCGGACGGCTCCTGTTCTACCTGAAACAAAATAATATTGTATCATTCACATCAATAGCGCCTTATGAAGATGATTCTGTTAAGCCGTATTATTTGGCTCTCTGGAGAAAATATGGGCATCTCATAGACTATGTTAACTTTCAATTCTATGCGTACGAGGAAGGCACAACCATTTCTCAGTTTATGCAGTATTTCGAGACGCAGAGATCGAATTATGTTGGTGGAAAGATTCTAGTCAGCTTCGGGACTGACGGGAGTGGTGGGTTGTCTCCTAAAAATGGATTCTTCAACGCCAGTAGTATGCTGGCTGATCAGGGTAAGCTTCATGGTATCTTTATTTGGTCCGCTGATGATTCAAAGAAGGCTCATTTTCGTTATGAAACGGAGTCGCAAGCCCTTTTGGCCAGCATAAAATGATATCAGGTCCATATGTTGTATCAGTAATATCTTTTGTTTGTCATCACAAAGCTATCTTTCGTCCTCAGCCATGGTAGATATAGCTCGGCGTTTCCAATTTTAATAATAACTCTGTTTTCTGTGTTAGAAATTATGCAGTTTAGACTTGCAGCAACCAAAAATAATGTGTGTGTGTGAATGAGAGAGACGTAGAGAGTCGAATGTACATTATACCCCCTCTACCCAAAATTAAATTAAAAGTTCCTATTTAGAAATTTTAGCCACCCAACTTTATCGGCGCACAGATCAATAACATAAACATCAACTGCGTGCAGGTGATGTTGGACTTTCACCCAATTTTATTTCTATTTTTAGTATCGGAATTCTTAAAGCCAAAGGAGAAAACAGAAGTCTTAATTTTGTGGATGAGTCCTTCTACACCGACGCAGATTTGCGATACATTTGGTGCAACACAATGACGTGTCGCATCGGTATTGGTTAGTGCCGCTGGCGCAGACCCACATCCATATGACAATAGCCAATACTAGTGCGACACGTCACTATGTCGCACTACTCTGTATCTCAAATCTGTGTCGGCTTAGCAATTCTGTTTGTGGTGACATTGGAGTATACACTTAAAAATGTACATAACAAAGCAACCCAAATAACAGTTATAGCACATTCCATGACCTGAAAAGTCAACCAAAGAGTAAGCAAGTGCCAAGTTTTACAGATCAAGAGATCAACTAACACGAGCAATCAATTTGCAAAACACAAATACACACATGCTTGTTATCAAAGATGATTTCAAAATACCTTGGATGAAAGAGATTCTTATGGTAAAAGCGAGGGGCGGCCCTGAGAATGTGCCAAGTGAGCGATCGCACAGGCCGCCCGCTGATTTATTTGTTATTACTTATATATTAAGAGCTCATTTATTATATCAATACACATAAATTGAACCTTTCTGTAAAAAACACAAGGCCGTGAAAATTTACCATGATCTCTGCCTTTCTATGTGCAAACACACAACGTTATGAATCTCACCAAGCCTTGTAATAAATTTGAAAGTTCTGACCATGAACTTCTCGCATCAGGGTTATTACTACCAAGCCCTGTTGCAACATCACCAACTGTCTCACCACGATAGCAAAGAAAAATACAAGCAACCAGAAAGAAGTTGATCCTGGCTAATTAAACCCCCAATAAGCTAAGAAAATTCATTGAGAAATTAGTTAATAATAATTACTACAAGAACCCAGGTTAAGATTAAACTTTCAAATAAAGTAGTCGTGTGTGATTTCTTCAAAACCAAGGAGATCCACTACAATAATTTACATCTCTTGATGAAGACTGAACATGAAGCTTTAACATTGTTACTCTATATATATCACCTGACAGACTATGGTAATGGAAATTTAAACATTAGTAAAGTAGAAAATTGCTTTAAAAATCAAGTTAACCAACTGACCACCAGCACATTGTATTACATTACAACAGACTTCCTATTCTTTTCTCCTTTTTTAATTCTTCGCCAAGGCTAAAAGTATGACAGATTATGCTCAAAGCAGAGCCAGGTTCTGACAAAATGGATATGTTTTATTTAGGCAATCCATCAGTTTATAAGGAAGAGAATAAGCCTCTAGGTGATCAAGTGATGCAATTTATTTCAGTTCACATGTTTGAAGTTATTTTATCACAATAGAAAAGAGTGCCTATCCTATCAGTGAAAGTACCATCTTATCAAAGCACTCCAAACAAGAGGTCACAATGTTTACCTAAATACTCTAGAATCAATATTCAGGGTCTCAAGGCTGCCTGGTGACTACAATTCAAATGAAGTGGAAGAAATTCTCTTAAATGGGTCCACAATAGAATAGAAAATTGTGGTTTTGTGGGAGTAACCATAGTTTAATTTCACATAAATTCTGATAATCGAAGTGCATATGTTGCATTCTAATGGTATTCACTAAATAATGAAACTCTTCCTAATAGATATGGAAGTCTGTTCTATACCAAACTAGTAACGATTATTTTTAGCACCTAACAATCAAATACAATTACAAAAATGGGGTCAATCGCATCATTTCTAATTCTATCCGTGATGTGCTACTTTCCAATCTGTACAAACATTTCAACACAAAGTTCATATTCAAGTTTGCACTAATAATTCAACAACGGAAAAAACATATCATTAAGAATAATATGTTGGCATACAAATCAACAATAGAGTCCCCTGAGATTACAAGGGGGAAAACACCACCACAATATTTCCTAAAAAGATCACCATTGTTCCAAAACCTAAAAAAAAAAAAAATCCTATAAACAACAGCAGCAACAATAATCCAAGTTCCTGCAATTATGCATCAGCTTCAATTTTCCTCTTCTTCTTCTTTTTCTTGGAACCACTCGAATCAACTAAATCCTCAATCTTCTTCTTCCTCTTCATTTCTTTCTTCTCTCTCTTTTCTTTCCGATCTTCAAATTCTTCTATTTGACGAGGCTTTTCATGATTCTGGTGTTTGTTCTCAAGTTGTTGATGTTTTTTGTGTTTGCGATCGGAGTGAGAGGGTTTGAGGTCTTTGTGAAGCTGAATCAACTCGGCGAAAGAAAGGGAAGAGCGTCGGAGATATGTGTAGACGGCTTTTGAAGCTCCGTTTTCGACTGAGACAAAATTGGAGAGGATTTTGGATGCTTTTGAGAGATGGATTGGTTTCGATGATACAACTTTGCCGCAAATTGACTTCATTTCACTGGAAGATTTTTAGGGTTTTTGACAAGGAAGGCTTGGGGTCGGTCGTGTAGTATTGATTGATATAAGTTTAGGGTTTGGGGTTTTACTCGAGCGCGGCCCTTTTGATTCTCTGTTTTTTTTCCTTTTTTTTTTGGCATTTACGTTGAGATTCTATTAGACGTTCTTATATACATTCTAGTCACATCATGTTTTTCTCTTACATATAAGTCCTATTCCTAATTTTTTGGAACTTTTTTCCAATTTTACCCTTTTAAAACCAACAATCCGTAACTTCCTTAAGGAAGTTACATAAGTGGTTGAACTTTTTTTTTTAATCTTCAAATGATCATAACTTTTGATTCACAAATCCGTTTTTCACAAAATTACTATTTTTGAAATCTGCTCGACGAGATCTATCAAACAAGATCCATGAAGGCTATAAAATTCCAAAGAAAAAAATTTACACAAACAGTAAACTTTACTGTATGCACTAGAATATAAAATAGTTTTATATATTTGACATTTTCACAAACAGATAGTAACATTTACTGTGCTAATACTACACAGTCTATATATATATATATATATATATATATATATATATATATATATATATATATATATACGGTGGATCAAAACCCTTTTTTTTCAAAATTACCTTATATTTGAAGGTTCGCGCTAGCGGTATCCAATCCTTACCACCATTATTGGAGCTTCAACGACCTTCGTCAGAGCTCCGATTTGGGGTGGGTAAGGGTGACATGTGGTGCCGCTGACGCGGACCTTTGAAAATAAGAGACTTTTGAATAAATGGGCTTTGGATCCATCGAAGTATCATGGGGGGCCGCTGGCGTGGACCTTTGAAAATAAGATTGGATAAATGGGATCGGGATCATCTGGAGCGCCAATTTGGGGTGAATAGGGGTGACACAAAACTTTAAAAATAGGAGCATATTGGATATATATTGGATATATATATATATATATATATATATATATATAGTTTGTAAAAATGTCATAGATATTAAACTTTGTTGTATACACCATAAAATGAAATAGTTTTATATTTCTGACATTTTCACAAACAATAACATTTACTGTGATAATATATTTATGAAATAGTTTTATATATATAACGTTTTCACAAACAGTAACATTTACTGAGTTAATATTACACAATATATATAACATTTTCACAAACAGTAACATTTGCTGAGTTAATATATATATATATATATATATATACACACGGTAGATCCAAACCTCTTTTTTTTTAAATTACCATATTTTTAAAGGTTTACGCTAGCGACATTCAATCCCCACCACTACCCACCCCAATTGTCGAAGCTTCAACGACTGTCATCAGAGCTATGATTTAGGTGGGTAGTAGTGGCATAGGGTGCCGCTGGCGCGGACCTCTGAAATTAAAAGAATATTAGATAAATGGAGTTTGGATCCACTGGCGCTCCGATTTGGGGTGAGTAGGGGTGACAGTGGGTTAGGTTTATATCTATAACATTTTTACAAACGTTAACATTTATTGTGTTATAACACAGTGTATATATATATATATATATATATATATATATATATATATATATATATATATATATATATATATATATACATATATATATACGGTGGATCCAAACCTCTGTTTTCTGATATTATCTTATTTTTAACGGCCCGCGCTAGCGGTATCTAATCCTGACCACCACCGACCCCAATTGTCAGAGCTCCAACAACCTTCATCAGAGTTCTGATTTGGGGTGACATAGAGTGCCGCTGGCGCGGATCTTAGGAAATAAGGGAATATTGGATAAATGGGGTTTGGATACACCGGCGCTCCAATTTGAGGTGGGTAGGGGTAGCATTGGATTAGGTTTATATCTGTAATATTTTCACAAATAATAAATGTTATTGTTTGTGAAAATGTTACATCGGCATCCCATGCCACCTCAAATCAGAGCTCTGATGAAGGTTGTTGTAGCTCCGATAAAGGGGGTGGGGATTGGATGCCGCTGGCGCGGACCGTTAAAAATAAGATAATATCAGAAAAAAGAGGTTTGAATATATATATATATATATATATATATATATATATATATATATATATATATATATATATATATATATATACTGTGTTATATGAACACAGTAAATGTTAATGCTTGTGAAAATGTTATAGATATAAACCTAACTCAATGCCACCCCTACTCACCCCAAATCGGAGCTTCGGTGGATCCAAACCCCATTTAGCTAATATTCTCTTAATTTCAGAGGTTCGTACCAGCGGCACCCTATGCCTCTACTACCAACCCAAATCATAGCTCTGATGAAAGTCGTTGAAGCTCCGACAATGGGGGTGGGTAGTAGTGGGGATTGAATGTCGCTAGCGTAAACATTTAAAAATATGGTAATTTTGAAAAAAAAATAGTGGTTTGGATCTACCGTGTGTGTGTGTGTGTGTGTCTCTCTCTCTCTCTCTCTCTCTCTCTCTCTCTTTATATATATATATATTATGTAATATTAACTCTGTAAATGTTACTGTTTGTGAAAATGTTATATATATAAAACTATTTCATAAATATATTATCACAGTAAATGTTATTGTTTGTGAAAATGTCACAGATATAAAACTATTTCATTTTCTGGTGTATACAATAAAGTTTAATATCTATGACATTTTTACAAATTATATATATATATCGAATATGCTCCTATTTTTAAAGTTTTGTGCCACCCCTATTCACCCCAAATTGGCGCTCCAAATGATCCCGATCCCATTTATCCAATCTTATTTTCAAAGGTCCGCGCCAGCGGCACCCCATGATACTCCGGTGGATCCAAAGCCCATTTATTCAAAAGTCTCTTATTTTCAAAGGTCCGCGCCAGCGGCACCACATGCCACCCTTACCCACCCCAAATCGGAGCTCTGACGAAGGTCGTTGAAGCTCCAACAATGGTGGAAAGGATTGGATGCCGTTAGCGCGAACCTTTAAATATAAGGTATTTTTGAAAAAAGAGGGTTTGGATCCACCGGATGTGTATATATATATATATATATATATACTGTGTAGTATTACCACAGTAAATGTTACTGTCTGTTTGTGAAATGTCACATATATAAAACTATTTCATATTCTAGTGCATACAGTAAAGTTTACTGTTTGTGTAAAAAAAATTATTTGGATTTTTATAGTCTTCATGGATCTTGTTTGATAGATCTCGTCGAGCAGATTTCAAAAATAGTAATTTTGCGAAAAACGGATTTGTGAATCAAAAGTTATGATCATTTAAAGATTAAAAAAAAAAAGTCCAACCACTTATGTAACTTCCTCAAGGAAGCTACGGATGGTTGGTTTTAAAAGGGTAAAATTGTGAATTTTTTTTCTAAAAAGTTGGAATAGGACCTATGAGATTATTAAAAAGTCAATAGGACTTATAAGCTTGTTGACCCGATAAATGGGACCTAGATATAATTACCCCTTTTTTTTGTCTGTAGAAAGATCATTTTACACACGGTGAGAGATCTTTGGGTACGGTTGCCCAAGGGACACATTTTTTGCAGAAGTAAAATTTAGGTATTGACCCTCATTAGTTATATTGTTTGGAGATTGACCTCCAAAAAAAAAATAATACACCATTGGCTCCCAATTTCAAACGGATTCCGTCAAAAAAAATTTAACCGTTAGTTATTTGCTAAATTACTGTACTACCCTTAGTGAAAAATAAAAAGGAAAAAAAATAGATTATATACTTTTAGAACTTAAAATAATATTGATTATGGATATAGGACAACAAACATTTCGTTTTCATTTTTAGTCCCTATTTTCAAATAAAAGGGACACGTGGCATGCTGTAATTGGTTTACGTTTTATGAATATGGGTCCGTGCCAGCGGCTTTATTAAAAAATAGGGACTAAAAATATAAATAAAATGTTTGTTGTCCTATATCCAAAATACATATTACAATAGGTCCTAAATTTACAAAGCCCCCCCCACACACACACAAAAAAAAAAAAACTCTCACCACCCCTAACTCCCATAAACGTTCAAAAGTTCTTACTAAAGCCACATGACTTTTCTTTGCCATGGAAGTAGGCATGGCATACATGCATGAAATGACAATACGACACTCTGATGGAAAAGAGAACATCAAGATTGTAACAACTCGCGTATTTCAAGACCAAAGGTGATCAAGACCAAATATTATAATATAAAAATTGCAATAATTTAAAATATGATCAACTATTCTATAGTCCCCAATAAAAATACATATTTTGTAAACACACACACATATTTTTAATTTAATCCATTTAGTCCCTCAAACACCCATCTACTTAATATTCTCTTATTTTTAAAAGTCCCCCCTCCCACTGTCGGACCTCCGACGACTATCAAATATTCTCTTAATTTTAAAGGTTCGCGCTAGCGGCATCTTCTCCATCCCCCCATCCCTCCTCTAGTGAGGGCTGTCGGAGCTCCGACGGTCTCGTCGAATCTCTGGTGGTGTCGTCCGAGCTACGATGAGGGTAGTCGGAGCTCCGATAGTGGGGTGAGAGGGTAAATGAGTTTGTGTGTGTCCTTGTTTTGAGTATTTTTATGTGGTGAGGGGCTTTGGGAAATAAAATAAAAGGTTTGGACTAATCATGTATTAATATTTATTTAAGGGACTAAATGGGTTAAAGCCCTCTAAAATATCATTCTTAGCATGTGACAGGAATGTGAGACATTTAAATTTTTGAACAATAAGATGCGAGAAATAATAATATGAATGATCATCAAATATAAAGTCTAACTACAACATCCTTCAATAATCCAAAAATATACAAAAGTCTCAAAACAATATCCCAAATACAATTGTGGATTCACAAGCAACTCAAAAATTCAGAAGTTGTCTCATATAAAATACACAACTAAAATAAAACTAAAACATACATAAAATAAATCTCCAAAGTCCAATCTGCTCTCCACAAGATCCAATCCGCTCGTAAGATCTCAAACCTAACCTAAGATGTTAGTCAACGCAATGGGTGAGCGCCCACTACACAAATACTAGATATGTCACCCCCAAAGGGTAACATAACTCAACCAATAGTATCAAATGAAATAAATATCAAAATGGAGTCTTTTATATGACATTAACGATTAAATTCAATATCTTTATTAATGTTCATCGGATATTATAACATAGATATTTGAATAATAATAGGGTTTATCAATGTTTCATAATATCAAGAGTATAAAGAACAATCTAGTTACTAAGTGGGGTTTAACAACTACCATATAATATCGGACATTCACAAACATCTACTCATGCATTAATATTATGGGGTGCAAACCGATACGACCAAAATCACTACAGCCCAAGTGTGCCCAACCCGAAACCGAGAAGCGTATCACTAAAGTCAAGATTAATGTCATAAGAGATAAGCATAGAGAGCTCAATATTTTTATCTACAATCTCGGATGAGATTAACATAAATCAATAAATAAGCTAACCCACTGCTAAAAGAAGTTCAACATAACTCAATCACCTCTATCACTATAAATAGAACCCTCACCCCAGTGCAAAGGGGCATATAACTGTGACACCTCGCCTAATTAATTATCGGATGATCAGTTCTTAATTAATTAATTTCAGAATATCAAGTTGGTTCATGTAATGCATCACTGTCGAAAACTCAAATTTTAATTTAATAAAAACTGACCACCTAATATTTAAAAAGGTTGGTATCAAATTTTATCTTGTTATTAACCATCATCATTAAAGAGTAATATCTAAACATCACCATACATCACAATAGTATAAGGTAAGAACTAACTGAAGTAAAATAAGGAATTGGAGTAAACACATCCAGTCAAAATCCCATACAATAATCCAATAACTTGACATAAAAGTCTAATGATAGAATAAAAATAACTCGAAATCTCTTAATGTAAAATAGGAGGGACGACATGTCCAACTGAAATAAAAGAGTGATAGATACTTGTGTTTTTTTGTGGGCTTGACTCTATTTACATGAATGTTATATTTGCTTATGTTTCCCCCCATATCTGCATGTTCCCCTTTCTCATATGTATCCCATGCTTATGCTTATGTTCACACACTTGTAGAAAATTCTCCATGTACACTTCACACCACGTATATCCATGTACACTTCACACCTAGGATCACATGTATATCCCCATGTTGCACGCATCACCCATCCATACTTGGTGTACCTTTTGGGGCACTTATACTTTGCTCCCTGTTTGGCATAATCAAGAAAGGAATTCTCATCATAAGATACCAATAAGAGAATCATGCATGATTCACACGACATCACCAAAGAGCATTGATATTGACCAAAATTTACCCAGTAACTGGAGGGTCACTTCGTGATGGGCGCTGGTCCGTCAGGTCGCAGTTAGCCTAAGCGATATGACTCTCACCTTCCATTGGCCAAGTACCTTCGACGTATATCGAATGGTTCCCCTACATCGTACCGCTTGACCGAAGTCATGACGGGAGGTATATCGTAGGGAATTCGTTCACGTACGTCGAGTATATCGAATTCGCTCTCGCACGTACCGTCCCCACGAGGTATATGGTGAGGCAATTCACGTACACTCAGATATATTAAATGGCTTGTCCACACGTACCAATTGCCCGCAAGAGCAAGACGTATATCATGGAAGTAACGCCAAAGGGGGGAACCCATGCCGATTCACCCAACCAACTGCATACCCGCATATAGGTGTCAAACCTAGGACATGCACTTTAGATTGCCGATTTCAACTCGAAACTCTGTCGAAATTTTGGGTCGATCCGCCGCCCAATTTTTGCGCATTTTTAAAACGGTACCCTGTCCGTGAGCCTGGTTACAAGTTCAAACCGTAGTTTTGCATATATTAAGACCCCCACTTTTCCAAGCTCGGGTCTTGTCCGGCATTGCATTTAGGAGAATTAAATACAAGTGAAAACATAATAATCATAATAATCATGCTGAGTTCCGTCTCCAAAAAACGTTTCTCCCTTCTTTATCAAAAAAATCCAAAAACATTTCTCCCTTCTTTATCAAAAATCCAAAAATATTTCTCCCTTCTTTATCGAAAATCCAAAAATAGTTCTTCCTTTTTTCTCAAAAATAAATCTCATACTACGCCTCCTCAGGTCGATCGCAAGCCCTTGGCCTGGCTCCCTATTGGCTTCGGTCTTCAGTCAAATCACCCTGGAGTTTTATCTGTTCTTCTACTACTTCTTTCGAGTCTGGAATCCTTCCATCTTCCATGGAGAATACAGATCAAGCACCAGTCATACATCCGGATCTGACGACAGTCTTAGCTCAACTCGTGTCCAAGATTGACAACCTCCAAACCGAGGTTCGAGAGATGCAACGAAACCAAGTTCCTATTCCTCAAGAGCCCGAGGCCCTGTTCCCTCGTGCTATGGGTCCTCCCGAGCCTATCTGGGTTTCGGAAGAATATCAGCACGCTCCACATGCCCCTCCTGCCAATGGGCCACCGCCTGCCCAGCTTTTAATGCCAAACATTGGCCAGCCTATGTCTAACCTGCCTGTGGTCGTTGATCCAAAGGAGGAGGGCTTGATAAATTTAAAGAGGATCTCAAGATGCTCACCAAGAAGTTTGACCAAGTCAGGATCTCTGGGAATTACATGGACTACACCCACATGTCTCCTTATCCTAAAGCAAAGTTACCTGAGAAGTTCAAGATGCCAAATATCGAGAAGTTTGGAGGGAGTGGACCCCCAATTGTTCATCTTCGCAGTTATCATCGTTCCATGACTCTACTAGGGGCTTCTGAAGAAGTGATGGCCCAATTATTTCATCAAACTTTGAAGGATAGTGCCCTCCGATGGTTTTTATCTCTTGAGGAATCTAAAATCCGTAGCTGGGAGGATGTAGCCCGAGAATTCATATCACAGTACAAATACAACGAAGAGCTTGAGGTCACCCGTTGTGATTTAGAGCTGCTCAAACAGTATCCTGGAGAATCAGTTAGTAACTTCATAACTCGATGGAGAGAGCAAGCAGCTACCATGACCAATCGACCATCCGAAGAAGAACAGGTCAGCATAGTGAAGAAAAACTTCTTGCCCCATGTTCGAGCAACGATGGGAGGACAATACTATCCCCACTTTCGAGCTCTCAGAGAGGCTGGAGAGGAAATCGAGGAAAGCCTCGTTAAAACAGAGGTTGAACCAAAGAAGGTGTCCGGACAGTTCACCCCTAGAAAGTATGACAAGCCTGCCAGTGCTACCGTTTCGACCATCAACAACATCTCTCAACCAACCACATCATGGGCACCAAAAAGCCGCCCTGCCCCCATCCGAAGGGAATACACTGAGCTTCATGCTCCCCTCTCTAAAGTTTACCAAGCCCTGTTAAGCCGAAACCTCATCAAACCCTTGGATCCCCGTCCATTGCCAAATCTACTCCCAAGAAACTTCAAGGCCGATGCTCATTGGGCCTTTCACCAAACTGCTGGTCATACTACCGACCAATGCTTCCACCTTCGGAACGTAATCCAAGATCTCTGATGAGTGCATTATTTTGTATGAATTATGCCCAAATCTAGGCCTTGTTAGACCCATTGTATCTTAAATAATGAGTTTTTAGAGTCGTTTTCGAAAAATAAAAGAAAAATGCAGGTTTGAATAAAATCCGAGTTAAAAAATACAATTTTAATAACTCCGGGGGTAAAATTGTAATTTCAAAAACTTTATGGGCCTGAAAATAATTTTTAAATGTTTATCTAGGCAAAATAAAGTTCCCTCTGAAATTTGGTTGAATTTGGAGTTAAAATGAAAAAGTTATGAATTCCGGGGTCAAAAATATAAATAAGGGTAAATTCATAATTTTCTAAACTTTCTGGGGCTGAAATTGAATTAATATAAGTTATTTTATATTTTTGCAGGTACCCCTGAAGTTTGGTGAAGATCCGAGGTGATTTAGTGAAGATATGAAGATTGTGGGAATAATTTAAAGAAGTACAAAGTTAAGGGGCCAAAGTGGAAGAGTGCAATTTCTGGAAATGGGAATGGGTTATGTATTATTGAAGCAGCTATTATTACAAGAACGGTGCTTGGTTCAGTGGTCTCGCGCGCGCCTAGAAGGAGAAGGTCAGGGGTTCGATTCTTCCCCCTGACCTTAATTTTTTGGTAAAAAATTCACAAGCCCAAATTGCACCCAAACGCAGCCTTAAAGAGATAAGGTTTGACAGCTTCTTAGTCCGAAAATCAAGGAATTTGGAACTGAACATTACGTGATTTTCAAGATATTCCGTGGGACTCTTTTTTTTGGTTGATTTTTAGGAATTTATAATTCATATAAATCAATTAAAAGGGTGTTTTACACCAACTAAAATACCCTAATTCTAAGCCTATAAATAGGACCCTTGGGTTCATTATTTTGGGGGGTGATAGAGAGAGCTTTAGAGAGGGCCAATAATTATTTTGTGGGTGGAATTTTTGTCAAGATTATTTGTGACACATCAATTGTAAGTTTGTTTATTTAATGAAATTGAGTATTCATTCTTGCAATTTTATTATGTCTACAATTATGCTAGCTTAATTTCCTCACTAGGACTAGGTGAAATTTATCATGTGTGATTAATATTGTGTGTGATTTAATTTCGTCTTTATTTCCCGATATGTGCTAAACGTTTTAAAAATTCGGTATTCATTTAAAACGACACGAGAGTGTGTTTTAAACCTTCGGCATTATTTGAAAATAATCATTTTTATATTTTAAGTATGAGTACTTTTTGATGGGTTATACTTTTATTAAATTGATTGATAGCCCATGCTTAAAGACTATATTTTAAAATTTAAAAGTGAACTTTTTAAGGGAATAGGGATTTTAGGCGTCTAAATTTAGAGACGTTAAATTTTATTTTGGACTTCTCACGTATTATTTTTCCGAATTAAATACGACGAGAGCCGGTTTAATTTGAGTTATAAAATCGGGAATGACGAATTTAAATTATTGCACAGTGTTAGTTTAACGTGATAAATGGATCCAATGTCCTAGTTTTCACGCTACCTTGATTATATCTCTCGTACTCCTATTTCTTGTTTGTGTTGCTTAGTTTATTAACACATCTCATCTCCAACCCAATTTAGTCTAGTTGGACAGTCACAATTAATTTTAAAGAAAAAAAATTGATAAATCTCTGTGGGTTCGACCCGTACTTACACTCGCTATTCTATAATAGCCCGTGCACTTGCGGTATTTTATAAAATTGACAACAAGTTTTTGGCGCCGTTGCCGGGGATTTGTTCGGTTTTTTTTTTAAAAAAAGGTTGTGATTTTCGGACTAGTTTTTTTTTTTTTTTAATTTTCGCATCTTTGTTAGTAAAAATTCATTAAAAAAAAAAAAGTAAAAATTTCTGGAAAAAAAAAAAAAATTGTTTCCTAAGTGTTTTTTTTTCTTGTTAAATACACCACTAGCGCGTGTGTCGTTTTTTTTCCCTCTCTTTTCCTAATTTTTTTTTTTTTTTGCATGTGTCGCATTTTACGTTTGGTGTAGTTTCTTTTTTTTTTTTTTTTTTCAGGAGCATATTAAAAAAAAAAAAGTGACGAAAAATTCGAAAAAGTGTCCAACAGTGCTTGAACGCGAAGAAAAAAATTGTGCAATCTTGCCACGGGCACAAGGAACTCTCGGGGACGACTGAAACGTAGGCGGCGTTCCCCTCCGATCGACGTCAAGTTAAACTTCGGCCCGACGTAAACAAGTGACTGTAAAAAGTCCACGCCGGAGGTACACTTTTTTTTTGGGTGCTCCTACGTGGTTTGATTTCGCATTTAATTTAGCACATTGCATAAATTGACTTAAGGGCAAAACCCGTGTGAAAGATAAGGTGGGGATTTCATCACCTCTCCTTGGCCCGAAAATCACAAATTATCCAAGAATTTGCATATCCCTAGCCATCACATTTAATTTAAAATCAATTAGACATTGGCCTTAGGATATCACATAGCTCATAGGAAACCTCTTAACAAGGCTAGAGTTAAAAGCTACTCCAACGCGAACTTGTCAAATCAATTCCGTTTCACCTTGTCTAGGATTGGTGGTTTTTAATGTGTCTTCGTACCGACCACCTACCTGGAGGAAAAAACGGGTTTTGAGGCGATAACCGTAGTTGGCCGTCTTTTAAATTCTCCCTTGTCAAAGAGTAGGAGCTGTCTAATTAGGGAGATTAATTTGGAGACCCTTGTTGTCGTCGATTAATCTCGGGAAAACTAGATTTTAAAATTGAAATTCCCCTCACCTAAATTAGATAATTCAATTTGTTGTGTGTTAGCTAGGAATTACGTGGTTTGAGTCAAATATTATTTTTCATCACATAAAAAAAAAAAAAAAAATCGAGTGAGCTGAGTGCATGCGAAGTTGGTTTCGAAATCATACCGGTCGTTTGTCAAGTGTGGAGTCTAGCATTCCCGATACCTACGTAGGTAGATTTTCGATATTCACCGGGATGGGAGACGAGTTAGCACCACGTGCCCTTAAAGACTACCTTTATCCAACTAGGTCTAGTCAGCGTTCATGCATACTTATCCCCGATCACAATGCAAATAATTTCCAATTCCATTCGGGAACAATCCAACTGTTGCCCGTGTTTCGGGGTACTGAAAAAGAGGATCCGTACCTTCACGTGCGTGAATTCGAGGAGATATGTGGGACCATTAAGTACCAACAACTCTCCGATGAGATTGTTAAGCTTAAATTGTTCCCGTTCTCGTTGAAAGACAAAGCTAAGAGTTGGTTTAACTCGTTAAAACCTGAATCCATCACCACTTGGAACCAAATGAGTGTCACCTTCCTACAACAATTCTTTCCTAACCAAAAGACGGCGTCGATACGTCACGCCATCAACACATTTAGCCAAAAGGAGGGAGAAGCATTGTGGATGTATTTGGAGCGATTCAAGGACTTGCTGCTGCAATGTCCACACCATGGGATTGAGATGGGACGCCAAGTCCAAATTTTATATGAGGGGTTCGATTGTAATACCCGAACTATGCTCGAGTCACTATGTAATGGTGATTTTACCGAGAAGAGTGAGGTCGATGCGTGGGCATTTCTAGAAGCCATAGCCAAAAAGTCCCAGCGATGGGCACCCAATAGAGAATCTAGATCCACCACCTCCAATGAGGGGTTCGCTCACCAAGTCGAACAAAGTTATGATTTAAATGCCAAAGTGGCCAAATTGGCCCGACGTTTAGAAGCTTTAGAGACAAGCAATGAGGGAAATCGAACCGCATCTGCGGCCATTCAACATGTAGGTTCCCCTATGTGTATACTTTGTGATGCATTCGACCACTTAGTCGAGAATTGCCCTGCCCTTCCGGCCCACAAGGCACTCACCGAGCAAGCCAATGCCCTCTACCAAAATAGGCCAAAGTATGACCCATATTCCAATACATACAATTCGGGATGGCGAGACCACCCCAATCTTTCATGGTCCAAGGGTCAATACCAAGGAAGTGGAGGTCAATCTTCCGATAACCCACCCCCGGGTTTCCAAAAGAATGCCACTGCACTCTCGAATCCCTCATCCCAAAAGATTCAATCTTTAGAGGATTAGATGAACCTTCTTGCCCAAAGTACCCTTCAATTCCAGCAAACCACGCAAAATGTCCTCCAATCTACCCAGCAAAGCATGCACGCAAATACGCAAGCCATTACCAAACTCGAGGTCCAAATGAGCCAACTAGCTAATGCATTGAGTGAGAGGAATAAGGGAACATTCCCAAGTCAGCCCGAACCCAATCCAAAGGGTAACATGCCAAGGGGTCAATTTCTTATTCAAGGCGACACGAGCGCATCACACCCCCAAGAGCATGCAAAAGCCATCATCACGCTTAGGTCTGGCAAGGAAGTAGAGACAAACATTTCACCACCTATCGAGAGTGAATCCGAGAAAGGTAAGGCAAAGGAAGATCCACCCGTGTCTCCAACTTCATCCTCACATTTACCTTCCGAGCCATCTGTAGAGACCTATGTACCAAAAGCTCCATTTCCACAGCGTTTGGTGCCACAAAAGAAAAAGGCACAAGTTGATAAGATGTTGGAAGTATTCAAGCAAGTACAAATCAATATCCCACTGCTTGATGCTATTCAACAAGTCCCATCCTATGCGAAATTTCTAAAGGACCTTTGTACCTTCAAGAGAAGCACCAACGTACCCAAGAAAGCTTTTCTCGCCGAGCAAGCAAGCTCGATCATTTCATATCGAACTCCCATCAAGTATAAGGATCCCGGTACTCCGACGATCTCTATAAAGATAGGGGAGTACCTCATCGAGAAGGCACTTCTAGATTTAGGAGCAAGCGTGAATCTTCTGTCGTACACCGTATACGAGAAACTAGGTTTGGGGGAGTTGAAACCGACTAGGATTACCTTGTCCTTAGCCGATCGTTCTGTGAAAATCCCGAGAGGTATTGTTGAGGACGTCCTAATTAAAGTGGGTGACTTTATATTTCCTGTCGACTTTGTTGTCTTGGACACCCAACAAGTGCAAAATCCTATTGCAAAAATCCCTGTTATTTTGGGTCGTCCTTTCCTCGCCACATCTGATGCCGTCATTAGGTGTCGAAGCGGCCAATTGAACCTATCCTTTGGGAACATGACTATGGACCTTAATGTGTTCAATTTGGCCAAACAACCACCTGATGACGATGAACCCGTGGATGTCGACATGATTGATAGTATTGTTCAAGAGACTTTCGAGCAAACTTATAATGACGACCCTTTAGCTTCTTGTCTTGCTTTTTTTGGGTCTGAATTTGATGTCGAACAGTCCATCGAAGAAGTCAATGCCCTCCTCGACTCTTCCCCTATCATGGAAGTAGGAAATTGGAAGTCTACACCCGAGCCCCTCTCACTTTCCTCATCACATATTCCACCCTCGATTGAGAAAGCTCCCGAGCTTGAATTGAAGCTATTGCCTGAAACGCTCAAGTATAGGTTCTTAGGACCTTCTGAATCCTTACCTGTTATCATCGCGTCTGACTTAGACAAAGAACAGGAAGATAAATTGTTGCGTGTTCTCAACGAACACAAGGAAGCCATAGGATGGACCATAGCCGACATTAAGGGGATAAGTCCCTCAGTGTGCATGCATAGGATACACTTAGAAGACAATGCTAAAAATTCCCGTGAAGCACAACGTAGATTTAATCCCAATATGAAAGAGGTCGTCCGAGACGAGGTGCTAAAATTGCTCGATGCGGGTATCATTTACCCCATCTCTGATAGCCAATGGGTCAGTCCCGTTCAAGTGGTCCCTAAGAAATCTGGTGTTACGGTGGTGAAAAATAACGATGATGAGTTAGTACCCACAAGGATTCAAACCGGTTGGCGAGTGTGTATTGATTATAGGAAGTTGAACGCTGTTACAAGGAAGGATCACTTTCCCCTTCCTTTCATAGACCAAATGCTAGAGAGATTATCCGGCTATCCATATTACTGTTTTCTCGACGGTTACTCCGGATACAATCAAATTCCCATCGCTCCTGAGGATCAAGAGAAAACCACCTTCACTTGTCCATTTGGTACTTTTGCCTACCGACGCATGCCCTTTGGGTTATGCAATGCACCCGCCACCTTTCAGCGGTGCATGATGAGTATCTTTTCGGATATGGTGGAGCGGTTTCTCGAAGTCTTTATGGATGATTTTTCTGTATTTGGGTCTAGTTTTGATGAGTGCCTCCATCACCTCACCCTCGTTCTGAAGAGGTGTAAGGAAAAGAACCTTGTGCTTAATTGGGAGAAGTGTCACTTTATGGTCAAACAAGGCATAGTGCTAGGTCACATCATTTCTGAAAAGGGTATCGAGGTAGATAAAGCTAAAATAGATCTCATTGCTAATCTCCCACCCCCTAAAACTGTGCGTGAAGTTCGATCATTCTTAGGACACGCCGGTTTTTATCGGAGATTTATTAAGGATTTTAGCAAAATCTCTCGACCCTTGTGCAATCTTCTTGCCAAGGACACACCCTTCGATTTCACTAACGAATGCGTTCATGCCTTTGAAAGGCTAAAGACAGAATTGACCTCTGCACCTATTATGAGATCTCCCGACTGGAATCAGCCGTTTGAGATCATGTGTGACGCTTCCGACTATGCCATAGGTGCGGTTCTAGGTCAGCGTAATGAGAAACTTCCTCACGTTATCTATTATGCCAGTAGAACTCTTAATGATGCCCAATTGAACTATTCCACGACTGAAAAAGAGTTTCTCGCTGTTGTTTTTGCTCTTGAGAAGTTTAGGTCTTACTTGATAGGATCCAAAGTTGTCATTTTCACCGATCACTCGGCCCTGCGATACCTTTTGTCTAAAAAGGATGCTAAGGCTCGTCTCATTAGGTGGGTCCTATTACTGCAAGAGTTTGACCTTGAAATTCGGGATAAGAAAGGGTGTGAGAATGTAGTGGCGGATCATTTGTCTAGGTTAACCAATGAATCTTTCGATAACCTGCTGCCACTAAATGAGTCCTTTCCCGATGAGCAACTGATGCTTATTTCTCAGCTTCCATGGTTCGCCGATATTGTGAACTATCTTGTGACAGGTGAAATGCCACTGCATTGGTCTAAGCAAGATTGTTCCAAATTTTTAAAGGAAGTCAAACATTTCTTTTGGGATGACCCGTATCTTTTCAAGTATTGTCCTGATCAAATCATTCGAAAGTGTGTCCCCGATCACGAGATTCAAAGCGTAATCTCTTTCTGCCATGACCAAGCCTGTGGAGGTCATTTCAGTGCTAAAAGACCGCTGCAAAAATCTTGCAGTGTGGATTCTATTGGCCCACCATTTTTCGTGACTCGAATGATTACAGTAGGAGTTGTGACCGTTGCCAACGGTTAGGAAAGATCACACGTAGGAATATGATGCCCTTAAATCCCATTCTGATTATCGAGGTTTTTGACTGTTGGAGCATTGATTTTATGGGTCCATTTCCAAATTCCTACGGAAATCTCTACATTCTTTTGGCAGTTGATTATGTGTCTAAGTGGGTAGAAGCCATACCATGTAGGACGAATGATCGCCACGTGGTGGTCAAATTCATTCGAGAAAATATTTTCTCCCGTTTCGGCACGCCTCGAGCCATCATTAGTGATCAGGGAACCCATTTCTGTAATCGATCCTTCGAAAGTCTTATGAAAAAGTACTCGGTCACGCACAAAGTAGGGTGTTCTTATCACCCTCAAACCAGTGGTCAAGTTGAAGTTTCCAATAGGCAAATCAAGCAAATCATCGAGAAGACAGTGAATCCAAACCGAAAGGATTGGTCCTTAAGGTTATTGGATGCATTGTGGGCTTATCGCACTGCCTACAAAACACCACTTGGTATGTCCCCGTATAGGCTTGTCTATGGAAAAGCCTGTCACCTTCCGGTAGAGTTAGAACACAAGGCCTATTGGGCCATTAAGACTTTCAATTTCGATTTACCTGCTGCGGGAGAGGTCCGAAAACTACAACTTAATGAGTTGGAAGAGATTAGGAATGATGCGTACGAAAATGCAAAATTGTATAAAGAGAAAATGAAAATGTTCCATGACAAGTCCATCCTACGGAAGTCATTCGAGCCTGGACAGAAAGTTCTCTTGTACAATTCTAGATTGCATCTCTTTCCCGGTAAGTTGAGGTCTAGATGGTCCGGTCCCTTTATTGTTAGGACAGTCTACCCACATGGGGCGGTTGAAATAGAGAATCCCAAAAATGGTGAAATTTTTAAAGTTAATGGTCAAAGGTTGAAGCCATATCTGGAATTGAGAGATCGGGAAGTGGAGGATATTCTCCTCCAAGACCCTGTATACCACGAGTGAACATGAAATTGGGTCATTGTTGTTGTATCATACTTTTTGTTTTACAGGAATTGTGCGTTGGAAAAAGTCCCTCATTATGGTAAGATCTTTCATATCTTTCCCACCTTTTAAATTTGTGTCGTGAACATTGAGGACAATGTAGAAATTAGGTTTGGGGGTATTGAGGTCATTTTTCTCCGCTTTGTAAAACAAAAAATCAAAAATCCAAAATCCAAAAAGATTTTCAATATAATTGAGTTTTGAAACAATTTCTTAATATAGAATTAATTCATGGATCTCTCATCTTATGAAATTTTTACACATTAGCCATTAATATGATTGACAATGGATATTGAGGCGAAAGTTAATATGCTTAACGAATAAATGTGGAGATTTTAACCCGATGAGATTTTGTGCCATTCATCATTTTCGAGAGATTTAAATCAATCCGAGTTAAAATTACTCAATCTTTCCTTCAGTGATAAATTCGTTGATGGTCTCAAATTCTTTGTTTTGTTCGATTACTGAAAACAAAAAGTCAAAATGTGAATCTTAAGCACTAGAAGTCTTAGTAAGTCGTCTTGAGACACAAATCAATTTAACAAAACTTGAGAAATGAGATTAGGCCATCGTTTAAAAGCCCAAAAATAAGCTTAACACCAACCTTTTTACAATATTCCGTTGCAAGCCCATTTGAGCCAAAAAGAAAATAAGACTTTTGTTGAAAACCCATTATACTACCCAACTCCAACTGGGAGTTTAAAGCCTAAAAAAACAAGCCATACCTATTTTCTGAGAATACTAGGGTAAAATTACGGTAGAAAAAAAGGCCAAAAGAAAATGAGGTTGCAAGAATGTGAGTATGAAAAAAAATGTGAGCTTGAAAAGAAAAAGCAAAAAGACAAATTGAGGTTAGAAGAAAAAGTGCTAAAAGTCAAAATACCGAAAAACCTCTATATTCTCAGAAATTTTGAACTCCAAAAATAGCCATTCTTTCTAGCCAAAATTCGAGCCTACAATACAACCAAAGAAAGTCCTAATAGATCTCAGGAGAAGTTAGTTATAGTGTGGAGAGAAGACGAATAGGATCTATGGTGTGATTCAATGTTTTCAACAAGTAATCGATTTTCTGTTCATGAGATCATATTCATCCATTGTATAAAAATCCATTTTTGATTATGTATATGTGAAATTTGTTCATATAAATTTACTCTTTTATTCACATATACCGAGAGAAAATGACCCATTTCCGAGTGTTCGATTGTGAGTGCATTCTGTGAGATTTTGAAATCAAAACGAACTTTCGGATAAGAAATGCAACGATCAAATCTTTTGAAATTGACGGTTATATTGGCTATGCACACACAGACACAATAAGTTGAGATTGAGAAATGAAGTTCTACTATATTTATGAAGTTTGCATTCAAACTCGATTATATTACTTTTGTGTCTTTTGTATTGAGTCAAGTTTTTGAATTTTGTGGGTATATTCACTGCAAACCCTCACGAGACAAAACTCGTCCACTAGGGTAACCTAGGGGTTTAACGGCTTGTTGTACATGCTAAGTGCAATCGTGATTCCTACGAAAGTGAGTTAGATTTTAAAATTTTAGTTTTGCTCGAGGACTAGCAAAGTTTAGGTTTGGGGGTATTTGATGAGTGCATTATTTTGTATGAATTATGCCCAAATCTAGGCCTTGTTAGACCCATTGTATCTTAAATAATGAGTTTTTAGAGTCGTTTTCGAAAAATAAAAGAAAAATGCAGGTTTGAATAAAATCCGAGTTAAAAAATACAATTTTAATAACTCCGGGGGTAAAATTGTAATTTCAAAAACTTTATGGGCCTGAAAATAATTTTTAAATGTTTATCTAGGCAAAATAAAGTTCCCTCTGAAATTTGGTTGAATTTGGAGTTAAAATGAAAAAGTTATGAATTCCGGGGTCAAAAATATAAATAAGGGTAAATTCATAATTTTCTAAACTTTCTGGGGCTGAAATTGAATTAATATAAGTTATTTTATATTTTTGCAGGTACCCCTGAAGTTTGGTGAAGATCCGAGGTGATTTAGTGAAGATATGAAGATTGTGGGAATAATTTAAAGAAGTACAAAGTTAAGGGGCCAAAGTGGAAGAGTGCAATTTCTGGAAATGGGAATGGGTTATGTATTATTGAAGCAGCTATTATTACAAGAACGGTGCTTGGTTCAGTGGTCTCGCGCGCACCTAGAAGGAGAAGGTCAGGGGTTCGATTCTTCCCCCTGACCTTAATTTTTTGGTAAAAAATTCACAAGCCCAAATTGCACCCAAACGCAGCCTTAAAGAGATAAGGTTTGACAGCTTCTTAGTCCGAAAATCAAGGAATTTGGAACTGAACATTACGTGATTTTCAAGATATTCCGTGGGACTCTTTTTTTTGGTTGATTTTTAGGAATTTATAATTCATATAAATCAATTAAAAGGGTGTTTTACACCAACTAAAATACCCTAATTCTAAGCCTATAAATAGGACCCTTGGGTGCATTATTTTGGGGGGTGATAGAGAGAGCTTTAGAGAGGGCCAATAATTATTTTGTGGGTGGAATTTTTGTCAAGATTATTTGTGACACATCAATTGTAAGTTTGTTTATTTAATGAAATTGAGTATTCATTCTTGCAATTTTATTATGTCTACAATTATGCTAGCTTAATTTCCTCACTAGGACTAGGTGAAATTTATCATGTGTGATTAATATTGTGTGTGATTTAATTTCGTCTTTATTTCCCGATATGTGCTAAACGTTTTAAAAATTCGGTATTCATTTAAAACGACACGAGAGTGTGTTTTAAACCTTCGGCATTATTTGAAAATAATCATTTTTATATTTTAAGTATGAGTACTTTTTGATGGGTTATACTTTTATTAAATTGATTGATAGCCCATGCTTAAAGAATATATTTTAAAATTTAAAAGTGAACTTTTTAAGGGAATAGGGATTTTAGGCGTCTAAATTTAGAGACGTTAAATTTTATTTTGGACTTCTCACGTATTATTTTTCCGAATTAAATACGACGAGAGCCGGTTTAATTTGAGTTATAAAATCGGGAATGACGAATTTAAATTATTGCACAGTGTTAGTTTAACGTGATAAATGGATCCAATATCCTAGTTTTCACGCTACCTTGATTATATCTCTCGTACTCCTATTTCTTGTTTGTGTTGCTTAGTTTATTAACACATCTCATCTCCAACCCAATTTAGTCTAGTTGGACAGTCACAATTAATTTTAAAGAAAAAAAATTGATAAATCTCTGTGGGTTCGACCCGTACTTACACTCGTTATTCTATAATAGCCCGTGCACTTGCGGTATTTTATAAAATTGACAACAATCTCATTGACCGGGGTACCATCGCCCCACCAGCCAATCCTAAGCCAAACACTACTCACAACCTACTCCCAAATCACACCAATGCCATCTTCTTGGAAGAAAACCCAGATTTCGATCCCTTAACTCAAATCACACCCATATACTCTCCTAAACCTCTTCAAACTTGCCCATATTTCCTCCTACACCCTACTAGCCTCGCTGATCAGGCACTGTCACTCCTTACCAGAGCATGCATTGCTGTCCGTACCTGTTCTGAAAATGGAAGTATGGAATTGTCTGAGGTGTTAAACCAACTCCTAGAGTTCGGGCTGAAATTGCCCTCACAGATGGTCATCGATTGCCAGAAGTTCAGCACACTATTCTTGGAGGCACGAAAATAGGCTTGGGATTTAGACAAGTGGGTGGTACCAACCGATAAATTCAGCCTAGATGATGTTGTCCAGACTATGGCAGAATTATTCGGGCAAACCAACAGCATTTGCAGTATCACCGGGTTACTTGACACTTTGAAGCTACAAGGGCGCTTGGTCCCTTCAATCACATATATCCCCACAGAATGGGAGAACTTGTATGAAGAAGCCGTTGAAGTTGTGGAATGCATCGACTTTACATGGAAAGACAGAATTATTTCCACCGGATGGAGAAAAGATTCAAAGACTCGAGTGAAGAACAAGCTTCAGGAAGAGCTGGCCTAGTAGCCGACATATGTGGGATGATATCATTTGAAGAACTCCTCGAAGAAATAAACAGGGTGGCGGAACCACCTGAGATTGACGAGGAAACAGGATTTATGTTCTTCCCTTCTTCAGTAAATCACATGACAAAGGGAAGGGCGTTGAAAACCTTCCTATGCCAGAGATGACCATCGAGGAGAGTAAGATTCTCGATCAACTAAAGAAAACCCAAGCTAACATCACTCTATAAGGACTTTTCATGTCTTCTCAGCTACACATAAATGCTTTAATCAAATTGCTCACTGGACCCATAGTTCTTCCATCTACCACACCAGAAGAAGCGGTAAATCTGGTCGGATCCTTAACCTCTACCCGAATGCTGTCATTGTCTGGAAAAAAAATCCCTAGAATTGGGGAGAATCACAATTATGCACGCAATATCTCCGTCGAAGTTATGGAAAAGGCCGTGCCACTCTCCCTTGTTGATAACGGATCCGCCTTGAATGTTTGCCCTCTGAGAACTTTCAAGTGTTTAGGCTTGAAAGAAAGCGACCTCACTCCAACCTCCGCCGCTATGCGTGCTTATGATAATACCCGTCATGAGGTGATGGGGTGCATCAAACTTGTAATAGGGGTTGGCCCTATAAACCCTGTCATCGAATTCCAAGTCATAGACATCCCAGCCTGTTTCAACCTGTTGCTCGGACGACCCTGGCTCCACAATATCAAGGGTGTGTCTTCCTCACTCCATCAAAAATTAAAGTTCTTCGCCGACGGGCGAGTCATCACCATTTTGGGCGACGATGAAAATATCGGGGGTGCAAGCACCAGCAGTCCAATTCTCGAGATACAACACGTGTCAAATGTTATGCTCCTATCAGGATTTCGAGTCGAGGCACTCCTACTCCCAGCAGGGGACGGTTTCAAAGAAAGGATTTATCCAGAATATGACCCTCATGGAAATGTCAATGTGATTCAGATCTCCAGAAATATGCACTTCATGCATGGACTGGGGCTAGGATAAAGGCATCAGGGGATACTTGAGCCCATCGAACTGAAGAAAGCTTTCCCTCCTTGTGGCTTGGGGTATTAACCATCAGAAAAAGAGCTCAGAATGATCCGCCAATCTCGACCAAAGAGAAGATTAGACTGTATCCGAACTATCTCAGGAGACTCCTTGAATGGACGATTCATCAAAGAAGGCGAGGACTCCCCCTTTTGCGGTTTTTCAGAACCATGGTATGACCACACAGATAAGAAGATGAGGTTGGGAATGGAAATCTTTTTCCAAGACAGCTACCCATGGGCTGAAAGTTTCCCACACCAAGTACAACCGCTCATCAAAGATGCCGAAGAGACTGAGGAAAGCGATTCTGAAGATTCCTTCAACTTACAGATACTGGGGCTGACACTCTGCATGGTTCATTCAGGCACTACATCAATGGACCCATCCCGTCTGATTAAATCTGCTGATACTCCTCTCCTCAACTGGCATGCTGTGCCAGTTCTGCCTCTCGAAATCCCCCCTAACCCCAATGTTTACCCTATTTCTTCTTCTGTTGTCTATCTTTGCTCAAATGTAATCGAGACCTCTTTTGATGAGGTTCTCAATGCTGTTTTTCCTATCAATGAAATAAACGAAGATTTTGAGTATCTTGTTGTGCCTTACATTAACTGCTTGAATTCTAATCAAACTTTTGATGATGATGATTTTGCAAATGAACAATTCTTAACTGATGTAAATAAGGTTAATAATAAACAACATAACCGCGTTCAAGTTAATGAAGAAGAGACTGTTGTTATTAATCTCGATTCTAGAAGCCAACTGCGTGAGATTAGGATAGGGCCACCCTTGACGAGCATGAGCGCGCACAAGTCGAAGAATTGCTGAAGGAGTTCTTAGATGTCTTTGCATGGTCCTGTAATGATATGCCCGGCATTGATCCTGAAATAGCTCAACACGAGATCCCCACTCTCCCAGATTACAAGCCGATTAAACAAAAATTGAGAAAACTCCGCACCGAATGGTCGCTCAAGGTCAAAGAAGAGGTGGTCAAACAATTAAACGTGGGTTTCATTCGGGTGATCGAATATCCCACATGGCTAGCCAACATTGTACCTGTGCCGAAATCCGGAGGGAAGGTTCGAATGTGTGTAGACTGCTGAGATTTAAACAAAGCTTCTTCGAAGGATGATTATTCGCTACCCAATATCGACATGATCGTGGACAACACAGCTAGTCATGCTCTCAAGTCTTTTGTCGACGGGTTTTCCGGATACAACCAAATCAAGATGCACCCTGACCACCAAGAAAAAACCTCATTCATCACCCCATGGGGAACATTTTGCTACACCGTTATGCCATTTGGTCTCAAGAATGTTGGGGCTACCTACCAAAGGGCTGCCACAACCATCCTACACGATCTGATTCACAAAGAGGTCGAGCTCTATGTGGATGATATGATTATCAAGTCCAAAACTAGAGAAGGTCAGGTTCCCGCTCTCTGGAAGTTCTTCGAACGGCTGCGACGGTATCAGATGCGACTTAATCCACAGAAGTGTGTCTTCGGCGCTATAAAGGGAAAACTCTTGGGATTCATGGTCAGCGAAAAAGGGATAGAAGCAGATCTTGCAAAGCTGAATGCTATACTTGAGATGCCACCACCCCGAACATAGAAAGAAGTTCGAGGTTTTCTTGGGAAATTACAATATATCAGCCGGTTCTTCAGCCAGCTAACCTCCATCTGTGAACCAATCTTCAAGCTCCTCTGAAAAGATTCAACCAAGGTTTGGAACGAGGCTTGCCAAGAAGCTTTTGACCGAATCAAATAATACCTAACCTAATATCTAGTGCTCATGCCACCACAGTCTGGTCTCCCTTTGCTCCTATACCTAACCATAACCGACACTGCAGCCGGGGCTTTGCTAGCCCAATACCTTGAAGACTCCCGCAAAGAAAGAGCCATATATTATGTCAGTCACAAATTGGTCGGGTACGAGGTCAACTACACTGCTTTAGAAAAAGCATGTATCGCACTTGTCTAGGTCACCCAAAAGTTGCGGCACTACATGCTCTCCTTCCCCATCAAACTTGTATCCCAAATGGATCCCATCAAATACCTGCTTAAGAAACCCGCCTAATCCAGTCGAATGGCCCGATGGTTGATTCTCCTAACCGAGTTCGATATCGTGTACGTCACACAGAAAGCCATTAAAGGAAGATCCATCTCTGACTAACTCGTCGATTACCCCATAGACGAAGCAGATGTAGAGATCTCCGAATTCCCAGATGAAAATATCCTCTGCACCACTCAAGACCGCCTTCGATGGAAAATGTTCTTTGATGGCGCTGCCAACAAAAAGGGATATGGCATTGGGATACTCCTGATCACCTCAGATGACTCCCACACTCCCATCGCCATAAAATTGGATTTTCCTTTGCACCAACAACATAACGGAATACGAGGCATGCACAGTGGGCCTCAAGGTTGCTCTCGAGAAAGTTATTTAATACCTTGATGTCTACAGGGATTCTGCCCTTATCATCGATCAAGTGCTCAGAAAGTGGAAAGTGAAGGACGAAAAGCTCCAACCCTTTCATGCCCAATTAGAAGAGTTAGCCTTCCGATTCCGAGATATCACAAAGAATAACCTAGCCGATGCTCTCGCCACCTTAGCTTCCATGGTCGATATTCTCGAAGGAATAACAATGACCCCCTTCCTGGTTCAAAAGCAAGACAAACCGACCCATTGCTACCATATTAAGCTTGTCTCCATTGAAGATCCCGAACTAGCTGATTGCTGGTACTATAATACCTGGTGCCTCCTCAAATATGGTAGGTATCCCGAGGGTTCCAACAAGAAAGATTGAACAACCCTTCGAAGACTGGCCGCCCAGTACATCATCTGTCATAAAGCTCTACTCAAGAGGAATTTCGATGGAACTCATCTACACTACATCGCAGGGGCTGAAATTGAGAAAATAATACAAAAAATCCACAGCGGGGAATGCGGACCCCACATGAATGGTCACATGCTCGCCAAGAAGATCATCCGATAGGGCTACTACTGGACCACCATGATCCAGGATTGCACTGCCTATGTCCGGAGGTGCCTCAAATGCCAATAATTCTCCAATCTTCAACACTTGACTCCGCGAGAATTATACAACATGACCTCTTCCTGGCCGTTCTCCACCTGGGGTATCGACATCATAGGGAAGGTTACACCAAAGGCTTCAAACGGACATGAGTTCATCCTAGTTGCCATCGATTATTTCACCAAATGGGTCGAGGCTGAGTTATACACAGTATTGAATGCCAAGAAAGTGGCCAAATCCCTCAAGAAAAATATCATCGATATGGGGTCCCGCACGAGCTGGTATCAGATAACGGGTTGCATTTCGAAGCAGAAGTCACAAAAGTAGTCAACGAGTACGGGATTCAGAGACACAAATCTTCTCCCTACCGACCTCAGACCAATGGTGCAGTTGAAGCCGCCAACAAAAACCTCAAAGTCATCATCAACAAGATGACCGAAAGTTGTAGGGATTGGGTCGATCGGATCCCGTACGCCCTCTGGGGCTATCGAACCTCAATCTGAACCTCTACTGGGGCTACCCCTTACTCCTTGGTCTACGGCATGAAGGCAGTCCTACCTGTGGAGCTGGAAATACCTTCGCTACGCGTCATGCTTTAAAGCAAGGTTACTGAAGAAGACTGGTGCCAAAGCCGTCTTGATGAGCTAGCCCTCCTAGATAAAAGAAGATTAAAAGCTCTTTACCACATACAGGGGTACCATTGTCGAATAACGCGATCATTCAATAAAAAAGTCAAGGACCGCGGTGTCCGGGAGGGGGATTTAGCCCTCAAGTAGATAGTAGAACCCATCTGGGATCCCAGAGGGAAATTCAAGCCTAATTGGAGCAGCCCCTACATTGTGAAGAAAATCTTATCCGGCGGTGCCGCCATGCTCACTGACCTAGATGGGGAAGAGATGGCTCATCCACTCAATCTGGACCGTCTCAAGAAATTCTACCCCTAGTTTGAAATCTCGGTGCGCTACGACTCTTCTCATCCCCCTGCTATTCTAAAAAAAAAACATAGGTACATAGGCAACTCATGCACCTCACATGAGTGCGGCCCCTTTCTTTTTCACATTATACTATTCTTTTCTTACCTCCGAGAACAACGGTTCATTCTAAAATTATTTGAACAAAAGGATTATGTATGCCTTAGCGATTAGTATAGATAATTCAAAATACAAAATTCATCGAAAGGCTCAGCTGGATGATCAGAAACTTATTTATTTCATTAATAAGAAATTACAGTACGGATTAAATAAGAAAAATGAACGAATAACTCCCTTCCCCACTACCATAAAAGGCCAAATAAAATCCCCACACCTATCACACAAATAAACTCCCCAGAAGTCCTACCCACAGCTACCAGAGGAGCCTTCACCCTCATCATCTACATCTTGAGGACCCCAAGTTTCCCCTGCCTGAATAGAATGCCATAAACATTCCATGGATCGATGAGCCTTAATTATCTTCGAAAACATCACAACGCCCCCTTCAATGGAGTCAGATAAAACAAACCATCTTTGTCCAGTCTCCACTGCCAACATCTTACTGACTACTTTCCTCCACAACCACTTCATATAATCTTTGGGGACATGGCATACCTTCCCAACAGACTGAGAGGGACGGGTCGACGGACGTCGATTTTCCTACAGAGACCCAAGCAACAGACGCAAGCGCTCAGTAAAATCTTCTATCGGAAAGAAGTTTGAGGTCCGAGGGGGCACGACCTGCGCCCAGCCGAATTGGCGCAAAAGCTGCCAAGGGAAATAAAAAGAGGTCTATCTGAGACCAACCAGCCGCACATATGAATACTCTCCTAGCTCCAGAACAGGCTGCAATTGTCCCCACCAAGGCACTGACTAATACAAACCACGAGCCCCATACTTCACAAGCCAATTCTCCCAGTTCTCAACATACAGGCCAACGCGGATGAAGTAGCGCGAAAAGAAGTTGCGTACGGCCGATAAGGGATATTCTGGAGGAGTCGACAAGCGGAATCTTTCAGACAACCACATGAACAGCATCACAGGGCTACCCCTCAAAAAGTTAGAACGGCCTTCTCTCCAAGCATCCAGGCCATTCAGAGTCTCCGCCAATATCACCGCCACGGGAGATTGTGACGGTATGACATCCATGAAGTAATGGCTGCAAGTTGTGGGTCCACCTACAATTCCCCAGTCACCAGCAAGAATTTTGAAACCAGACCCAAAACAACGGCTCCAGCATAGCCAGCATCACCTACTTCCCGCAAATGCACGGACTGCAGCACCACCGGGAGGGAGATCATTCCTCCAGCAACCAATGATCTGGCCGCCGAAGTCGAAATATGAAGAAGCCCGACTAATAAATCCCTAAGAGAACGAGCAAATTCGGGCAAAGTCGTAGTAACACTGGGATTTACACCCAGTATGGCAGAAAATTCCTTGTAGGTAGGACAAACTTCTTCCAACCCAAAGCAGAATACATGGTCTTCAGGGTACCAGAATTGTACCGCCGTCATCAGCATATTCCACTCAATAGGCCGATTAAACCACAAGGAGACTTGATGCATGTTGAAAGCATCGTAGTCGAAATTATAAGAGAACATAACTTCCAAGGATTCGAGGTAGTTAACAAACTCGGTGCTACCAGGGAGAGCCATCTTGCAAGGCTAAGAGATGGTGGGCAAGTAGGTAAGAATGCAAAGGTGTAATGACAACACTCCACCCTTACCCCTTTTTATACTTGAAAACCCTCACAAGGGATATAATCCCTGCAGAAATCAGAGGGAATCCTACCCCATAAAGTACCAAAGGCTGAAGAGGGTACCATTCAAAGCTTTGAATTGATGGGACTGGACTGAACTACCGATAGGCAGGTCAGGGTGCTTGCCGATCGGCAACCCCCCATTTTTAGAAATTTCCCTTTTTCCTCTTTTGTCATATCAAAAAACTCAAATAAAAATAAATTGATATTCTCAACAGAATTTCAAAATCCTTTTAATTCTCCATTTTTAATCAAAAACTTTACTTTCCAAAAATATTTCCTTTTTACGGTCTCAGCAGCAAAGTAAAAAGCGCATATGCATACATTCATCAATTAATAAAAGGTAACAAAAAAACTGCATTGCATTGCATATATCTATTTTCTGTGTTACATCATCTTTGCAGGAAATAAAAAGAAAAAAGCAAAAACAACGGGACTCAGCCCGAACCCACATTCTTTCTCTCTCTCTCTCAAGAGCTTCCACCCCTGCGGCGTGCTCTCTTCCCCATACGGAGAGACAATGCACCACCGCTACCCAAGCCCGAGTCCTCTCCGGACGAAGCGGACGAAGCAGACGGCACCAAGAAAGAATGAACGGGAACCACATCCCGAATATGGGCAGTCGCCGAAGATATCCAGTCTCTGATGTCCCTCAGCCAAGTGGTCGAGACCCGAACTTGCTGCAAGGAAAGGCCAAATCAGTATCAAAGCAGAACTGACCAAAATAGAAAAGAAAGTAAGAGAGGAACAGAAAGGTATACCGCAGGTCGAAGGACCTCCTCTGTCAAACCCAACTCCTCCGGATCCATCGCATGAGGACGGTGAAACATAGGCACCATCCTTCCATCAGCCCGCCAAATGTTGTATGAAGGAGTGTGCAACTGCACGAAAGGGACCTTCGAGGTCGCCGCTGCAGATGCCGACAGACCACCACCGCTATGGGAAGATCCCACTGCCTGACTCGAACTCGCCGAAGAGAAGGGCAGCACATCATATATGTTTGGCGCCATCAACCAGCTCGTCGCAAAATCCATATAGTCATACGGCGCAGCCGTATCGGTGTGTAGCAAATAGGACTCGCAAATCATCTCCGCGATCCTCTCATCCTCCAACAATAGTCGCTCCCGCCTCATAGACTTAGGAGGATGAACGGGTGGCACCACCACCTCCTTCTCAGCAATCTGACGAACCACCCTCTCCCCGAGGTACCAAGAATGGCCGAACTCATGCTCCAGTAAATGCCTCATCCGCGCGTTCACCCCGATCGCCCCCGCATCCTGAATGGCTGTCCCCCACGGGTAAAAGGTCACCTGAAAATCTCCAAGCGAGCATAAATCAATACAAGACCAGAAGGAACAAAAACTAAGACTGAAATGGAAAGAGTCTTACCCTACCACTGGTCAGGTCATTCAAGACCTGACGCACCGCCTCCAGGGAAAGAGATCCCTTCGACTGACGATTGGCCTTACGCCATCGATACAATCGACAGAAGTCCCCAACAGTGTCGTCCTTCAAAGCAATCAGTGGGGTATTGTTCCCAATCACCTCATAGAACCACGTCTGAATTCACAAGCAAAAAGAGACGCATAAGGAAAATGCGAATGCATGAAAGGAAAATGCGAATGCATGAAAGGAAAATGCCAATGCATGAAAAGAAATGCACAAACTGAAGAATACCTTAAGAAGGTACGTGGCCCCAGTAAAGGTCTGCCGGTAGCACTGGCTGAATGCATCCAGAGAAAAGTAAAGGGTCGCCAAGGTCAGACTCCCCCAATCATAGAAAGGGATGTTCAAAAACATCCTCAATTACGGCAGAAACCATAAATGAACGACGTCGCCGTTCGACGCCACCATGAAACCTCCCAGCACCAGAAGAATGAATAACCGGGCCATCTGCCTCACTTGAAGCCCGTCCTCCACATTGATCTCCCTACCCAACAGAATATCCTTCAGTAGGGACAACCGGATAGAATCCCCAGGGACTATCCTCCCTACATCACCAAGTGCCGCACGCACTGCCTCCGGTCTCACCCTTAAAGAGCAATCCACCTCTATCTGTTCTCCATCACAATCCAGCCCCAGCAGCTGCTGCACGTCTATAGGAGTCACAGTCATCTCCCCGAAGCCGAAATGAAAGGTGTGGGTAGTATCCCACCACCTTTCTCCCAAAGCGCATAGGACCGCTGTCGAACGAGGCGTCTCATCCAGCGCAGATGCTAACCGCCCAAAACCCGCTGATGATGCCATCCAACACACCACTGGTGGGATATGCTCCCAGACATCCTTGAGCCCCGTTGTCCCATGGACACGCATGTTCTTCAAAGAGATATCAGACTGGCAAAAAGAAAAGTCTCATCAAAGGTCAAGAAAGAAGGAAAAACCACCAAAACGAGAAGAATGCCAAAGGTCGGGTTACTTACATAACCGTCGGGGGTCACTCTCGAAGAACGATGATGCGATGGCTCCCGCAGCAAGGTCCGCTCATCCGCAACAGGCTCAAACGCATCAAAGGAGTTCTCACTCCCCAAGGCAAGAGGCGCCCTAGCCCTCCACTCCACATTCGTCCAGTCATCAACGGTCAACCACTCCCGGTGGACTGCAGTGCTCACAAAGGCGGCCATTTCTTGAAGATCAGAATGATAGAACGATTTGCAGAGGAATCGCAGAGAGAGAGAAAGAAAAAGAAGCTGTGAAAAAAATGAGGGGATTCGCCCCCTTTTTATAGGATGCCAAGCGCCATGCCGATCGACACCTCCCCCTACCATACTGATCGGCACTGACCCCTTGCCTTCCCAAGGTGGCCCAAAAGTCCGTGCCACTGTCGAATGGCACCCTTCATACTATGTCGACCGGCACCCCCCTTAAAATTTCGTACCAAAATTCCCAGAAAATACCAGAAAGCCTAAAAAAATCCTCGAAAAATTCCCAAAAATCCCAGGGAGGATTTAAAACCTCTTTACCAAGAAAACTTCGCATTCCCTCGAACAGAATCCCTCTTCCCCAGCGGAATCCTCTCAAACCAAGTGAAAACTCCTCCCGGCAAAGCTTCGGAGGATCCCTAGGAATCACCTGATCACTTCCCCATCGGATTTCTCTTACAGCACCCAAAATAGGTTATTCCCCCCTGCGAGGTCTCCTAAAAGCTTCCCCAGCTATCAACTCCCGAGCTTAGATCAAAATCACGAAGCTCCTTCTCCAGTAAAATCAAAATCCAATCTTTATCCACTCTTGGGTCAGAATTGTCCCCGGTCTTTGATCGTCACCTGAGTTAGGTCAGAATTGACCTCGGTCCTCGATCGTCACCACTCTTGGGTCAGAATTGGCCCCGATCTTGGATCATCACTTAAGTTAAGTCAGAATTGACCTCGGTCCTCGGTCGTCACCACTCTTGTGTCAGAATTAGCCCCGGTCTTGGATCGTCACCTGAGTTAGGTCAGAATTGACCTCAATCCTTGGTCGTCACCACTCTTGGGTCAGAATTGGCCCCGGTCTTGGATCGTCACCTGAGTTAGGTCAGAATTGACCTCAGTCCTCAGTCGTCACCAGTCTTGGGTCAGAATTGGCCCCGATTTTAGATCATTACCTGAGTTAGGTCAGAATTAACCTCGGTCCTCGATCGTCACCACTCTTAGGTCAGAATTGGCCTCGGTCTTTGATCATCACCTGAGTTAGGTCAGAATTAACCTCGGTCCTCGATCGTCACCACTCTTGGGTCAGAATTGGCCCCGGTCTTGGATCGTCACCTGAGTTAGGTCAGAATTGACCTCGGTCCTCGGTCGTCACCACTCTTGGGTCAAAATTGGCCCCAGTCTTGGATCGTCACCTGAGTTAGGTCAGAATTGATCTCGGTCCTCGGTCGTCACCACTCTTAGGTCAGAATTGGCCCCGATCTTGGATCGTCACCTGAGTTAGGTCAGAATTGACCTCGGTCCTCGGTCGTTACCACTCTTGGGTCAGAATTGGTCCCGGTCTTGGATCGTCACCTGAGTTAGGTCAGAATTGACCTCGGTCCTCGGTCGTCACCACTCTTGGGTCAGAATTGGCCCCGGTCTTGGATCGTCACCTGAGTTAGGTCAGAATTGACCTCGATCCTCGATTGTCAACAATCTTTAGGTCAGAATTGACCTCGATTATTAGACCTTTACCCTAAGCCCGCAGATTTGGCTTTGACCCGCAGAATTGATCACCCTCCCCAAGCACCACTTCAGCTTCTCAGAATCGACCTAAACCTCCGATCGTCATTCATCCCCAACACACTCCTTAGGTCTGTAAAATCGGCCTCGACCCTCTGAATCGATCATACTCCTTCAAAAGCATCATGTGGTGTATATTCGACGGTCATCATTTGTTCCAAACTCACCCGTTGAGGGGCTCTATAGACACCCCATTCTGTTACCCCCTAACTTTCCTTAGGTCCCTAGTACCTCCCTTCATCACCATAAACCCAGGTCATGTCCCGAGTACTGACTTGGAGGCCATCAGACACTCCTCGGCTCAGTTTGACCTAAAAGTCAAACTCTTCATCTCGACCGAGACTGAACGAATATTCAAAGGGCACTGAATACCCTTTCCAACGGTCCACCACATGCGCGATTCCGACTTAACATGTGGACGAACGATCCGTTTGCGTCCGAAACCTGACCTAGAGGCCACTGGGCGCTCCCGGGCTCTGTTTGACCTATGTTAACTCTTTAGCTCGACCGAGGCTGAATGAATCTTCAAAGGTCACTGAATAACCTTTCCAACTGTCTGCCCCATGCACGATTCTGACTTTCCCTGCGGACAAACGATCCGTTTGACTCCAGGAGATCACTGAATGCTTCCCGGGCCCGGTTGACCAAAGTCAACTCTCCAAACTAGGTCAAACTCTTTGGAATGTCGAATTACACCTCCTACACTTTCCAACGGTCCACCCCATGCGCGATTCGGACTTACCATGCGGACGGACGATCCGTTTGCGTCCAAGCGATTCCCTGTCCAATGGACCGATAAATGCTTCCGAGCCATATTTGACCCAAAGTCAACTCCTGAACCCCTGGAGCGGTCCAAAGGACTTTTAAAGGTCTCTGAATTACCTTTCCAACGGTATGCCCCCTGTACGATTCTGACCAACGGTTTGCCCTCGGCGGCCGATTTTCCAAAAAAGCCTGAAGTGCACTGCCAAATGGCAGGTTCCAGACCCTGCCTATTGGCACCTGCCGATAGGCAGGAACAGGTCTATGCCGATCGGCACCCACCTGGGCCTATAAAAGGAGGCCTTCACCTCATTTACAAGGAGAGCCCAAATTTGATAAAAATCTCTCTGAACAAATCCCAGAAACCTCTCTCGACGGCATCGTGATTTCAACATCCAAATCCCCTTTTTACTTCTACTTTTCATCGTCCTTTTCTTCAAACTTGGTGAATTAGCCACCCTCCATTATCATCCAAGTGCAAGGGTTGTTCTCCCACATTCAAGATCAAGCTCAATATCTTCAAGAAGGTCCAACTTTCTCAACTTTCTCTTAAATTCTCTTAAATTCGCAATAACTTGTTTTATTACTTAGCACTTTTTATTATCTCATCTCACACATCCTAATATACTTTTTATTTAGTATTATTGCACATTTCTTATTTTCATATAAATAAAAAACCCAAAAAATAAGAAAAAGAGTGTTTGCTCATAAATTCCAAGTAGGGATTCTCACACTTTTTTCACACTTTTCTTACAATCTAAAACCCGTTTTCTACACACACACACACTCACAAATAAGAGATTACCTATTTGGATTTATGGGATAAACCCCACCCCTCATTTTGTATGCGAACTACGTGGACTTTGATGCCTTTATAGGCTACGTAGGCGTCTCGGGGTAAAACCCGAGACTCGAGTCCTTTTTCTCACTTTTTCTATCTTCTCTAAATCCATTTTCCTTATATTATATATACTTGCCCTTAATAACGTATTGGTCCATATGCGTTATCGTTCCATTATAACGGTCAACGTAGGGGGTAATCGCATAAATCTTATTTTTCTAATATTACTTTTATATCTTCCTACGGATGACTCGCTTTATTTTTTTCCATGATACAAGTCGAGGATTCCTACCTCCATTCTATATATACACATGCACACATATCACGAGGGGAAACAAAAGGAAAATAACAAATATTCATGAGAGACCGAAAGGGCGGAATGGGTGCCTAACACCTTTCCATTTCGTAACTAAGCCTCCGAACCCTTCTCGAATTGTCTTGGTTTCGCACGCACCAGTATGTCTTTGGATGCCATCCTTCGGGGTGGCTTCCCCTTTTTATTTTGTCTGTTTTGAGTAAAATAGACTGGCGACTCTGAATCTCTCTACATTTTTACACCACATCTCAAATGACGCCGGCCGAAGTGCTCCCGAGAGGGACGCTCGGGACCCGAAGGATCCTTTCCTACACGCCACCAGCCCGCGCGGCGAGGATCGGGGATGGCCACAGCAGTTATCACAATTATATGACTCTTCTAGGGGCTTCTAAAGAAGTGATGGCCCAATTATTTCAGCAAACTTTGAAAGATAGCGCCCTCCAATCGTTTTTGTCTCTTGAGGAATCCAAAATTCGTAGATGGGAGGATGTAGATCAAGAATTCATATCGCAGTACAAATATAACGAAGAGCTTGAGATTAAATGTCGTGATTTAGAGCTGCTCAAACAAAACTCTGGGGAATCAGTCAGTAACTTCATAGCCCGATGGAGGGAAAAAGCAACCACCATAATTAATCGGCCATCTGAGTAAGAACAAGTCAACATAGTGAAGAAGAATTTCTTACTCCATGTTCGAGAAACCATGGGAGGACAATACTATCCCCACTTCTGAGCTCTCAGAGAAGCTGGAGTAGAAATCGAGGAAGGTCTTGCTAAAACATAAATTGAACCAAAGAAAGTGACCAGACAGTTCACTCCCAGAAAATATGACAAACCTATCAATGCTGCAGTCTCAACCATCAATAACATCTCTCAACCAATGACCTCACGCGCACCAGAAAGCCGCCCTATCCCAGTCCGAAAGGAATACACCGAGTTCCATGCTCCCCTCTCCAAAGTTTATCAAGCCCTGTTAAGACGAAACCTTATCAAACCCTTGGACCCCCGTCTAGTGCCAAATCCACTTCTAAGAAACTTCAAGGCAGATGCCCATTACGCCTTTAACCAAACAGCTGGCCATACCACCGACCAATGCTTTCACCTTCGAAACATAATCCAAGGTCTAATTGACCGGGGTACCATTGCCCCACCAACCAATCCTAAGCCAAACACTATTCACAACCCACTCCCAAGTCATGCTAATGCCATCTTCCTTGAAGGGAGCCCATAATTTGATCCTTCAACTCAAATCATGCCCATATACTCTCCCAAACCTCTCCAAACTTGACCATATTTCTTCCTACACCCTGATAATCTCATTGATCAGGCACTGTCACTCCTTACCAGAGCATGCATCGCTATCCGTACTCATTTTGAAAATGGAAGTATGGAATTATCAGAAGTATTAAACCAACTCCTAGAGTTTGGGTTGAAACTGCCCTCATAGATGATCACTGCTTGCCAAAGGTTCAGTACGCTATTATTGTAAGCACGGGAATGGGCCCGAAAGTCATACAGTTGGGTGGTACCAACTAATGAAGTCAGCCTAGATGACGTTGTCCAGATCACGGCATAATTATTCAGGCAAACCAATAATATTTGTCGTATAGTTGAGTTATTTGATACTCTGAAGTTATAAGGGCGCCTGGTCCCTCCACCCTTACATCTCCCCGCAGAATGGGAAGACCTGTACGAAGAAGCCATTGAAGTCGTGGAATGCATTGACTTTATAAGGAAATACATAATTATTTTCATCAGATGGGGGGAAGGATTTGAAGATTAAAATGGAGAGCAAGCTTCAGAAAAAAATAGCTCGGTAGTCGATATGTGTGGGATGATATCATTTGAAGAACTCCTAGAAGAAATAAATAAGGTGGCAGAACAACCCGAGATTGACGAAGAAACAGGGTTAATGTTCTTCCTATCTTCAGTAAATCACATGACCAGGCCAGGGAGGCATTACCAGATCCCAAGCTTACTACTAGCCAATGACAAAGGGAAGGGTGTTGAAAACCTTCATATGCCATTGATGACCCTCGAGGAAAGCAAGATCCTCGATCAACTGAAGAAAACTCGGGCTAACATCACTCTATGGGGGCTTTTCATGTCTTCACAGCTGCACATAAATGCTTTGATCAAGTTGCTCGTTGGACCCATAATTCCTCCTTCTACCACACCAGAAGAAGCAATAAATTTAGTCAGATCCTTGACCTCTACTCGAATGTTATCCTTTTCCGAAGAAAAAATCCCCAGAATCGAGCCAAACCACAATCATGCACTCAATATCTCCATCGAAGTTATGGGGAAGATCATACCACTCTCTCTTATCAATAATGGATCCACCTTGAATATTTGGCCATTAATAACCTTCAACAGCTTAGGACTGAAGGAAAGTGACCTCGCTCCAACCTCCGCTACTATACGTGCCTACTATAGAATCGCTACAGCGAAATAATGAGAATTCTAAAAAAAATTCCAATTTTAGTTAAACCATAAAACATGCATCTAAGTGATTGAATTAAATATGAAAATCTAATAATCACAAGATCAAATATTAGGAACACCAAATTCAGGAAAAATCCCCGAAGGGCAAAACCTTTTATTTCTAGAACTTTGAAAAGTTTACAAGACCATTGACTTACATACAATTTGATCGCCTACAAGTGTAACACACGGTGCCTTCGTCAAACCTTCAAAGTAATGGCTAGAAATTAGCAGTGGTTCACACACAACTATACCACAAGGACACGCAGTCCTAGGCACGCAGTCTTCACGGTGTAGGTTATCCTTCCCACAAGAGTAACTTCATAGAGACTCCCTCCACAATAGCACGCAGCTCTCCAGTTGTAGAGTTCTCCCCACAAAGGTAAAGTTTCAACAAACTTGAATCTAGGGTTCCAAAATAATTCACTAAAAGATTGGGATGTTTTGTGAATTGAAAACAAAAGGTTTAAAACCTAAAAAAAGAAGACAAAAATCATTTCTCCAGTAGTAGTTTCGTCTATTGAAAATATGCAGGTCTTTTTATGAAAAACGAAGTTCGAAAAGCCTATTTATAAAAAACTTAAGGCGGCGCATCGCTCGAACGAGGTTGAAGTCGCTCGAAAGAAAAGGCATTGTCATTTGAACGATATCGCGCCACAACGTCTCGCGAGATAGCTATGTCATTTGAACAACATATGCAGGTTGTTTGAACAACCTATCAAATGAGATATCAGGCCATGATTGTAGATAATTTCGATATGAACATGTGGCCGCCAGTTTTGTATTTTTCTGATTTTTTATCAATTAGTTATGATTTTTCTACGAAAAGGTGTCCGAGAACAAAATCTTTAGAAAATATTTGATAAAAATATCCCAACACTTTAAGTGAAATGCTAAGGAATTAAAACTCAACCTTACCAAAATTAATCTCGCGGAGTCTTAAATGTTGAAGAACTTTGTATTCGGATCCGTCTTTGATGCTTGAATATTCTTGAATGCTCTTCGATGGTGTAGCGGTATACGACATACTAAATTGATAACGGACAATGAAAATAATGTCCTTACAAATCTCCCCCTATGTCTATGCCGATACAAAATAAAAACATCCGAATTATAAAAACCTAAAATGCCTATACAAACCTAATATCCCCCATGAACCCAAAATTGGAAAGGTACTAATTTTGCAAGTCTTCAAATTTTCTTCAAAAGTCTTCAACAACAAATTTCAAAGCTTTTCTCATCAGGGTGTGCAATCCAATAATCGTCAATCTTCATACCTACACACATGAGATAAAGGAAATACCTTCACGACGCATCGATTTTGAAATGATATAAGAATAAATCAATTAATCTAATCAAATCTCCCCCATAATGCAAACTCCCCCATAAAATAAAAATTCGTTCTCCCCTTTTTATTATATTCCCAAATAGACAGATAAGAAGAAACAAACTAAACATGGAGTGTCACGATAAAATTTCATCGAAAATATGAATTAGAATACGCGCATGCAAAGGAGTAACTAAAAAAATTCCACAAACTATTTTTGATTTTTCAATGTTTTCAAAGCAAAAATAATGATACAAAAATGACACCATGGATTTATACTAAAACAACCAAGTCATGGAAATGGAATGTATGGGTATGAACACATTCGATAGGTAAATCAACTCAATCAATCATATGTGCATGATGAATACTAGGGGTGTTCGCGGTCCGGTCCGGTTCGGTTTTAAGGTTTTTTCGGACCGGACCGACTTGGTCGGTCCTCTAAAAAAATGGACCGAGACCGGACCGATAATGTCGGTTAACTGACCCTAATCGGTTCGGTTTTTTATAGAGTCGGTCCGGTCTAACCCTTCGGTCCTCACATTAATGAATTACATCTTTTATAATAATAAAAATATACCGGAGTCTATTTTTTCCAAACATTAAAAACTAAAAAATATCGAAATTTACAATTAAAACAAAACTAGTATTGGATTAAACTATAATTTAAACTAATCAAATATTAAAATAAATATTTTCACTATTTGTTTATCTTATATATATATACATATGTATCTAAAAATATATTATTTTATATATAGTCGGTCCTAATAGGGTTTTTGAATCTATAAATTGTGGACCGGACCGACTAGGTCGGTCCTCCAAAAAAACTAAACCGAGACCAGACTGATTAAGAAAAAAGATTAAAAAAAAAGTAGTCGGTTCGTCTCGGTTTGGTTCGGTCCGTCGGTCCAGTCGGTTTTTTGAACACCCCTAATGAATACGTGTACCCCTAACGAATGAACATAAAAATATCATTAGGTGTAAAATTGTTGAATTTAGATGGCATCGTCTTAATCAAATCAACAAATCAAAGTCTAAATGATTTCCACACCAATTACGTCCAAACTATTTGGTGCCGTTTCAAGAACTTTTCAAAGGACGTGCAAACCCATTGATATATCCATCCAAAACTCCCTCATATATAATAATGCAATTTTATTTTTCTAATGAGGTTCTAAATTCTCAACTTACAAAAACCTTTTGGCCCAAAATTTTGGCATATTTCATCTTTTTATTGCGTTAAATTTTTTTGTGCGGCCTCTTTTGAAACGGTGGCTTTCACGAAGTGATAGTTCTTCACTCGCAGCCCTTTCTCGTGTCACTCATCATTTTTTAAAATTTAAATAAATTCCTCACTAGAAATGGTTTTTACATGCACTACTTTTATTACTCTCGTATTGTTGCACTTGGTTCGTTTTAAGGACATGATTGAGATGAAAACACCCATCCATCATGTGATACGACAAGCACAATAATAAAAAAAATTCGTGCATGTGCGAAATAAAGGAAATCATGAGTCAAACATGTAGGAAGTATCACTGATATGCCCAAAGTGCACCTGATAGCTCAGAGGCAGTAACCTCGCCCTGTGTGACGGTCGAGGTAACAATAGCTCATGATTACCCATGAGTGATGTCTTCCTTCACCAGGTCGGCCTCAGTCGACGTTGCAAGTACCACCATGATTGGGCATCACCCGAGGTCTACATGACTTATGGGGTTAGTTATCCATCAGGTCGGACACAACCGACGTTACAAGTATCACCTTGATGAGGGAATCATCCGAGGTAAGTATGGAGATGGGCTATCCATCAGCATCACCATTAACATCGGCCATAGCCAACGTTATAAGTTTCACCTAAGATCAGCAAGGCCTGCAAGATCTGCATGAAGTGTCAAGACAACATCGATCCTGGCCGATGTTCTAGAGGACTAACCTCGACTAACATCCCAGCCAAGTTCATCATATAATCCCCAGCCAAGGCAGGGTCGTACTTCACCAACCTCATTCTCATCCAGGCCGAGGTTGGTGCCAAGCAAAGACAGTCGAGGATCTACGCGCACATGTATGGCTTGGAACAAGTGGACAAATCTATTATAACTGAATCATTCCCTACACGTGGGGTAATATTGAGGTCATCATTACTTAGTTGAGATCATCCAGGTGTCATCCTTGCACTGGCTGGATCTCCATGCACATGCACATTGCATGCTTGGGGGGTACATTACACCCCACATATATAGTGCTTGGGGGGTGTAATGTACCCCCCAAGCATGCAATATGCATATGCATGGAGATCCAGCCAGTGCAAGGATGACACCTGGATGATCTCAACTAAGTAATGATGACCTCAATATTTCCCCACGTGGAGGGAATGATTCAGTTATAATAGATTTGTCCACATGTTCCAAGATATATATATGCGTGTAGACTCTCGGCTGTCTTTCCTTGGCACCAACCTTGGCCTGAATGAGTACGAGGTTGGTGAAGTACGACCCTGCCTTAGCTAGGGATTACATGATGCCCTTGGCTGGGATGTCAGCCGAGGTTAGCCCTCTAGAACATCGGTCAGGGCCGATGTTGTCTTGACACTTGATGCTTAGCTTACAAGGCCTTGCTGATCTTAGGTGAAACATGTAACGTCGACTATGGCCGATGTTGATGGTGATGCTGATGGATAACCCATATCCATACTTACCTCAGATGATGCCCTCACCGCGGTGATACATGTAACGTCGACTATGGTCGACCTGATGGACAACTGACCCCATGAGTTATGTAGACCTCGATTGATGCCCAATCATGGTGGTACTTGCAATGTCGGTTATGGCCGACCTGGTGAAGGAAGACATCACTGATGGGTAATCCTGAGCTATTGTTACCTCGACCGTCATACAGGCCGAGGTTACTGCCTCTGAGCCAGCAGATGCACTTTGGGCATATCAATCACCCCTAGCCCTTAGTTACTTACGTAAGTAGGTGACTAAGGGGTATGTATTTCCGAGGCTATATTTCATAATGTACCAATATCTCCTTTACAGGTGTCCACTTCTGAAGTGGGTGGCGTGCCTGACAGTGTAATGATGTTGCTTGTCTTTTGGTATCTTAAGGCAATGATGGTCCTTGGGATGCGTGTAATCAGATTTGAGGGTTTAAACCATTTCCTTTCTCTTTCTTCTTCATTTCTCTCATTTTTCTCGCATGAGCCTTCGGTGTTTTCTCTCTCTTCCAGAGCTTGATCGAGGCTGTGTTTTATGGATTTCTTTGGTCAATCCTCTTATTCTTCATCTTGTATTTTATCAGGTATTGCTTATTACCTTTCCATTGCCATTTTTCAGCCTCGTATTTCCATTTCTTGCATTTTTCGGTGATAGTTTGAGATTTTCGATGGTTCTTTGAGTTTTTCAGTGGTTTTTTGAGTTTTCTGGTGAACTTATTCTTGACTGTTCTTGGTTTGAACTCTTACAAAAAACCAAGTTTGATCCTTAGTTTAGGTTGTGCCCATTTGTTTACTTATAGTTTAGAGTCCAAGTGTAGGGTCATCTTCTTTATGCTCAGACCTCTTTATAAGCTCATGGAAGATTTCCCTTCTCTTAGAGAGAAGACCTTTGTAAAAATTAGGCAAATAGAACTAGCCCAAGAGGAAGCTCATAAGGCCGAGGCCTTCCCCCTGAGACCTATCTTTCCTCCACATCTGAAGGTAATATACCCTCAACTAGCTGAGATTGCTGAGCCAGTAGAGGTTCTAGTAGAACCAACACCCATGTCTGAGTCTGAGTCGTCTACCTCAGACCCTATGTCTGTAGACTCTTTCCAAGAGGCTATGGATTTCTCCATTAGGCAAGATCAGGTCCCTGATCAAGATGAGGTCCAAAGTCGTGCCTCATCCCACAATGGTTCTAGCACCTCACAGACTTCTTCTGGTGTAGAGATTGTGGGGTCGAGCGAGGCTATTCCCCAACCCATCAATGCTATCCCTCTGTCGGCCACCACCAGGGTTGATTTCGCTCAGAGATTTCCCGATGGTGTCCCTTCATCTGCCCAGGCCGACGTTACCAGGGATGAGGATGACGACCATGAGAGTGACGTCGATACTTCGAAGGCTGCCGAGATAGAGAGTACTGTTACTGATTACGACCTCTTAGACTTTAGGAATCTCTATTCCGTAGGTCCTTCCATTAAGCTCAGGAGACCTCTGAGAGATGAGAGGGCTTTTGGTGGTCGAGAAGGGGAGATCTGTGTCTATGAACAGATGTTTAAGTTGGGCTTTCGTCTCCCTATCCATTCTTCTATTAGAGCAATACTATCCCATATCAACCTAACCCCTTTGAAATTATCCCTAAATGCATGGCGGGTGATGATTGGGGCTATTGTCCTTTGGAGGGAAGTCCATCATTGAGACCTTCCAGTTAGGGTCTTCACAGGATGCTATGTCCCATCCTCTTCCAAAAACCACCCCAGCTAGTATCACTTCCTTGCTAGGAAGTCAGATAAAAAGATGTTGTTGGTTAGCCAAACCTCCAATCACAACTGGAAACCACTATATTTCTTTACCTCAGGGGCATGGGAATTTGGTCCTTGTGCCACCTCTTGATCGTTGGAGCTGAGGATACCTCTGAGGTGGGGGAAAGGTGTCACTTGCTGCCAAGGTCGACCCTGGGCTTAGCGAGGATAACTTATAAAAGGTTATGGATCTTCAAGATCAGGGGGAGCAAGATTGGCTAGTCAAGTACAAACATCTGATGACCCCCTATTACCTCTCTGAGACTAGCATGGGGGGAAGTCCTTTGACTGAGCTTCGTAAGTATTATTTTCCATAAGTTGTACCTCTGGCTTTTTTATATCTCTGATTTATTAACTCAGGTACATTTTTTGTAGAACGCCCAGAATGCATCTAAAACGACTTGTAGGAGATGTTTGCCCCCAGTCTCGTTAACTGATGAAGAAGACAGGGCATAATGCAACCCCTCCCCCCAAACAGAACGTCGGCACATCCAAGGCTGACGCTACTAAGAAAAGGAAACCCCCCACTGACTCAGAGGATCAGAGGCCGAGTAAGAACCAAAAAGGAGATCGTGCCATCCCAATATCCTCTAATGATGCACTAGCTACTAGTCTGGAGTAGCTAAAGATGAGTGATAGCCTAATAGGTCATGGTCTGAAGGCAATGGATGCCATCGACTTTGCGATGACCGATGCAGATAAGCATTTTTTACCCTCCTTAGATACCCCTCTCCTGGCCTAATTTAGCCTTCACAGGTCTATCCAGGTAAAAACGTTTGCTTTATTCCAAGTATAACCTCGACTTTAAATGGATTAAGGCTTGAACTCATACATCTGACTTTGTTTTGCAGGGTATACTGTCTATGCACCAATTTATTGACTGGATCCTGAGGAAGTTTCCCCTTATTGAGAAAGGAAAAGAGTCCTAGAAGGTGCAAGCCTCTTTACATGCAAAGGTTGAACATCTGAAGACAGCCTTGGCTGAGTCTGAGAATAAGGTGAAGCAGAGGGATAGGGACATAGCCAAGCATAAGAAGGATCACACCTGTGCTTTACACGTTAAAGATGACGTCCTTCAGGCAAAGGTTGATGCTGCAGTAAAGGCTCCCCTTGAGGATGCATCTGAGAAGATCTTGGCCGACTACAAAGTCTTTGAACAGTTTATAAGCTTCAACTTTGAATATCTCGAAAGAGGTATTAAGGAAACTGGGAAGTGGGCAGCTTCAAAGGAGAAGGAGACAGGGAGATTAACTTCCTCAGACTTTTTTGGTCTGGGCTTCGGCGATTCTCGCTTTGCTCAGGACTTGTAAGAGGTTGAGGAGGAAGGCGCTGCTCCTGCAGAGGCTGCACATTTGGAAGCCACATAGACTGAGGATGTTAACCCTCGAGATGACGGAGCCGAGGTTACCAACGTCGGCCAAAAGGACAACACTGTGGCTGCAGACCCTTAAACCTTAATTTGTGAAGCTTTTAACTTGTAATTTTTTTTGTTTATCTCAATGCTTTGTAAACTCTGATAACATATTTTGAGGCATATCTGACTTGTAATTCTAACTACATGTTATACCATCTTCTTCACAGGATTTTGCTACTTTCAATGAATGCTCTCTCTTAAATGTTGTTTGTCATATAATGAACTTCTCTTAAAGGTCTGAAGTCACCAATTTATGATGTTTACCCTCATAAAATTTCACCAAATTAATGATGTTTAAGGTCTGAGGTCATCATACTATGATGTTTCACCTCATAAATTTCACCAAATTAATGATGTTTAAGGTCTGAGGTCATCATACTATGATTTTTCATCTCATACTTTTCACCAAATTAATGGTGTTTAAGGTCTGAGGTCACCAAATTATGATGTTTCACCTCATAAATTTCACCAAATTAATGATGTTTAAGGTCTGAGGTCATACTATGATGTTTTACCTCATACTTTTCACCAAATTAATGATGTTTAAGGTCCGAGGTCATCATACTATGATATTTTACCTCATAAATTTCACTAAATTAATGATGTTTAAGGTCTGAGGTCACCAAATTATGATGTCTCACCTCATAAATTTCACCAAATTAATGATGTTTAAGGTCCGAGGTCACCAAATTATGATGTTTCACCTCATACTTTTTACCAAATTAATGATGTTTAAGGTCTGAGGTCACCAACTTATGATGTCTCACCTCATAAATTTCACCAAATTAATGATGTTTAAGGTATGAGGTCACCAAATTATGATGTTTCACCTCATACTTTTCACCAAATTAATGATGTTTAAGGTCCGAGGTCACTAAATTATGATGTTTCACCTTATAAATTTCACCGAATTAATGATGTTTAAGGTCTGAGGTCATCATACTTTGATGTTTCACCTCATAAATTTCACCAAATTAATGATGTTTAAAGTCCAAGGTCACCAAATTGTGATGTTGCACCTCATAAATTTCACCAAATTAATGATGTTTAAGGTCCGAGGTCATACTATGATGTTTCACCTCGTACTTTTCACCAAATTAATGATGTTTAAGGTCTGAGGTCATCATACTATGATATTTTACCTCATAAATTTCACCAAATTAACGATGTTTAAGGTATGAGGTCACCAAATCATGATGCCTCACCTCATAAATTTCACCAAATTAATGATGTTTAAGGTCTGAGGTCACGAAATTATCAAGGTTCTAAAAAACGCGGGGCGTGATCGAGGCGTGGAGGCCAAGCCTTAAGCCTTAGAAGCCTAGGCGGGCCAGGCGTTTAGGCCTTCTTAATATATTTTAATATTTTTAACCATAACAAGGCTATTAAAATACTAAAATTGTACATATCATAAAAATATGTCTGAATGTTTGCAAATTAAAATACTATTTGATTATTTTAGTTGAGATAATGGTCCGGTTTGTAAAAAAAATCTTTAAAAGGCGATATTGTTTCAGTAAAGCATTGTTGTTTTTAGAAAAAAGTGCGCCTTAAGGGTTTTACCATGAATAAGGCGTAAAAAGCTTAAGGCGGGGCGTTTTTCCCAAGCCTCAAGCCTAGGCATTCCTAGGTGGAGCCTAGGCGGGTTTTTTAGAACAATGCAAATTATAATGTTTCACCTCATAAATTTCACCAAATTAATGATGAGACAAAGTATTGACACCGAAACTTCTCTTTTCATTAACATTCTCTTCATAAAATGATACATGTATTACAAGAAAACAACTGCAACATCATATGTAATACTTCTTCAGGTGATGAGCGTTCCATGGATTAGAGAAAGGTTCCCCTTCGAGATTTTCTAGCCGGTAGGTGCCGGGTACAACCTCATCGACTATTTTGTAAGGGCCATGCCAGTTCAGGTGGATCTTGTTTGTCTTCTGCAATGTCTTCTTCAGCACTAGGTCTCCTATAGCTATAGGTCTTGATTTCACCCTCTGATTGTAAAACTTTGTTATTCTCTGCTGGTAGGCTGTCTGTCTGATCTCAGCGTCTTCCCTTCTCTCCTCAACTAAATCTAGGTCGAGTCTTCTCTCTTACCCATTCTTCTCGGGGTCATAGGTCTGAACTCTGTGAGTGGGGAGTCCTACTTCTGTAGGTATGACGACCTCTGAGCCATGGGCTAACATAAATGGGGTCTCCCCCATTGGTGTCCTTACCGTTGTCTGTAGGCCCATAACACTGCATAAACCTCTTCTATCCATCTCCCCTTGGCTTCTTACAACCTCTTCTTAATCCCATCAAGGATTGTTCGATTCGTGACATCGGTCTGACGTTTGCCTGAGGTCATTCATGAGAAGAGAAGAACTGCTTGATCCCGACTCTCTCGCAGTATTTCTCCAAGGAAGAATTCTTGAACTGCATTACGTTATCTGAAATGAGGGTATTTAGGATACCGTATCTGCATATAATGTTCTTCCAGATGAATTGGAAGGTCTTTTGCTCAGTGATAGTGATCATGGGTTCCGCCTCTACCCACTTAGAGAAGTAATCAATTGCTACTATCAGAAATTGATAATTGTTCGTAGCTCTTGGCAACGGTCCTACTAAGTCAATCCCCCAAACTGCAAATGGCCAAGGGGAGCTGATTGACGTTATAGGTTGATGAGGTTGATGAGGGATATTGGAGAATCTTTGGCACTTGTCACACCTCTTCACGTAGGCAGTAGCATCTTTGGCTATGGTCGGCCATCAGTATCCCTGAGTAATTATCCTCTTGGCTAAAGGCCTTCCTACGATGTGACTTGAGCAAGAACCCTCGTGTACATCCTGCAGGATATGGGAGACCTCTGTAGGATGGACACATCTGAGGAGAGGTAATAGAAATCCTTTTTTATATACGATATCTCCTATCATTGAGAACTTGCTATCTCTGTACCTCAACTTCCTCCTTTCCAACTTTGATTCTGGCATCTCTCCATGCCTGATATATCTGATAAGAGGGTCCATCCATGAGTTCCCTAGGTTCAAGTAGAGGAAAGGTCTGGCAAACTCTTCTTCCTCAATGGTCGGTTTGAGCAGGATCTTGACTGGTACTGTCCTTCTGATGCCTGTCCTTGTTGCTCAAGCCAACCTTGCTAGTGCATCTGCATGACTGTTGTGTTGCCGAGGTACCCTCTTCATATTCACCTCTTTGAAGCCTTCTAGCACCGTTCTTACCCTCTTCAGGTATTTGTCCATCTTTTCATCCTTGGCCTCATATACTCCAAGTACTTGGTTGACAACTAACCTCGAGTCACTGTGTAGTAGGAGTCGACCAACTCTAAGGGCTTTTGCCAAGGAGAGCCCCGCTATCAGTGCCTCATACTCGGACTCATTATTTGAAGCCTTGAAGTTAAACCTTAGCGCATATTCAACGTCATTACCATCCGGAGCTGACAGTATTAGCCCTGCACCGCTTCCACTTTCGCCAGAAGACCCATCAAAGAAGAGGTTCCAAACATCTTCATATGAATAGAAGTTCCCCTCTGGCAGGGTCCCTTACTTGAACAGGTACCTGTCTTCCTCATTCTCAGCTACTCCTTTTCTGGATTTACTATACACAACCTCTTTCGGGTTTTGGAAGATGTTACTGTTTAATCCTTCTACAATCTCTGGGCTATTCTCAATCTCGGCCTCTTCCCAGGTGAACTCTGCTACAAAGTCTATGAGTGCCTTCCCTTTGATGGACACCCTGGGTTAATAAATAATGTCATACTCTCCCAACTCGATGGCCCAAGTCATTAATCTTCCTGACTTCTCGGGCTTGTGGAGAACTTGCCTTAGTGGGGAGTCCGTGAGGATGACCATAGAGTGGGCTTAGAAATAGGGCTTCATCTTCCTAGAAGTGTGTATTAAGGCGTAGGCCAACTTCTCCATCCTAGGATAGTTCTGTTCAGACCCTTGACGGGCCTTACTATTGAAGTATACATGCCTCTGTACCCCATCGTCTTCCCGTACTATGGCTGCACTTATAGCTGACTCCAAGACTGCTAGATAAGCGTATAACCTCTCCCCCAGAATGGGTCGGGATAAGAATAGGGGGATTCGAGGTAGGACTTGAGCTCCCTAAAGGCTTTATCGCATTCTTCATCCCATTTGAAGGCCTTTCTAAGGACTTTGAAAAAAGTAAGACACTTGTCTGTAGACCTAGAGACAAACCTATTCAGCGCAACAACTCTTTCGGTTAACCTTTGAACGTCTTTGATGGTTCTGGGTGTCTTCATTTCAAGCAGAGCCTTGATTTTTTTGGGATTGGCCTCTATTCTCCTTTGATTAACGATGAATCTAAGAAATTTCCCTGCTCCTAATCTGAAGACACATTTGGCAGGATTGAGCTTCATCCTGTATAAGTCCATGGTGTCAAAAGTCCTCTCCAAGTCGGCTACATGAGTGCATGCCTTCAAGATTTTGGTCAACATGTCATTTAAATATACCTCCATAGTCTTGCCAATCTGATCTTCAAACATCTTATTTACAAGATGTTGATACGTGGCCCCTGCATCTTCAAGCCGAAGGGCATGACCTTATAGCAATAGGTCCCCTTATTTGTGATGAATGCTTCTCTGAGTCTTCGGCATCCATGAAGATCTGATTATAGCCTGAATATGCATCCATGAAGCTCATAAGTTCATGGCCCACCGTGCCATCTACCATTTGATCAATTCGAGGTAAGGGATAGCTGTCTTTTGGGTAAAACTTGTTCAGGTCAGTGAAGTCTATGCACATCCTCCATTTTTCGTTTGCTTTGGGCACAATGACGGCATTAGATAACCACTCTGGGTATATGAGCTCCCTGATGAATTTTGCCTCTTCCAACTTTTTGACCTCTTCCCTGATGACATCATACTTTTCCCTGGAGTAAACTTGTCGTCTTAGTTTGATTGGCTTAGCATTTTTTGCCACCTTGAGTTTATGGCACATAACCTCCGGGTTGATGCCAGGCATGTCTGCATGGCTCCAAGCGAAAACATTCTGCCTCTTCTTCAAAAATCTTATCAACTTTTCCTTGATCTCAAGTTTTAGGGCCTTGCCGATTTGGATGGTTTTTTCCGATTCGTCCTCATTGAGGACGATGGATTCTACCTCTTTCACGGCCTCTCCTATCTTCAATTTTGTTTTATTCCTAGGATCAAGTGTATCAATGTTATATGTGGTTATTGCCCTCTTATGTGCCTCTTTCTCTTCCACCGAGTTGAAGTATCATTCTCGTATTGTGGTCTGGTCACCTTACACTTCCCCTACTCGATAGGGAGTCGATAATTTCAGCATTTGGTGGACCGTTGATGGCACGACCTCGAATTCCTTAAGGGCTACTCGTCTTATGATGAGGTTGTAGGTCGAGAAGACATTTTTATCCATAACGAAAAAATTGATCTTCCGGGTCAACCTCTTAGGCCACTTGTCTCCCATTCGTACATCCATCTCATACATGCCTAACGGATGGACCATTTCACAGTTGAACCCCATCAACGGATGATTATAGGGTACCAGCCTAGCTCTGCTGAGGCATAGGCTCTTAAAACAGGTCCAGAACATCACATATGCTGAACTTCCTCCATCTACGAGGATTCTTTGTACCTCGCATCCATGCACTCTTATTGTTATTACCAAAAGGTCATCATGAAGAGCCAAGATACCTTTGAAGTCGAGTCAGGAGAAAAACAATTATAAGAGTATCCATATCTACCTTTTTCCTCTTTTTCTTAGCCTCTGAAGATGCCAGATTCACAACCTCTACTTTGGTCACTGACTTAGCCTCTATTTTAGGTCATTGACTAGGCCTAGACTTTGAAATGCTAACCCTCTGCTCAAGCGATCAAAAGTTGACCCTCTTTGTTGGGCACCCCCATCTCTTCTACCCCCACAACCTCTGCTCTGCTGGATAGGACGTACCGTGTTATTCGAAACCTCATACGGCTCCCAACAGTCTTCCGGAGCATCCTCTGCCTCCATATCTTCATACCTATCCTCAGGGCAAGGGTTTCCTTACCTCCCCAGACGTAAATGCCTATGGTCAGCAATGTCCCTTCTCTACCGAGGGGTAGGTTGGTCTTTTCGTGGTGCCTGGGTCGTCCCCTAGCTTCAGGATGGGGTTGAACAGTTGTCGGAGTAATCATCTCCGGTGAGACACCATGTGGCCTCATCATATTTTGATTGAGCTGTGCAAATTGATCCTTCATTGCTTGCTGTGTTGAAGCCAAATATCTCAAGGCTACAGCCACCTCAGCCATTTCGGATTGGGGTGGCGCCTGGATGGAACTAGGTCCTCCAACACTGGATGGTGGTGGTAACTTCGACGCCATATGTTAAAACTAAAGATCTTGTAAATAAGGGGAGGTTAATACCTTAAAGGACCTCTTGCAATGGTGAAACAGCTCCACATAAGGGGGGAGGCTTGGTTCACCACCAGAGTCTCCGGTGAGGTTAAGCTAGGAAAGGAAGAATTATGTCTTCTCGTTCCCACAGACGGCGCCAAAATGATGATGCTGTAATCAGCACCACCAGATAAGGTGTTAACAAACTCCAGCAAGTGATGGATAATGGCAACCCTAGCTAAAACTCTGTCAATTTACACAATAGAGAGAGAAAGCTTGAGATATTATATCCATGGCCATTAGTGCCTTATTTCAGTGACATTACACTCACTTGCACAGTGGACGTAGGCCTAATTGGTTGAACCACTTATATTCAAGTGTTCATCTTCTTCTCCTCACCTCCCTCTACATATTTACTTATATTCTTCTGTGCAACCACTGTTATCACTTGCTTGAGCTTGTCAACACCTTATCTTGTGGTGTTAATTACAGTATCATCAATCACTTAATTACATCTTAATGACTCCAAACATTCTAAAACACAAAGATGACATGATATATTGTCTCAAAACACTATCAAATAGTCACATGGATAAATGGAATGAAATTGTGACTCTGTCATCTTAAGTGTTTATCCATAAAAGGTGCAAACAAAATACAAAAATCTTTTTGAATTTTCAAAAAGAAAAATAACTACAAAATGATACATCCAGCAATAGCCATATAATGTCAGCATGGGAATCATCATATGCTAGCAAAAGGTAATCACACAAATGAATCATCAGTCAAAGCATGTGTGATCAAACGAAAATTACAGTGCTATCAATTAAGCATGGATATGATGAATATCTGCATATAAACTATCCAGAAGCAACCCAGTAGTACCAAAACATAATCATATGAACACTAGGTACTAAAAACAGAAGGGAAGCAAAAATTTCAGACATATCTCTCAAACGACAAGGGCATGTCGCGAGAAGCGACTTCGCGCGAGACAAAGTTATCGCTCAAACGACCTATAGATATCGCTCGAAGGAGAAAACCAAAACTTCCCAGAATGCCCAGAAAATCATACAGTTTTGGCCAGTGCAAAAATTTCGTAAAAATAGAAACTGTAAGGGGCAAACAAATCCAAAACAGTGCTAAAATAGTAGCGAAACACACAAATGCAACAAATAAATCAATATGCGCTACGTCAAAGTGAGACATAACACTAGAAATAATATAACATGATGTATAGCTAGTGTATGACAAAACATCCAACATAATCAACCAAACGATCTCACATGGGGTGAATCGCGTGCACGAAGACAAGAGTCGTGAACAATTAGACCATAAGCCTCTAAATTCGATTTCCTTACCCAAATTGATGTGTAACGGAGTGTGGGGGTTTTTAGGAACCGGTGTGACTCTCTTTTTATGTTTCCTAGGTCCATTCAAAAGCTTATTGCAGAAACGCCTAAGATGACCTTCCCTACCGCAATGTGTGCAAGTGTAAATCAGGCGGTGAGTGTTACCTAAAGGTGGCCTTCTCCTCAGATTCCTAGGTGTTGGTCTCTGAATTTGCCTACGTGGCTCTCTGCTAATGATCCTAGGAGGTTCTCTCACGATGTTCCTAGGGGGATATTTCCTAACAAACTTAGGTGCCTCTTTCTTAACAATCCTAGGAGGCTCTCTCACTCGTGTGGGAATGGGTGCAACATATTTTTCAAGACCAATCCCACCCCTATCCTTTTTTATCTCGACGGTGCCTAAAATCTTATCAAGTTTTTCATACCTAGACTCCAAATCAAATTTCAATTTACTTGAATCTTTCAATTTCACCTAAAGTTCACCTATCCTAGATTCAAGCAGACGCCTAGAATCTCCAAACACTAAAAGTTCTTTTTTCATAACTTCCATCACACATCGAAGACTATCTCTCTCACCCTCAATATATCCTAATTTCTCTTTAAGCATATCCTCATGTGCCCTAAGATCCTTATTCAACGCATCAGTATTATCATTGTCTAAAGCACGTTTCTTCAATTTAGCTTCAAGTTTCAAGTTTTCCTTTTTTATCTTTAAAGATTCAAAATACAAATTATTCCAGTTACCTTGCAACTCACTCAATTCTTCTTCTTCTTCTTCTTCTTCTTCTTCTTCTTCTTCTTCTTCTTCTTCTTCTTCTTCTTCTTCTTCTTCTTCTTCTTCTTCTTCTTCTTCCTCCTCACTCTTTTCACCCTCACTCTCATCACTAATCACAAGAATGGGAAGCTCTCGCCTAGAAGCATAAAACACTTCTTCTTCATAATCACTATAACTAAGGGTAGAAACATGAGATGCAGGTTTATTCAATTTCTTCTTTAAATTTGTGGTACACTCGTCTAACGTGTGTCCAACACCCTCACAACAAGAACACCTCTCAGAGTCATTTTTAATAGAGGATATAAAGCAATAATTTGTGTGAACTTTCCAATTAGTATTTTCAAAAAGTTGAGATCGAAAATCATTAAAACCACCAAAATCCATTTTTTGAAAAATAGGGTCAAAACAAAATAACTTAGTGGTACAGGCTCTGATACCAATTTGTAGAATCGCTACAGCGGAATAATGCGAATTCTAAAAAAAATTACAATTTTAGTTAAACCCTAAAACATGCATCTAAGTGATTGAATTAAATATGAAAATCAAACGATCACAAAATCAAATATTAGGAACACCAAATTCAGGAAAAATCCCCGAAGGGCAAAACCTTTTATTTCTAGAACTTTGAAAATTTTACAATTCCATTGACTTACATACAACTTGATTGCCTACAAGAGTAATGCACGGTGCCTTCGACAAACCTTCGAAAATTAGCAGTGGTTCACACGCAGCTATACCACAAGGACACGCAGTCTTCACAGTGTAGGTTATCCTCCCCACAAGAGTAATTTCATAAAGACTCCCTCTATAAAAGCACTCATCTTTCCTATTGTAGAGTTCTCCCCACAAAGGTAAAGTTTCAACAAACTTGAATCTAGGGTTCCAAAAAAATTCACTAAAAGATTGGGATGTTTGGTGAATTGAAAACAAAAGGTTTAAAACCTAAAAGAAGAAGACAAAAATTATTTTTGCAGTAGTAGTTCCATCTATTGAAAATATGCAGGTCTTCTTATGAAAAACGGAGTTGGAAAAGCCTATTTATAAAAAACTTAAGGCGGCGTTTCGTTCGAAAGAGGTTGAAGTCGCTCGAACGAAAAGGCATTGTCGTTTGAACGACATCGCGTGACAACTTCTCGCAGGATAGCTATGTCATTTGAACGAAATAGGCAGGTCGTTTGAACGACCTATCAAACGAGATCTCAGGCCATGATTTTAGATAATTTCGATACGAATACGTGGCCGTCAGTTTCGCATTTTTCTATTTTTTTATGAATTAGTTATGATTTTTCTACGGAAAGGTGTCCGAGAACAAAATATTTAGAAAATATTTGATATAAATATCCCAACACTTTAAGTGAAATGGTAAGGAATTAAAACTCAACCTTACCAAAATTAATCTCGCGGAGTCTTAAATGTTGAAGAACTTTGTATTCGGATCCGTCTTTGATGCTTGAATATTCTTGAATGCTCTTCGATGGTGTAGCGGTATACGACATACTAAATTGATAACGGACAATGAAAATAATGTCCTTACAAATCTCCCCCTATGTCTATGCCGATACAAAATAAAAACATCTGAATTATAAAAACCTAAAATGCCTATACAAACCTAATATCCCCCATGAACCCAAAATTGGAAAGGTACTAATTTTGCAAGTCTTCAAAAGTCTTCGACAACAAATTTCAAAGCTTTTCTCATCAGGGTGTGCAATCCAATAATCGTCAATCTTCATACCTACACACATGAGATAAAGGAAATACCTTCATGATGCATCGATTTTGAAATGATATAAGAATAAATCAATTAATCTAATCTAATCTCCCCCATAATGCAAACTCCCCCATAAAATAAAAATTCGTTCTCCCCTTTTTATTATGTTCCCAAATAGACAGATAAGAAGAAACAAACTAAACATGGAGTGTCACGATAAAATATCATCGCAAATATGAATTAAACTACGCGCATGCAAAGGAGTAACTAAAAAAATTCCACAAACTATTTTTGATTTTTCAATTTTTTCAAAGATAAAATAATGATACAAAAATCACACCATGGATTTATACTAAAACAACCAAGTCATGGAAATGGAATGTATGGGTGAACACATTCGATAGGTAAATCAACTCAATCAATCATATGTGCACAATGAATACGTGTACCCCTAACGAATGAACATAAAAAATATCCTTAGGTGTAAAATTGTTGAATTTAGATGACATCATCTTAATCAAATCAACAAATCAAAGTCTATTTTTATTACTCATTGGCAATGGTTTTTACATGCACTACTTTTATTACTATCGTATTATTACACTTGGTTCGTTTTAAGGACATGATTGAGATGAAAAAGCCCAACCAACATGTGATACGACAAGCACAATAATCAAACAAATTCGTGCGTGTGTGCAATAAAAGAAATCATGAGTCAAACATGTAGGAAGTATCGCTTAATTACATCTTAATGACTCCAAACATTATAAAGCACACAGATGACATTATATATTGTCTCAAAACACTATCAAATAGTCACATGGATAAATGGAATGAAATTTTGACTCGGTCATCCTAAGTGTTTATCCATAAAAGGTGCAAACAAAATACAAAATCTTTTTGGATTTTCAAATTTAACCAAAACAAAATATGGATGGTCACTCAAAAAGATAGAAAATCTTTTTGCATTTTTCAAAAGAAAAATAACTAGAAAATGGTACATCCAGTAAAAGGCATAAAATGTCAGCATGAGAATCATCACATGCTAGCAAAAGGTAATCACACAAATGAATCATCGATCAAAGCACGTGTAATCAAATGAACAATGCAGTGCTATCAATTAAGCATGGATATGATGAATATCTTCATATAAACTGCCCAGAAGCAACCCAATAGTACCAAAATGTAATCATATGAACACTAGGTACTAAAAATAGAAGGGAAGCAAAAATTCCAAACATATCACTCAAACGACTCAACTCTGTCGCTCGAACGACAAGGGCATGTCACAAGAAACGACTTCACGCAAGACAGAGCTATCGCGCAAACGACCTATAGATATCGCTCGAACGAGAAAACCAAAACTTCCCAGAATGCCCAGAAAATCATACAGATTTGTCGAGTGCAAAAATTTTATGAGAACAGTACCTGTAAGGGGCAAACATATCCAAAACAGTGGTAAAACAATAGCGAAACACACAAATGCAATAAATAAATCAATGTGCGCTACATCGAAGTGAGACATAATACCACTGTTCTAAAAAACCGGCCTAGGCTCCGCCTAGGCACGCCTAGGCTTGAGGCTTGGAAGAAACGCCCCGCCTTAAGATTTTGACGCCTTATGCTTGGTAAAACCCTTAAGGCGTACTTTTTCTCTAAAAACAACAATGCTTTAGTGAAACGATATCGCCTTTTAAAGATCTTTTTGCAAATCGAACCATTATCTCATCCAAAATAATCAAATAGTATTTTTATTTGCAAATATTTAGACATATTTTTATGATATGTACAATTTTAGTATTTTAATAGCCTTGTTATGGTTAAAAAATATTAAAATATATTAAAAAGACCTAAACGCCTATTCACGCCTTTTTACGCCAAGGCCCGCCTAGGCTTCTAAGGCTTAAGGCTTGGCCTCCACGCCTCGATCACGCCCCGCGTTTTTTAGAACCTTGCATAATACTAGACAGAATATAACATGATGCATAACTAGTGTATGACATAACATCCAACACAATCAACCAGACGATCTCACATTAAGTGAATCGCATGCACGAAGACGAGAGTCATGAACAATTAGACCATAAGCCTCTAAATCCAATTTCCAGACCCAAATTGATGTGTAACGGAGTGTGGGGGTTTTGAAAACCGGTGTGACTCTCTTTTTATGTTTCCTAGGTCCATTCAAAAGCTTATAGCAGAAACGCCTAAGATGACCTTGCCTACTGCAATGTGTGAAAGTATAAATTGGGTACATTATTTTGACTATCTCGACCCTTCCGGACACATTGACGCACTCAAAATGACCATACGGGTGACTTACCTAAAGATGGCCTTCTCCTAAGAGTCCTAGGAGCTGCTCTCTGAATTTTCCTAGGTGGATTTCTTCTAATGATCCTAGGAGGTTCTCTCACGATGTTCCTAGGGGGATCTTTCCTAACAAACTTAGGTGACTCTTTCTTAACAATCCTAGGAGGCTCTCTTACACGTGTGGGAATAGGTGCAACATATTTTTCAAAACCAATCCCACCCCTATCCTTTTTGATCTCGACGGTGCCTAAAATCTTATCATGTTTTTCAGACCTAGACTCCAAATCAAATTTCACTTTACTTGAATATTTCAATTTCACCTCAAGTTAAGCTATCCTAGATTCAAGCAAACGCCTAGAGTCTTTAAACTCTAAAATTACTTTTTTTCATAACTTCCATCACACCTCGAAGACTATCTCTCTCACCCTCAACATATCCTAATTTCTCTTTAAGCATCTCCTCACGTGCCCTAAGATCCATTATCTAAAGCATGTTTCTTCAATTCAGCTTCAAGTTTCAAGTTTTCCTTTTTTATCTTTAAAGATTCAAAATACAAATTATTCCAGTTACCTTGCAACTCACTCAATTCTTCTTCTTCCTCCTCACTCTTTTCACCCTCACTCTTATCACTAATCACACGAATGGGAAGCTCTCGCCTAGAAGCATAAAAGACTTCTTCTTCAGAATCACTATCACTAAGGGTGAAAATATGAGATGCAGGTTTATTCAATTTCTTCTTTAAATTTGTGGTACACTCGTCTAACGTGTGACCAACACCCTCACAACAAGAACACCTCTCAGAGTCATTTTTAATAGCGGATATAAAGCAAGAATTCGTGTGAACTTTCCAATTAAGATTTTCAAAAAGTTGACATCGAAAATCATTAAAACCACCAAAAGCCATTTTCTAAAAAATGGGATCAAAACACAATAACTTAGTGCAACAGGCTCTGATACCAATTTGTAGAATCGCTACAGCGGAATAATGCGAATTCTGAAAAAAATCCAATTTTAGTTAAACCCTAAAATGTGCATCTAAGTGATTGAATTAAATATGAAAATAAAACAATCACAAGATCAAATATTAGGAACACTAAATTCAGGAAAAATCCCCGAAGGGCAAAACCTTTTATTTCTAGAACTTTGAAAAGTTTACAATTCCATTGACTTACATACAACTTGATCGCCTACAAGCGTAACACACGGTGCCTTTATCAAACATTCAAAGTAACGGCTAGAAATTAAAAGTTGTTCACACGAAGCTATACCACAAGGACACGCAGTCCTAGACACGTAGTTTTCACGGTGTAGGTTATCCTCCCCATAAGAGTAACTTCATAGAGACTCCATCCACAATAGCACGCATCTCTCCAGTTGTATAGTTCTTCCCACAAAGGTAAATTTTCAACAAACTTGAATCTAGGGTTCCAAAACAATTCACTAAAAGATTGGGATGTTTTGTGAATTGAAAACAAAAGGTTTAAAACCTAAAAGAAGAAGACAAAAATCGTTTCTGCAGTAGCAGTTTCGTATATTGAAAATATGTAGGTCTTCTTATGAAAAACGGAGTTGGAAAAGACTATTTATAAAAAACTTAAGGTGGCGCATTGCTCGCACGAGGTTGAAATCGCTCGAACGAAAAGGCATTGTCGTTTGAACGACATCGTGCGACAACTTCTCACGAAATAGCTATGTCATTTTAATGATATAGGCAGGTCGTTTGAACGACCTATCAAATGAGATCTCAGGCCATAATTTTAGATCATTTTGATACAAACACGTGGTCGGCAGTTTCGTATTTTTCTGATTTTTTATGAATTAGTTATGATTTTTCTACGGAAAGGTGTCCGAGAACAAAATCTTTAGAAAATATTTGATAAGCATATCCCAACACTTTAAGTGAAATGTTAAGGAATTAAAGCTCAACCATACCAAAATTAACCTCGCGTAGTCTTGAATGTTGAAGAACTTGATATTCAGATCCATCTTTGATGCTTGAATGTTTTTGAATGCTTTTTGACGGTGTAGCAGTATACGACATACTTAATTGATAACGGACATTGAAAATAATGTCCTTAGACCTACGATAATACCCGTCAGGAACTGATGGGATCCATAAAACTTGTAATAGGGTTGGCCCTATAAACCCTGTTGTTGAATTCCAAGTTATTGACATCCCATCTTGTTTCAACCTGTTGATTAGACGACCTTGGCTCCACATTATCAAGGGTGTGTCTTCCTCACTCCATCAGAAATTGAAGTTCTTCACCGACGGACGAGTCATCACCATTTTGTGCGATGACGATAGTGCTGAGGGTGCAAGTACCAGCAGTCCAATCCTCGAGATACGGCACGGTTCAAATGATATGCTTCTATCAGTATTTCGAGTTGAGACACTTCTACTCCCTAAAGGGGACGATTTTAGAGAAAGAGTTTGTTCGGAATATGACCCTCATGACAACGTCAATGTGATTCAGATGTTCAGAAACATGCACTTTATGCCCGGACTGGGGCTAGGGCAAAGACAACAATGGATATGAGTCCATTAAACTGAAGAAAGCTTTCCCTCCTTGTGGTTTGGGGTATCAACCATCAGAGCACGAGCTCAGAATGATCCACCAGTCTCGACCAAAGAGAAGACTAGATCGCATCCAGACTATCCCAGGTGACTCCTTGAATGGACGATTCATCAAAGAGGGTGGAAACTTCCCCTTTTGTGGCTTCCCGAAACCATGGTATGACCATACAGATAAGAAGATAAAGCTTGGAATGGAGATCTTTTTCTTGGATAGCTACCCATGGCACGAAAGTTCCCAACACCATGTACAACTGCTCATCAAAGATATCGAAGATTCTGAAGAAAGTGACTCCGAGGACTCGTTGAACTTGTAGACACTAGGGCTAACACTCTGCATGGTTCATTCAATCACTACATCACTGGATCCATTCCACTTAATTAAAGCTATTGATACACCTCTCCTCAACTGGCATGCTGCACCAGTTCTACCTATTAAAATACCACCTAACCCCAATGTTTACCCCATCTCTTCTTCTGTTTTCTATCCTTGCTCTAATGTAATTGAGACCTCCTTTGAAGAGGTTCTCAATGTTATTTTTCCTATCAATAAAATAAACGAAGATTTTGAGTATCTTGTTGTGCCTTACATTAATTATTTAGATCCTAACCAAACTTTTGATGATGATGATTTTGCAAATGAACAATTCTTAACTAGTCTAAATAAGGTTAATAACAAATAACATAACCGCGTTGAAGTTAATGAAGAAGAGACTATTTTTATTAACCTCGGTTCTAATAGCCAACTGCGCGAGATTAGGATAGGGGCTACCCTTGACGAGCATGAGCATGCACAACTCAAAGAATTATTGAAGGAATTCGTAGATGTCTTCGTATGGTCCTATGACGATATGCCCATCATTGATCCTGAAATTTCTCATGAGATCGCTACTCTTCCAGATTACAAGCCGGTTAAATAAAACTGAGAAAGCTCCGCACCGAATGGTCTCTCAAAGTCAAAGAAGAGGTGGTCAAACAACTGAACGTGGGCTTCATTCGCATGATCGAATATCCCACATGGCTAGCCAATATGGTGCATGTACCGAAATTGGTAGGGAAGGTTCGGATGTGTGTAAACTACCGGATTTAAACAAAGCCTCTCCCAATGATGATTACCCGTTAACCAATATCGACATGATCGTGGAAAACACAACCAGTCATGCTCTTAAGTCATTCGTCGATGGGTTTGCCGGATACAACCAAATCAAAATGCACCCAGATCACCAAGAAACAACTGCGTTCATCACCCCATGGGGAACCTTTTGCTACACTGTTATGCCATTTGGTCTCAAGAATGCTAGGGCTACCTATCAGAGGGCTGCCACAACCATCCTGCACGATCTGATTCACAAAGAAGTCGAGGTATATGTGGATGATATGATTATCAAATCCAAAACTAGAGAAGGTCATGTTCCCACTCTCCGAAAGTTCTTCGAACGACTGCGACGATATCAGATGAGATTCATTCCACAGAAATGTGTCTTCGGTGTTATAAAGGGAAAACTCTTGGGATTCATGGTCAGTGAGAAAGGGATAGAAGTAGATCCTACCAAGATAAAAGCTACTTGAGATGCCACCTACCCGAATGGAGAAAGGAGTCCGTGGATTCCTTGGGAAATTACAATACATCAGCTGGTTCATCAGCCAGCTCACCTCCATCTGTGAATCAATTTTTAAACTCCTCTGAAAGGATTCAACTAAAGTTTGGAACGAGGCCTGCCAAGAAGATTTTTACCGAATCAAATAATACCTGACTCAACCTCCGGTACTCATGCCACCACAGCCTGGTCTCCCCTTGCTCCTATACCTAACCATAACCGACACTGCAGTTGGGGCTTTACTAGCTCAATACCTTGAAGATTCTCGCAAAGAAAGATCCATATATTATGCCAGTCACAAACTGGTCGGGTACGAAGTCAACTACGCTTCTGTAGAAAAAGCATGTGTCACACTTGTTTAGGTTACCCAAAAGTTACGATATTACATGCTCACCTTCCCTATTAAACTTATATCCCGAATGGACCCCATAAAGTACCTACTTGAGAAACCCATCTTATCCAGCCGAATGGCTCGATGGTTGATGCTCTTAGCTGAGTTTGATATTATATACTCCGAATTCCCAAATGAATACATCCTCTGCTCTACTCAAGACAACCTTCGATGGAAAATGTTCTCTGATGGCATTGCCAACAAAAAGGGATATGGCATTGGGATACTTCTGATCTCCCCAGATGACTCCCACACTCCCATCCCTATCAAATTGGATTTCCCCTGCACCAATAACATGATTGAGTACGAGGCGTGCACTGTAGGCCTCAAAGTTTCTCTCAAGAAAGGTATTCAATGCCTAGACGTCTACAGGGATTCTGCCCTCATCATCGATCAAGTGCTCAGAAAATGGAAAGTCAAGGATGAGAAACTCCAACACTTTCATGACCACTTAGAAGAACTAGCCTCCTAATTCCAAGATATCACCTTCCACTACCTACCTTGAGAAAAGAATAACCTAGCCGATGCCCTTGCTACCTTGGCCTTCATGGTCGACATGCCCTAAGGAATAACAATGGCCCCTGTCCTAGTTCAAAATCAAGATAAACCAACCCACTGCTACCATATTGAGCTCATCACCAAAGAAGATCCCGAGCTAGCCAATTGCTGGTACTATGATATCTGGAACCTCCTCAAGCATAGTAGGTATCCCAAAGGTTCCAACAAAAAAGATCGTGCAACCCTCTGAAGGCTGGCCACCCAGTACATCATCTGTCATAAAGAACTATTCAAAAGAAACTTCGATAGAACCCATCTATACTGCATCGCAAGGGTTGACATTGAAGAGGTAATGCAGCAGATCCAAAGCAGGGAATGCATACCCCATATGAACGGTCACATGCTTGCCAAGAAGATCATGTGAAAAGGTTACTACTGGACCGCCATGATCTAATATTGCACCGCTTATGTCCTAAGATGCCTCAAATGCTAATAGTTTTCTAACCTTCAACACCTGACTCTGCGAGAATAATACAACATGACTTCTCCCTGGACGTTCTCCCCCTGGGGCATCGACGTCATAGGGAAGGTTACACCCAAGGCTTCCAATAGTCATGAATTCATCCTAGTTGCCATTAATCACTTCACCAAATGGGTTAAAACCGAGTCATATGCAGTCCTGAATGCCAAGAAAGAGGCCAAATTCATCAGGAAGAACATCATCTGTCGATATGGGGTTCCGAAAGAACTAGTGCCAGATAACGGGTTGCACTGGCAGAAGTCACAGAAGTGGTCAATGAGTATGGGATTCCGAGACACAAATCTTCTTCCTACCAACCTCAAACCAATGGTGCAATCGAAGCCACCAACAAGAACCTTAAAGACATCATCAATAAGATGACCGAAAGCTATTGAGATTGGGCCGACCGAATTGCTTACTCCTTTTGTGGCTACCGAACTTCAATCCGAACCTCTACTGGGGCTACCCCTTACTCTCTAGTCTACGGCATTGAAGAAGTCCTACCTATTTAGCTAGAAATCCTTTCGTTTCGCATCATGCTCGAAAGCCAAGTCAATGAGGAGGAATGGCATCAAAGTCGTCTCGACGAGCTGTCACTCTTAGATGAAAGGAGACTGAAAGCATTGTATCACATACAAGGGTACCATCGTCGAATAGCGCGTTCATTTAATAAGAGAGTTAAGGATCACGGTGTCCGATAAGGGGACTTATCCCTTAAAGAAATCATAGAACCCATCTGGGACCCCAAATGGAAGTTCAAGCCCAATTGAAGTGGCCCCTACATTATAAAGAAATTCTAGTCCGGAGGTGCCGTTATGCTCACCGACCTTGATGGAGAAGAGATGGCTCGTCCAGTCAACCTGGACCGTCTTGAGAAATTCTACCCCTAGTCTGAAACCTCGGCACGCTACGACTCTTCCCACCTCCCTTATATTTAAAAAACAATCTCTTCATTTCCCTCTACCCAGAACTACATGGGCCTGATCCTCTACAAAACCATTTCATAAAAATTAAAACTTTTCAAAACCCCAAGAGGTACATAGGCAGCTCATGTATCCTACATGAGCATGACCCTTTCTTTTTTCACAAAAACCTATTCTTTTCTTATCTCCGAGAATGACAGTTCATTCTAACATGTACTTAAACAAAAGGACTATGCATGCCTTAACGATCTGTATGGGTAATTCAGAATACAAAATTCATCAAAAGGCACAGTTGGATGATCAAAAACTTATTTATTTCACTAATAAGAAATTACAGTGCAATTACATAAGAAAAGGAACGGATAACTCCCTTCCCCTTACCTTCCTAAAAAGCAAAATAAATTCCAAAATTTATTCCCCATTACAAAACAAACTCTCCAAGAGTCCTACCCACAACTACCAGAGGAGCCCGATCCATCATCATCTACATCCTGGGGCCCCCAAGCTTCCCCTGCCTAAATAGAGTGTCACAGATGCTCCATAGATCGATAAGCTCGAACCAGCCTCGGAAAAACCATAACACCTCTCTTCATGGTATCGGATAAGACAAACCACCTTTGTCTAGTCTCCACTACCAACATCTTGCTAACTAATCTTCTCCACAACCACTTCATATAATCCACAGGGATTTGCCAGACTCTCCCAACAGACTAGGAAGGACGGGTTGACGGACGTCGACTCTCCCACAAAGAGCCAAGATGCATTCATAGACTCTCTGTCAGATCTTCTATCGGAAAAAAGTCTAGTCTTCGAGGTGGCACGACCTGCTCCTGGCCAAATTAGTGTAAAAGTCGCCAAGGGAAACAAAAAGAGGTATGTCTGAGACCAACCAACTGAACGTACGGGTATTCCCCCATCTCCAGAATAGGCAGCAACTGTCGCCACCAAGGCACTGACCAGTGCAGATTTAGAGCCCCATGCTCCACAAACCAGTTCTCCCAACTCTCAATATCCAGGCCAAAACTGATGAAATGGAGTAAAAAGAAGTTGGGCACAGCCGACAAAGGATATTCCGAAGGAGTCACCAAGCGAAATCTTTCAGACAACCACATGAACAGCATCATAGGGCTACCCCTCAGAAAGTCAGAACGACCTTCTAGCCAGACATCCAGGCCATTCAAAGTCTCTGCAAATATCATCGCCGCAGGATTGCGACGGTATGACATCCATGACGTAATGTCCGCAAGTTATGGGTCCACCAGCAGGTCCCCAGTCACCAGCAGCAATTTCAAAACCAAGCCCAGAACGACGGCTCCAACATATCCAGCATCACCAACCTCCTATAAATGCACAGACTGCAACACCGCCAGAAGGAAAATCATTCATCCAGTAACCAAAGGTCTACCCGCCGAGGGCGAGATGTGGAAAAGTCTAGCCAACAACTCCTAAGGAGACCGGGAAAACTCAGGCATAGCAGCCGCCACACTAGGATTTACCCCCAACATGGTGGAAAACTCCTCATAAGTCAGACAGACATCTTCCAAGCTAAAACAGAATACATGGTCTTTGGGGTACCAAAATTGTACCATCGTCATCAGCATGCTCCACTCTATGGGCCGATTACGCCATAAAGAGACTCGACACATGTTGAAAGCATCATAATCGACGTTGTAGGAGCACATCGCCTCCAAAGTCTCGAGGTATTTGGCAAAATCAATACTATCACGGAGAGCCATCTCGTAGAATAAGAAAGTAAGAATGTGAAGGTGTGATGAAAGCACTCCACCCTTACCCCTTTTTATACTTGAAAACCTTCACAAAAGGCACAACCCTTGCAGAAATCGGAGAGAATCCTGCCCCACAAGGTACCAAAAACTGAAGAGGGTACCAATTAAAGCCTTGAATTAGTGGGACTGGACTAACCTGCCGATAGGCAGCACAAGAGGCTTATCGATTGGCAACCTCCTGTTTTAAAAACTTCCATTTTTCCTCTTTTGTCAAAATCAGAAAACTCAATAAAAATAAATTGATATTCTCAACAAGATTTCAAAACTCCCTTCCATCTTTATATAATTTCTCATTTAAATAAAACTTTCCTTCAATTCCAAAAAAATATTTCTTTCCACGGTCTCAACAGCAAAGTAAAAAGCGCATATGCATTCATTCATTCATTCATTCATTTGCTAAACAAAAGATAATAAATAACTCCATTGCATTACATAGATATTTTTTCTGTGTTACATCAATTTTACAGGATATAAACAAAAGCAGAAAAACAACGGCACTCAACCCGAACCCACATTCTCTCTCTCTCACCTACCCTTCCCCTCTCTCTCCTAAGAGCTCCCATCCATGCGACTCACTCTCTTTTCGCTGTGATGAGATGACGCAACACCGCTACCTGAACCAGATTCCTCCCCGGATGAGGAAGATGACACCAAGAAAGAAGGAATAAGAACCGCGTCCCGAATATGGGCAGTTGTCGAAGATATCCATTCCCTCAGCCAAGTGGTGGACACCCGAACTTGTTGTAAGAAAAGGCAGAATCAGTATGACGCAAAGAAGATCAAAAGAAACCCAAAAAAAAGAAGAAAAGAACAGGAGGATATACAAAAGGACGAACAACCTCCTCTGTCAAGCCCAACTCCTCCGTGTCCATCGCACGAGGATGATGCAATATAGGCACCATCCCTCCATTAGCTCACCGAATGTTGTATGAAGGGGGATGCAACTGCACAAAAGGAATATCCAAAGTCGTCGCAGCCGTAGATGTCGAAGGACCACCCCCACTATGGGAGGACCCCACTGGCCGACTCGAACCCACATGAGGGAAAGGCAGCGCATCATATATGCTAGGCGCCATCAGCCAACTCGTCACGAAGTCCAAATATTCATACGACACAACTCTGTCAGTTTACAATAAATAGGACTCGCCAATCATCGTTGCAATCCTCGCGCCCTCTGGGAACGTACGCTCTCGCCTCATAGACGTAGGGGGCCTCGCAAGTGGCACCACCACCTACTCCTTAGCAATCTTTCGAACCACCCTTTCCCCGAGATACCAGGAGTGGCCAAACTCATGTGACAACAAACGCCTCATCTGCGCATTCACCCCAGTCGACCCCATGTCCTGAACAGCCGTCCCCAAGGGGAAAAGGTCACCTGAAAAATCCCCAATAGATATAAGTCAATATGGAATCAGAGCACACAAAGACATAGACTGAAAAAGGAAAAAGTCTTACCCTATCACTGGTCAGGCCATTGAAGACCTGATGCACCACCTCCATAGAAAAAGACTTCCTCGACTGCCGATTGGCCTTCCGCCACCAATACAACAGGAAAAAGTCCCCAACGATCTCGTCATTCAAAGCAATCAGCTGGATATTACACCCAATCACCTCATAGAACCACGTCTACCAAAGATAATAATCCGCGATAAAAAAAGAGCCGCACAAGGAAAATTCGAATGCATGAAAGAAAAATGCGCAGACTAAAGAATACCTCAAGAAGATACGTGGCCCCAACAAAAGACTGTCGGCAGCACCGGTTAAATGTATCCAGAGAAAAATAAATGGTCGCCAAAGTGAGGATCCCCCAATCATAGAGAGGGATGTTCGAAAACATCCTCAAGTGTGGTAAAAAACACAAGTGGACAACGTCGCTGATCAACGCCACCAGAAATCCCCCTAACACCATCAAAATAAATAGCCAGGCCATCGGCCTCACTTGCAGCACGTCCTCCACATCAATCACTCTACCCAGCAAAATATCCCTTAGCAGAGACAAACGGATAGAGTCCCCAGATACTATCCTTCGGCACATCACCTAGCTCCACCTGCACCACCTTCGACCTCACCCTCAAAGAGCGATCCACCTCTATTTTCTCTCCATCAGAATTCAGCCCCAGCAACAGATCCACATCTATGGGAGTCACAGTCATCTCCCCAAAGCCAAAATAGAAGGTGTGGGTAGTGTCCCACCACCTCTCCCCCAAAGCACATAAGACCTCCGTCGATTGAGTCATCTCATCCAGCACAGACACCAACCTCCCAAAGCCTACTGACGATACTACCCAATGCACCACAGGTGGAAGGTGCTCCCAGACATCCTTAAGCCCCGTCGTCCCACGGGTACGCATAGTCGACAAAGAAACATCAGACTGTCAAAGAAAAAAAGCCTTGTCAAAATCCAAGAAAAAAAGGAAATCACCAAAAAAGAATGCCAAAAGTCATTTAGTACTTACATAACCGCCAGGGTTCACCACCCTAGAAGAAGGATGACGCGACGGCTCCCGCAGTAAAGTCCGCTCATCCGCAACCGACTCAAATGCATTAAACGAATTCTCACTCCCCAAAGCAAGAGGCGCCCTGGCCCTCCACTCCACATTCGCCCAGTCATTAACAACTAACCACTCCCTATGTGTTGTAGTGCTCACAAAAGCGGCCATTTTTTAGGTTGCGAAATGTTAAGACGATTCGCAGAAGAAAATCGCAGAGAGAGAGAAGGAAAAATGCTGTGAAAAGTGAGGGGAACCCGCCCCCTTTTTATTGGAAGCCAAGGGTCATGCCGATCGGCACTGCACCCTCACCTACCGATTGGCACTGACCTTCCATCTTCTCGAGGTAGTCTAAAAGTCCATACCACTATCGAATGACACCCTTCAGACCATGCCGACCGGCAGCCCCCTTAAATTTTTGTATAAAAACTCCCAAAAAATACTAGAAGACCCTGAAAAATCATCATAAAATTCCTAAAAATCCCTGGGAAGATTTAGAACATTTTCACCAATAAAATTTCACACTCCCACAAGAGAAACCCCTACTTCCCCAACGGAACCCTCAAAATCTATGTGAATATCTCCCCGAAAACGTCCCCAGAGGACCCCTAAAGCATCCCAAACTTCAGGTTATCTCCTATTCCCCATAAGTCTCAAATTTCCCTGAGAAAAATGTCTGATCCCTGGACTACCCAATCACTCCCCCATTGGAATTTACAGCATCAAATTGGCTATTCCCCTTCTAAATCTCCGAAAGACACGAAAGTTCCCCCAGCAATCAGTTCCCCAACTTAAATCAAAATCATGAGGTAATTTCTCGAACAGAGTTCCCCGAGAACATTACAATTTAAGCCCTCAAAATTGACTTCGACCTGCAGAATTGGTCATCAAAATTTAAGCCCTCAAAATTGGTTTCGACCCGAAGAATTGGTCATCACAATTTAATCCCCCAGAATCGGCTTCGACCCGCAGAATTGGTCACCACAATTTAAGCCCTCAAAATTGGCTTCGAACCGCAGAATTGGTCAACACAATTTAAGCCCTCAGAATTGGCTTTGACCCACAGAATTGGACATCATAATTTAAGCCCTTAGAATTGGCTTCGACCCGCATAGTTGGTCATCACAATTTAAGCCCTCAGAATTGGCTTCGACCCGTAGAATTGATCATCACAATTTTAGCCCTCAAAATTAGCCTCGACCCTCTGAATCGGTCATCCTCATCCTTAAGTCCTCAGAATCGGCCTCGACCCTCTAAATCGATCATCCTCATCCTTAGGTCCTCAGAAGCGGCCTCGACCCTCTAAATCGGTTATCCTCATCCTTAGGTCCTCAGAATCGGCCTTGACCCTCTAAATCGGTCATCCTCATCCTTAGGTCCTCAGAATCAGCCTCGTCCCTCTGATTTGGTCATCCTCATTCCTTAGGCCCTCAGAATCGGCCTCGACCCTCGAAATTGGTCATCCTCATTTCCTTAGGTCTGCAGAATCGACCTCTTTCAAAAGCATCATGCGGTGTCTATTTGATGGCTATCATTTATTCCAAACTCACCCATCGAGGGACTCTATAGACACCCCATTCTAGCACCCTCTACATCACCACGAACCTAGGTCATACCCCGAGTACTGACCAAGAGGCCATCGGGCACTCCTAGGCTTCGTTTGACCAAAATTCAAACTCCTCAGCTCGATTGAGATAGAATGAATCCTCGAAGGGAACTGAAACCCCTTTCTAACGATCTGCCCGATGCACGATTCTAACTTACGGTACGGACGAATGACCCATTTCCCCCCAAAACTTGATTAGGAGGCGACTGTACGCTCCCGAGCTCCATTTGACCAAAGTCAACTCTTCAGCTCGACCGAGACTAAATGAATCTTTAAAGGTCACTAAAATCCCTTTCCAACGGTCCACTCAGGGCCCAATTCTGACTTACGGTATGGACGAACAATCCGTTTTACTCTGAAAGGTCATCGAATGCTTTTAGGCCCCGGTTGACCAAAGTCAACTCCCCAAACTGAGCAAACTCTTTGAAATGTCGAAGTTCATCTCCCAACCGTTCCAACGGTCTGCCCTGTGCATGATTCTGACATACCAGGCGGACTAACGATCCGTTTGTGTCCGACGATCCCCCGTCCAAAGGACCGATGAGCTCTTTCGAGCCACATTTGACTACTCATCAGTATCACTATTATAATCTTCTGAATCACTGTCTGTGTGCACTATAGATATTAGTATTATCATCATCTTCTATGTCTGATATTTCTATAACATATAAGATATCTAATTCTTCTTGATCTACATTGCCTAATATTGTATTAATAATCTTAATACCTTCTTTATCTTTCTTATTGGGGTAGTCTTTAGCAAAGTGTCCTTCTTTACCGCAAGTCCAACATTCTTTGATGACAACCTTAGATTGAGCTACTTCTTCTTCTTTCCTATAATTAGGAACCTTCTTATGCTTACTAGTGTTCTTCTTAAAATATCTTCTTTGGTTAAATCTATTTTTCTTAGTCTTAGAGTTCTTTTCCCTAAAGGCAGTAGATGGTCTATATCTATATTTCTTTGGAAATCCTAAAGGTCTAGTCTTAAACTTCTTATGTTTCCATTCTAATTTCTTTTTGAATTTCTTAGATTCACTTCCACATCGCCATTGGATTGGAGCGATGTCTCTCTCGTCTTTGATTGGAAGGATCTATTTGAAAGTCTCTTCTATCAACTTTCTTTGAGTTATATCACATCTCTTAGATATGATATAGTCTTTGGCAAAATTTATTCTTTCACCAAGGGAGTTATTCTTAACTCCAACTACTCCTGGCCAATTCCTATATTCATTAATTGGGATTTGTCCTATGGCTGGTATCTTTCTAAAGTATTCATCTTTTAAGGTCTCTCCAAATTCTTTAATTTGGCAATATAGCTGCTCATAATTATTGCTATATTCATTGATCTTATCTAGTTTGCGAATGCTAAGGAGGGCTAACTTAGTTTTTGCTAGGTCTTGTTCATTGATTTGAGCTAAATGTCCAGCTCCAATGAATTTTGATGTAAATAATTGAATATATTCTTCAATTGATCTTTCTTCTAGGATCTCTTTTATTTTCTCAATCTTAGCTAAGGAGTCTTCATCTGTGGCCTTTCTTAAGCGTATTATTTACATAAACTTGCATCCCATTGTTCATTAGATGAAAAACACATGTTCATCTGATTACGCCAGTCGTCTAAATCTTTCTTCCTATCTTGGACGTTGTCTAAGTTAAGGTATATCCCAACTAGATTTATGGATTGACTTGCCATAGTGTTAACATGAGTAAAACTCTTGTCACTAGTTGGAAAGTCTTTTATATAATCAGGTTTGGTCTTTACTAAAGTGCCTGAGTATATTGGAATATTTATTCCTATCGGTTTACTAAAAAGTCTAGGAGCATCTTCTAGCCTACTACTACTTCATATCTCTTGTTTATTAGGACCTACTTGTGTACCTGGCATTAGTCTTTCTTATCCATCTTTTATTAGTCTTAAATTTCTAAGAAGTTCTTTAGTATTCTTATATTCTTTTAGTTTTAATATACGGTCTTGAGCTATCATATTAAATCTATCCTAAATCTATCTCTTTCTTGGATCCTAACAGAATGACTTCTATTAAGATGTTCTTTAAATGTCTTCATATCCAATTGTGAGGGATTATGTCCAAAGTTTTGGATTCTATCCTTTTCTCTAACTAAGTCTTTTTGTTCAAATAATCTTCTAGGTCTAATTACTGGGGCATGTCTTAGCAAACTAGAGATAGTCTTACTACTACATTCTCCTTCTGAAGGATCATTGATTATGGCTTCTCCCATATTCCTAAATCTAACTTCTTCAGTCAGGATATTCTTATTGATAATCTTAGTAAGGTCAAACTAGATAGTAAAATTTTTAGTGACATCGTCTTGATTAATAAACAAAGGTTTATTTTGTATAGTCTTAGTTTCTTAGAATTATGGCAATTGCCAAAGGGTATTAGTTTTTTATTTCATGGGTCCAGTATTCCTAATGCTGTAAGTATGGTTGTAGTCTAAAATATTGGTTTTCACTAATATTTCTTCATTAAGTCTACTGCTAGGAATTCTCGATTGCATTCCTTCATAAGGAAATTGGGAGAACTTCACATAGCTTCAGAATTTTATATTTATATTTGCGTTTGGGATAATATAGTCTTCATAGCCACTAGCATATAAGATTAACTTAAAGTATTTGGTTGTGTCTATGGTTACTGTAAATGCCGGGATGACATTAAAGTATACTATGTTGTCTAACATTTCTAATTGGTCTATCCCAATAAGGCTTTTCTCAAAATCTTTCCATCTTTTATCTATTAAACATCACAATATGTTGATATTGTTCTGAGGTCTATGTAATCCTTGAATTCTTGCTTGAAAGAGTCCAAAGGTTAGGAATTGAAAATTTCTATCAGTTCCTCTAGATCTAAGCCATTCTGAGTCAAACACTTGGAGCTCAGTATACGACTTGTCTAACACATGATTTCTACAATGATAGGTCATGTTGTAATTAGGAGTCTTAGGAGTGGCACCTTCTTTAAACAAGTCTATGTATCTAAAGATTGGAAGTTGTCCATTATGTATGGAGTCTTCTACAATTTTCCGATTAACTTCACCCCATTCTTTCTATTGGAGAGGATTGGTGAAATTTTTTTCCTTCCACCATGCTCTAACATTGGAGGATGAATCTTTAAGCCTTTAGATCATACAATTACTATGTTCAATATTTTGGGTAGGGCTAACTATCTTATTAGTCCTATCTAATCCATCATTTATGATTCTCCTAGTTATGGTCTTTCCTTCTTTAATTTCTATATAGGGTGATTCTCTAAATTTATAGGTGGTCACCTGTTTTTGCTCAAGTATTTTTTCAATTCTTTCTAAAGCGTCTGAATAATCCTTTTATCTTTTTATTTGTCTAAGGATTTCTTCATTAAATGTCTTATTCTCTTTTTTTGTACTATTATTAATATCTTCACTATGTTTAGCAAGGGTATTCATAAGACAATTAACAACCTTAGAAATATAGTCTTTTACCTCTTCTTCCTCTTCTTATTTTTGCATAGATTCGTGTGTCATTCTAGCTTCTATAGTTTCTACAATTTTTTCTATTTTATCTAATTGTGTTAAAATAAATGGAGAGTCTAATTCATCTTGGGAGGGTTTATTATATATAAACTTAATTCCCTTTATAATTTCTTCATATTTTTCTTCTAGTTGTGCCATGTCTAGTCTAAGTCCAGTAATAATACTATCCATTTTTGATAGGTTATGGCCTTCCATATTATTAAGATAGTTTGCTAAATTTTATTAAAATTTAACGAAGTGTGTGTAGAAGGTGGTTAATCCTTATGTATTAGCTTTTAAATTTAATTGTAAGTATTTAACAAAACTACTGTTATAGTCTTGGGTAGCTGTTATAGATGTAGAGATTAAATTTAATCTTTCTAATATGAGTCTAGTTGCTTTAGCAGCGTTGGTGTAGACACCCCATTCTAATACCCCCTAACTTCTCCTAAGGTCCCTAGCACCTCACTTCATCATTCCAAACCTAAGTCATACCCCGGGTACTGACCTATAGGCGATCGAGCGCTCCCAGGCTCCAGTTGACCAAAATTCAAACTCTTCAGCTCGATCGGCACTAAATGAATCTTTGAAAGGCACTGAAACCCCTTTCCAGCGGTCCGTCTCGTGCGCGATTTTGACTTACGGTATGAACGAACGATGATTTTCCCCCGAAACTTGATCAAGAGGTCATCGGATGCTCCCAGGATCCGTTTGACCAAATCCAAATCTTCATCTCGATCGAGACTGAATGAATCTTTGAAGGGCACTAGAACCCCTTTCCAACGGTCCGCCCCGTGGGCGATTTTGACTTACGGTACGGACGAACGATCTATTTTATTCCGAAAGGTCACCGAGCTCTTCCAGGCCTCGGTTGACCAAGGTCAACATCCCAAACTGAGTCAAGCTCTTTGGAATGTCAAAGTACATCTCCTATCCTTTCCAACAGTCCGCCTCGTGGGCAATTCTGACTTACCATGCGGACAAACGATCCGTTTACGTCCGACGATCCCCCATCCAAAGGGCCAACGAACGCTTCTGAGCCACATTTGATCCAAAACCAACTCTCGGACTCGGGAGCAATCCAAACACTTTCGAAGGTCTTTGAAGTACCTTTCCAATGGTTCACCCCATGTGCAATTCGAATCAACTGTTTACACTCTACGACCGATTTTTCGAAGGAACCTGAAAGAGACTCCCAAACTGCAGGTTCCAAAACCTGCCTATCGGCAGTGTGCCTAAACACACCTGCCGATTGGTAGGACCGGGTCTATGCTGATCAGAAATGCCCTGGGGCTATAAAAAGAAGGGTTTGACCTCATTTCAAAGGAGGAGTAATATCAGAGATCCATCACTCTCAGCAAGCTTGATTAGGCATAAATTCTTCACATTTATCCCCTTAATTTCGGTATTTTTAAAATCTCGTGCTGTGTAAATAGATCGTATTTGACTTATATTTATGCTACTAACCCTTTTTGGCAAGTATTTCGTATTTTGTGTTCTCTTATGTGTTCTACATGTATTTCATGCAAGTTAGTGCCAAAGAGAACTCAAAACAGTGAAAGAAAACCAAGAAACAGGGAGTAAAGGGAATTTTCGTAATTTTGCAGCCTTATTCCGAAGGTGGGGCCAACTTGAAAGTTGAAGAGATTTCAACTACAAGAACACTGGAAAAAATAGCACCTCAATCGGAGTTCTGGTGTGAAAGTTATGAGCAGTCAAAGATAGAAGAAAAAGTCAAATAAAGAGAGGATCGGCCCGCCCAGAAATTAAAAGAACCGGTCCGCCCTGGGACCGGGCCGCAGAGAAATTAAAAGAACCGGTCTGCCTAAAAATTAAAAGAACCAGTCCGCACTGCCACATTCCAGAGAACCCCGGACTGAAGGCAAACCGAAGAAGGAAGATAATAAAAAGAACCGGTCCGCCAAGAAATTAAAAGAACCGGTCCGCCTTGGGACCGGTCCGGGGGAGGAGGGGGACCGGTCCGGCAGTCGCAGTTTTAATTTTCTAATTTTCCTCTAATGGAGAGTCCTAGTTATGTTAAAACTCTTGGAGTCTTGGAGGGTATATAAACCCATTTTATTATCATTCTTAGCACGAAGAATTTAGGGAGAATAATAGATTTTTCCTTTCTTTTCCAGCAAACCCTAGTTTAGATACAATTTCCAGTTTTAATTCCAAGATTGAAGCTTTATTTTAGAATTTGTCTGATTACCAGTTGTATTAATTGCTGCAATTACTGCTTGGGTGAGATTAGTGAGTTACTTCTTCTTTTCAATTCTATTCTACATCAATTTACAAGTATCCTTAGATTAATCATGAACTCCTGCACATTAAATACTGTTTTCATCACTTTCAATATGCTAGGCTAGATTTTCTAAGGCCGAGATACATGAACCCAACCTGATGTGTTATTTGCATGTGTATAACATTAATCCTCTGAATTTAGTGATTGATTACGACCGTATTGCGTAGGAACACAACAATTGTAGATCTTTATATCTCGTTTGCCTATGGGTAACCGGGATGATTTAGAATGCAATTCGAGTGTCACTATAGCGATACCGATTTACTCGTCCTCAGATTAAGTATGACGCGGGCTTGAACCTCGTATACGTATTGCTTAGAAGTACTAAATTTTGGGTCAAATTAATCAGTTAAATTCATGATTAGTATTATAACTGCAATACACTAGGGTTGGGGGATTGTATTCCCGTCCTGTTTTTCTCATACATAGTTTAAAGTTCAAACCAGTTTTCATTTATATTTTAAGTAACTTAGTCTAATTTCATCTTTTTATAATTTCATACTTGCATTTAGTTGTAATCAATTCCCAAAACCAAATCATTTTCTCTTTCTTTTTAGAGTCAAAGTTAGGTTTCCTCCGTCTTTTCCCGTCGTCACAATTTCACTGTCCTTTTTCCCTGAGGATCGATACCCGACTTACTGGGATTATTACTTGAGCGACAGGCTTGCACTTGAGCCTAGAGAGAACGCATTTATGAGACACATTTTCAGTCGTGTCAAGTTTTTGGAGCCGTTGCCGGGGAATTAGGTAGACTTAGGATTAGATCGAGTCAATCCAAAGCTTTGACCAAAAATCTCAAAAAATCCAAAAACATATAAAATAAATTCAAAAAGCACAAAAATATTCACCATCATCTCTCACAAGCCATTAATGCAAAATTCTGAACTCACTCCCACACCCCATAATACTCTAACCAACATTCACGAAAATCCAATCGTTGAGTATAACCCTGATAGCCCCCACACTCCTAACGCCCCACAGTTCTGGATCCCACCTCCCACACCGTCACACTCAATCTCAAACAACACTCCATTTTCCTTCTTAGGACACACTCCCGAGTACACCTCGAGCACACCAAGTGAGAGCACCGAGTCCTTAAGAGAGAGGGAGATGTCGCAACATGGTAGTGCAGCTGCTGGTGAGGAAGAGCCCCCATACCGCCCGCTAAGAGAATTCTTATATCCCGAGCGCACTGTCACTCCGGGTTGAATTATACTCCCGTATAATGCCGGTCAATTCCGTTTCAAAAATGGGATGATCTAGATGCTACCTCATTACCATGGTATGGATTCTGAGAAGCCATACCTCCATATTAGGGAATTTGAGGATGTGTGCGATACTCTCAATGATCAAACCTGCACACAAGAGGTGATCCGCCTCAAACTCTTCCCTTTCTCGCTCAAAGGTAAAGCTAAGACCTGGCTGTGGTCTTTACCTCCAAGCTCGATTCCATCTTGGAATGAGTTGCAATCGAGATTTCTCAAGAAATTCTTCCCAACACATCGAATAATCTCCATCAAGGCTCAAATTCAAGCGTTCAGACAATCTGAAAATGAGCCATTTCATCGATGTTATGAGCGTTTCAATGAGTTAGTTACTTCATGCCCCCATCATGGATTTGATTCGGCGCAAATCATCTCTTTTATCTATAATGGGCTGAATCTTAACTCCAAGCAACTTGTTGAAACTATGGGAAGTGGTCCCTTTGTCGACTTAGACGCCCATGATGTTGAGCTTCACCTGAGGTATGTCACTGAGACTACCCAATCCTGGGATACATCTGACCCTAATGCTCAAAATCAAAATTGGCAAGTAACCACCACTCCATCGGCGCCCGACCTATTTCACGTAGATAAGAATTCTTCTGACGGACAATTGATTGGATACCCTTGAGAAAGGATTTCGAGACCCATGCAAGATATATGGAAAAGGACTAGCTGGATCCATACCAAACCCCGTCGAGAAGGTGTGTGCAATTTGTGAGGCGGGTCATTCAACTGAGGAATGCCCGACTATACCCGCCTACAAAGTAATGATTCAAGAGCAAGTTAGTGGTATAGGAGGTTTTAAGGGTAATTTCGGTGCACCGCACGGGAACTCGTACAACCCTTCATGGAAAAACCATCTTGGTTTTAGCTATGGGCAACAACATGCTGCGATGAACCCTACTTCCCATGTTGCCCCTCCTCCACCACAACACTTTCAACAAGCTCCACACATGCAAGGACATGTGCAAGAACTACCACCTCAAGGATCATACATCCCTCCGTCGCGGAGAAGTATCGAGGATACTATCAACCGATTTATCAATACCCAGACTGCAACTAATGCTAGGCATGAGCGCATGATGAATGACATGAATGCGAACATTTCACAGTTGCAATCATCGTTGAGTGTTCAAGAGAAGGGCAAGTTTCCTGCCCAAGGCCAAAGACCTCTCCAAAGTCAAACTAGTGTTAGCTCGACACCCCATGACCATCCTGAGCAATGTAGCGCAATTACCACTCTACGTAGTGGGAGAGTAGTTGACTTGTCACCTCCTCCACAAGACGTACCTAAAGACAAGGGGATTTCGCCCGACACGAAAGAGGCCGAAGATGTCCCCTTGAATGAGAGTGATAAAGACGACACTAGTGAGCCCGAGGTAGTAGTGAAACCACCCACCGCGGCACCATTTACTCAAAGGTTGATTCCTTCACATAAAGAAAACCCACGTGATGAAGTGCTAGACATGCTAAAGCAAGTAAAGCTGAACTTACCTTTCCTCGATGCCATTAAGCAAATTCCATCTTATGCAAAAGTCATCAAAGACTTGTTGACAGTAAAGAGGAAGGTGAAGGTAAAGAAGAATGTCTTTCTAGCACAGAACGTGAGCTCCATTTTACTTAACGATCTCCCGCCTAAATTCAAAGATCCCAGTGCACCCACCATTTCCTGCATCATTGGAGAAAATAAAATCGAAAAGGCCTTACTTGACTTGGGAGCAAGTGTCAATATCCTCCCTTAATCCATCTATAGGCAACTTGATTTGGGCGACCTCAAACCCAGGAAGGTCACTCTCCAATTAGCGGATTGAACAGTGAAGATCCCAAGAGGCATAGTCGAGGACGTGATCGTCCAAGTTGACACTTTCTACTTTTCGGTTGACTTTGTCATTAGGGACACGGAGCCCTCCTTCAACTCTAGCAACCATGTTCCCATCATCCTTGGGCTCCCGTTCTTATCTACGGCTAACACAATCATCAATACTCAGAATGGGCGGATGCAACTCACCTTTGGGAACATGACCTTAGAGAACAACATCTTCCACATAGCCCAACATACGGGGGAAGAAGATGATCTTCAGGCGGTGAGCTCCATAGATGAGATAGTAGAAGAGTATGTCGAGGACAATTATTGTGGAGATACCCTAGGATCCTGTTTAGTATCGAACCACGAGAATGAGGGGGTCCACAAGAGAGAGCCATTAGGGGTGTGCCTTATGTCATCGAGCAATAGCGATAGTTGTGATGATGAGAGAAAAGCGGGGGAGATGTGTGTAGTGACCGCGATTGAGAGTGAGGGAAATGGGTTAGAAGAGAGAAAAATGGTGGAGTTAGAGATCGAGCGAGGAAGGAAGAATGTGGAAACTACTCGAGAGAGAGAGCTAGGGGACATAAGCATGAAAGAATTTGAAAAAGAATTCGGTCCGGTGGATGAGAGCCTTAACGACGAAGTCCAAACTCTATTAAAATTCATGTAGTCACCTAGAAGAAAGAGAATGGGATGATAAAATCGATGAATTCTCTCTTTGTAACCATCCACCCAAACCACTAGAGGCCCCGAAGGCGAGTGAGGAGAAAATTTGTGGTTCATCCGACTTAGAGCCCGACCCATGCATCTTAAAAATTGAAAGAAACCTAGGTGATCCCTTCGAATCAGCGCACGCAGACCACGCTTTGAGTCAGCATCACGAGGATCCCTTTCCAATTAGTCACGATGAGTATCCCGGTCTATCCTTTATCTATGGGCGAGGTCTCAACTTGTTCCGATTGTTGGAATATAATCCTAGGATGGGAGTGACAAGGAGAGCATCGAACCCCGTAAGTGGGGTCGGGTGAGTTTGTGGAGAGATGAGAGGTCGTCGTACCCCCGACGCGTATGGGGTGATTTTTGTTGTATTTTTGAGTCATGCATGAGTGTCATATAGTGTCTTGTTGCATTTTAATATTTGTTCGTTTTATTTTTCCGCACTTTTCATTCGTCCTGAGTTAGATTTTCGTCCTTTTTGCTTGAGGACAATGCAAAAGTCTAAGTTAGGGGGGATCACAAGTTCGTATTTCTAAAACTTCACAAATTTTCAAAAATGCCCAGAAATTTCCAAAAAAAATCATAAAATTTTGAAAAATCCAAAAATATTTTTGTTCAAAATAAATAAAATTTGGAATTCAAATTTTTCAAAAATATCATTAAAAGTCGGTTTAAAGTCTCAAGTTGTAAAAATTCAACATACACAAAGCCGAAATTGACTAAAGATGGAAATTGAGAGAAAATTGACGACTTAACGAATAAGTGTGGAGATTAACAAAACCCGGTGAGATTTCGAGCCTATCAATCTTTTTGAGTTTTAAATCTATCTGAGTTAATTGTTAACTCAAAGTTCTTTTCAGCGTATAAAAAGTCATTGGAGATCTCAATCCTTTCATTTTGATCGGTTATGAAAAACGTGTGTAATATTGTTTTGAAAAATGTGCCAAAAGTGATCTCTAAACTTAAATTCACCTCGAAACGCATATGGTAATGCAATTGGCATTTTGGACAATGAAGTAGGCCATCGTTTGTCACCCAAAAATATTGGCCATAAAAAGTCGTGAAAAATCACCCATTTTGCAACCCAAATTGAGCCGAAAAGATTTTTCCTTTCGTTTGACAACCCGAAAAAAAAAAAATAGCCTGGAATTGTGAAAAATGGAAAAAAATTCAGAATTTTAGTCCGGAAAGTGCATATAAAGGGGCAAGAAAAAATAGATATGCTCAACAAAAATAGCAAGAAAAGAAAAGAAGTGAAAAAACAGAAAAAAATAGAAAAAGAAGAAAAAATGAGCAATAGCCCGGAAAAAGCACAAATGGACATCATAATGACTTTTCCAATTCCAACCTTCCCTACCTCTTTCATTTTACCCAATATACCTTAAAACCCGAAAAAGTCCTAACCGAGTCCAAATTGCGAAAATTGGTTACTGCGTGGAGAGCTAATATACCAAAAGATAATAAAAGAGATAATGCGTGAATAAGAGGCAATGTTCCCGTTTTTAAAACCGTATTCCGTTGATGAGATCCTATCACAATGAAATTTTCATCGTTCTACTTGTGTGCGTGACTTTGCGTCCATTATATTTACTCTTTATATCACGCATACCGAGTGAATAGCCACATTCCGAGTGATTCATTTGAGAGAGCATTCCGTGAGATTTTGAAATCAAAACGAATTTTTGGACAAGTAACGTAATGGTCAATCGGTGGAATTTCGCGGTTAAATTTTTGGCTTCGCACACACGCACTACGGTTTGAGACTTGTAAATATGACTTGATGATGACTATTTTCTGGGAAAGTTTGAATTGTACAATTTTTAAGTATTTTAAATTTTTCCTTGAGTCGAATTTTGTGGGTATATTCTCTGCAAACCCTCATGAGACACAACTCGTCGTACTAGGGTGACCTAGGGGTTTAAAGGCTTGTTGCATACGCTAAATGCAATCGCTTGCCCGCGAAAAAGGTATTCTATCCCAACAAAATTTAATTTTCAAGAGTTAAGCCTTGCTAGGATTCTTTTACATTTCTCGGGACGCGCAAAGTTCTAAGTTAGGGGGATTTGATTAGGCATAAATTCTTCACATTTATCCCCTTAATTTCGGTATTTTTATGATCTCGTGAAGTGTAAATAGATTGGATTTGACTTATATTTATGCTACTAACCCTTTTTGGCAAGTATTTCATATTTTGTGTATCTCTTATGTGTTATACAGGTATTTCATGCAAGTTAGTGCCAAAGAGAACTCAAAACAGTGAAAGAAAACCAAGAAACGGGGAGTAAAGGACATTTTGGTAATTTTGCAGCTTTATTCCGGAGGTGGGGCCAACTTGAAAGTTGAAGAGATTTCAACTACAAGAACACTGGAAAAAATAGCACCTCAATCGAAGTCCCAGTGTGAAAGTTATGAGCAGTCAAAGATAGAAGAAAAAGTCAAATAAAGAGAGGACCGATCTGCCCGGAAATTAAAAGAACCGGTCCGCCAAGAAATTAAAAGAACCGGTTCTCACTGCCACATTCCAGAGAGCCCCGGATCGAAGGCAAATTGAAGAAGTAAGAAAATAAAAAGAACCGGTCCGCCAAGAAATTAAAAGAACCGGTCCGCCCTGGGACCGGTCCGGGGGAGGAGGGGGATCGGTCCGGCTGTCGCAGTTTTAATTTTCTAATTTTCCTCTAATGGAGAGTCCTAGTGCTGTTAAAAATCTTGGAGTCTTTTAGGGTATATAAACCCATTTTATTATCATTCTTAGCACGAAGATTTTAGGGAGAATAATAGATTTTTCCTTTCTTTTCCAGCAAACCCTAGTTTAGATACAATTTCGAGTTTTAATTCCAAGATTGAAGCTTTATTTTAGAATTTGTTTGATTACCAGTTGTATTAATTGCTGCAATTATTTCTTGGGTGGGATTAGTGAGTTACTTCTTCATTTCAATTCTATTGTACATCAATTTACAAGTATCCTTAGATTAATCATGAACTCCTGCACATTAAATACTGTTTTCATCACTTTCAACATGCTAGGCTAGATTTTCTAAGGCCGTGATATATGAACCCAACTTGATGTGTTAGTTGCATGTGTATAACATTAATCCTCTGAATTTAGTGATTGATTACGACCGTATTGCGTAGGAACACAACAATTGTAGATCTTTATATCTCGTTTGCCTCTGGGTAACCGGGATGATTTAGAATGCAATTCGAGTGTCACTATTGCGATACTGATTCACTCGTCCTCAGATTAAGTATGACGCGGGCTTTAACCTTGTATACATAATGCTTGGGATTACTAAATTCTGGGTCAAATTAATCAGTTAAATTCACGATTAGTATTATAACTGCAATACACTAGGGTTGGGGGATGGTATTCCCGTCTTGTTTTTCTCATACATAGTTTAAAGTTCAAACCAGTTTTCATTTATATTTTAGGTAACTTAGACTAATTGCATATTTTTATAATTTCATACTTGCATTTAGTTGTAATCAATTCCCAAAACCAAATCATTTTCCCTTTCTTTTTAGAGTCAAAGTTAGGATTCCTTCGTCTTTTCCCGTCGTCACAACTTCGTTGTCTTATTTCCCTAAAAAAATCCCTCTCGAAGTCAGCGTGATTTCCACATCCAAATACCTTTCCAACCTTCACCTTTCATCATCTTTTTCATCAAATTTGGTGAATTAAGTACCCTCCATCATCACCCAAGTGCAAGGGCTGCTCTTCAACATCCAAGATCAAGCTCAAGATCTTCAAGAAGGTCCAACTTTCTCAACTCTCTCTTTAAATTCCCCTCAATTCGCATTAATTTATTTTATTACTTAGCACTTTTATTCTCCCATATCACATATCCTAATATACTCTTTATTTAGTATTATTGCACATCTCTTATTTTCATATAAATAAAACCTAAAAAATAAGAAAAAAAGGATTTGCTCATAAATTCCAAACGGGAATTCTCATACTTTTCTCACAACCAAAACCTTTTTTACACACACACACATACAAGAGAAGTCCTCGATTGGATTTATGGGATAAATCCCACCCCTCGTTTTGCATACGAACTACGTGGACTTTGATGCCTCTATAGGCTACGTAGGCGTCTCGGGGTAAAACTCGAGACTCGAGTCCTCTTCCTAATTTTTCCTATTTTTTTTTCTATAAAGTTAACTCTCTGAGATTCTATATATTTACATATACGTATATTTGTTCTTAGTGGTGTATTATTCCAAATGTGTTATCGTTCCGTTATAAAGATCAACACTAGGATAATCGCATAAATGCTATTTTTCTAATATTACTTTTAAGAAAATTCCTATGGATGGCTCGCTTTATCTCTTCCATGATACAAGTCGATGATTCCTATCTCCACTACATATACACATGCACACATATTATGGGGAAATAAAGGAAAATATCAATAACCTATGAGAGACCGTAAGGGCGGAATGGGTGCCTAACACTTTTCCATTTCATAACTTAGCCCCCGAACCCTTTTTGAATCATTTTGGTTTCGTATGTATCAGTATTTCTTTGGATGATGTCCTTCTGGATGGATTCCTTTTTTCTTTTATCTGTTTTGAGTAAAATAGACTGGTGACTCTATCTCTCTACATTTTCACCTTATCAACGACGTCGGTCAAAGCGCTCCCGAGAAGGATGCGCGGGACCAAGATACTCTCAAGACGAAGGGGAGACACCCCCTCCTCTTCTTAGCCTCTCCCGCCGCGAGGATCGAAAAGTGGGATGGCCATAGTGGCGACTTTAGTGGGGATACTTAATTTTGAGGGCTAGACTGTATTTACATAAGTGTTTTACTTTTTATATATCCCCCTATTTTGCATGTTCCCCTTTACTATTCATGTGTTCCTCATGCTTATGCTTCTATTCACACACTTATAGAAAATTCTCCATGTACAATTCACAACACGTGCACCTAGGATCACATATATCCCTATGTTGCACGCATAACCCTCCCATACTTGGTATACCATTGGTACTCATACTTTGCTCCCTGTTGGGCATGATCTAGAAAGATACTCTCATAAGATACTAATAAGAGAATCATGCATGATTCACACGATATCACCAAAGAGCATTGTGATTGACCAAATTTTGTCCCGTAACTGGAGGGTCACTTCGTGATGGGAGCTGGTTCGGTAGGGCGTAGTTAGCCTAAGCGATATGACTCTCACCTTCCATTGGCCAAGTACCTTAAACGTATATCGAACGGTTCCATTGCATTGTATCACTTGACCGAAGTCATGACGGGAGGTATATCACAGGGAACTCGTTCACGTATGTCGAGTATATCGAAGTCGCTCTCACACGTATCATCCCCACGGGGTATATAGTGAGGCAATTCACGTACACTTAGGTATATCAAATGGCTTGTCCACACGTACCGATTGCCCTCAAAAGCAAGATGTATATCGTGGAAGTCACGCCAAATGGGGGAACCCTTTCTGATTCACCCAACCAACTACATACCCGCATATAGGTGTCAAGCCTAGGACACACATGTTAGATTACCGGTTTCAACCCGAAACTCTGTCGAAATTCTGGGTTGGCCTTTACGCATTTTTAAAATGGGACGATGCCCGTGAGCCTGGTTACAAGTCCAGCCATAGCTTTGCATATGTTACGAACCTAAATTTTCCAGGCTTGGGTCCCGTCCAACATTTCATTTTGCATTTAGGAGAATTTAATACAAGTGAGAACATAATAATAATAATCATGCTGAGAACCGTCTCCCAAAAATATTTCTCACTTCTTTATAAAAAAATCCAAAAGCATTTCTCCTTTCTTTATAAAAAAAATCAAAAAATATTTCTCTCTTATTTATAAAAAAATCCAAAAATATTTTGTCTTTCAATCTCAAAAAGAAAAAAATCTCAAAAATATTATCATCCCTTCTTTTAAAAAATAAATCCCATTTTATGCCTTCTGAGGTTGATTGCACACCCTTGACCTGGCTCCTTATTGGCTTCGGTCTTTAGTCAAATCACCCCGAATTCTCGTCTGTTCCCCTGCTACTTATTTCGAGTCCGGTATCCATCTGCTTTACATGGACAACATAGATCAAGCACCATCCTGGGTCTAACTTTCCTGTGATCGTTGATCCGAAAGAGGAATAATTGAAAATGGTCAAAGAAGATCTGAAGATGTTAACTAAGAAGTTCGACCAAGTCAGAATCTATAGAAATTACATGGACTACACCCATATGTCTCCTTATCCAAATGCGAGGTTAACCGATAAGTTCAAGATGCCGAATATCGATAAATTCAGAGGAAATGGACCACCGATTGTTCATCTTCGCAGTTATCACCGTTCCATGACTCTCATAGGGGCTTCAGAAGAAGTGATGGCCCAATTATTTTAGCAAACTTTGAATGATAGCACTCTCCGATGGTTTTTGTCTCTCGAGGAGTCCAGAATCCGTAGCTGGGAGGATGTAGCCCGTGAATTCATGTCGCAATACAAATATAACGAAGAGCTTGAGGTCACCCGCCATGATTTAGAGCTGCTCAAACAGAACTCTGGGGAATCGGTCAGTAACTTCATAGCCCTATGGAGGGAAAAGGCAGCATATATGACCAATCGGCCATCCAAGGAAGAATAAGTCAACATAGTGAAGAAAAACTTATTGCCCCATGGCCGAGCAACCATGGGAGGACAATACTATCCCCACTTTTGAGCTCTCAGAGAAGCAGGAGTAGAAATCGAGGAAGGTCTTGCTAAAATAGAGTTTGAGCCAAAGAAAGTGTCCAGATAGTTCACCCCCAGAAAATATGACAAACCTTCTAGTGCTGCACTCTTAACCATCAACAACATCTCTCAACCAACCACTTCGTGGGCTCTAGAAAGCTTCCCTGTCCCAGTCCGAAAGGACTACACCGAGCTCCATGCTCCCCTTTCCAAAGTTTATCAACATTGCCCAATCCACTTCCAAGAAACTTTAAGGCAGATGCCCATTGTGTCTTTCACCAAACCGCTGGTCATACCACTGACTAATGCTTTCACCTTCGAAACGTAATCCAAGGTCTAATTGACCGGGGTACCATTGCCCCACCAGCCAATCCTAAGCCAAACACTACTCATAACCCACTCCCAAATCATACCTATGCTATCTTCCTAGAAAGGAACCCAAAATTTGATCCTTCAACTCAAATCACACCCGTACACTCTCCCAAACCTCTCCAAACTTGCCCATATTTCCTCCTACACCTTGTTAACCTCACTGATTAGGCATTGTCACTCCTTAACAGAGCATGCATCGCTGTCCGTACCCGTTCTAAAAATGGAAGTATAGAATTATCAGAAGTATTAAACAAACTCCTAGAGTTCGGTCTTAAAATGACCTCACAGATGATCATTGATTGTCAGAAATTCAGTACGCTATTCTTGGAAGACGGAAATGGGCCCAAGAGTCAGACAGTTGGGTGGTTCCAACCACTGAAGTCAGCCTAGATGATGTTGTCTAGATCATGGTAGAATTATTCAGGCAGAGCAACGATATTTGTAGTATGACCGAGTTACTTGATAATCTAAAGATACAAGGACGCCTGGTCCCTTCACCTTTACATACCCCCACAGACTGGGAAGACCTGTATGAAGAAGCCATTAAAGTTGTGGAATGCATTGACTTTACATGGAAAGACATAATTATTGCCACCGGATGGGGGGAAAAATTCAAAGATTCGAATGAAGAATAAGCTTTCAAGAAAACTGGCCCGGTAGCCGACATATGTGGGATGATATCCTTTGAGGAGCTCCTCAGAGAAATAAATAAAGTGGGAGAACAACACGAGATTGATAAAGAAACATGGTTCATGTTCTTACCTTATTCTATAAATCACATGACCAGATTAGGGAGGCATTACCAGATCCGAAGCTCACTATCAGCCAATGACAAAGGGAAGGGCGTTGAAAACCTTCCTATGCCAGAAATGACCCTCGAGGAGAGAAAGATCTTTGATTAACTAAAGAAAACTCAAGATAACATCACTCTATGGGGGCTTTTCATGTCTTCCCAGCTGCACATAAATGCTTTGATCAAATTGCTCACTGGACCCACAGTTCCTCCTTCTACTACACCAAAAAAAGTGGTAAATTTAGTCGGATCCTTGACCTCTACCCGAATTCTATCCTTTTCCGAAGAAGAAATCCCTAGAATCGGGCCAAACCATAATCATGGACTCAACATCTCCGTCGAAGTTATGGGGAAAATTGTACCACTCTCTTTTGTCGATAATGGACCCGCTTTGAATGTCTGCCCATTAAGAACCTTCAAATGCTTAGGACTGAAGGAAGGTGACCTCGCTCCAACTTCCGCTGTTGTATGTGCCTACGATAATAATCGTCGGGAGGAGATGGGATGCATAAAACTTGTAATATGGGATGGCCCTATAAACCCTGTCGTTAAATTCCAAGTTATTGACATCCCAGCTTGTTTTAACCTGTTACTCAGATGAACTTGGCTCCACAGTATCAAGGGTGTGTCTTCCTCGCTCCATCAGAAATTGAAGTTCTTCACCGACGGACGAGTCATTACCATTTTAGGCGAAGATGATAATGCTGAGGGTGCAAGTACGAGCAGTCCAATCCTTGATATACAACACAGGTAAACTGATATGCTCCTATAAGCATATCATTTGACCCGGGCACAGGCACAAGCACTATGTTGGCTAGCCATATGGGATATTCGATCACGCGAATGAAGATCACGTTCAAATATTTGACCACATCTTCTTTGACTTTGAACGACCATTCGGTGCAGAGCTTTCTTAACTTTTTTTTAACCGACTTGTAATCTAGAAGAGTGGGGATCTCATGTTGAGCTATTTCAGGATCAATTTCGGGTATATCTTCATAGGACCATGCAAAGAAATCCACGAATTCCTTTAGTAATTATTCGAGTTGTGCGTGCTCGTGCTCGTCAAGGGTAGCCCCTATCCTAATCTCGTACAATTGGCTACTAGAACCGAAACAACAGTTTCTAATCTATGGCATGGAAGCAGTTCTACCCGTGGAGATAGAAATACCCTCGTTACGTGTCATGCTTGAAAGCAAGGTCAGTGAGGAGGACTGGCATCAAAGTCGCCTCGACGAGATTTCACTCTTAGATGAAAGGAGACTGAAGGCATTATATCATAAATAAGGGTACCATCGCCGCATAGCGCATTCAGTCAATAAGAGATTCAAGGACCACGGTGTCCGAGAAGGGGATTTAGCCCTCAAAGAAATAGTAGAGCCCATCTAGGACCCCAAAGGGAAATTCAAGCCCAATTGGAGCGACCGATACATTGCCAAAAAGATCTTGTCTGGTGGTGCCGCCATGCTCACCGACTTAGATGGAGAAGAGATGGCTCTTCCAGCCATCCTGGACCATCTCAAGAAATTTTACCCCTAGTTCGAAATCTCGACGCGCTACGAATCTTCTCATCTCCCTTCTATTCTAAAAAAAACCTTCGTTCCCCTCTACCCAGAACTACGTGGGCTTGATCCTCTGCAAAAATCATTCTCAAAAAATTGAAAATTTTCAAAAACCCCTATAGGTACGTAGGCAGCTCATACATCTTACATGAGCACGACACTTTCTTTTTCACAAAAAAACTATTCTTTTCTTATCTCCGAGAACGACAGTCCATTATAACATATATTTGAACAAAAGGATTAGGCATGCCTTAGCGATTGGTATAGATAATTCAAAATACAAAATTCATCAAAAAGCACAGCTGGATGATCAAAAACTTATTTATTTCACTAATAAGAAATTACAGTACAATTACATAAGGAAAGGAACATATAACTCCCTTCCCCCTACTCTCCTAAAAAGCCAAATAAATTCCCAAACTTATTTCTCGGTACAAAATAAACTCCTCCCAAGAGTCCTACCCACAGCTACCAGAGGAGCCCGCTCTATCATCGTCATCTACATCCTGGGGTCCCCAAGCTTTCCCTGTCTGAATGGAGTGCCGCAGACGCTCCATGGACCGATAAGCTCGAACCATCCTCGAAAAAACTACCACACCTCCCTCCATGGTATCAGATAAAACAAGTCATCTTTATTCAGTCTCCACTTCCAACATATTTCTAACTATGCTTCTCCACAACCACTTCATATAATCCCTAGGGATGTGCCAAGCTCTCCCAGCAGACTGAGAGGGACGGGTCGACGGACGCTGACTCTCCCACAAAGAGCCAAGCCGCATGCGCAGATGCTCTACCAAATCTTTTACCGAAAAGAAGTCTAGTGTCCGAGATGGCACGATCTGCTCCCAGCCAAATTGGTGTAGAAGCCGCCAAGGGAAATAAAAAGAGGTCTCTCTGAGACCAACCAGCCGGACATACATGTATTCTCCCAGTTCCAGAATAGGCAGCAGCTGTCCCCACCAAGGTACTGACTAGTATAGATTTAGAGCCCCATGCTCCACGAACAAGTTCTCCCAGCTCTCAATATCCAGGGCAACACTGATGAAATGGCGTGAAAAGAAATTAGGTACAACCGACAAAGGATATTTTGGAGGAGTCACCAGGCGAAATCTTTCAGACAACCACATGAACAACATCACAGGGCTACCTCTCAGAAAGTCAGAACGACCTTCTCGCCAGGCATCTAAGCCATTCAAGGTCTCTGCCATATCAGCGCCGCATGATTGCGATGATAGGACGTCCATGAAGTAATAGCTGCAAGTTGTGAGTCCACCAGCAGCTCCCCGATCACCAGTAACAATTTTGAAACTAAGCCCATAACGACAGCTCTGGCATATCCAGCACAGACGCCAACCTCCCAAAGCCTACTGATGATACCACCCAACATACCACATGTGGAAGATGATCCCAGATAACCTTAAGCCCCATTGTCCCGTGGGCACGCAGAGTCGACAGAGAAACATCAGACTGTCAAAAAGAAATCCTTGTCAAAATCCAAGAAAAAAGGAAAATCACCAAGAAAGAATTACAAAAGTCATTTTACTTACATAACCAACGGGGTTCACCACCCTCGAAGAGCGATGGACGATGGCTCCCGCAGTAAGGTCCTCTCATCCACAACCGTCTCGAATGTATCAAAAGAGTTCTCGCTCCCTAAAGCAAGAGGCTCCATGGCCCTCCACTCCACGTTTGCCCAGTCGTCAACAGCTAACCACTCCATGTATACTACAATGCTCATAAAAGCGACCATTTTTTAGAGATCGGAATGCTAGAACGATTCGTAGAAGAAAATCGCGGAAAGAGAGAAGGCAAGCAGCTATGACAAATGAGGGGAATTTGCCCCATTTATATAGGATACCAAGGGTCATGCCGATCGGCGTTGCACCCCCACCTCCCGATCGACACTGACCCTTTGCCTTCTCGAGGCAACTCAAAAGTCCATGCCATTGTCGAATGTCACCCTCCACAACATGCCGACCGGCACCCCCTTAAATTTTCGTACAAAAATTCCCAAAAAATACTAGAAAACCCTGAAAATCCTAAAAAAATCCTAAAAATCCCGAAAAGGATTTATAACATTTTCATCAAGAAAGTTTCGCACTCCCCCAAGCGGAATCCCTAAATCCCCAGCGGAACTCTTAAAAGACAAGTGAATCTCCTCCAAGCAACGTCCCCAGAGGACCTCTAAGGTATCCCAAAATTCTCTGAAGGTCTCAAATTTCCTTGAGAAATACGTCCAAACCCTGGACCACCTAATCACGTCCCCAGTGGAATCCATAGCATCAAATTGGTTGTTCCCCCGGCAAAGTATCCAAAATATACAAGGATTTCCCTAGAAATTGTCTCCCCAGCTCAAATTAAAATCATGAGGATTTCCCCAACAATCAGTTCCCCAGCTCAAATCAAAATCACAAGTTGATTTTCCTGGTAGAGTTCCCCGAGAATATTTCACACTTAAGCCCCATAACTGGTTTCGACCCGCAGAATTGGTCATATCAACCTGAGCCCGCAGAATTAGTCACCCTCATACTTAAGCCCGTAGAATTGGCTTCGACTCGCAGAATTGGTCATTTCAAACTTAAGCTCGCAGAATTGGCTTCGACCTGCAAAATTAGTCATTTCAAGCTTAAGATCGCAGAATTGGCTTCGACCCGCAGAATTGGTCATTTCAAACTTAAGCCCGCAGAATTGGCTTCGACCCGCAGAATTGGTCATTTCATACTTAAGCCCGCATAATTGGCTTCGATCCACAGAATTGGTCATTTCAAACATAAGCCCGTAGAATTGGCTTAGATCCATAGAATTGGTCATTTCATTCTTAAGCCCGTAGAATTGGTCATTCCAACTTAAGCCCACAGAATGGGCTTCGACCCGTAAAATTGGTCATCTCAAACTTAAGCCCGCAGAATTGGCTTCGACCTGCAGAATAGGTCATCTCAAACTTAAGCCCGCAGAATTGGCTTCGACCTGTAGAATTGGTCATTTCAAACTTAAGCCCGCAGAATTGGCTTCGACCCGTAGAATTGGCCATCTCAACATAAGCCTGCAGAATTGGCTTCGACCCTCAGAATCGGTCACCCTCGTCCCTAAGCCCTTAAAATTAGCTTCGACCCGCATAATTGGTTATTTCAATCCTAAGCCCTCAGATTTGGCTTCGACTCGAAGAATCGGTCACCATCATTTTCAAGCCCTCAGAATTGACTTCGACCCACATAATCGATCATCCTCATCCTTAGGTCCTCAGAATCGACCTCGACCCTCTGGTCATCCTCTTTCAAAAGCATCATGTGGTATCTATTCGACGGCTATCGTTTGTTCCAATCTCACCCATCGAGGGGCTCTGTAGACACCCCATTCTAATACCCCCTAACTTCTCCTAAGGTCCCTAGCACCTCCCTTCATCATTCCAAACCTAAGTCAAACCCTGGGTATTGACTTAAAGGCCATCGAGGTCTCCTAGGCTCCGGTTGACCAAAATTCAAACTCTTCAGCTCGACTGAGGCTGAATGAATCTTCAAAAGGCACTGAAACCCCTTTCCAACGGTCCATCCCATGTGTAATTTTAACTTACGGTACGGACGACCGATTAATTTTCCCCCAAAACTTGATCAAGAGATCACCAGACCCTCCCAGGCTCTGTTTGACCAAAGTCAACACTTCATCTCAATCGAGACTTAATGAATCTTTGAAGGGAACTGAACCCCCTTTCCAACGGTCTATCCCGTGTACGATTCTGACTTACGATACGGATGAATGATCCATTTTACTTTGAAAGGTCACCGAATGTTTTTAGGCCTTGATTGACCAAGGTCAACCCCCCAAACCGATTCAATATCTTTGGAATGTCGAAGTACATCTCCTAACTTTTCCAACGGTCCGCCTCGTGTGTGATTCTGACTTATCATGAGGACAAATGGTCCGTTTGCGTCTGATGATCCCCCGTCTAAAGGACCGACGAATGCTTCCGAGCCACATTTGACCCAAAGTCAACTCCTGGACCAGGGAGAAATCCAAAATACTTTTGAAGGTCTTTGAAGTACCTTTCTAATGGTTTGCCCCTTGCGCGATTCGAATTAATGATTTGCGCTCTACGATCGATTTTCCGAAGGAACCCGAAAGAGACTGCCAAACGGTAGGTTTGAAACCCTGCCTATCAGCAGTGTGCCTAAACACACTTGTCGATTGGCAGGACCAGGGCTATGTCGATCGAAAATACCCTGGGCCTATAAAAAGGAGGGCCTCACCTCATTTCAAAGGAGGAGGAAGATCAGAGATCCATCACTCTCAGCAATCTCATAAAAACCCCTCTCAAAGTCAGCGTGATTTCCACATCCAAATTCCTTTCCAACCTTAACCTTTCATCACCTTTTTCATCAAATTTGGTTAATTAAGTACCCTTCATCATCACCCAAGTGCAAGGTCTACTCCCCAACATCCAAGATCAAGCTCAAGATCTTCAAGAAGGTCCAACTTTCTCAACTCTCTCTTTAAATCCCCCTAAATCCGCATTAATTCATTTTATTACTTAGCACTTTTATTCTCTCATCTCACATATCCTAATATAATTTTTATTTAGTATTATTTCACATCTCTTATTTTCATATAAATAAAACCTAAAAAACAAGAAAAAGAGGATTTGCTCATAAATTCCAAACGGGAATTCTCATACTTTTCTCACACTTTGCTCACAACTAAAACACTTTTTTACACACACACACACACACACACACACACATACAAGAGAAGTCCCCGATTGTATTGATGGGATAAATCGCACCCCTCGTTTTGCATACGAACTACGTGGACTTTGATGCCTCTATGGGCTACGTAGGCGTCTCGGGGTAAAACTCGAGACTCGAGTCCTCTTCCTAATTTTTCCTCATTTTTTTTCTATAAGCTTAACTCTCTTAGATTATATATATTTACATATACGTATATTTGTGCTTAGTGGCGTATTATTCCATATGTGTTATCATTCTGTTATAACGATCAACACTAGGATAATCGCTTAAATCCTATTATTTTAATATTACTTTTAAGAACATTCCTATGGATGACTCGCTTTATCTTTTCCATGATACAAGTCGATGATTTCTATCTCCACTACATATACATATGCACACATATCACGGGGAAATAAAGGAAAATAGCAATAACCCATGAGAGACCATAAAGGGCGGAATGGGCGCCTAACACCTTCCCATTTCGTAACTTAGAACGCGAACCCTTTTCGAATCATTTTGGTTTCGTATGTATCAGTATGTCTTTAGATCCTGTCCTTCGGGATGGCTCCCTTTTTTCTTTTGTCTGTTTTGAGTAAAATAGACTGGCGACTCTATCTCTCTACATTTTCGTCTCATCACAGACGTCGGCCGAAGCGCTCCCGAGAGGGATGCGCGGGACCAAGATCCTCCTGAGATGAAGTGGAGACACCCCCTCCTCTTCTTCGCCTCTCCCGCCGTGAGGATCTAAAAGTGGGATGGCCACAGTTGGCAATATCATTTTCATTTATCTTATAATAAAATTTAACATCATTTATCTTTTCTAAAATTCTTTGGTAAAAATCTGCTAAGGTCTGAATGGAGAGGTCTCTAGGTCCCTCATTCAAGTCTGATGTAACTATCTCCATTAGGTAGATAATTGTCTAATCTAGGAATAAGCTTAGATTATTCTTTGGTAAGTTTAATTAACTCACTATCTTGATTTTTTTATCAAAGTCTTAATTTCTAAAATGTCTTTGTTAAGGACTTCTATATGGTTAGTCTTAAGATTTATTTCTTGTAGAACTTGTACTAGGTCTATGGGGATTTGATTATCTATTTCTAGTATTTTTTTAGAGATATTTTTTACCTCAATTTCTAGGGTTGAGTGTCTTTTATTAACTGTCTTAAAATAAGTTGCAAACACTTATTTTGGTCTATTATGTTTATAATAGCACTGGCAGTAACTTGTCTACTATCTGCGTGTTTAGCTGGGATGTGTTCAGTGTGTGAACAGCCATCTATGTGAGAGGTTAAGCAATCTTCTAGGTCTAAATCAGTTACGGGTATAGGTTGTAGTCTGGGTTGGTTCCAAAAATATATTTGTAAATGCGAGGACTAAATCCCAAAGGCATTAAAGTCTTTTTACTATAAGTCTAAAAGGAGCATCTTATGGATATGATACCAAATGTAGGACTGGGTCGGAATTTGGCTGGATTCTAAAACTCTTAAAGGTTTGATACCAATTTTGGGTCTAAATTATAATTCTAGTAATTATATAGTCTTAATATAAGATTTTACTATAAGACAAGAGCGGACCATTAAAGAAAATAACAAAAAGGTCTTTGGGACCATGAGGGGACCACATGAGGATAAGGACAAAAGTCCGGCAATCCGTTCTTTAAGGAGTCTGCTTAAGAGAATATATATATATATACTAGCGGAATGCCCATGCCTGAAGGCACGGAAAAAATTTCCAAAGTACCTAATCGCAAAATGATAAAATTTTCCAAAGTACATAATCGCAAAACGGCAAAAATTTCGTTCCCCAATAAAACAAAGTGTAATTTTAAAAAAATTATTCATAATATTCTTTGTTTATAGGACTATCCACTCTGCTTAACAAATATTCCAACAACATTCATATAGTCTAAATTTACCCCCTAACACATACAATCAAAGCCTAACACTATATATAATAGTCCAACAAATATTTAAAAATAAAACCATAAACAAAAAGGACTTAAACTAAGTCATTACATTATCAGCTATTCATCACAACTATCCCACCTAACACATACAATCAAAGCCTAACACTATATATAATATAAATAAAAAGGCACGACAAACACTTCTAAAAATCTGCACCGATTAAGACTTGTAATCATAGATTTTTTTTATAAAATACAAAAATGTGTACACGATTTAGAAATTTGGGCATAGTTTACTCTATTTACAGGGCTATAAACTCTATTTACAGGACTATCCACCTATTTAAGAAACCAAAACTACTCAGCTATACAAATAGTCCTTCCTGGACATTATATGAACCAAATCATTATTGGCAACTTTGCCAACAAAATTAAGATAAATATAATACTTAAACACGGTAATAAACTTTCAATCTAATAAAAAATATAAATCGTTCGATCAAACAGCTCATGGTATATATGTAATGGGGTGGGATGGGGTTTAAAGCTGGGGTGCCGAACTCAAGCATCTAATTGACACGTTATCCTTGTATTTTTCATAATCTGAAAATTAAACAACAAAAAATAGACTTGTTAGTTCAAATCCTTAATAAATATACAAAAATTAACGTAATTTCTAAACATTCAGTACCAAACATAAACATGATTAACTTAAACCATTGTATCTTAAGATCTGTTAAAGACGATTGCATCCAAATCGACCAGACCCATTAATCAACAATGTGGGGTTGTGGAGGTAATTCTAACTTTTAAACTTTTACGGGGTTATCTAGTTACACAAATTTGTGTAATTATGTGATGAAACAGTAACGCACCTGCAAGCCTTCTTGACCATAAAAACATTATTGTATAAAAGGAGTATTATTGGAACATTATTTTCGCTCATGTTATAAGAATGATTCTATAGAAACTCCAAAAACAGTGGCACCGCAGATGAAAAAAAAAACAAGTTAAAAAGGTAATAGTAAATAAATAAATATATAAAGCTAGATAATATAAACCATATAGACATAAGATAGATAAGGTTTATAAATAATATAAAGCCCATTCTAATTAAACATACATTTCATGGACCAATATTTCATAGATGGACCTCCATAAAATATCACTAACTTCATTGTTGCATTAATAATATCTACAAAATACGAACATAATGTAAAAGAAATAATAATATTTCATGTTTTTTTAAAAAATAAAATTTTAAAGCATAAATCCATAATTTGTTCACTAACGGAAAGTTTCTTTTATCATGTAATTTTCCACTTTGTTCACATCCACGACAATGTCGACATTCAATCTCGACTTTATTTTCGCCTCGCAGCAGGTGCTATTCATATCCCTTTAATTAGACTCGATAATTTTCATTTAGTTTCAACTTGTAATATTTTTAAACTCATCATGTATCTAGTGAGCTTTGGGCACTTAAGTAAAAAAACTGCCTTGGATATTTCTTATTTCTCGGGAATTATGTAAAAGTTAAATTTAGTTTTGGGGAAACTTTGAGAAATAATAAATTTATTTGGTGACATGTAGATTAGATAACAACTTACCATTGCCAGTAGAGATCGACTAAATACTTTGACATCTGCATATTAAGCATTGAAGAGCCAAATAATTTGATTATTTGTTAGTGTTCTTCCTGGCAAGCTGAAACAAAAATAGTGAAGCAGGATTTTTACTGGAAAACAAAATCCATATGCAAATTTAATAAAGGAAAATATCAATGTGTTACATAATATAGGATACTATGAATATTTCATCCCAAAAGTAAACATGAACAAAATAGGGCAATAGGTTCATCTCTCTAAGAAACATAAATTGGTACTTGGATTCACACATAACTATCAATCAATGATTTCCTCATCTAATAAACAAGGGCGCTTGGTTGGGCTTCTCTCAATTTAAAAACACTCTTGATAATTGACAATTCAGTTGCTGTAGTGTCTGATCCACAAAAGGTTGTCCAGTCATTGACTGTGAAGCCAACAATAATCACTTCGCTACCACGGTGCACAATCCCTACCACTAAGGGGACCTGAAGGAGGGTTGAAAGCTCATCCAAGTCTTCTATAGATGTGTGGGTGTGGACCAAGCCACCTGTGTTTGAGAATGCACAGAAGCTTCTTATAAGAATATTACCAGCAATTGTCTGCCTAAAACCTTCCACTCCTACAACATCTGCAATCATTTCCTCAGTTTCTCGATCAAGATTAGTATGTGTAAGAGCAACACGGTCATTGCATGCTATGCAATGACCAAGAGCATATAATCTTTCATTAATACACTAAACAACAAATTGATCAGGCAGACTGTTCCTCAAGTGTTGAAGTTCTTGGTCAGTGGTGGTGAGAGGCAAGAGAAGACCATTTTTGTTTCTAGAACAAATCCTTACAATTATCGTTGTGCCACCAATGGAGGTTTTAACCACAGGAATAACATCTGCTAAATCGGACTCAAAAAATGTTGTAGAAGTTTTCAGAACCTCCAATTGTTACCAAACAATACGTATTAGTCAACTTCAAGAACACTCCAATTTCACATGATTTTCTAACTACAACTTAGTGGCCATAATGAGAAGATAATGGGCCGAACAATGATGTGCTGAGAGAACTGTAACGAAAAAACCCTGGTGTTCAAAAGGGATTTTTTGCTTCAAAAGTTTAACGAACAAAGAAACAAATATGTGTTGAATGAGGGTTATGCCATTACAGGATCCAATTCTACTTAAATGTTTTAAATGAAAATCAGAGGACAGTACTTGTAAATATCTTTAATTTGAGCTTTCAGATGTGGTCTAAAAACTTTACCGATATCAGACATACCTTGCAAACCAAGAAATACTACTCTGTATCGGGGAGATCTTTGGGCGATGTGCAACCGAAGGCCTTCTACATTGCGGGCAAGTTTTAAATTACCCAAATCAATGCATGAGAATTTTTTATATAATACTTAAAAATGATCAAAAATTACAATATAGGGGAAAAAGGCGATACCTCCATTCCTTATGCTCCTTGCCTTATATAGGGAAAAAAGAAATTTTCATATAATGAAGTGGACATATATTGCAACATCTTGGATAACATCTAGTTAGAAATAAAAGTTTGGTTAGAACAATGTTTAATTAAATAACCTATCCATATTTTTTTTATAGGAACCTAAGTAAAAAATTACTTGCCGCAGGGCTTCTCAATTTATACAATAAATTCACTTGTACATACAACAAAGCTATAACTCTGCAAGTGTTCACACTTCATTCTCAACATCCCATTCCATCATAAACCCCCTTAAGCTTATTTTTCTTAATCTGTTATAACTGAAAAGGCATTTCCCAACTTCTAAGTAACATTATCAGATCCAGGGGCAGTTATCAAGTTCCCACCAGCAGACATATAGAAGTAGTAGTAGTTTATTCTCGTAACCAAATCTGCCAAATGTGGAAACTGCCCCACATTGAGCTTAAAAGATAGAACTTTGAGGAGGAAGGTTATGCAATCATCAAACTGTCTCTCTATGCGATCCAACTCCATCTCACATCTAGTAATGATGGCACAAACCGATACACCACTACTAAGTGCCTATTGAGTGGTGTAAAAGTCTAAAGCTAACCCGAGGATACTATTAATCAAGTGATATTAGAGACAGTGAACAGGGGCATGGTTAAATGAAACTATGATCATATAAATTATTTACAATACTAACCAAGTACAAACCATTGAAACCTCAAATTTCCAAACCCTTTCTACAACCTCATTAAAATGATCAAATATCTAACATGAACAACAGTATAAAACATCTATTTATACACCTAATGCATTGAAGGTTTTCAAAAGAAACCATCATATAATAAGAGAAATTATAAATCAATAGTACATGATTTAAAATTATTGTCACTGCTTGGAAATAAAAGGAAATGCTTTTAACCTAATTATCATCCGTGGCTCCACAGCTAGCCTTTGGCTTTCATACTTATCTGTATTGAATAAATAAAAAAATAAAGATTTAGCACTCACAAAAAAGAAACCTTTAAGAAGTCAGATCATACGAGACTGCAAATCCTTTATTCCTTTTAAAAATGAAATATATAATAAGAAGCTCTCATTCACTATTTGATGAATTTATAATAAAAGGAAGTCATAGAATTAGAACAATGTTATCTTTAAAGGATCAAATAACTACTACTTGAGAACATAAATATTTGATAATAAAATTGAAAGGAGTTTTAGCACAATACATTACCATCTAACAAATCAAATTCACTTCATCTCAAATCAAATTTTGAAGGCTTGTTTAGCAAGAAACCATATTTATGGAGGCCTAAAATGTCATTTCATGCAAAATCAAGTTTCGAAGGCTCCTCTAGGAAGAAGTCATACTTCCACAGGCTTGAAATGTCCACATTTAGTAACACATCATATAACACCAATAGATCTTCCTTCAGAGATAGGGCACCATTGGATTCTCATACAGGTCATAGCAGTAACCTAAGTTCTAACTCCAATGCTCGAAAACCTCGAAAAAAGAGGCAACCGAAGAAGAAAAACCAGTAGGTATGATGTCTGCGACAGAGTCAATTCGATTCCATGATTGGAGAAGCTTTTCCTGAACTTTTTATTTATTTATTTCCTTTTTATTTTAAATTTAGTGATGATATGGTTATATTCCAGTGCTCTCTCTCATTTCATATATATATATATATATATATATATTAAAAATAATGTGCCAACGATATAGACTGGCGACGGAAGCTTATCCAATATTCTTAATGATGCAAGGGATGAACTGTAGATGCTCTATGTAGGGCTCCAAATCAATATCGAATACGTATGGGAAATGGATACGTGATGCATTTTTAGGTATCCTTTTTTCCAATAATCAAATATTCTTGGATATGTTTGGATACCCTTTCTCTCAATTTTTTTGAGTTCATGTTCTATTTTTTGTGATCGGTACTCTAGGCTTATCAATATGCTATGATTAATAGCCTGTATTGTAATGATTTGAGTTTCTATTCATGTTTTTTAGGATTATCAATGAATATTAAATTGAGAAATAGTGGATGAGTTTAAGTGGTGATGTTCGGACTGTAGTTACTGCAAATGGCAAACACAGTGCTCAGTTTGAACACACATTTGGCTAAGTAGTAAGAAGTGCTCTTCTATTTTTGAGTTGGAATATACCTATTGATGGTACATCAGTTAAAAATATTTAATCTACTCTAAGAGAGATGCCTTCTTTAACCCCTATTTATTGGATTTTGTCGTAAGGTTGTAGAACATAGTCTTTTAAATTTTATAGAAGGTGTGAACAATACACTCAGGTTCTTTATAGATTCCAAATACAAAACTGTTAAAAAAATGGAACTGATAGATATTAGACTGATAGATGTATTTAAATGCCCTTGCACGCGCGCCAATCATACATATTAGACTGACATATGGATTGAAAAACACTATTGGAATATTTTCAATGTCTATCAAATTTAGATATCAACATTAATGTAAAAGACGTACAAACTTGGAAATTTCAGAACTAATTCATAAGATAAAAAAGTCAATCGCTTTCCCATCATGTCAAAAAAGCTGGTATCCAAAAATAAAGTGTCCATTATTTTCAAAACCCCTCAAATCTTTAAGATACCTAAGTGGTGAGATTGGTTTTTGACGACATAGCAACACAAGGTTCTTAGAGCTGAAATATAGGGTACATTGAGGTGATCAACATTTACAGGGCATCACCAAATTCATCAGTCAACCAAGTATTTAAAAGGCTAAACAAACAACAAACTTGAAATGAAAGCTACGATGCAAAAAACAACCAATAGTACCAATCGTGTATAAATATGAGCATAATTCATCAGGGGAGGTGATCAGCCTTTACAGGGCATCACCAAATTCATCATTCAACCTAGTCTTTAAAAGGCTAAACAAACAACACACTTGGATTAAAAATATAATATAGGGAATTGGATAGGGGTAAGAGAAATTAAAACCAAATAAGAAATTAGAATACTCACTCTCTTATATTCTCAAACCAGTAAAGTAAGTACCAATCTACTAACTCACAACATCTGTATTTCTGAAATGAAGGAAAAAACAATAATAAACATTTTGAGTTAGAAGAAAAAATAAACTATAAAACATTAGATGTGGGTAGAGTCTTTAAGACAAATTTTTATTCATAAGATCTCCACCAAATATTCAACATATAAAAAGTGAACACGCACCAAACAAATACAATAACTTACAATAAGAGTAAAATGATACCTCAACTGAAACTGTAGGAGTATTTGTACTCGATTAACCTTAAAATTTAAAGTTTATATATTAAAAACCAAATTGCAAAAATTATATTTGAAAAAATAAAGAATAAAATATAAAAATTAGATGTGGGTAGAGTATTAATCATAACTGCATATAAGGAATCCAAACGTGTGTACAGGTAATATCAATAAAAAAATAGGAGAAACATTATTATACTTGAAACAAAATTATATAAGTAACAATAATCTAAAAAACATTAAAATGTCAACAAAAATCATACCGGTTACGTGAGTATTTCAGGATCCTCAATCTTTGTAATGTATCTAGGTCTCGTAACTACCAAAATGAAACATAACATCATCAAATGAACATATGAGATGGTTGAAATGCCTATAAGCATTGGAAATCATTAAAAAGACTATAAATATTGGAAAACATTAGTTGACTTTACTTTAATCTCACTTTCAAACTAAAATAATGTGATGCTAGATAATAAAAAAATTGTAATACTATATCAAAATGACAAAATGATAAAAGTGAACCAAAGCATATATCAAAATGAAAATTATTCAGTCTAATCAAAATGAAGAAACTATAGAAAACAAAAACGTCATTTTATATACCTTTATTTCAAGCTTCAAGCCCAAATATCTAGAATCTGCAAAACAAACAAAAAATAAATTGAAAGAGGAAAGAGAAATAAATAGTAATCTAAATGAAATGGCAGATTTCGTGGTGCACTATGTGGTGATGAAACTCAAGAGTAAAGTATTACCATAAATATGTATAAAAAAATACCACATCCAAGATTCAAAGTTATCCTCAAACACCACACCCTATTTTCAATCCAACAAAACAAACATTGACCAGACAAATCAAAATGTCATTAAAAATGAACATTAGTCAATCAAATTAAAATGTTTTTATACCTTCGTTTCAAGCTTCATGTAACACCCCAAGACTTTTGAGACTGAGAAACTAAAATTTTTGGGAAAATAAAATTTAATTAAATTGGAGAATTCTAAAATTGGGAATTTAAGTCCAAAAATAGAGGACGTTTTAAATTATTTCGGATGATGATTTTAAGGGTACCATTGATCCCGGAAGGGTCAAGATAGTCAAAATGACTGTCATTGGGTTTTATTTCGGCTCCGGAATATTTTTAAGTCAGTTTGACTCGAATTGGAGTAAACGAGTCATTTAAAGTGTGTATTAACATTTAAAATTGGGATTTTGTTTTAAAGGTTTATGAGGCTTACGGATGAAGCCATTTCTCATTTGAGAGAAAGAGAGAAAAAGCCCTAGAGGGAGAAAGAAGAGAGGAAAGAAGAAGAAAAGAAGAGAGAGAGGAAGAAAAGTTTGGGATTTCCGGCCCAACCGCGACAACGAGGACGATCCAACCTCTACAAAATCGAGGCAAGTGTTTAATCTTGCTAAATAAGTCATTTTTGTATTTTATTTCATAATTTGTGGGTTAAAGAAAGGATTTTTGGGTATTAATATCAAAACCTAAAGTTTTGGGTTTAATCTTGAAATCAATGCTTAAAAATGGGTTTAATGGAGTAGAAATGGTTGGGATCAACTTTAGGTTGATTTATTGACTTAGAATCATGTTGTGATAGAGATTTGGAGGTTAGAATGGAAATTTTAGGGTTTAAATTCGTGGGTTTTGCTGAAAATGGAAAATCGGCCAAGACAACTGGTATGGCCGGTCGACCGCGCCCAGGGGACCGGTCGACCGCGCCTTAAGGAAAAAGCCTACTGCATTTCTTCGTAGGCAAAATTTGGACCCGCGGTCGATCGGGGGTCTGGGACCGGTCGACCGGTCCCCTGTTTTTAGCCCAAAAATTTGGAGTTGCCCTTTCCCTTTTCTTTTGGAGTTTATCCTTAGGGGCTTCCTTAATGGGTTGTTTTATGAGGTTTTTCTAGGATGATTTCTACCCTTTTTGGTTGGGTTTATAAATTTGAGGTTTTCTCTTATGAAGTAAGAGATACTTTGGAGACTGATAGGGGGTCTCTTACTTAGTATATGATAGTGGGGACTTCTTGGAATAATTGGATAAGAAATATCCATGTAGGTTGTGAAATTTTCTAGGCCGATCTTTATGTCGAATCCTTATACGGATAGGATATTGTTAGGATACAATTTGGGACCAAATGGAAGAGAGTGGTCACATACTCTTAAAGAGTGAGGGGTTTCATATCCTTAGAAATGTTTAGACTAAGTAACAATTGATAACTCAATAGGAGTAAGGGTTCCTGAGATTTATTTGAACCATAGGTGAAATTGGGAACGATTGGGATTGTACTATCGACTAGAATAAGCGGTAGCATAAATTCTAGTTAGGATAGTTTACACAAAATTTGTGGGGTTATGACCATTGAAATTCCAATACTTGAAACGAGGTTGGAATAATTTGAGGTTTTAGACTATTAAGTCGTGTATGTGCCTATGGTTAAATAGTACTAAAGGAAACTTTGTACTTTTGAATATGGATGAAATGTGTAGTGATGGATTCCTACACAAACTCTTGGGTGGTAACCCTAATGTTGAATATATATGTATAGATATATACATATGGTTTTGGGAGACTATTCATCATAGGAAAAATGATTGAATATGTTTCAAGTGAGGGATTGTATTCACATATCAAAGTAAATGATATGAGTTTGTGGTGACGACTTGTATATTGAGGATTTATGTATACTTATAGCCGAGTTTGTATATCCTATATATATGAATGAGAACTAGTTTATATATAGATATATGGATATGTGAATATGTGTATATATATATATATCTGTATGCATATAAATATATGGATATATTTATGTTGTGGACATACATGGTATGGATATTTAAACCGGATATGATGGTTTATTATTTGATCATATGATGGGATCATATGGATGTATATATATTATGCATGTGAATGATATATATACTTATTTGGTTAAGCATACCCCGCTCATGCTATCATTGGGAAGTTGCGTGCGTAGAGGGTGAGCATCCTGGCTAGAAAAGTAGGGTGTGGATATTCCCCAGGTCATAGTCATCCCGTGTGTTATTATATGATATATATATATATATGTATTTTTGGGATGAGACGTGGTGGGTATGTTTCGTCTCATTGCCGGTTAGGAGCTATGACCGCTTCCCGGGTCGTCGTGTGCGTGAGTTTACCACGAGATGGGTGTCGTTTAGTCCCACCATGGTGGCCCCAGTATTGCTACGTGAGCCGGGCACTGGGAAGATGATAGCATTGATGAAGTTTATCGGCGATATATATAGCCGGGTATATTATGTGCATGGCCTTGTACATCATATGTAGTATGTACACTTGGCTATTGGATTGATGATGGTATATATATATACGGTTAGAAATAAATACCTATATATATATTTATATATATATCCTATAGATGAAAGGATATAGAATCTTTGTAGAGTACATCTTGGATGATTATGGTGTACTAGATTGATGGGGGTTGATGTATCGCATTTAAGGAATGTTTCGGTTACATCATCCCAAGGATATTATTGGAGTTTTGGTAATAGTGGTATTATTATATAGTATATATGGCATTATGGATCTCTAGGATCGACATTGTCAAGGAGTAGTGTAACGGGGAGGTTCCTTGTTTGGATTTCGCTTTGCGAGACACCCCACGCATGAAACGCAGTGCAGTGTTGAAATTGGAGAAAAGTTCTGCCAGTTATGGTATGTACGGCATTATGGATCTCTGTGATCGGCATTGTCAAAGAGTAGTGTAACGGGGCGGTTCCTTGTTTGGATTTCTCTTTGCGAGACACCCCACGCACGAAATGTAGTACATTGTTGAGAGTAGAGAGAAGTTTTGTCGATATTTATGTGTGGCATAATGGATCTCCAGGATCGACGTTGACATGGAGTAGTGTAACGGGGTGGTTCCTTGTTTGGATTTCTCTTTGCTAGACACCCCACGCATGAAACGCAGCGCAGCGTTGCAATTGGAGGGAAGTTGTGTCAATAATAATTTTGCATGCTTATTAATTAGAAATTTAAATCATATGTTTCAACCCAAATGCATATTGGGTAACTTATTAAATTATAATTGGTTAAAGTATAAATCGGAACCCACTAAGCCTAATAAGGCACATATGATTGAAAATAAATACTTATCTGTGGTTAAAAAGGGGGTGGATTCTTGGGGTATGATAGGAAGGTAGATCTCGTGGGTATAGGCTAGGCCTATGATAAGTTAGGTTGTCCTAATAAAAATGGGGGTAATTTAACTAATAAAATTGGAGACGCGAATAGGTGCGCGCCTTTAGATGAGAGGTGAGTTGGGGTTCCACGAGAGTGCGATTCCACTTTAATTATGAAATAAGTGCACCGATATTTATTATGCACGGTTAACACACTTGCTAAATATTTTCACAACTCGGGCTCTAACCCGTTTACTTTTCTCTCCTGCTTGTATATATATATATATATATTACCACAGGTATCCTACCGCATGGATGCCGGATGACTTTCTATCCAGAGTCTTGGGAGCCGTAACAGGTGCGGACTGTTGCGGGATGTATCTGGTAGTCGCCTCCTACTTTTAAAATTCTAGGTAGGATTCATGTTGTATATTGGGTTTGTACCAAAGGGATATTTATATAAATATTTATACTTATTCCATTCCAGCTATTGTATTGGCTGTGACCCGACAGCTTATTCAGGTTTATCTCCTTGTGGTATATTCAGTTGTATTTATTTATTTCATTTTATTATAGCATTTCGTTTATCATAGTTCTTTCTTGCATCTTTCTCTCATTTATTAGTAGTTTTATGGTGTTGGTTTGTTAGTTGTTGCATGTTTTAAATTATTTAACATCTCGCTTATATGATATCGGGTAGTTAGTCCTATATTATATAGTAACGGCAGTTGATGTTGAGACTGGACCATCTGAAATTCCTGATTTAATGTAGTATAGGGCTGGCCACCCGTTATTATTTTAAGCGGGGTGTTACACTTCAAGCCCTAATATCTACAATTTGTAAAACAATACACGGGTAATAAATCAAAAAGTCATGTGTAGGGAAACTTATTAAATCGCAACTTCCTAAATCTGAAAACTTATTAAACCATAAGTTCATAATGAATCACATACCTGGAGTTTTTATATTCCAATACCCAAATCTGAAAACCAAATGTGAAAAACACAGATCACAACGAAAATGCCATCAAGCCCAAAGAATGTCATGGAGAGAGAAGAGAAAGTTTAGAGAAAAACCCAAATGTGAGAAATCTTTATCACAATAAAGCTACCCTCAAACACCACACCTCCGTTTTGAATGATTTTCCAATACCCAAATCTGAAACCCAATGATTCTCGTGGAGAGAGAAGAGAGAGTGTACAAAATGAGAAGAGGCGTATGATGTCAGAAGATCTCTGGGAAATCAAAAATGTATTAGAAGTTCAAATTAAAGTGTAAATATACTCGGGTGTAATAAGGTGTAAAGTGTTATTGTGTGAGTTTTGATTTTCGCCCTTTATTTTTTGCATTCGTGGTCGAATCTCAACCTCTAATTAAGTTATCATCTTAGTGAATAGTGAAAAACTTTTGCTCCTTATTATCTCTCTCTCTCTCCCTCTCTCTCTCTCTCTCTCTCTCTCTGTGTATATATATATATATATATATATATATATATATATATTGTATTTATATTGGTTTTTATACGTTTTGCTAGGCCTTATTTTATAACTTTTAAATTTTTTATATTTCTTTTTAGTTTTATATTTATTATTATAGTTTTTATATTTACTAGTTATTATTCTTTTATTATCACAACCATATTGAGGTGGGAGGTCTAACTGTTGACAAGTATGATAATATTATTTTTTAATTTCTTTTCCTTCTTTTAATTTTCTACATTCTGATTTTAGTGTATTATATGTTGTATTATATACTATATTAACTCTAGCTCTTATAGACGGGCTTGTTTTAGCATCTTCTTGTTTTTGTCAATTTTTTCATATTTTTTCACCTATTTTTCCTGGTATATATATATATATATATATATATATATATATATATATATATATATATATATATATATATAGAGAGAGAGAGAGAGAGAGAGAGAGAGGAAGTCTCACATACATCATAATGTATACATCACCCTTAGTTTTAATCCCTAAAAAAAATCCCCAATTTTTTATTTTTCTCTTGAAATTAACCTTCCATTTAACCTATATTTAAAAAATTAGGCCAAAATACATTTTGTAGCTATTTTTAAAAAATCAACAAAAAATGTTGGAACAAACCCTTATAAATAAGGTATTTTGAGCAATTTTTTATGGATTTTTTTAAAAATAGATATAAAATGTATTTTGACCTAATTTTTTTAGCATGGGTTTATTAAATGGTTAATTTCAAGGGAAAAATTAAAAAAAAAGATTTTTAGGGCCTCCAACTAGGTGTGATGTATGGATGATGTATAGAGCATGACGTAGGTGAGAATTCTCATACATATATATATATATATATATATATTCGCACTCTTAACCAAGCCTCTTGGCCGAGTGGTATAAGGCTGCCATTGGGACAATCTTGGAGTGGATTTTGTTTGGTCCCCAGTTTGATTCTTGGCACTATCAAAATAATGCTTGGCCAGCGGAAGCCACGAACCGCGAGCGAGAATTAGTCGAGAAGGGCTTAAAGATGGCCCACCACGTGGTATGATACCAAAAAAAATATATTTGCATGCTTTCTGTTACTTCACATGCTATAATGATTTAAAAAATTTTGATGCTCGTAAATTACATTTTTTGGCATGATTACCCTAAATGTGAAATTTATGGATTGTCAAGGATTTAACCTATTATATAATGTCTTGAAGTGTCATTCAACTTGGAAACTCGCTCAAAAGTCATTTCGCTATAGACTCGGAAAATGTCTTATGGTGAATTTAATTGTCCAAAAAGTTGTGCGCTGTGATCGTCAAGAAAAGTATAACAATGTATATTACTTTCCTTTGTGCACTTAATTAATAATAAATTATTACAGGAAAACTATATACATAGGTCTAGTTTACTTATAATATATTTCATTTATAAATATATTTTTAAAAAAGATAAAAAATTTAGTAAACATCTACGTAAGTGAAATACCCCGCATTTTTATGATATTAAATAATTATGGAATTAATTATTAATGTTGGATTAATTAAATTAAAAAGGTTGAGATATTAAATTGTTAATTAATTCAAATTTAAAATAATTATTAACTAGCGTGCCAAGGGTTAATACTTATTGATGGAAATCATTGATTATTACGGTGGGTATATGTAATATGGAATTATATAGTTTTTATAAATTGTCGGAGTGCGAAATACGACAGTTTGGTATTTTAAGTCAGGACGCACGTGTGAGTCGTGTCGGGACTAATTATATGAAATAAAAAGATAAATTATTTTTGTATAACTCATATGGTAATTTTGAGTGCACCATTGAGTCCAAAAGGGTCGAAATAGTCAAAAAACTCTACTCGAGCATTTTATTTTGACCCCGGGGTAGTTTTAGGCCTAACCGGCATCCCGTAGGAGTATTTTTATCCTTTGGAATTTTGGGGTGATATTATGGACGAAAATTAAGAAATAAATTAAGGAGGTACATGAGTTAGGGGGGAATTATCAGTTCTAAACCTACGCGAGAGAAAAGAGAAAGGCACAGAGGAAGGAAGAAGAAGCTAGAGGAGTTCTTGGTGTCTAACTCAAGAACACACACCAACAACTATACCAAAGTATAGATTGCGAGACAAGGAACGCACCCATACCCATATCAACAGCAGATCAGACCGTCGAAATTAAGGCAAGTGTTTAATTCTTGCAATTTATAACAATAAGCATGTTCATATTAGTGTAGGTGTATTATATTCACTATTTGATTCATAAGTTTTGATGAAATTGGAGGATTAATGGCATTTATTAAAATCTGGAGATTAAAGTAGGATGAATCCCTCATGTAGATAGTTTAAAAATCCCAAATTGATGAGTATTGATGATGGACGCAATTGAAATTGATGTTGTTGTATGAAAATTTGATGAAGTAGGGTTTCGAATTGTTAAATTGGGGATTTTGGATTTTATAATTGATTTATGATGAATTAATGGTTAAAAGTTAAGAAAAATCATTTATACATATTAGAACATTAATTAGGATTGCAGTTTTGGTGTTGTGGTTGAGAAATTTAGAGGTTTTAGGACTGAAATTTTGAAGAAGACGAAGTATGAATAGTAAAATGTAACAGGTCTGGCCAAACCAGAAAAAGACTTCATCTCGTTCGAACGAGATGGAGTTTCATTCGAACGAAGAGTCGGAGTCTTTCAAACGACCTACTAACTCGTTCGAACGATGGGTCCCTGAAAGTCCTAGAAATTCCCATTTTTTCCCAAATCATGTTACACAGTTAATTGTGCTAGGAAAACTGCCATTTACTGTTATTAACCTAGTGCATAATTATTTAGGAAGCATTACTAGGATAATACCTTAAGTATTGAATAGGTGAATTAACCTTGGAAATTTTGAGAGTGTGAATAATCGAGTTAATTGCGTAAGTAGTAAAGAGAAATATACTACGTGTAGAAATATAAATATGGGTTGAGTGAATAACTGAATTCTTATAAGGCTTCGGGAATGCCTATTTTTATATGTTTATGATTATTGTGTGTATAGCATACCTACGCTGCTTGCTATGAGGAGGTTTCCAGCAGTGGACAGTCTTATCCTGGGTGACCCAATAGGGGGGATATTTTACTGGTACCCAGAGCATATGAACTTGGATACGTGATATCTGTTACGTAGGATAGTTTCGACGATTGAATGAGAGAGTAGATATGTGCGTGACCCATTTAACTGGTGAGTATGCTCGCCTCCAATATTTATGCTATGATATTTATGGTTCGTAAGAGACGCCGAACTAGTTGTCCTTTATGCAGTGAGCGATGTACTGGGACATGATAGCAGAGTATGCATTGCGGCAAGTGGTCCTAGGCAAGGGGCGCAGGATTTGTATATATGTATAGGGATGATTTATATATATGTTTATATTTGTCAAACCCCTAATGTGTGAAATTAGCAAATAAGTAAATGTTGGTAACCAAAGTAACTTAAGGGGATAAAGTAATTACTACTAGAACAGTGAACATCAAACGTAGTTAATTGGAGTAAAGTATTACGTAATGTATTGTATGGGTGATACATAATTCCCTAACGAGCCATAGTTCGTAGTATATGTCTATGACCTAGTTAGGAATATTATAAATGACAAGGTTAAGGTATACATACGTTAGGTATGCGCATTAGTGGAGGGGTGGGGATCCCATGTGAGAGTTCGGAACTAATATGCGCATAATAATTGCATTATTGCAGTTTTAAATACTTGGTAAAATAAATATTGTTACAAATCGGGCTCTGACTCGTTTCTTGCTATCTCTCCTCTTTTGCTATATATATACCAGGTGTCCAACCACAAGGTCACCACTAGACTTAGACGCGTGGATCATTCGACGAGCTGCAACTATTGTGGAAGATGTAGGTTGTTGATACTAGACGCATCTATCTTTTCATTCAGTTCTTAGTTCAGACATTTCAGTTAGGGCATGTGTCACCCGTTTCTAGCTTAGTTATTTCAGAGATTTTATTTTCTTATTAGCTTTTCTTTTCCTGTTGGATTGAATATTATGATTCTATTGGTAGTAGACTTTGAACTGGAATGTTTTATCTAGTATCCTTTATTTCAGTATTTGATTCATGTTCAGTATTTGTTCTTGTGGAATGGGAATGGCTTATATCTTAAAGCATGGAATTTATTAATGGATTAATTGAGTATAATTAATTGGAAAAATGTTTTGACATTTAGCTTAATTATTTATTAGGTGATTAATAATGAAAATTATTTTTTGACAGTGATGCTAAGAATGAACCAATTGGACACTTTGATTTAATTTAATAAAGAACTGATCACCTGGTATTTAATTAGACGGGGTGTCACAGTAAGTTATAGATTCCAAAATACGAAATACATTTAATCTCTCATAATAGATCCTTAATTAAATTATTTTAACAGCTACCTTATCTAAATGAAAGTGTATCGTGGGGGTTCCTTATTTGAATTTCACTTTGGTGAAACGTTCCATGCATGAAATTTAGAGACGGGTAGGAGTGACGATTCAAAACCCTAAATAAAATTAATATACTTATACCTTAATGTTTCATGTTACGAAAAGTTAGTTGCAGGCTTGTTATCCCCTTTGCTCCTTACATAAAGGCCTAAAACATATTAATGGCTCTAATTGATAATAACTTGAGGGTGGGGTAATTGGGTATCGAGGTTATAACACAGAGTGGTAAAATATGTGATAAATTATTAACATCATTGATAAATGAACATCAGAAATGTGAAATAATTGGTGAGTGTCGAGGATGAACACCCCTATATTTAAACACTTGATGAGTATATCATGATGGGCTGTTATTTAAGTCACACAAAGTTGTGCTGTTTTGGCGTTGCGTAGAAGGGTGACTACGGTTATTTCGGCACTATGAAGCAGGCAACTACGGATTATGGGATGGTTTGATTTGACGTACCGCATATTACTGAGATGGCCAAAAGGAAGGGACGCATGTTGAGTACTTGTTGCTTGATTAACGAGATTAAATAATAAACGAAATGAATAGAGATAATTCAACTGCATTGTGAGATTGCGTTTTATGTGATGGGTCGTTCACTTGGATTATATAAATTGTAATTTTATCATCTACATAGATAACTACTTTGAATTGCGTAGATAAGTTACTTGCTAGGGCTTTGATCCATCTCTTTTACGTGGACTTCGATTGCTAGGGTTGGAACTCCCTCTTAGCTTCCTTACTCCAACTAGCACTCATTGTTATTATCTCTCATTCAGGACTCCAGCTACTGGGATGATGTGGATTCCTACTTTGTTTAGTTTTTATCATTCTTATATTTCACTCTAGTTATATTCAAATATTTCACGTAGCATGTATTGTGGGATTTAGACTTGGCATGTATCGTTGGAGTTTTAGTGGGGATTAATTGTGAGGATTTATTTTGGGACATTATCATTTTCTACCTCTTGTTATTGTGGGCTTCATTTTACGGATTTATATTGAGGACCTTCGTATCGCTTCCATATTATTTATGTTTCATTTGATCTTTCCATAGTGAGAATGGTATTATATTGTTTATTATCATATGGTTTTATAATTAGACTTGATTAACATAAGTTTTTAATTACACAAGGTATTACAAATCGCCTCATTATCGCAGGCTAAAATAATCAACTTGTTGACAAGACCATAATCTTGCATGGCTCGCTTGCACACACTAAAACACACACACACACACACACACACACACACAAACTAACTAACTAAGCCAGTGAAACAATTATAAATATTAAGAAATGTAATATTAATTTCTAGACATATTTATGATCAATAATAAATTGAAAAATGTAAATTATTAATATTGTATAGCAATTATTATTATTATTATTATTATTATATGTTTTTTATAAAAGCTGTAATTATAAAAACTTTAAGGAATGAATACTTTACAACATGTTAATATTTTTTTTATCATTTATAGATTAACAGATACATATGTTTTATACAAAAATTGTGTATAGAATTAAATACCTTAATATAAATAAATTTTTAATATTAAATTTAGATTTTACATAATTCTTCTTACTATTACTAATATAAGTTAATTTATACTAACAATTATAATATAAGATTTGACCATTTCATTAACAACAACAATAATAAAAATAAATAGATATCTTTATGTGAGATGTACAAAAAATATTGATGTAACTTTTTTAAGGAAAAAATGTTTCGAATTTTGTGGAATGCTTTTTACATAATTTTTTGAGAGTGTGGGTACCCAAATTTCGTGACTACATACAAGACAGAGCCACCCTTGGGTTTGTTAGTGGGTCCTAATCCCTGCTCGTGGCCAGTGCTGCTATGCTAAGGATGTCTTTGTGATCCGACATAATATGAACTTCATACACTACTAAAAGTCTTGTGGTTTTATATATAGGTCATAATTCTAAATTTTGTGTCGTTTTGGGTATTATATGTTGCAAGTGTAGGTGTTGGGATTAATTATGAAAACAAGAGCTAATTTAGGGGTATCGTATGTACTGATGAGGTAAGTGGACAATGTTGCCATGTATATCTCCATAATCACAGAGCCAGTAGTCATTATGGGTCAATCACGGTACCTTCCTTTTTCATGGTTTCATTCACTCATTTCCTCCATTTAAATTGCAATTCTCCTTCTCATATTTATGCCCATCTCTCTCTCTCTCTCTTTTCTCAATGAGCAAACCACGTACACTAAAGATGTCATTGATATGGAGAGTTATAGATTTTCTAGCCTGTGCTTACGCGTCCAACATTCCTTCAGGTAACCAACACTTTTTTTTCTATTATTATTAAATTTGAAACTCATCTGTAATACAATATAATTTTATTGATTTTGTATGTTGTGATTGTAGAGGAAGAACCCTATCATGCATTTCAATCTTCAGCCACTCGGTGTCATGGAAAACCTACACAAAACAAGAAAGTCAGATTTGTCGACGAGGAAAGTGATGACTCAAGCTGGCATAATAACGGATTTGAGGCTGGTGATAACATTGATCAAGCAAACCCAAGTTCAAGTCCTACTAGTCGAAAGGTTAGTGATGATGAATCATACTAAAAATGTCTAAGTTTTTATTGTCGAGCCTTTTTGATAGGAATGTTAATAATGGTCTTGTAGGGTAAGGGAAAAGTGAACATCCACGTTAATGAAGACAGGAATCCAGGAAAGAAAAGAAAACGAAGAGTAAGAGATTATCTATCGTGTGTTTATGGGTGCAACTTTCCTTTAGGTAACCAACACTTTTTTTTTAATTTGAAACTCTATTGTAATACAATATGATCCGAAAGTATATTTATTTTATGATGATATATTGATATTTTCCATATAATGTGATTGATTTTGTATGTTGTTATTGTAGAGGAGGAGGAGGAGGAGGAGGAGGAGGAACCCCATGCACTTGAATCTTCATCCCATCAACTGTCTCATGGAAGCACTATTTTCCATCCACAAGTTTATAGCAGAAGCTACCGAACGAGAGAAATCATCACCAACTCTACACAAAGCAACAATAACAGTTTTGTGGAGGAAACTGATGACTCAAGCTGGCACAATAATAGACTTGGGGCAGGTGATAACTTTGATCAAGCAAACCCAAGTTCAAGGCCTATTAGTCGAAAGGTTAGTGACGATTCGATCAATCATACTGAAAATGTCTTAAATTTTTCTATTGTCGAGCCTGTTTCATTGTAATGTTAATAATGGTCTTCTAGGGTAAGGGAAAAGAGAACGTCCCCTTGAATGAAGAGTGGAATCGAGGGGAGATTAGAGGGGTAAATGAGGTTAGAAAGAATAGAAAATGCAAAGGGGTGTCTGTGGAATCAATTGACTCCAACCAATCTGATTCCAGTGCAAGTTCTTTTGCCTTTCCTATGTAAGTATAATATTCTAAAACAATAATTCATTATAAGGTGTTATATTATATATAGATATTCTCAACTTTTAAATCAATTTTGATTACAGTTTGATCCCTTGCATTGTGCAGAATGAACTGGGAATCGATGGGCAGTCCTGTGCGAATGCCTAAACCAGAAGAAGGCCTACACTTGAGGAAACACATTATGCCCTGGAGTGAGCAGCTTCACTATCCTATATTCTAGCAGCTGCATATTCTCTCTCTCTCTCTCTCTGTCTCTTTTCATTTTTTTAATGGCAATTGCTTAGAAGTATGTGTGGGTAGATATTGATATTTATTGTGGGTAGCATGATATGTAATGGAGGGTGTTTGAGACTTGATGATGATTTGGACTGAATTCAGTGTTGATTCGTTTTAGCTCATTGTAAATGATGGACATATATGCCTGTTTATATACAATTGTAGTTTTGAACTTGCATACTTTTATATAATCTTTGCAACGTTTTAGGTTTTTTTATGATGATTTTGATTGGGTTTAGTGTTGATTGGTTTTAGCTAGTAGAAAATGATAAAAATATATGTGTGTTAACATATAATTATGATTTTGAAATTGTTTAGTTTTTTGAAATTCTATGCAACTTTTTATGTATTTTGAAATTAGGGTTAGGATTCTTGATTTGGGGGAAGAAGATGAAGAAGGGGTAATTGTGCCCAAGTAATACTGTGGATTTATGTCAAATTACAAACTGGTGGGAATTTCTGAATGGAGTGTAACATTCGTCCGTTCGTGGGGGTTTATGTATAACTTTTAATCTTAAAGGGAGTCAAGTCTAATAATGCAATAGAACAATGGATTAAGTCAAAAAATCCCTTAATATTATATTATATGACCTTTAGTAATTAAACATTTTCTTAAAAATTGAATCAAACGCAAAGATAGTAGAAGTTGTAAATATGATTACATATTAAATTAAAGTAAAATTAAAGAAATCACAAGATGAATCTGAAATGCCAAAAATTGCAACAATTAGTAACCAAGGCATTCATGGGAAAGGATGAATTCCCAGCAGTATATGTTATACTTCTATTTGGGCATGTGCATAAGTCATTTGAATACTCTTACCACGTTTTGTAGTAAATAAATGGCTGATGTTTGATCACAACAAAAATAACTGAATTGGCCCTTCTTATTAACAACTTCTGAGGCCTACCTACCTACATATTATGCACATCCCCAAAGAGAAGTTTAATACATGGCTTCAGCTCCATAAAATTTAATGCCTACTATTAATTTTAGATATATCTAAATGACCTTTGGATTAATTACTTTAATTATTGCACAATAAGGAATGCTTAAGGGTTTTTTGAGGGGGGGTTGGAATGTCTTTGCATGTTTTCTGACAGAATTATGTCTTTACTTTTTACCACCATTGCAAATATTCAAATCTTTTAGAGCAGAGTACGTCACTCTTAAATAGATCGAACAATGGATCGTGTCCTACAATGACAATAAATATAATATAAATTCAAGGGTCGAAACCATCTCAATTCCTCGTATGAACACTATTTTTCATCATTTTGAAGCAGCCATATATCTCACATCGGATATTATTCTGAGAAAATTAATTAAATAATTATAACTAAAAGAGGCCACAGTGTGTGTGTGTGTGTGTGTGTGTAAGAGAGAGAGAATAATAACTTCTCAGCAATAGGTTAATTTGTCGCCATTAATATGATACCCTCAGGTTAGGATCCTCTAGGAAATCCCAATAAGGAAACCTGGCAGCTATCCTTTTCTTTTCTTTGATGTCCTTCCTCCACTAATTAAAAGGAAAATACCAACAGAATTCTTTTTCTTCGATATATGGAGGGGAAATACCTAAAGATTGAAGCCATAGATTTAAATCAAGAAAATGAGACGCATCCTATGGTCGAAAACACTTTACTAAAATACAAGTTGCCATCCCAAAACACCACAACTGCACACGTTTGGTTCTTAGGACGAACGATTGCTGACATTGCTGACATTCATGCGTTTGGTTCTTAGGACGAACGATTGAAGATATGACCTGGCACTAGCAGCTCTGACAATAGTATCTTCATCTTGCTTTTCTTTTGCAGCGGGTACAGCTGCAATATAAGCTTCTCGTGCCTCCTCTATTTTTTGCATCTCCATCTCATCCAAATCATCCTGTTAAAACCAATTTTTTCTCTTAGTATGAAAATTAAGAAATACAAACAATGATCCAGATATAATGAAGCAAGTGTACTTAGCATGGTAGTAGATCACAAGTGTTTGATATGAAGAAATAAATTTTAGTTGTACCCTAATAAGAATTCATAGTTACGTACAGATTTTGTGCAAGTCGTAGAAAGGAAAAAAATTGAATGGTGATGACGGGTTGTTATTAACTTACTATATCAGGAAGATGATCCGAATGATAGGGTGTGAATAATCTTGAGCAGATTTGGTGGAACTATTTTTTGCTAAGCCTTCAAACAAAATCATGAATGAGGACACCTCTTTTTGTGTCGCATCTAGATCTTCCTGGAGCTTATCCACTTGGTGTTGAAAGTCATTGCTTCCCATTGCAACTTTCCCAGGGCTGCTTGTTTGTCCACGAGTTTAATCTGTGGATGAGAATAGTTCTTAATAATGATTGACTAGTTGTTGTGCACATGCTACACCAGCAAAACTCCTTTTTATTTTTTTAAATGGGCCATCAACTAATTTAAAGGACAAACTAATGCATATGGAAAAGGTTCACCAATTTTTATGCATCAATATGAACAAATAATAAGTGTGCTCAATGAATCTTCAGATTCCCAGGACACAGAATGGGAATAAAAATTGAATATGCAAAGAATACAAAAAAAATAAATAATAAAGGCTATACAAGCATTAGACATGTGCCTTTGCATCAGAAAGTTGCAGTTGAGTAGACTTGAGTAAAGAGTCCTTCTCTGAAGACTGGTGGTTGAGTTCATCAAGCTTGAGATTGATTGCCATCAGGTCATTTGAAATCTCTGCTGGTTTTAGGAGTTCATCTTTCTCTGATAATTTTCTGCGTAGATCCTCCACCTGCTCCCTCAATGCAATCAACTCTTCTCTTTCCTTCTCAGTTGGCAACGCCCTTGAGAAGAAAATTGAGAATCTGTCGGCAGATCCATCTTGGACATTGCCTCTGCATTCTTATCTTGGTCCTCATCTCCCAGGTTCCTACATTTTTTGTCTGAATGGATTGAGTCGCATTCTTTCCTTTTGATTCAACAGCAAATTATAAGTAGCCCCAATATCAGAACCTACTGAAGGACAGACACTTCGTTGGGGGTGAAGTGTCGGTGTCGAACACGGGTTCGACATATAGCATGTCAGACATGTTTGGTTGGAATTATAAGTTTGACGGACATTAAGTGGACATGCAAGGACATGGCTAGGACACGCTGTGACAGTTATTATATGATTTTAAAGCTGTCTTGGGTTCTTCTCGGACAATTCTCCGAATTTATGTCCACCTTTGAGATTTTAATTTGTATATACTTCTTTTAAATTTGTATTCAAACATGTAATGTTTTCATATTCTTTTTAATCTATATGAACAAATTCCTTTTATTTATCGCTGTCTCCCTGCCATGCCATATCTTTAACGTTTTGAGATTTGTCATGCCGATGTAACCACGTCATGCTTCTTAGAAGGTTCATAAACGGAGGATTAATTTTCGACGCATGAAATCACAAGATCTGGAAAGAAATAGAAAATAGTAATGCCAATTTTTCTTTTCAATGAAACAAAGAACTACAAACACACTACTCGTACATAGTAAGTCCTACGAATGTTAGAAACGCTTCAAAATGTAAGTGATGGACCTTGTTGTTTGACGTCTAGAAACTAGTGCAAACTTCCATTTCTTCTATACCAAAAGTAGAGTCCCCACAAACTCAAGTAATTTGAGTAAAGAGTAATGATATGCATCCAATATGTCCCAAATGCATTGGAATTTCGTACATTCTTAATTCTTAAAACAATATTGGTGGTCATCGCAGTTATAAGTACAATAAATAATGCAGTTAGGATACAATTTGGGACTTAAATTAAATACCTAGTGTTTTCCTTTGGATAAATTTGACTTATAGACTCCTTTTATTTTGGAAACAAATCCAGACACATGCCATTTGACTTATAAACTCCTTTTATTTTGACAAAAATCCAGGCATACATGCCATGTGTTTTGTTTAATACCATAAATTGCTTAAACTAATCACACCATTTCTTCAAAGGTAAAGGTAGGACAATAACCAAGCCTCTTGGCCCAGTGGTATAAGGCTGCCACTGGGACACTGTTTGGGTGTGGATTGGGTTTGGTCCCCAGTTCGATCCCTGACAGTATCAAAATAATGCTTGGCCAGCGGAAGCCACGAACCGCGAGCGGGGATTAGTCGAGATGTGCGTAAGCTGGCCCGGACACATCGTGGTATGAAAAATACCTTACCAAAAAAAAAAGGTAGGACAATTCCCTTTATCTCATGTAATACACATGCCATGTATTTTGTTAAATACCACAAATTGCCTAAACTAATCACACAATTTCTTCGAGGGTGAAGGTAAGACAATTCACTTTTATCTCATGTAATCCACTATATGTCCAAATCAAAACTTATTCGTCAAAGGGACTAAACTTATTATTGTTTATTAATAATTAATATAACTAGTATAAAAGGATCCGGTACAATTCATGTACACACCAAGCATGATAAGGCAAAAGGGGATTACAAATTATAGAAACGAACAATTTCTTCAAAATTCAAGAGGCACTCTAGCATTAATAACAAACTTTCTAAGGGAAATCCACAAAAGCAATTGACGAACACTACAAAAATTAATTGGGCCAAACTTTCTTCAATTTCCCTCCAAATAATCTATACTAAAGCAGCAAGGAATATTAGACCACTTCATATTATTTCTTGATTAGTATTATGTTATATAGTGCTCTTTTGGTTGTAAATTGAATATTTTATTTGATACAAACATACATTTCCCATTTCATCTAAATAAAACATATATCATATTCATATTGTTTCATTTATTCGCATAAAAATCCATCGAATTGAGGAGAAAATACATTCATGATAGAATGATCAAGAATAAGATATACTCCACTTTTGAGAAATCACAGTGCATTGATACTATAGCAAAAACTTTAGTACAGTTGGAAGCAAGAATAAGCCTCTCGAGTGGGGTAAAAACCACTAGCAAACAGCTTGAGTTGCTGCTAAAAAGATATGTTGGGCGAGCAAGCCTCAATCACTAGTAAGTCACTCGAGCATCCACCAACAAGATATGTTAGGCGATCAAGCCTATGTCATGTGAAAGACACATGAGCAATCACTATCAAGATATGTTAGAGAAGCAAGTCCTAGCCAGTAATAAACCACAAACGGTTACCAGCGAGGTGGGTAACTCACACACACTCACACTTGCACAGTAGCGAGCAGTCAATGCTTTGCTCGTAAGATGTTTCAAGTGTCTTAAAGGCCACTCGCGAGTTTTTAATATTATTCACCAGGTAATCGTTTGGAAATAAAAAATAAAAAAATAGTATTTTTTGGCATTATGCTCGACAACATTACTTTTTTACCTTGGTTACACCAGGTGTCACCTGTCAACAGAAAAATCGTGGTAAACAACAACAAATAGTGATAGGAACAAAAGTAATATTCAGATATATGTTTCAAGGGAATATCCCCTTTGCCGCACATGCGCCACATCAACCCTAACTTTCTGCTATAAATAGAGTACTTGGGGAATAGACAAAATGGATCATCACTAGAGCATGGTTACTCTGCATGAATTTCCACAAGTATTCTCTCCCTCCTCTCTTCTAGGTACTTGAAGTGCTTATCTCTCCACTCTCAGAGAATCACCATTCTTAAGTGGTTTTATTCCTTCTGTTGCTATTGAAAAGTTGTAATCAACCATTATTTTCTATTTGTTGTAACAAAAAAACTCTTTATTGGTTTGAAAGTTTATTTTCAGTTTTTTCTGTGATAGTAAAATATTATCACCTTGAAGATAGTTTCCATTAAAGTGGGCCACGCCTCATTCTTTAAGTATATTTATAGACCCCAGTACCACTACCCTCTTACATTTGGCGAATCTGTTAAGGAGGTATTCTCACTGCTACGGATAACGAATGTAATAATGTTTCAAAGAAGTTAATTTTTATAAATACTCTGGCTGGAAAAGGAGTTCAGAGTGACCAAACCACCAATGAAGATGTTATGGTTACCGGATCAAGGGGTCCCGCCTTTTTCGTGGCACAGGTGAGCACCTTACTGGCTTTGTCGCTGAACGGAGTGAACCTTATGATCATGTTTTTCGAGTTTCTGAGGCAGCACAATGTGGATGTGGCTAGTTTGAGTTAAGCTTACATTACACCAACAGTGGCTCCTAACAGAGGAGAAGGCATATTAGAGGTGGTGCCAATAAAAAAAGTGGCATTGAGCAGGTCCTAACTCCTATGAGGCCACCAATAGCGAAGAAAGTGGAAGCAATCGTTTTTCATGGCAGTTGTGATGAAAGAGGTGAAGTGTTTTCTCTCGCTTCAGACAAAATCGCCTTTCATATATGGTGAGTTGAAAAACCCTTATCTAGACAGCATAAACAAGAAGCCATATCCTGAGGGGTATGTTCCACCCAAGATCATGAAGTTTAATAGTACAAAGGAGCATGCCAAGAGATTTGTGGAATACCTTGGCATGCATGGTAATGATTAAGAGTTGAAGCTGAGAGAGTTATCTAAGAAGCTCATGACCAAAGCATATACATAGTACTCCCACTTGGTGCCAAATAGCATCCCCATATGGAATGAGATGCATAGACAATTATTGCAGAAATTCTTTTTAGCTGAAGATAAGTTTACTTTAAGTCAATTGGCTTGGGAGGTGAAAAAACCTGGTGAGGAGCTGATGCAATACATCAAGTGCGTTAAAGAAAAAGAACTAAATGTCCACGATGGGGTCATGGAGGCCAGGTTTCTGCAAATTTGTGTAAAGGGATTAATCGAGGAATACAAAGTCCACATGATCAAAAAAACCTGACAAGGAACTATAAGAGAGTTCACTCGAGCTGCAGGAAATATAGCCATGATTATCAAGACAAAACCTCAAGGTTGGAGAGCACAAATTATTCTACAAACAAGAATATTTCAAGTCTCGTGGCGACAAACGGGTAACTATATGGAAGGAAGCCCTAAAGGAAGGAAAGGGGGCCAAGGGTTCAAGAATAATCTCATGGGGAAGAGAAAGTTTGGAAGCAATGTTCCACCACAGTTGTTGTGAAGTATGGAGGAGTCTATGGACTGTTATTAGATGTTAGTGCGTGAGGGGGTAATAGGTACTCCTCACTCAAATGGTCAGGTACCAATAGCTGCGGAGAACGCGAACACGAAATTTTATGAGTTGCACCACATAGTGCAGCATGCTATCGAGGATTGTTATTATTTGCGTCGGATAATAGATGAGCAAGACGCGAATGTCACCTTGGATATCCCACCTATGGATTTTAATGAAAACCTGTCGCCATACTATCCCTACGGTTTAGCTAACAAGGTAGCAGTACATAACTGGGACGAAATGTTTAAGTTTGAAGAGTGGTTAAAAAATGAGAATGCATGTGATTAATGGCTATTTGATTTGGCCAAAAAGCTTCCAACAGGGATTGGGATGAGGAGCTGGAGGTGGAAAAAGGAAATGTCAGCGTAGTCCTTACTCTAGATGAGGGAGGAACATCAGAGTCCGAATACATTTGTAGCGCGCAGATATATGAGGTAGATATAGACTCAGAATGTGTACCAATTGCAAGGATCCCAAAGTTTAAATAGTTTTTTGACCAAATATGAGTTAAGTAGGAGACACGAGTAGAGGTTACTAAGAATATCTTAGAGACGATAAAAGAGAGAGGGGATCCATCCATCAATTGGCATGGCCCCATAGGAAAACTTATCAATAGGTATACATCAAAGGTGGTGTTCTCAGAAGTAGATAAACCGTTACCTTTCTTTCACAATCGGCCCCTGTATGTTATTTCCCTCACGAATGGGATCAGTTTCCTAAGAGCGTTATTAGATGGGGGGCATGCATCAATATCATACCCATTAGTACCCTCTATGAGACAAGAATTTCACATAAGAAAATCATACTGGTGTAACTTGTGGTTTCAGGTTTCGATAGCTTGGGGATGTAATCCCTTAGTTTATGGACATGGGGGTCAATTTGGGAAATTTTACATCCCACATCAAGTTTCACATCATTAATGCCAACGCGGGTTATCATTTGTTGATAGGCTGCATGTGGATGCAGACATATGGGATTGTGTCGTCAACGTTCCACTAATGCTAAAAAATTAATGTTCGTGGAATGGAGGTAGTGATCAAGTCCACGGAGAGACCTTTCTCAGTAGAGAAAGCCCATATAGTTGATGTATCATTCCACATAGAGTTGGATAAAGATAAAAAGTGTTTTATAAAAGGAGCGAAGAAGCCCTGCGTGGACTCAGAAGGAGTTAAAACTAAAAATTCAATGCATGAGAGGTTGGGACCACGAGTGGAACCTTTTGAGAACAAAGGGAAACGAAAAAGAGAGTTAGAAAAAGATAGCAGACATGCGCGGACTTGCAAGAAGATTGATTTGCCCAATAAAAAAACTAATTTATCGCTTATAACGATCTGAGTAGGCGATGTTTTGGGATGAGAGTGTCGACCAAGCATAAGAGTGCTTTTTGATTGATGACTCCCATATAGTGAATGTGACACCCCACCTACTTTAATCATGGATGATCAGTCCTTTATCAAAATAAATCAGGAATCTTATATGGTTCATTCTTAACACCACTGTCGAAAAACATTTTTTAATTACTAACCACCTACGTTAAATTAAGTCGGTGTCGTATTATATCTTTCACAATTATAATGTGTGGAAGTGAATTAAATTAACCAAACCATCCACACAATAATAATCTGAATAATCACACAACATATATATAAATAAATAAGACCAAATAAACAATCGGTTCCAAACAAATAATTCAACTAATATGAAGCAAATAAAACTGAATTCTGAATACATTTTGATAATCTAAAAAAAATAGTCTGAGGGGAAACACGCCCAAATGTAATATTGAGAGATATCCTATCTTGAAAGGAATAAAATGAAACGTCTAAAACAACTCATGTACGCCTCCACAAGTGCTGCAGCTATACATCTCTGGATAGAATCATCAATCTTGGCATCCCTATGACTGGACACCTAAAAGGTTTTGAAAATAATTTGACAAGGGTCAGAGCCCAAGAAAACAGTTTGAAAATATTTTGCAAGTGTTTAAATCACAAATTAAATCAGTTATTAGACACACATGTTAGTTCCACGCACCCTCTCTTGAGATCCTTACCTCTCAACTAATGTACACGCCTAACGCTTACCTACTAACCCAACTAGTTATACTACCCTACCTAACTAGTCCTGTTATAACCTTCCTATCCCTTTACTCTATTCCGAGTATTTCCTTCTTTTTATCTCCTAAGTTACTTTACCCTTGAACTTAGTTGATCTTTTCCACTTTCGTTGATTTTATAACATGCACACAAGTTATATAAATACTAAATTCACACCTTGTAGTTTTAAACTGTATATAATTTATCTACACTATTATATACGTATGAATACACTACAATAATCACACACATGTCGTGTATAATAACCATCCTTCCGAGCACTAACTCATTGGATGTTTGTCTATAAAATGCTATCATCCAAGATATGTTCACTCTAACTCAGTTGCCATAAATTGGCTAACTCACACCGAAATAGGTAAATAAATCACAAACGTAGTGGAGGCGGTCATATTTTCTCAAGAGTGAGACCAAATCATACCCAAAACGTCTTGCCTCAAAAATAAATCGCACAATAAAAATACTGAACGATATGACCTAGGGATTATACTATCCCTGCATTCACTAGCGATGGGATTCACCCATATCGCGCAACCTCCTATAATAGCATTAGAGGGGTATGTATACACATATATAACTAACACCGATATTTATAAAGCACACAAATATATATACATAATATCACATCTTCTCTCTCTCTCTCTCTCTCTCTCTCTCTCTCTCTCTCTATATATATATATATATATATATATATATATAAATTAAATCCGGTTAACCCGTGCCTAACTCCCGTAGCGCTAGCCCATATTACCCGAGTCTATTTCCCCGACTCTTATTTTATTTAATTTCACATTTTTTAAATTAATTAATGTAAATTTTCGATACTCCCCTCGATCGGTTAACCATTGTCCGTCCAAGTCCAAATTTACCCTCTTTAGGAAAATTATCGAGCCTTAACTACATACGAATTGACTCTCCCTAGTCCTTGTACGATTACAAAATTTATCTCAAAGTCTTTCCATAATTAACTTCTTAAAAATATAGACAAGTAAAATTTTTGGGAATAGTAGGTCATCCGAACTAGTTCCAGTATGCGGTCGAACCAATTCTGGGGGGTAACCGAACTGGTTTGAAACCTTTGACAGTCATCTTCTTCCCTATTACGATTTTCCACTATTTTTAACCCATAATTTCTTCATGCAACATACCCAAACTCCAATATAGATTATCCCAACATCATCCAAGAGAATGTATATCAGTTCTAACAATTCTCTAACGTTAAAACATCATTTAATTCATAAATCTCAAGATTTCATCAAGGTTTTCTACACAAAACCCTAGCGATGTTGTTCTTCATATAAGTGCATCAAAACCCAGATTTCTTTCATGTTATTTACCCCATAATTTCTTATTCCATTTTATCTACACAAAAGGATTCATTCTACATGCAAATCTACCCAAAATTTTGAATTTTTATTCATGAATCTCCCATGAACATTATCAATTTATATTAAATCAAGAACCCTACACTATATGGGTATTATAACTCATAAAATCATGCAAGATAAACACTTGGTGACACACCCAACCCAATTACTTATAATTAAGTCTGGAAGTCAAAGTGAGTCAAACCATAATTAATCTAACCAAACCATAAACACGAGTTTTGATTTCAGAGTCATCATTGTAAATCCATATAACTGGAAACCTTTTTACAACATCAAAGTAGTCATGCCCATAAAACTTTCTTAAAAGATAAGTTAACTTAATTACATCATTTACATTTACACAAAATCATTGTTTCTCCCATTCCTGGCTAACCCAACCCGACCTCCTAGATTTGGCAGCGACATCGCGTTACCTGAAAAATGTGAACATAGGAACCATGAGCAAAATAGCCCAGTGAATGCATCACTACTATACTACTGCATAAATTTACATGCAATATATCATGTCCATATAATTATGAATTAACTTATCCGGCTCATTCATAATGAATGACCAACTTTTCCGAATCATGATTCACATATCCTGTCTAAATAGACAATTCTCCCCCATTCCTGGTCGAGGAGTAACCCCTTGTCATTAATAGACAAATCTCCCCCATTCCTGGTCGGGGAGTAACCCCTCATTTCGGTAAACCGAAATGAACAATTTTATATTCATAACATTATGATCACATTTGTAACAGTATACAAATACATCATTCCAGTGAGTACACTCACCTTGGGTTGTTAACTACATATCCAGGTTTCCTTCTGGTGGAGCTGAACTGGGTTTATTAGACCTTACACCTGTCAATACAACTAGATCAGTACTGAACCTCAATCATAAATATTATCCTAACATAATTATGTAACTTTCCATGACTATACATCAACAATATAATTCCAATTAAGTCACATTCCATAAAACATAGGTAAAGGCAAAACAATGATATACATGTTGATAAAGTTACGGACATTCAACCGTAAGAAATACCTTATAAGTAATTTATAACCAAAGTCAAGTAAATATGAAATTATACTTGTCAATGTATATACACATGAAACATGTACTCAAAGTACCCTTCGTAAGGACGAAATACAAGCATTCATTCAAGGGGTATCCCATATGGCCTGAAATTATTGTCATACATACTTAACCATCCTATATTTATAAATTGTATAAATTCAGGGGTCCAACCTTATCAATATGAAAACATATATGAATATATTATCCATTACAAGTGACGGTGTAATTTTTCAAGCTTCCTAGGGCAAGTTATGACCATTTCTCTACAACACAAGAAATCTGCCCTACAAGCTCCTCTATAGATCCTTCGAATTCCCAGAATTTTCATAATTTTTATACAACATAACTTTCCATGATTTTCAACACACTTTCAGTAGACATACTGAATAGTACAGAATTAAAGTTTCATAATATTTGGTCTTCATTTGCTATCTCAAAATCTTGACCAAACCCAGGGCATACCGAAATCAAGTATACAAACAGCAACTATGTACCAAATTGAAATCATCATTACGGCCTAACCACAAGGAGATAAATTCTAATTTTCAGATATTATATGCATATATGAGTCTAATTTCATTTACAATTAGAATTTCTCAATTCCAGTAATCACACAAAGAGATATGCAGATTTGAATACAAGGGGTTTCAACACAAAGCAATTTTAAGGGTTTCTACACTCAACTTAACATAAGCTTGCATCTAACCATACATATATATAAAGGGCTGAAACTTTCGTAAACTTATGATGATTTATATCATATAAATCAGTAATATAAGATAAATAACAAGAATTACAATTAGGATTACCTTCAGAGTTTTTTACGTAATTTCTACGGATTTTTCTACACTTTTTCTCCTTACTTTTCTTCCTTAACTTCTACTTTCTCTTTCCCTAAGCTTAAAACCCTTTCATGGCTGGTTTTGGCTGAAGGATAAGTATATTTCAAGGTTATAAGGTCGGCCAAGGCTGCCTCCCAAGCCAACCAATCAAATTAAACCATTTGGTTTAATAAAAGACAATTTACCACTTAAGGGAATTGACATATTTGCCCCTTGTCGTAATTTCGACCTAACTTCTTCCTCGAGCATCCGTTTGATGCATCGTTTGTTGTGTTACGACCCTAACTCACATGTATACAACTATGTAGTTTTCACCTCAAGTCAATTGTAATGTTATAATGGTCAAAACTAGTCTTAAACATGAACATTTCAATCGAAAATAACCAAATCTTGTGTTCGTACATAACTCGACATTTCATGATTTATGAAAGTAGGATTAGACTATCATAAGCACTTAATATTAGATATAATAATAATACATTATTCATATCACATATTATAAACATGATTTAAATATAATTTATCAAAATTATATTCGGGTTGTCACAACTTCCCCCCCTTAGAAAATTTCGTCCCCGAAATTTAATATAAAGGTCACTTACCAAACAAATGGGGATACTGTTTCCTCATGCTATCCTCCGTTTCCCAAGTTGATTCTTTAACTCCATGGCTCATCCACATAACTTTAACTAAGTGAATAACTTTATTCCTCAATACCTGCTCCTTACGATCAATAATTTCCAATGGTTCCTCGATGTACGACTAGTCTTCCTTCAGTTCAATTGGTTGAGTTTTGAACTGATGAGATGGATCCGCCAAATACTTACGAAGCATCGATACATGAAACACATCATGTAAACGGGATAAATCTGGAGGTAATGCTAATCTATAAGCCAGGGGCCCAATTCTTTCCAACACTTCATATGGTCCAATGTATCTTGGACTTAGTTTCCCCTTTTTGCCAAATCTCATAACGCCTTTCCACGGTGAAATACGCAGGAATACAAAATCTCCCTTATGAAATTCCAATGGATGCTTCCTCTTATCTGCATAAAATTTTTGCCTGCTTTGTGCTATCTTTATCCGTTCCCGAATCATTTTGATCTTTTCAGTTGTCATATCTATCAATTTCGGACCCAAAATTTTTCTTTCACCTACTTCATCCCAACACAAAGGCGTCCTACATCTCCTCCCATATAAAGCTTCATAAGGAGCCATACCAATGGTGGACTGATAACTATTATTATATGAAAACTCCATCAATGGCAAATGATCATCCCAACTACCTTTGAAGTCAAATACACAAGCCCATAACATGTCTTCTAATATTTGAATTGTCCTTTCAAATTGCCCATCGGTTTGTGGATGAAATGCAGTGCTGAACTTCAAACTTGTGCCCATGGCATTCTGTAAACGAGGCCAAAACTTAGAAGTGAACGTTGGATCTCTATGTGATACAATTGACACTAGTGCCCCATGTAAGCGGATAATCTCATCAACATATATACGTGCATACTTGTCAACAGTGTAGGTGGTCTTAACTGGAAGAAAATGAGCTGACTTCGTCAATCGGTCTACAATCACCCAAATAGAATCATGCCCCTTTGGTGACTGTGGTAATCCCATAACAAAATCCATCGTTATATGCTCCCACTTCCATTCCGGAATAGGCAAAGACTGCAATAATCCTGCCGGCTTCTGATGCTCTGCTTTTACTTGCTGGCATACTAAACATTTAGCTACGAATTCTGCAATCTCGCGCTTCATATTGTTCCACCAATAATACTCCTTCAAATCTCTGTACATTTTGGTAGCTCCCGGATGCATAGAGTAAATAGAACTATGTGCCTTTTCTAATATATCCTTCTTTAAGGGTGGGTCATTTGGTACACAAATTCTATTTTTATAACACAACGATTCATCATTCTTAATCTCAAAGTCACTCTCTCTACCATCCCGAACTTCTTATTTCTTCTTCTCAAGGAATGGATCACTGGTCTGCAAATTTCGTATGCGTTCGTCCAATAAAGGTCTCACTGTGACATGTGCTAATAATCCTCCACTTTTTGAAAACTTCAATTCAATCCCCATCAATGCCAAGTCAAGAATATTTCCAACACGAGCACACCGTATGCAACCGAGAATCCCTGATGATTTTCAACTCAAAGCATCTGCTACTACATTGGCCTTCCCAGGGTGATGATGAATGGTACAGTCATAGTCTTTAATCAGCTCTATCCAACGCCTCTGTCTCAAATTCAGTTCTTTCTGTGTGAACAAGTATTTCAAACTTTGATGATCTGTAAATATCTCACAAGTTTCTCCATACAAGTACTGTCTCCACAACTTTAAAGCAAAAACAATGGCTGCTAGCTCCAGATCGTGTGTAGGGTAGTTTCGTTCATGCGTCTTTAATTGTCTGGAAGCATATGCTATTACCTTCCCATTCTGCATAAGAACACATCCTAACCCCTGAAATGAAGCGTCTGTATAGATCACAAAAGACTCATTCCCACATGGAATAGCAAGTATAGGGCTGAAACCAACCGCTTCTTTAATTCTTTAAAACTCCTTCCGCATTCTTCATCCCACACAAACTTCACTTCTTTACGGGTCAACTTTGTCAATGGTAATGCTATTGCTGAAAATCCCTTAATGAATCTGCGATAGTAACCTGCCAATCCTAGGAAACTCCTAATTTCTGTCACATTCTTAGGAATCTCCCATTCAACAATTGCTTCCACCTTCCTTGGATCAACATATATCCCATCTCCTGAGACCTAAAAACACAATTTCATTCAACCAAAACACACACTTGCTGAATTTAGCAAATAATTTCTTCTCTCTCAAAATCTGCAATACGAGTCTCAAATGTTTCTCATGTTCCTCCATGCTACGCGAGTAAATCAACACATCATCTATGAATACTATCACAAATGAATCAATGAAAGGGTGGAATACCCGGTTCATCAAATCCATAAAAACTGTCGGAGCATTAGTCAATCCAAAAGGCATCACCAAAAACTCATAGTTCCCATATCGAGTCCGAAAAGCTGTTTTAGAAATATCACAATCCTTCACTTTCAGTTGGTGGTAACCCGATCTCAAATCAATCTTCGAAAATACAGTGGCCCCCTGTAATTGGTCAAACAAGTCATCGATACGAGGTAGAGGGTACTTATTTCTAATGGTCACCTTATACAACTGCCGATAATCAATACATAATCGCATTATCCCATCTTTCTTTTTCACAAATAACACTGGTGCTCCCCATGGCGAAACACTAGGCCGAATGAAACCTCTGCTTATCAGATCTTGTAATTGCACTTTTAATTCTTTCAACTCCGCTGGTGCCATTCTATATGGAGAAAGAGAAATTGGACCAGTACCTGGAGTTAATTCAATAGAAAACTCTACTTCCCTATCGGGTGGCAATTTTGGCAATTCCTCTGGGAAGACATCAGAAAACTCTCTAACCACTGGTATATCTTCAACTTTAAGTGCTTCCTTACTAACATCAACCACATACGCTAAATACCCTGTACAACCCTTACTCAATAACTTTCTGCTCTTAATTGCTGAGATGAGACAAGTAGGGACAACATTCCTTTCCCCTGTAAATTGGAACTCGGGTTCACGAGCCAAATGAAATGTAACTTCTTTGCGAAAACAATCAGTGGAAGCATGGTATGATGATAACCAATCCATCCCCAATATAATATCAAAATCTCGAATGGCCAACGGTATCAAATCAACATAGAAATCTCGCTCACCCATTCGTAAGACACAATTTTTATAAACATGCTCAACCAGAATCACACTTTCCATTGGGGTAGAAATATATAAGGCACAATTGAGAAATGAACATGGTCTACCCAAGTATGAAATAATATGTAATGCCACAAATGAATGCGTAGATCCAGGATCAATGAGTGCATATAAATCTTTGTTTGCAATAGAAAGTTTACCTGTAACCACTTCCGGGGTAGCATGGGCATCTTGTAGCGTCATCGCAAACACTCTTCCTCCTGCCCTCGATCCAGTTGCTTGTTCTGTACCTCTCCCCCTGGTGGCACTGCCTGGAGAAGATCCTTTATGAGACCCCACACTACTGACTGAAACGGTTCTTGCCCACATAGGACAATTCTTTCTCAGATGACCCTTTTGGTGACAGTTGAAACATTCTATATTCAGTAACTTTGGGCAATTTCTCTTTATATGACCCGATGACCCACAAAAGAAACAAACATTAGCATCTCCTTGTGCTGAAACTCCTGAACCTCTTCCACCACTAGCCTCACCCCTTTGCAAACTACTTCCACCTCTACCCTGTTGGAATTTCTGCCCTCCAAACCTCGAATATTCTGTACCACTACTCTTTTGATAATTTGGATCAAATCTGCTTCTCTTTACACCTCGTTCTCGATTCCCTCTAGCTTCATTCACGTCCCTTTCTACCAACATGGCTTTGTTCACCAAGGCTGAATAATTAACAGTCTCTAAAGCCGACAACCGTGATTTAATGACTAACTCAAGCCCATCGAGAAATCGACTGCACATATCCTCCTCATTCCGTATAAACCTCGAAGCAAACCGAGATAAAGCTGTAAGTTTAGCTTCGTATTCTCTAACTGTCATACTCCCCCGATTCAACAGGAAATATTCTTTCTCCTTTTGTTTTTGATACATCGGAGGAAAATACTTATCATACAAGGCTTTAACAAAAGCATCCCATGAGATCACATTCCCACCTCCTGGAGTAATCAACAAATGTTTTGTGGCATCCCACCAGTACTTAGCTTCTCCTCTTAGCATATACGTCACCAAGGTCACTCGTTGATTGTCAGGCATTCTCATTACCCCAAAAATAATTTCAATCTCTTTAACCCAGACTTCTGCCTCTGCTGGATCAACTGCTCCTTCAAATGGGGGTGGATTCATTTTAATAAATTTCTCATGTGAAGTACTCCTTTCTTCCCGGTGTATAACCTCCTGAGCCCTGGCCAATGCTTGTGCCTCCAGTTGCCTGGCCTGTTGTGCTTCCATCTGAGCCATAAATCTAGCTTGCTGCTCTGCCATTAAAGTCATAGAACGTGCCAATTTTTGCATGTCTGTCAATTGTTCCGGGTCAGGTTCTACATATCCATGAACAGGTTGTTCAACCTCTGCTTCCGCTGCCATATTTGAAGCCTCATCTTCTATTCTCTCATTAACATTCCCTCGTTCCATTCTCTTATATATGAAATGAATCAAAGATATAACAACATGCAGATATACATATCTTTCCTAACATGATCGTTAGTATCAAATAAAATATATTTCTGACATTCACTGCCAAATCCAGACTCTTCTCACTCCAGAACCTCTAAAACCTAGGCTCTGATACCAAAAGCTGACACGCCCCAACCCAATTACTTATAATTAAGTCTGGAAGTCAAAGTGAGTCAAACCATAATTAATCTAACCAAACCATAAACACGAGTTTTGATTTCAGAGTCATCATTGTAAATCCATATAACTGGAAACCTTTTTACAGCATCAAAGTAGTCATGCCCATAAAACTTTCTTAAAAGATAAGTTAACTTAATTACATCATTTACATTTACACAAAATCATTGTTTCTCCCATTCCTGGCTAACCCAACCCGACCTCCTAGATTTGGCAGCGACATCGCGTTACCTGAAAAATGTGAACATAGGAACCATGAGCAAAATAGCCCAGTGAATGCACCACTACTATACTACTGCATAAATTTACATGCAATATATCATGTCCATATAATTATGAATTAACTTATCCAGCTCATTCATAATGAATGACCAACTTTTCCGAATCATGATTCACATATCCTGTCTAAATAGACAATTCTCCCCCATTCCTGGTCGAGGAGTAACCCCTCATTTCGGTAAACCAAAATGAACAATTTTATATTCATAACATTATGATCACATTTGTAACAGTATACAAATACATCATTCCAGTGAGTACACTCACCTTGGGTTGTCAACTACGTATCCAGGTTTCCTTCTGGTGGAGCTGAACTGGGTTTATTAGACCTTACACCTGTCAATCCAACTAGATCAGTACTGAACCTCAATCATAAATATTATCCTAACATAATTATGTAACTTTCCATGACTATACATCAACAATATAATTCCAATTAAGTCACATTCCATAAAACATAGGTAAAGGCAAAACAATGATATACATGTTGATAAAGTTACGGACATTCAACCGTAAGAAATACCTTATAAGTAATTTATAACCAAAGTCAAGTAAATATGAAATTATACTTGTCAATGTATATACACATGAAATATGTACTCAAAGTACCCTTCGTAAGGACGAAATACAAACATTCATTCAAGGGGTATCCAATATGGCCTGAAATAATTGTCATACATATTTAACCATCCTATATTTATATATTGTATAAATTCAGGGGTACAACCTTATCAATATGAAAACATATATGAATATATTATCCAGTACAAGTGACGGTGTAATTTTTCAAGCTTCTTAGGGCAAGTTATGGCCATTTCTCTACAACACAAGAAATCTGCCCTACAAGCTCCTCTATTGATCCTTCGAATTCCCAGAATTTTCATAATTTTTATACAACATAACTTTCCATGATTTTCAACAAACTTTCAGTAGACATACTGAATAGTACATAATTAAAGTTTCATAATATTTGATCTTCATTTGCTATCTCAAAATCTTGACCAAACTCAGGGCATACCGAAATCAAGTATACAAACAGCAACTATGTACCAACTTGAAATCATCATTACGGCCTAACCACAAGGAGATAAATTCTAATTTTCAGATATTATATGAATATATGAGTCTAATTTCATTTCCAATTGGAATTTCTCAAAATCGACCCTTCTGGAACCAACCGTGACCTCAAAATCTCCATTCGAGTCATCCTCCAATAATTTCCTATCTCGACCTCATATAGTCTACACGCGACTCCCAGTTGAGATAAAATACTATCACGCCACTAACACTCGCTATGAGGTAAATAATTATTTACTATTCACCTAGTAATTTTATTGCATAATATTAATCATTATATCTCTCGATTAATATTTTAATAACCACATAAAAGTTAATTCAAATAAATTATGTCACACATGTAATTTAAATCAGTTGAATTAATTAGATATTAATTACTAAGAAATACGGGGTGTTACATACTTTCCCATTATAATGAAATTTTGGCCTCAAAATTTAGGACATACCTGCAGTGAATAACTTCGGATACTGCTCACGCATGCCATCCTCTCGCTCCCATGTTAAATCATCAACATTGTGATGCCCCCACTGAACTCCAACCAAGGGTACCACCTTAGACTGTAGCTTACGCTCACTAAGATCAAGTATCGCCACTGGTCTCTCCTCATACGAGATATATAGCTGTAAGTCTATCTCTTTCAATGGAATGTGACAAAAATCCATCTCGCTCCTCCAGTACCTCTTCAGCGATGACACGTGGAACATGTCGTGAATTCTCTCTAAGTGCTCCGGTAGTCCCACCCTCTCTATGATCGAAAATGGTCCCATATATCTCGGCTCTAGCTTCCCCTTCTTGCTGAACCTCATGACCCCCTTCATTGGAGACACCCACACCAAAACTTGGTCAACAACCTCTAACTCGATATGCCTACTATCTATGTTGGCGTATCTCTTCTGCCTGTCTTGAGCTATCCAGATGCGCCCTCGGATTAGCTCAATCTTGGTAGTGGTGTCTTGAATCATTTCTGGCCCCGATAACTTATTGTCCCCCCTTCTAACCAGTAAGCAGGAGAACTACAAGGACGTCCATATAGTGCCTCAAATGGTGTCATGCCTATGGTGAACTAGTAGGAGTTGTTATACGCAAACTCCACCAATGGATGATACTTCTATCGTCCTCACTCGAAGTCAAGTATGCACATCCTCAGCATATCCTCTAGCATCTAATTAACTCTCACTATTTGTCCATCTGTCTGTGGGTGATACACTGTACTCAATCAGAAATCCATGCCCATAACCTCCTAAAAATTTTGCCAAAAATAAGACACAAAGATCTTGTCCTAGTCGGACACAATATTCATCGAAACCCTATGTAGCCGTTCAATCTCTACAATGAAAAAAGTGTGCATACTGTCTCATCTAAAAATCCGTGCGACCCAACAGAAAGTGGGCCACCTTAGTCAACTGATACACTATCACCCAAATAGAGTTGTGACCTTATTGCGATAACGATAACCCGTTAATGAAATCCATGGAGATGCTCTCCTACTTCTACACTGGAATCTAGAGTGGCTGCAACATCCCTATCGGCTGGAAGGTAGCACACTTCGAGATAAACTCCGCTATGTCCCGCTTCATCCTCGACCACTAATACTACATGCGCATATCCTGGTACATATTATCCCTACTGGGATGTACCACAAACCTAGATCCGTGAGCCTCTGACAATATTTCATATCTCAATTACTCATCCTCTGGAACCACGAATCTCCTATTAAAACATAGATTTTGCCAAACGAGTGAACTCATCCTCATACTCGGCTACTGAGCGGTCTCCCTGAGTCACCTCACTGAACCTCCTTCGTATCTATATCTCAACTGCTGGTGACATGTATTTCCAGTCAAACCACACCCAGAACTCTGTAATAGACATCGTGTCCCTCCATTCTATAATCATAACCGACTCCCACCATTATAAGGCTTCCCAATCTAATCTGAATGTGTCCAATATCTGCTTCTGCATGTTACCATGCGCAGATAGAACTATATATCTTTCTTCCACTGGCAAGCCGTAATCACGTATGAACTCCCCTAAAACTCTAGTGGGTGTCCCTTTTGGAAAGCCTCCTTAACCCACTGCCATTCTGATGACCCTAGGTAGGCCTGGACAACTAGCACCACTGGCTGCGGTGGCTGTTGGGCCAGTGGAAAATGGAGAGCCATAGAAGTCATTACCGTATTAAATGTCTGCGTCAGTATCGCTGCCACCTCTACTGCTGACACTGTCCCCTGTGGTGGCTATGGTTGCGATGCCTGTAGCTCCTATTAAGCCTCTCTCTGATCGGCTCTTGTCACTGCTCTCGACGGTCGTTCTCTTCCTAGGTGGCATCTGAAAATAAATCTAATTATATGAGTTCACAGTCAATTGAAACACAACAGCAGAAGAACGTAATCTCAAATGTGTAATCATGAATGCAACATTCCTAATAATAGAGCTCTATGTCAAAGAACACTATGATAAAATCGTAGTAAGTCGCACAGATCTTATGGACACTAGAACCTAATACTTTGATATCATCTATAACACCCCGCCTCCTTAAATCACGGGTGATCAATCATTCATCAAAATAAATCAGGAATCTCATATGGTTCATTCTTAGCATCACTATCAAAAAACCATTTTAATTACTAACCACCTATGTGAAATTAAGTTGATAAGCACCCAAAAGTGTACATTTTAAACTCCGAATAGACGTATTTTAATTGTTAATTCTCGGCAAATTGGGTCTTATGTGCGTTAGTGCTTATTTTGTAGGCCAATTGCATCTTGCGGATTCAAATGCCCTAAATCAAGGCAGATGCGCAGTTAAAAGGAGCTAAACCTATCCCCGTACCTTAAGCCTAACCCAAACCCTTTCTATCCAGTCCCAAAACCATCACCCAAGTCTAGTGTTTGTTTGGTTTGCCCTCTTTTATTTATTTTATTTTATTAGAATTTATTTTCAATTTTTTTTGTTTTTTATTTTTATTAGTTTTTAATTTTAGTCTTTATTTTAATTTTGCTAGATGTTATATTTTTAGGACTTTAGTTTTTATTTTTACTTATTTTGTAGTTTTTATTTTTATTATTTGAGTTTTATTTTTAATAGATTTTATTTATTTTTAGAGGATTTTTTTATGTTTTATTTTTGTGTGTCGAGTATTTGGTTCTTTACTTTCTTTTATTTTTATTTGCTTTTAGTTTTTAGTTAGTTTATTTTCATTTATTTTATCTTATTTGTTTTATTCTATTTTTATTTTTTAGTTTTAGTTGTGTCCTTTATTAGTTTATAGAATTAGAAATTTAATTTTTAATTTTTAATAGATTTTATTATTATTAGTTTTAGTTTAGTTTGATTTTTTTTTGTAGTTTTTTAGATAGTGTTATTTTAGTGGGGTTACAAGTTAAACACACAACATCCTACACTATCATACACCACAAAACACCCTAACACCCACACCCATTTATCGATACACCTAACTCACACACAATCAACCCCCTCCACTATTCACCTTCTTTCCCAACAAACCCACTTTCTCTCTCGTCACTCACCTCCATTAACAATCCTAAAACCTCATCCCTCAAATCCCTTATACCCACATGGAAACCCCATGTCCCCAAACCACGACCCCAAACCCATCTGCGGCGGCGCCCAGCAGCCCAAAACCGCGACCCTCCGGCCAAAACCCCCTGCTGTCGGCCACCCTTGTAGACTATACCCGTCACAACCCCAATGCCCAGCCTTAAACTCCGACAACGACGCCATTTGATAGAGAAAAATTTTTCGGTATTTCATATCGTTGCTTGTAATTAATGAAAGATGATGGAAGAATTGAAGAATTAATGCAATTGAAGGCAATTTTGGTTTGATTAATCCTCTCTAATTTTTATTTTATGCTCTTATTTAATTCTAATTTTTATTGGATGATGATTATGGAGGGCTAATCATCCCATACAAGGGATGAATTGAAACCCTCATGAATCCATTTTGATTTAATTGTCAATTCTAATTTTGTGAGTTTCCTTTGATTAGTAAATTTAATTCCTACTAATTTTCACATTGAGATATGGAAAATCATCCTTGATAAAGGATTGAAAATTATATTATCATTTGATCATTTGATTCAAATTAGAGATAGGCTTATCATTTGATTTAAATGTTTGTGTTGATACCAAATTTAATCTGCTAACGTGGACCCATCACTTGAAGACACGTGTCAACTAACGTGGCAATTACAAATACTTCTATTGATCAACTCACTGCCACCGAGCCACTCAAGCGCCACGAGAAGCTCATACATTCCGAACAGCTCGAGTGTACCGATCAACTTAGGTTCCCCGAGGAACTCATGGGCCCCGAGCAACTCAAGCATGCCGAGCTACTAAGGCGGTCCAAGCAGCTCAAGAGTGCCGAGCTACTTAGCGTACAGAGCACTCAAATCAGGATAATCAAAGAGGCGACTGCGCATTAAATGCTCATTATTATTGTACAGATACATATATGTCTACTAGATAACAGCGCATTGTCCTTTCACATGTACAACCTCAAGGCTATAAATACATTGTAACCTCCTCATTAGAAGGGGACTCTGGATCTCTTGATAAACCCTTTATCGAGAATTCCAGGCAAACTGTCAGTAATACAGAAACAGTGGACGTAGGCCATTCCTATAAGGCTGAACCACTTTAAAAATCTTTTGTCTCATTTATTTTATCTGTGATTGACTAAATAGAGATAATCTAATTTTTTACATCAACAGTTAGTATAATTTTCATCTACTCTTATTTTTATTTTGTCTAATTAAAATTAGTTTGATGAATCGATCCTAGCGGGTGATTCATTTAATTGATTCTAATTCATTTAGAGTAGTGCTTGTGGGAATTAAACTTACTTTTCTAAAAGAATATTCAATTAATTCATTAGTGTAATGAGAATTAGCTTTTGAATTAAATGAATATTTTGAAAATTGATGAAATTAAAATAGTGGACGCTAGATTAATTTGTGTGAATTAAGGGTGGATTTTCCATTTTCTTGAATATTTTTCTCTCATTTAGTTACATCTCACTCACTTTTATCACACACTTGAATGTATATTTCACATTTTACTTTTAGTTTAATTACCCTTTATTTTTATTTAGTTATTAGTTAACTCACATCCTCAAAAGATTGTTTTAATATTTGAAAAAGCTAAAAAACTATTTCTCTCCACATGGTCGAAGAACGTCCCCTAGGGACTACTTTGGTCATTTTCCATTATCACGCGACACGCGTGAGAGTGATCCCGATCCATATCTTTATGATACCCTTAGTGGTCTCACCTCTCTCATGAGTACCATTGATACTCTTGACCTATCTATGCATGCACCTCCTATTCCATCACCCTCGGTGTCAAGTGTCGACGTGTCACACATTTTCTTGTGCACCCATTGTTCATATGCCAATCACTTGTCCCATGAGTGCCCTTACTTTTCATATCCTTATGAACCCACCATGGACCATGTGTATCCATATGACACTGTTCTAGAACTCACCTCGACCTATTATCATAATATATCCAATCCCGAGTTGTGTTAGTAGCCTCGCTATTCGTGGAGGCCTGATCACCCTTTCACGCAATATGAATCCCAACCCGATGTTGTGGATCCTCACATGTTCCAACAGTCATCATCTCAACCTAGTGCACCCATTCCCGATCAGTTTCCTCACTATGCTACCTATGATTATCAGCCTTTTGACTCTCACGAAGTTGCTTCTCCCGTGTATGGCACACTTGACCCCGTTACCCACACTTCATATGAGTATTCTCTGTTTTCACATGTCAATAGTGAGTTGTGTCCATCTCACCCACCGCCACCACCCGTCACTCCACCACCACCATCCACCTCCGCACTCGAACGCCTTGTGCAAAAGTTCATATTCGAGCAAGATCAAGCCACTCAAATTCAAAATGAAGCCCTCCAATGGCTTGAACAAAGATTAAATGAAATTGAGTGTGAGCGAGAGTCAGACTTCGCCCTAAGTTAGCCCATTGTTTCCCCCAAATGGAGTGATGATGCTACGTCTTGTGCCACTGACTTTGAGTGTGACTAACCATATCCTCTCGAGAATCTAAAAGTTGAGACCATCCCATGGTCTGGGCCTCAAGTTGAAACTTTTGTTGATTTATCCATTGATAGTGAGCCTGATCAAATCCCACCATGTCCACAGGAACCCATCATTGAGGTTCCCAGTCCCTTCCCCGCTGAATCCAAAACAATGCCCGAGTCTACACCAATTGAGCCCACTGCGTGTGTTCCCAAGGAACTACTTCATCCTAGGCTAGCTCCGGCTACGAGTTCTCACCCCTATCTCGAGATTAAATCTGATATGGTTTCTAATTCTCCGGATATGGATCATGCTCCACCATGCTTGACTCAATTTGAGTCATATATTACTGTTGATTCTTCTTTCTCGGATTTGGATACCTCGTTTGATTTTCCAACCACCTCGGATGGTGACGTAATGGTGGATAAGTTGATCACTCAGTCACTTATTTCCACACTTCCTCCAGCGAGTACCCTTGAGGATCACTCCACGCCTCATGAGAAGTGTGTGTCACCTACACTTGAGTTGGATCATATTCCCCCACCATTTATCCCACCAGATACACCATTTATCCCACCTGATCCACCCTTTATCCCACCCGAACCATCCATTATCCCTCCCACCCCACCATCTGGTTTGGATCTTGATTTTACACATTTCATGTTTATATATACATTTTTAGATCCTAACCTGAAACCGTCATCCACCTTCCAGGAGAGTATTTATGATGCTACTCTCCACTTACGTGACATCGAGCTTGTTACCCCATGCCCGTCACTCTCGTGTGGTGTTGATTTTTCCCCTCGATAGCTCCCTGGCGTGTCACAGCATGACTATTATCACCGTACCTTAATAGAATGGTCGTGTGCTTTCTATGAGCCCCACCCCATTCCACTTTTCAAACCTTTTCACCTTCCTCACCGACTTAAGCACCATTCTGCTAGGGCCCTTGTTTCCCTCACCTTCTGTCTCAATAAGACCCGAGACCGATACCTCTTCACCCTTACCCTATTCCCCACCCGCCCATGGTCCACCGATGCTTTGCATCGTGTGATGCACTTTTCCATACAATTTCATTGACCCTTTTAGCCTTTATCCAACAAGACTGACGCTTCAGTCTTGTTTGGGGGTGATTTTCATCAGGCAATTTTTCTGCCGCCCCGCGCTTTCATAGATCTTATCTTTAGGGTGAGATCCCTTTGGTCTGGCTGAAGACATTAAACTTAGCGCTACCGGGAGGCAGCCCGTTATTTCTTGTATGAGTCTCATCTTATTTAGGGGTGGTGTTTCATCTCACCCTATGCTTTCCATGTTTATAGACTTGTACTATTTTGTCATCATATCACTTCTTCAGGTTTATTCTTGGCTTCATCGGTCCACTCCATTAGCGATTGATTCTGGTAATCTCTTTCCTACCTTATGCTCTCAATTTTAAAAATCATTTTACTTAACATCTAGGACGATGTTCTTTTTTGTTTAGGGGAGGGGAATTTTATCAAAATCGTACCTCTTTTGAATTTTTTTGATTTTTAAGACTGATTTTTAAAATTTCGTGTAGTTTCATTCATCTCACTCATTGACGTGAATTTTCTATCATCCATCTTTTAAGTCTAGGAATCAAGCTAGAGGATTTATTTTTTTCTAAATAGCTTATGTAATACGTAACATGGCATGTTGCACCATGAAATTCTACACTCAACAAAATTTTTGCACTTATCACGTCACTACAGTTTATAGTTGAAGAGTATTACAATTCCCAAGAAAACCTTAAGGATCACTAGTGGAGACTTCAGCTTGTGAGATTTGTGCCTTTCACCCTGTTAGAGTGTTTTATGCAATCTCCGAGTCACAAGTTGATTAAACTTTCTTTGGGTCTGCATTTAATTCGTTGTATGATATCATTATTTTCCACTAAATTTTTGGCTTAATCACTGAGAACGACATCTTTTTCGAGTTGTAAGAAACACGTGTCTTAAAATTTGTCCCGATCACCAAATTTTCATCCATACACCTATCATTTACCATTCACTTCATCCATTTCATTCTTATTCTCTTACATATTCCCATATGTTCCCCACACCATAACATATCATCTCTATTGATATATCATCTTTCATTTTTGAGAAAAAGAATGCTTTCCCAAATGTAAAATTTCTTTAGTGTTGAGAGTATAAAGAGAAAAACGAAAAAAAAAAAGAAAAATAGCAACATAAAGAAATAGAAAAAAAAAAGAAAAGAAAAAAGAAAAGAAAAAAAAGAGAAAAGAGAGAAAAGAAAAGAAAAAGAAGGTTTGTAGTTGTTTTTGTGTAATAAAGACATTCGTTTTTCAAGTGCTATAAACTCTTATCCCATCCATCTTTCATCCATCATCCGTACATCACCCATCCTATCATGCTTCACCTCGTTCTATCCTTCCCATTTCATTTCCCCCTCACCCATATTCATCCATCTTTCCCATAGGTGTTCGAGCAAATGAAAGTCAACGTGGTGAATAACTCGACGTTCTCATTATAGTGATTAGCATTCTTTCATGATATCATTTTCTTTCTAAATGTTCGTTATTTCTTATATGTGTGTGAGACATTTGACCTTTCTTACATTTACTCACCTCCTCACACACAAGAGCGATACACTTACCCTAATCTTGTGAGTTCGTTTGAGAGAGTTACATCCAGTGAGATTTGAAGTTGAAGCGTTGATTCCGAAAAGGCAATTTGGGAATTAATCTTGTGATACTTAACCCGTTTTGACTGATTCACACTACACACGCCGAGTTCTAGGAAGGATGTGCCTTGAGTATTTACTTAGCTAAACTTTTTTTATGCATTCTAGCTTGTATTTCTCAAAATATCTCTTTCATGATGGATTGTGCGATTATTCTATGTCTAAGAAGAGATGGATTGTCATTGCAAATAAAGAATTTTGTGGGTATATTCCCTGCAAGCCCTCACGAGACACAACTCGTCCTGTTGGGCAACCTATAGGTTTAAAGGCTTGTTGCACATGCTAAGTACAATCGCAAGTGACCGCGAAAGTGGTACACTTTTGGTTTCTTATCTTTCTCTTTCTCTCTATATTTTGCTCGAGGACTAGCAATATTCTGTTTGGGGGTGGTGTAATAAGCACCCAAAAGTGTATATTTTATACCCCGAATAGACGTATTTTAATTGCTAATTCTCGACAAATTGGATCTTATGCGAGTTATTGTTTATTTTGTAGGCCAAATGCATCTTGCGGATTCAAATGCTTTAAATCAATGCAGATGCGCAGTTAAAAGGAGATAAACCTATCCATGTACCATAAGCCTAGCCCAGACCCTTTCTATCCTGTCCCAAAACCATCACCCAAGTCCAGTGTGTGTTTGGTTTGTCCCCTTTTATTTATTTTATTTTATTATAATTTATTTTCAATTTATTTTTATTAGTTTTTAATTTTAGTCTTTATTTTTACTTTTGTTTGATGTTATATTTTTAATACTTTAGATTTTATTTTTACTTCTTTTGTAGTTTTTATTTTTATTATTTGAGTTTTATTTTGTAATAGATTTTATTTATTTTTAGAGGATTTTTTTTATGTTTTATTTTTATATGTCGAGTATTTGGTTCTTTGCCTTCTTTTATTTTTATTTGCTTTTAGTTTTTAGTTAGTTTATTTTTATTTATTTTATCTTATTTGTTTTATTCTATTTTTACTTTTTAGTTTTAGTTGTGTCCTTTATTAGTTTGTAGGATTATGAATTTGATTTTTAAGTTTTAATAGATTTTATTATTTTCATTTATTACTTTTATTTTTAATTTAGTTTGATTCTTTTTTCTAGTTTTCTAGATAGTGTTATTTTAGTGGGGTCACAAGTTAAACACACACAACATACTGCACTATCATATGCAACAAAACACCATAACACCCACACCCATTTATCGATACACCTAACTCACACACAATCAACCCCCTCCACTATTCACCTTCTTTCCTAACAAACCCACTTTCTCTCTCGTCACTCACCTCCATTAACAATCCTACAACCTCATCCCTCAAATCCCTTATACCCATATGGAAACCCCATGTCCCCAAACCACGACCCCAAACCCATCTGCGGCGGCGCCCAGCAGCCCAAAACCGCGACACTCCAGCCAAAACCCCCAGCTGTCGGCCACCCCTGTAGACTATACCCGTCACAACCCCAATGCCCAGCCTTAAACCTCGACGATGCCCAAATGCAGCGGACCTCCAAAACAATCCAAGCCTCCAACCCGTTTCTGCCTAGCTCCGGACCACTTTAAACCCGCGCCCGATTCCATCCACGAACCCACCTCCGGCCGGTTCAACCCAAAACCAAACCCTTTAACCCAACTGTGACAACTCGCTCATAATAATAACGGGTGGCCAGCCCTATACTAAAATAATCAGGAATATCAGATGGCACAGTCTTAATATCAACTGACAATACGTAATAATATAAGGCTAACTACCCGAAACTATTAAAAGTGAATTGCCAAAAATTTAAAACTTTTATTTAACACCGAAACAAAACCAACCATAGAATCAACAGCCAACAATACTACATCTAAATATGATGAGTGCTATAAAAATTTCTACAATATGTAACGAAATGAATACAAGAGTACAACAAAATGTACACAATAAATTACCCGAATATGCTGTCGGGTCACAGACAATACAATAATCTAAGAGAGAATATAAAAGTGTTAGTCTACGACACTTGGTTATAAATCCGATGTACAAATTGAATCCTAATCTATATATACAAAAGATATAAATCGACTAAGACATGTGCCGCAATAGTCCGTTACTGCCACATCTCCACGAATACACTGGATGGATAAACCTCAACGACGTCCTTGCGGAGGAACACCTAAAGTAATACAATATATATATATATATATATATATATATATATATAGGAGGAGACAATATAAACGGGTCAGAGCCCGAGTTGAAAACATTTTATAGAAAGTGCATTAAAATGCATAATAATTATAAATGCATTATTACATGATTAAGGTGGAGTCATACTCTCCATAAAAGTCCAACTTACCTCTTAACTAAAACGCGCAACTAAACGTATGCACGTGATCTCCAAATGAATGCTCAATTCTATTTAGGTAGGGTAAACTAACTTGAAACGCAAATTAAGATTATCTAATTTATCTTGCAATTTCCATTTACTTAACTTTCATCTAAATCGCATACTTTCAATTTTAATTTCAATTTCAATTCTTATGGATCTCACAGATCCGATTCACATTCATCACATAACACTTCACATAAACATTTCTTTACTAGAATTTCATATATTCTAGTTGTACCATCAATATACAATTTATTATATATGAGTTATTAGCATCAAAGCGCTAAGGACAAAACTTCTCCCAATTCTCAACACTACACTACGTTTCGCGCGTGGGACGTCTCGCAAAGGCGAAATCCAAATAAGGAACCCCCCCGTTACACTACTTCTGGTAGTATTGATCATCAAGATTTATTATGCCCTCAATGCATGATGCATGTAACCCAATTTCTTATTATTCCAATTTTAATTAATTATTCTCAATTCTCAACAGTGCATTGCGGTTCGTGCGTGGGACATCTCGCAAAGGCGAAATCCAAACAAGGAACCCCCAGTTACACTACTTCTGGCACTGTCGATCGTCGAGAAATACTATATATATAATTATGATCATTAAGGACTAATTTCTCCTCACTTTCCAACATTACACTGAGCTTCGTGCGTGGGACGTCTCGCGAAAGCGAAATCCAAACAAGGAACCCCCCGTTACACTACTTATTGGCAATGTTGGTCGTTGAGGTCCATTAAGCCCTCAATACCCGAATAACCAATTACATCCATAATATAATAACCATGCAAACGAGCTATAACTTGAGGACGCAGGATCACTATGCTATCATCTTCCAGTTGCCCATCCACGTAGCAAACTGGGAACCACTTGGTGGGGTTCAACGACACCCACCTCGTGATCAACTCACGCACACGTCGTCCCGGGAAGCGGTCATAACTCCTAACCGACAAGTGAGAACGACACATACCCACGACTTTTCACCCCCAAAATAATGAAAGTATATCACATAATAATCACCATGGACGACTATGACCTGGGGAATATCTACACACTGCTCATTGAGCCAGGATGCTCACACTCATCGCACGCAACTTCCCAATGATAGCAAGGAGGGGGTATGCTTCACTACACATATATATATATACCATCATATAAGGTATACATACATCATCACATCAAATAAAGATATACCATCATATAAGGTATACCTGCCACATCATCTACATTTTTGTATTACGCACTTAGGCGTAGTTGAATTAATATCATTATTTAGTATATCACTCTCTTTTGATACACTAACCGTCATCTATTAATGAATTTGTCTCTTAATTCTATTTAAGTTAAGGATATTCTTTATCCTAATGCACCTCAATTAGCATTTCTCATCGTGTAAGACCTCTCCCAAATCAATCATCATTAAGGATATTTATATATATCCGTATTCACATTAAATAGCATTCATACTTCTCCATCCATAATATGGTTCGATTTATTTATGTGAACCTTCAAAGTTATCCCATTTGGGATTGGATTCTAAAATTCACTGTCACTAAATTCATTCTCTCTCTTCAATCATTTCATAATTAATCCCAAATAAAACTCCCATTGGTAGTGGGCTTCCCCACTTAGATTATACTATAATCTCCAATCGTTATATCTCCAATTTAATCCATATGACCCAAATAATATCTCATAAGTGAAACTCCCTAAAAATCTCCAAAACGTACTCCATACGATCCATATAGAGGTTCCCAATCGATAACCTCGAACAAAACAGAATGAAATTCTCCCTAGAAAAACATCCCTCGAAAAGCCCTGTTTTCGAATCGATTCGAGCCAATTCCGAATCGATTCGGCCCTGCGAATTGATTCGGCCTCCAAGGCAAATCGATTCGGGTAATCAGACCTGGGACTCTGTCTCAGGCCGAATCGATTCGGCTAGGATCCGAATCGATTTGGTCACTCGGACCTGGGCACTTGCATATTTCCGAATCGATTCGGTAAGGGGACGAATCGATTCGGCTCTGCAGAAATCTCAAAAATGGCTACTTTTTAGTAAGCCAAAAATTCCAAAATTCATTTTAATCACTTTCTATTCATTTCTCTTGAACCCAATCACATACATATCATCAATAATCATCCAAAAACACTTATAAACTAATTTCTAACCTCAAATCTATTTATACACTATAAATCTAGGGTTTTCCCAAAAAGTTACGTTTCGATAAACTAAACCTAAAACCCATAAATTTCATCCACAAATCATGCAATAAATGATACACAACAATTATTTAGCAAGTTTAATCACTTACCTCGGGTTCGTAGGGTCTGAATCTTCCTCGAGATCACGTATTTGGCCGGAAATCTCCACTTTCTCTCTCTTTTCTCCTTCTTTCTCTTCTTCTTTCTTCTTCTCTCTTTCTTCTTTCTATTTCTCGTTCTTTCTTTGGAGAATAAATCTCCCGTAGGCTTAATAAACCTTATTTCCCAATGTACACATCTTTAAATGATAATACACACTTTAAATGACTCGGTAACTTTAATTCGAGCCAAACGACTTTAAAATTATTTCAAAACCTAAATAGACCCCAAGTACAGTCATTTCGATTTTCTCGACAGTTCCGGACACAACTACACCCTCAGAATCGCCATTCGATGCACTTTCTAACAACTTCAAATTTTGACCTCAACTGCCAATATAATTATTCTCCAAATAAAATAATATTTATTTCTCCCAAAATAAATTAATTATTGTCTCTAAAGTCTTGGGTTGTTACAAACTTCCCCACTTACAAAAATTTCGTCCTCGAAATTTAGCTAAGCCTAATTCTCCAAAGCTCAACTAGTCCTACTATTCTCATCCTAGCTAATCCTATACCATCCCCAAATCTCTAACTTCCCAAGACGTATTTATTTTAATTTATTTTAAGTTGATAAAATCAATCTATTAACCACTAGGGTGCCCATACACACTTTATTCGAGTTATTACTCGTACCAATCATAATGAGGCTTCATTTGCCTCGAAAGTTCCAGAATTTCATAAATATAAATAGTACTAGCATTTTAATGGTGTAAAAATTTTTGAAGGGTCCAAAGAAATAACTCCTCTCAATTCCTAACATTCGCCACTTTCGTGCGGGGGACGTCTCGCAAAAGCGAAATCCAAACAAGGAACCCTCCCAATACACTACTATGTGGCGACGTCGGGGATTTATTGTTTATTAAATCCGGACTTGAGTTTGAAAATAATTTGGTGAAAAATCATTTTGATATGCCCTAAAGGCCGATAAAAGTTTTTTTTTTTAAAACAATTTATAAAAATATTTTGATTTATGTCTTACTATATATACATAAAGTGCCTTATGTCCCTAGCACAAGGTCTTAACATCATCATACATATAACAACATATAGCTCACAAAAATTAGCATAATCATGACCTAAATTATCCTGCGTCCCAACAATCCACAATTTCTTAACTCCTTTCAGTAATGATATTTTATATCATATTAATATATTTCCATTTAATTTGGCTCATCCATAGCTGGAATACAAAAATTTTATAAGTCTAACATGACAATAAAAAGTAGCTTTATCATTACTTCTTAACACCCAATAACAATTCTTACATTCATAACAAGGTTTACAGCTCTCCTTGAGCACATTACACAATTATCTATTCTATCAACATATAGTAACCTAAAATCCTAACTTGCTCAAAATTCCCTTTTAGGGTCATTACTTATATAATAGGGTTATAGCCATACCCTCTCGTAAATATCTCCCATACGATATTACCAAAACTTCATATATTAATATTCCTATTCACAAAGGAAAATACTTTGCATTACCCATCTCTAGTCCGATTGCCCTTCCTCATCATTGGGCTCCCAAATAAAGTCCCCTGCCCTAAAATGACCTCAAATCTGTTGTAGGGGTTGCACTTCCAAAACTTCACCAAAAAGTGATATTTTCCCACTCTTAGGACAATCTTTCTTTTTATGACCTAATTCTTTACAAAAGAAACATCTACCCGCAAATCCTCTCGACACACCTTGAGGAAAAAAACGTCATTGTGACTCTCTATAGTCCGACTTATACTCACTCGCATAACTGGCACTCTCTTTGTCAAATCTACTTGATGAACTCGAATCTCCAAAGTTCTTACCCTCTTGCGAACGAAGACGATATTTATGACACTTCAGTAGTGCCGCATTCACTACCTCGACGAAAGTCACTAATGTTGGACTCTCCAACAAATGCTGCCAAATTCTCCAATCTAAACTTCGAATAAACTTTGATATACGCTTCTCTTCCATATTTACCTCATCAGGTACTAATTTTACCCATCTAGAAAAATCTTCTTCATATTCGGCCACTGTTCTATTACCTTGAAACACATCCATCAAATTCCTCCTCATTTCCTGAATTAGGGTAGGAAAATACCTTCAATCGAAAAGTTTCCAAAAATCTGTTATAGGCAAAGTATCTCTTTGTTCAGATGTGGTGACGGACTCCCACCATTGGAGAGCTGCACCCGATAACTTGAAAGTGGCTAAAAATTGCTTTTGCACCTCATTACACTCAACCATACGGAGGTGCCTCTGCATAATATTCTTCCATTGACTTGCAGCCATTGCATCAACTCCCCCTGCAAACTTGAGAGGACGCCCCTTACTAAAATCTTCCTTTACTCTTTCCCACAAAGACAGTCCTAAATGGGTTTGGGTTGCTTGAATGGCAGATTGCTGCGCCATCGTAGAAACGGAAGTAGTCACTCCTTGTGCCACAATATTGACAACTTTATTTGTAGTCATGTTTCTTTGAGGCAATTGGGGTTTCACATTTTCAGCCCCTTTATTTTCTCTGACTGAATGACCTCTCTTCGGTGGCATCTGAAACAAGAACAATTGTATCAGAACGCCTTTCAAATATTTTCAAATCACAGAAGAAATATGAACGTGCGAATACAGCAGTCCTAATAATAAGGCTCTACATCAAGAACGCTTACGGAAGATCGTAGTAACCCGCACATAGATCCTAAAGACACTAGAACCTGATGCTCTGATACCATCTGTGGCAACCCGCTCATAATAATAACGGGTGGCAAGCCCTATACTAAAATAATCAGGAATCTCAGATGGCACAGTCTTAAGATCAACTGACAATACGTAATAATATAAGGCTAACTACCCAAAACTATTAAAAGCGAATTGCCAAAAATTGTAAACTTTTATTTAACACCGAAACAAAACCAACCATAGAATCAACAACTAACAACACTACATCTAAATATTATGAGTGCTATAACAATTTCTACAATATATAACGAAATGAATACAAGAGTACAAAAAAATGTACATAATAAATTACCCGAATATGTTGTCGGGTCACAGACAATACAATAATCTGAGAGAGAATATAAAGTGTTAGTCTATGACACTTGGGTATAAACCCGATGTACAAATTGAATCCTAATCTAGATATACAAAAGATAGAATCGATTAAGACAAGTGCCGCAACAGTCCGTTACTACCACAGCTCCACGAATACACTGTATGGATAAACCTCAACGGCGTCCTTGCGGAGGAACACCTAAAGTAATACAATATATATATGCATAGGAGGAGACAATATAAACGGGTTAGATCCCGAGTTGAAAACATTTTATAGCAAGTGCATTAAAATGCATAATAATTATAAATGCATTATTACATGATTAAGGTGGAGTCGTACTCTCCATAAAAGTCCAACTTATCTCTCAACTAAAGCGCGTAACTAAACGTATGCACGTGATCTCCAAATGAATGCTCAATTCTATTTAGGTAGGGTAAAGTAATTTGAAACCCAAATTAAGATTATCTAATTTATCTTACAATTTCCATTTACTTAACTTTCATCTAAATCGCATACTTTCAATTTTAATTTCAATTTCAATTCTTATGGATCTCACAGATCCGATTCACATTCATCACATAACCACTTCACATAAACATTTCTTTACTAGAATTTCATATATTCTAGTTGTACCATCAATATTCAATTTATTATATATGAGTTATTAGCATCAAAGCGCTAAGGGCAAAACCTCTCCCAATTCTCAACACTACACTACGTTTCGTGCGTGAGAGGTCTCGCAAAGGCGAAATCCAAACAAGGAATCCCCCCGTTACACTACTTCTGGCAGTATTGATCATCAAGATTTATTATGCCCTCAATGCATGATGCATGTAACCTAATTTCTTATTATTCCAATTTTAATTAATTATTCTCAATTCTCAATTCTCAACAACAGTGCACTGCGGTTCGTGCGTGGGACGTCTCGCAAAGGCGAAATCCAAACAAGGAACCCCCCCGTTACACTACTTTTGGCACTATCGATCGTCGAGAAATACTATATATATAATTATGAGCATTAAGGACTAATTTCTCCTCGCTTTCCAACATTACACTGAGCTTTGTGCGTGGAATATCTTGCGAAAGAGAAATCTAAACAAGGACCCCCCCCCCCCCCCCCCGTTACACTACTTATTGGCAATGTTGGTCGTTGAGGTCCATTAAGCCCTCGATACCCGAATAACCAATTACATCCATAATGTAATAACCATCTAAACGAGATATAACTTGAGGACGCAGGCTCACTATGCTATCATCTTCCAGTTGCCCATCCACGTAGCAAACTGGGAACCACCTGGTGGGGTTCAACGACACCCACCTCATGATCAACTCACGCACACAACGTCCCGGGAAGCGATCATAGCTCCTAACTGGCAAGTGAGAACGACACATACCCACGACTTCTCACCCCCAAAATAATGAATGTATATCACATAATAATCACCATGGACGACTATGACCTGGGGAATATCTACACACTGCTCATTGAGCCAGGGTGCTAACCCTCATCGCGCGCAACTTCCCAATGATAGCAAGGAGGGGGTATGCTTCACTATATATATATATATATAAACCATCATATAAGGTATACATACATCATCACATCAAATAAATATATACCATCATATAAGGTATACCTGCCACATCATCTACATTTTTGTATTACGCACTTAGGCGTAGTTGAATTAATATCATTATTTAGTATATCACTCTCTTTTGATACACTAACCGTCAATTCTCACGCATTTTCCCCACTTAGTATACACTATACTATTTCTCACCTGAAGCTCACATGTCGTTTCTATTAATGAATTTGTCTCTCAATTCTATTTAAGTTAAGGATATTCTTTATCCTAATGCACCTCAATTAGCATTTCTCATCGTGTGAAACCTCTCCCAAATCAATCATCATTAAGGATATTTATATATCCTTATGCACATTAAATAGCATTCATACTTCTCCATCCATAATATGGTTCGATTTATTTATGTGAACCTTCAAAGTTATCCCATTTGGGATTGGATTCTAAAATCCACTGTCACTAAATTCATTCTCTCTCTTCAATCATTTCATAATTAATCCCAAATAAAACTCCCAATGGTAGTGGGCTTCCCCACTTAGATTATACTATAATCTCTAATCGTTATATCTCCAATTTAATCCATATGACCCAAATAATATCTCATAAGGGAAACTCCCTAAAAATCTCCAAAACGTACTCCATACGATCCATATAGAGGTTCCCAATCGATAACCTCGGACAAAACGAAATGAAATTCTCCCAAAAAAACATCCCTCGAAAAGCCATGTTTCCGAATCGATTCGGCCCTACGAATCGATTCGACCTCCAAGACGAATCGATTCGGGTCATCAGACCTGGGACTCTGTCTCAGGCCGAATCGATTCGGCTGGGATACGAATCGATTCGGTCACTCAGACCTGGGCACCTGCATATTTTCGAATCGATTCGGTAAGGGGCCGAATCGATTTGGCTCTACAGAAATCTTGAAAATGGCTACTTTTTAGTAAGCCAAAAATTCCAAAATTCATTTTAATCACTTTCTCTTCATATCTCTTCATCCCAATCACATGCATATCATCAATAATCATCCAAAAACACTTATAAACTAATTTCTAACCTCAAGTCTATTTATACACTATAAATCTAGGGTTTTCCCAAAAAGTTAGATTTTGATAAACTAAACCTAAAACCCATAAATTTCATCATCAAATCATGCAATAAATGATACACAACAATTATTTAGCAAGTTTAATCACTTGCCTCGGGTTCATAGGGTCTGAATCCTCCTCGAGATCGCATATTTGGCCAGAAATCTCCACTTTCTCTCTCTTTTCTCCTTCTTTCTCTTCTTCTTTCTTCTTCTCTCTTTCTTCTTTCTATTTCTCTTTCTTTCTTTGGAGAATAAATCTCCCGTAGGCTTAATAAGTCTTATTTCCCAATGTACACATCTTTAAATGATAATACACACTTTAAATGACTCGGTAACTTTAATTCGAGCCAAACGACTTAAAAATTATTTAGAAACCTAAATAGACCCCAAGTACAGTCATTACGACTTTCTCGGCCCTTCCGGACACAACTACACCCTCAAAATCTCCATTCGACGCACTTTCTAACAACTTCAAATTTTAACCTCAACTGCCAATATAATTATTCTCCAAATAAAATAATATTTATTCCTCCCAAAATAAATTAATTATTGTCTCTAAAGTCTTGGGTTGTTACACCAACAATTAAAAACCCAGCTGAAAGACCAAAACCTATTTGTTCCAAATCGATTTCCCACACCTGTATAAACCAAAACAAAACAAAGAAGCCAAATAAAATAAATGCCCACATGTTTTAAAAGACTTTTAACCCCCTTTTCCCAATATACCCCCAACACCTTATTATACCCCTTATTCCTTAATTACCCTCACCCAAATATCCTCACACCTCACACCCCACATGCACCTCAATTTAATCATTCCCCGATTTACCCCTAAGCTCCATGGCCACACTATCTAAAGAAGAAGTAGGCCCTAATTGATGCAAGAATCTAGGGTTTTAGAGAGAAAATTTTAGAGAAAGAAACACCATTTTAGTGTATTCTTTTAGGTTAGAATTTATTTTATTTTATTTTTTTAGAGATTGTGAGAAAATAAATTTGTGAGATTCAAGTTGAGTGAAATTTTCATTTATATTTTTGTTCACCACTCACTTGGAGGGTTGTATGCTTCTAATTCAAGGATTGAAGTCAATTGAATTCAAGAGATAGTTTGATTGTTCTTCTCTCTACTCTTTTATATTAAATTCCTATTGAATGTTTGTTTATCATGTTTGATATCATGTTAGGCTAAAACTCCTTTCAAGGGCTGGGGTGACCCATTATTTGATGTTAATCCTAATTTAATTAATTAATTTAAATTAAATGTCCACTTGATGATTAATTTTTCACTCTTAAATTTTAATTTACGCCTAAATGATTTTCGAGAGAAAATCAAAATTCTAGTTATAATACCCATTTCAGATTCGAACTAGAGATAGGGGTTTCTCAAGTGTGGTATTATTCCTTTAGTTTCAACTCTAGGCTTACTTTTATGATTTAAATTAGTTTAATCGATCGATCCTAGCAGGTGATTTGTTAGATGATGTTTGGATCTACATTTCAAGAGTTGTAGGAGTGTTAAATTTAATTTTTTAAAATGTTATTGTGAAAATTACATTTGCAACGAGAGTTGATTTGTGATTTTGATACTAACTTAGGATAATTAATTTTTATGAATTAATTAATTTGAATTAACTAGAGTGTCATCATATCCCTTGTTAGTCCTCACTTTTATTTCCTCACCCATATCATATTTTATATTTTTATTTAGTTAGATGTAATTAGTATCTTAACTTATTCTTTTTAGTCACTTATTTACATCTTACCTTAATCTCAAAATTGTTTTAATATTAAAAACAGCTAAAAAAATAGAAAAAGCAAAATGTCCTAAAAGAAAATAAAAATAAATGGATTACATCTTTCCTATCTTGTATATTTCATCCTTAGATTTGGATTGATTCCCTTACTTACTGCTACACTCTAGTATTGTTATATTTTTTTAGGTATGAAAGATTTTTATTAGAGGACTTTCAAGCAACGACACGAAATACCGAATTTTTTTTCTCTATCATAAGCCGGTGCCAAATTTTCTCTTTCACCATTATAACAACATGCGGAAGTAAATTAAATTAACCAAACCATCCACACAATAATAATCTGAGTAATCACACGACAAATATGTAAATAATTAAGACCGAATAAACCATCGGTTCCAAAATAAGAAATCCAACTAATATGAAGCAAATAAAACTGAATTCTGTATATAGTTTGATAATCTGAAACACAAAATAGTCTGAGGGGAAACACACCCAAATGAAATAGTGAGAGATCTCCTATCTAGAAAGGAATAAAATGAAGCATTTAAAGCAACTATTGCAAGCCTCCAAAAGTGTTGCAGCTACGCAATCCTGGATGGAATCATCAAGCTTGGCATCCCTGTGGCTGGACAACTAAAAGATTTTGAAAATATTTTGACACAAGACATACCCCAATAAAACAGTTTGAAAATGTTTTGCAATTTTTTAAATCACAAATTAAATCAGTTATTAGATACACATATTAGTTCCACGTACATTCTCTTGAGATCCTCACCTCTCAACTAATGTCCATGCATAACGCTTACCTACTAACCCGACTAGTTATACTACCCCACCTAACAAGTCATGTTACAACCTTTCTATCCTTTTACTCTATTCCAAGTATTTCCTTCTTTTTATGTCCTAAGTTACTTTACCCTTGAACTTAGTTTATCTTTTCCACTTTCATTGATTATATAACATACACACAAGTTATATCAATATTTCATTCACACCATGTTATTTTAACCCGTATATAATTTATTTACACTTTTATATACGTATGAATATACTACAACAATCACACACATATCGCGTATAATAACCATCCTTCCGAGCACTAACTCACTGGATGTTTGTCTCTAAAATGCTATCATTGTAGGTATGCTTACTCTAACCCGATTACCATAAATCGGTTAACTCACATCGAAATACGTAAATAAATCACAAATGTAGTGGAGGCGGTCATATTTACTCTTGAGTGAGACCGAATCGTATCCAAAATGTCCCACCTCAAAAATAAATCACACAATAAAAATACCGAATGATTTGACCTGGGGATTATACTCTCCCTGCATTGACTGGCCAGAGGATTCACCCACATCGCACAACCTCCTATGATCGTACTAGAGGGGTATGTATTCACATAAATAACTAACACCAATATTTATAGAGCACATAAGTATATACATACTATATGTATATATGTATATATATATAAATTAATTCTGGCTAACCCGGACCTAACACCCGTAGCACTAGCCCATAATACCCCAGTCTATTTCCCCAACTCGTATTTTATTTAATTTCACATTCGTTAAATAAATTAATGTAAATTTTCGATACACCCCTCGATTGGTTAACCATTGTCGGTCCAAGTCCTAATTTACCATCATTAAGAATAATCTAGCGACTGGGCCTAGTCCTTGTACGATTATTAAAATTATCTCAAAGTATTTCCACAATTAACTGCTTAAAAATATTCCCAGGTCATCTGAATCGGTTCTAGTATGGGGCTGAACCAGTTCGAGGTCAAACCGATTTTGGGGGGTAGCCAAACCAGTTCGAAACCCTTGACTGTCATCTTCTTCCCTGTTATAATTTTCCACCATTTTTAACCCATAATTTCATCATGAAACTCATTCAAACTCCAATATAATTTATCTCAACATTATCCAAGAGCATGTATATCAGTTTTAACAATTCTAACATTAAAACATCATTTAATTCATAAATCTCAAGATTTCATCAAAGTTTTCTACACAAAACCCTAGCTATGGTGTTCTTCATATAATCTCATAAAAACGCAGATTTCTTTCATGTTCTTTCCCCCATAATATCTAATTTCATTTTGTGTACAGAAAGGGATTCATTTTATATGCAATCCTACCCAGAATTGTGGATTTTTATTCATGAATCTCCCCAAAATATTATCAATTTATATTAAATCAAGAACCCTATACTACATGTGTATTATAACTCATAAAATCATGCAATTTCATTTTTGTAAGTGATGAAAGTGTTCCTCCGTTGCTTTTGATCACGATTCCAGCAACAACTTAGAACAAAAAGAGGTTGCAACACTAAGAACTCTATTTTCTTCCTCTCTAATGGCCTCTCCTCTCTTCTCCTTTGATTCTTAGGGTTTGCATTATGTTATGTTGTTGCCCCAAATGACTAACCTTAGGTTTTAAATCCTAATTCCCTAAATTAGGCTTATGGCCCAAGCCCAAGTGACCAAAATTCCGTATGGGCCTAGTTATGTCTAAAAAGGTCTCAAAACCCAATTACAAATCCCGAGTACACTATTTTAACTATATTGACCCTTTCGGGACCAACTGTATCCTTGAAATCGCCATTAGAGTCATCCTCCAATGATTTCCTATCTCGACCTCATATAGTCTATACGCAACTCCCACTTGAGATAAAATACTATCACGCCACTAACACTTGCTATGACGTAAAATAATTATTTGCCATTCACTTAGTAATTTTATTACATAATATTAATCGTTATCTTTCTCGATTAATATTTTCATAACCATATAATAACTAATTCAAATAAATTACGTCACACGTGTAATTTAAGTCAGCCGAATCAATTAAATATTAATTACTCAGAAATATTGGGTGTTACAGTGGAACACATTTAAGAGCCTGAGGAAGCACCTTAATGCATGCAAGATGGGCAGCGAAAGAATATCGATGATCTAGAGGAGTTAAAATTGGGAGTTGAAGGCGAAGATGAGCAGTCTATATTCATTTTCATATGCCTTAAGTCCTAAGCAACAAGAAGAAATTATCTACCTGCTCAAAATGTTTACAGATGTCTTTACCTAGAAATATACTGAAATTTTGGTTATAGATCTGGAGTTGAGTTCTCATAAGCTGAACGTTTTGCCTAACGTCTTGCAAGTGAGATAGGCCACGCACACATATAATGATGAGTTAGATTTAAAGATGAAGGCAAACGTGGAGACGTTATGTGATGTTGGGTTTATTAAACCTATTCAACATCTGGTGGTTATCAAGCATTGTGTCAGTGGAAAAAGGGTGATAGATAAAAAAATTGCTGCTTCTAATGTGTTTGTCGTTGTGACTCCTCTTTCCATCAAAAATCTTCACAAACCTATAAAAGTAGAACAAAACTAGAATATAGTGGTAAGTGAGGTGTCAATCCAAATCTAAGTGTGAAACATAAAATAAGCGAAGCCATATGTGTAAATTCATTTGAATTTTATTATTATTTTTTTATTTTTGCTATTTATATTTTTAATGGATTTTTCAAGGGATTTTTTTAACTACTAACTATACTAATTTTTATAACTACTAATTAAAAAGTAAAAGCTAATTTAAGAAAAGTGAGATAAACAACATTGTCCTAATAAGTAAACTAACAAAATTGGACTCATGAGGGCTTCAAAATTTCATCCCATAAATGGGAGATTAGTCCTCGATAATCATCATCCAAAAAAAATAAAAATAAAAGTATACAAAAAAGAGCACGTGAGGATTAAACTAAAAGTAATCAAGAGGAGGAGATCAAACCCATTTAAGCCTTGAATTGAAATGGAATCTTCAATTATACATAAAAAATATCTCAATCATAATCCCTCACTAATGTATTTATTGAATCTAAAATGAAAATTACAAAATAAAATAATAATAAAAAAAAGGATAATGGATGAATTGATAATGGACAATTAAATAATAAAAGAGATTTGCTAAAAATGCAAATCCTAATATTATAAAATTGTACATTAGAGCTCATCCAAAGAAATAAATTCTAAATCATAACTTTATGTTGAGATAATTGCTAAAAATGCAAAATCTCAACATAAAGGAATGGATTAGAATTTATCTCCCATGAGGGATGAATTTAACGACATCAATCTATTATGAAATAATTGCTAAAAATGCAAAAATTTATTATAGATGGGTGGGGTGGAATTCGTCCTAGAGATATATTTCACTACACACCTCTATATTGAGATATTTGCTAAAAATGCAAATACCCTCTAAAGAGGAGTGTAGAGAAATTTATCACATAAGGTTTAAAAAACTAAATTTGAGATTCCTAGAGATAAATTTACTACACACCTCTATATTGAGATATTTGCTAAAAATACAAATACTCAACATAGAGGGGTGGAGTGAATTTTATCACACAAAGCTTAAAAATTAAATTGGAGATCGTAGAGATAAATTTACTATACACCTCTATATTGAGATATTTGCTAAAAATGCAAATACTCAACATAGAGGGGTTGAGTGAATTTTATCACACAAATCTTAAAAACTAAATTTGAGATCCTTTTGAAAATGGCACAAGTCTTCAATTTATATGGTGCACATGGAGGCTAGGGGTAAATTGGGTATTGGTAAAATTGAGTGAGGATGAGAGCACATGAGCATGGCAAAGGTGTGAGGTAATAAAATCTGATTTGGTTAAATGTGCATTTGGGTGCACATGGGTGTATGGGGGTTGTGAGGTTTTGGGGGTATAATGGGAAATGGGTTAAGTGGCTTTAAAGAAACATGTGGGTTTTTATTAAGTTGACTTGGTCGTATTTTGGTTTCGGTTTGTTCACAGGTAATAAATCGTGATTTTTGGGAGAAATGGGTTTTGGGCTAGAACAAGGTTGGAGACGGTTTCGGTTTGTGGAGTGGTTGGGCAGATAGAATTCGGTTCAAGGCTCCGCGGGTTGGTCTCTGGTTACGATCGGAGCTGGGCGGAGGTGGTCGGATCAGGTCGGCGAGGGGGGAGTCCGGCGCAGGTAGGCAGCGGGTTGGGGGTCTCGATTTCCAGGCTGTTGGACTCGATTGGGTCGCAGTTTGGCAGGCTGGAAGGGAGCTCGGGGTAGGTTTTCCAGAGCTGGGAGGTCGAGTAAGATGCGAGTTGGGGGTTGGAGATTCGTGGGTTAGTCCATGGGTTCAAGGTCGGGTAGGAGCACCGATATGGACATCTAGTGGGTTGGTTCGGGTTGGAGAGGGGTAAGGTCGGCGGCGGGTTCAGCCGGGTGTGGTGGGACGCCGTCGGGGCAGCGATCGGATAGGTGCGGTTTTATGGGTTTGGGGTAGGAGGTTAGAGAGAGATGATGGGTTTGGTATGTTTTGCTATAGGGTTAGAGCTTTGATGTGTTAATGGAGTTTTAATGGCTGGTGTGTGAGTGTGGTTATGGAGGAGAGAGAGAATGGGATGGTTGGGAGGTGGAAGATGATGTGGTGTTTGATTAGCTGTGGTGAGGGTGTTTGGTAGTAGGATGTGGGTGAGGAAGTGTTTGTGTGTTGTTCAGTGTAGGATAGGTTTTGTGTGAGTGTGTTTAGGATATGTGTGTGTGTGTGTGTGTTTAATTTGGACCAAAAAAAAAACTAAAATAATGAAACTAATAAAATTAAAAATCTAAAAATAAAATCCTATTGTAAAAATAAAATAAAGACTCAAAATAAAAAAATGAAACTAAAAACAAATAAAAACAAAAATAGAAATCTATTAAACTAAAAACTAAAATCCTAAAAAAAATGTAAAATGTAATAAATCTAAAAATAAATGAAATCTTAAAAAAAATTAATCCTAATAAAATAAAATTAAAAATTAATAAAAATGAAGATAAAATAAAAATACACTAATAAAAATAAAATATAAAAATACAAAAGAAAAGCTAAAAATTCTAAATAAATCTAAAATAAAACCTAAAAATAAAATGACTCTAACTAAAAATCTAAAAAAATATATAAAAGTGCACAAACTAAACACACATGGGGTGCGGGGTAGGTTTAGGCGCGATTTAAGCTTGGGTATGGCTACGGGAATGAAGAATTAGCTCCATTTGATTCACATTTGTCTCGAAATAATACTTTTTGAGCCGCAATTGCAATCAAGCCTGCACACTGAATATTTACACGTATAAGAACATTATTGTCGAGAATTAGCAACTAAAATACGTCTATTCGGGGTATAAAATGTACACTTTTGGGTGCTTATCAAAGGGGTAAGAAACAGATCTGGGTCTGCATAGATTTCAGAGATTTAAACCACACTTGTCCAAAGGATGAATTTCCTTTGCCAAGTATCTACAACTTGGTAGATGCCACTATTGTCCATGAAATATATAGTTTCATGGATGGGTATATTGGCTATAACCAAATTAAAATGAATTCGATGGATGCAGAGAAGACAGCCTACCCCTCTAGGAAACCTCACAACATAGTCATGCCCTTTGGATTAAAGAATGTGTGTGTGTGTGTGTGTGTGTGGGGGGGGGGGGGGAGACATACCAACGAATAATTATGGCAATATACCATTACTTTTTTTTTTTTTATCATATATTAGAATTTTATGTGGATGATTTTGTAGTCAAGTCCAAAAAGGAGAGCATGCATGTGCAAGATCTTAGAAGAGTATTTAAAAGCTATCAAAAGTATAAAAATGAGGATGAATTCTTCAAAATTTTCCTTTGGTTAGTGGGGGATATTCTTTGAATTCTGATAAGCACCCAAAAGTGTCTATTTTATACCCCAAATATAAGCATTTTAGTCGCTCGTTTTTAATAAAATTGGCCTTATGTTCGTATTTTATCATTTTATAGGTCAAGATGCAGTCGCGGTATTAAATGATGCTAAATCGGCGTATTTACGACAGAGTAGCGGTTAAAAGCGTGCATCAAAGAAATCAGAGGAGACCGCGAAGTGTGGAGTCCATTTATGAGCTTACCCGATGAGTTCTGATGCCCCGAACCAGTCCCGTAACCCTAGCCTAGCCCAGACCATACCCTGAGCCCGGTGTGTGTGTTGTGTTTGTACTTTTATCATTTTTTAGAGTTTTTAGTTTGTGTCATTTTTATTTTTAGAAATTATTTTAGATTTATTTAGAATTTTCTAGGATGTATTTTCTATTTTTCTATTTCTTTATTTTAATTTTGATTGATATTAGTTTTTAATTTTTAATCTTTTTTTAATTTTATTTTTATTAGGATTGGTTTTTAGGAATTTATTTTCTAGTTTTATTAGATTTTGTCTTTCTTTAGTTTTATTTCACTAGGATTATATTTTTTTAGTTTTAATCGATTTTTATTTTTATTTTTATTTTGTGTCTTTTATTTTTATGTAGGATTTTAATTTTTATTAGATTTTTAATTTTATTTCTTTTTATTTTATTCAGAGTCTTTTTAGTTTAATAGGTTTTATTATTTTTATTTTTATTTTCTTTTTAGTTTGATTTTTTTAATTAGGATTTTACATTTTATTATTTATTTATTATTTTTTTTAGTTTAGATAATTTTACTTTTACTTTTACTTTTTTTGATGTACAAATACACTCGTCATAACTCACTCACACCTAAAACCAAGCCTCACCCTCACCATAACACAGTCACTCTTCCACATCCCTATTTTTCTGCACCTCCACTACACCCACGTACCCCCAACTTCATCTTCCTCATTTCCAACCACACTCTTTCACCTCCATTAACCACACACCCACTCATCTCCTCTCTCTCTCTCTCTCTCTCTCTCTCTCTCTTAACATCCCTCAAACCTCCATAGCTAAAGCTTAAATCCACCCACTCACCAATCGACCTTGGACCAATGAACCCGGAAACAACCATCACCCACCTACCCGATCTGTCAAAACCCGAGACACACCATCCCACCTCTGGCGGCCTGAAAACCGAGCTCCCATCACCGGCCAACTCCGTTATTCCCCTCCAAACGCGTTGGTGAGTACCCTCTAACCCATACCCGGGTGCCCGTGAATTCATACCTACCCCAGATCGACATCTAACCCAATTTCGACCATGTCCAGACCTAACTCACTTGCAATCCACATAACCCAACTTCCATCACCATTAAAATAGGACCTACCATTATCTCCATTAAAATCAAACAAAAGCCACATGCATATCCTTTTACCCAAAGAAACCTTGACTTAGACTTTAAAGATCCCACAAAATTTCACCAACAAAAAGAATCGTGGGTTATGAAAAAGGGTGAAGGTTGACTTATAAAAGAGGACACTCAGGGAGACTCTCAAGACAGACGAGAGAAAGATAAATAAAAGAGAGAACAATGTGTATATTATGTACATAGTAGGTACATAAAAAAAATTCAAAAAAATACAAAAAAATTAGTTTAGCATTAGAATAATTTTTAGGTTTAGTTTTTATTTTATTTTTCATGTAATCAAGTGTTGGATTTATGCAAACATTGCAACACACGTGCATGAACGCGATTCAAGGAATCACTGTGTAGCATATTAATTTCATTAATTGCTATATCTCTAGAAAAATTATTTTTTAACTATCACCAAATAATTTATGTAACGAGAGTCAGTAAATTAATTGTACAAATTAATGTTTGAATTTAGGAATCGAACTAGAGATAGGTTTTTCTAAAATTTGAATATTAATTTCGTGTTGAAATTTGGGAATTCATATTATTTTTATTAAATTGAGCCTAGCGGGTAATTGTCTTGAAAATAGTATAGTTCTTAATTTTTCATCATGTGACATTTTTAAATTAGTTTTCTGAAAAAGATATTATTAAATTTACAGTTGTAACGAGAGTTAGATTATGGATTTAATATTATCTCAAAATATTTCAAATTAATAAATTGAGAAATTAAAATAATTGATAATGGAGTATAAACCCATCTCTTGACATCCTCACATTTTTCACACTCGATTGTACATTATTTTTCGTTAATTAGTCATTTCATAATTTTTAGCATTTATTAGTTAATTTTCCTTTGAAGTTGTTTTAAATAAAAAAAACCTTTAAAAAATAAAAAAATATTTGAATTGCATGTTTTCACATTAATTGTTTCACCTTGGAAGTTGGATTGATATTCGTACTTACCGCAATACGAGTTGTTTTAAACAAGTTTTGTAGGTATTTAAGGGAATTTTTTAGGTTGGCTTTTAAAGACAACGACCATACGCGCAAAAAGCTTCTTATCAGATTCGTTGTCAACGGGAAGGGTGTGCAAGTTGATGTTGAAAAGAAGAAGGATATTTTGATGATGCGAAGGCCAAAAAGTCAGAGGCAGCTCAAAAGCTTCTTGGAAAAAGTCTCATATTCGAGAAGCTTTATACCAGCGTTGGTGGAAGCCACTCACCCATTTGCACCGCTCATAGAAGATAAGTAAAAATGGGTGTAGGGGGACGAGCCAAGGAAAGCATTAGACAGAGTCAAGGAAATATTGACTTCTCCTTCAACTATAATCCCTCATGAAGTAGGCATGCCTTAACTGCTATATCTTGCTTTTACAGAGCGATCTATTAGAGCCTTGCTCGCTCAAGAGAAAAAAGGAGTATACATGCATATTATTTGTCTCGAGTGATCTCGGCGATAGAATCTAGGTATACGTATGTGGAAAGACATTGTCTAGATTTGGTTATCATGAAGCAAAAATTTAGGCACTACTTTCTTGCATTTATAGTGCACATCATTACCAAGTGTGATCCCATTAAGTATTCATTTTAGTGCAAGCGGCTAGATGGTTCTTAATACTCGGAATACGATTTAAAGTGCCTTTCTCCAAAAGGTTATTAAAAGCCAAGCCATAACGGATCTCCTCGCCAACTTTCCAAGCAAAAATTTTGAATCAACGAGCGAGGAATTCTTGGGGGATAATTTCAATCTTATTAAGCTAAAGATATGGAAGAGTGGAGAATGGAGTTCGATGGATCATTCGCACAGGGTACTAATGGACTAGGAATCATACTTTTTAGTGACAAAGAGAAGATCACTCTCTCTTACTAACTAGATTTTAAGTTCTCATATAATGAAGCAGAATTGGAATCGATCATACTTGCTCTGTTAGAGGTTTTGTGAAGAGGTATTAGAGTGTTACATATACAGAGAGACTCCAACCTAGTGATCAAGCAAGTTAACGGAGAATTTGAGCTCAAAATACTAGTCTTTTTCCTTATAGAGAAATCATTAAAAGGTTGTTGGGCCAATTCATAGCTGTCAAAGTAGAGAGGCACCCGATGATGATGAACAATCACCTCGCTGCTCTAGCATTGATTGCGCAAAATCTAGAGATAGAAGAGTCTAAGACCACGATCACTGTAAGGTGAAGAATAATGCTTGTGATAGTGAGATATATTATTCCCAAGAGAAGAGCAAAGATTGAAGATTCATAATTGTGAAGTAACTAAAAACACATGAATGAGAGATGAAAATTGTCAGAGTTAGCAAATTTTCAAGTGCTTCAGAGTAAGCTTTACTTCAAAAGCCGAGGTGGTTTCTTAGCACGATGCGTAGGAGAGGAGGAAACCCATGAGAAATTTAAAACAATGAACATTAGGCACTGTGGTGATACATATATCCTAATCTACAAACGTCTGCAGCAAGGGGGCTATTATAAGCCCACTATGAGCACAAAGGTTATTCATATGCAGTAAGGTTACCTGAAGTGCCAAACCCATTTTGACCAGCCGACGTAGGATAATTTTGTAAAAGTGTAGGACTTACATCATCTATCTCAAAGATCGAAAGCTACCTACTAAGAGCGCTGATGAAATTTATTTAAAGAAGAGAGTTGCTCGTTTTTACTTATAATTGGGGAACTTTATAGAAAGGGATATAATAAGAAAGGCCTGAGATGTATAGTGGGAGAAGAAATGGCTAGAGTATTGAAATAATCCCATGAGCCATCGCAAATAAGCCCAGCAAAACTATAGGACAATCTGATAACCTTAGGGTACTATTAGCTAATGATGGAATCTGACTCTGTAATTTTGTTAAGAAATACAGAGTATACCAAGTTCATGGAAATATGGTTCATTCCTCCTTGGTGGGTCTTCAAATTCTAGTTAGACCCTACCAGTTTCATACTTTAGAGTTTGATTTGGAAGGCAATATCATCATAACCTCTATTGGGAAAGCCTCCATTCTAGTCACTACTGAGCTATATACTAAGCAGGAGGCAGAAATTACTCTAAGAAGGGTTACTTCTCAAGAAGTAACACAGTTCATTTGGGAGTATATAATATGCATATTTGGCATCCCAAAGGTTATCCTTATGGATAACGACAAGTAATTCATATGCAAAGAGATGGGTCTGATCACTGATAAATATAAGATCATCCACAATAGTTCGACCATTTTTATCCCAAAAGGAACGGTCAGGTGGATGAAACTAGTGTGACTCTGATCAATATTCTGAAAATTTTGTTATAAGGCCTCCCATGAATGTGGGATAACAGGTTGCCAATTATTTTGTGGGCTTACAGAACCTCCAAGAGGAATTCAATCGAATTTACCTCGTTATTCCTAGTTTAAGGAGCAGAAGTTGTCGTATCAGTGGAATTAGTCGTTCCATCGACACGAGTGGCCCAGAGTGATAATTTAGTTCCTAATCCAAGACATGTGTAGCTGGAAGCTTTGAATGGGCATCATGATAAAGCAAAAGAAAATTTTAAAGTCTACACAAATCAATTGTCAAGGAATTATTAAAATCTAGTTAAGCTAAGAGAATTTCAAATGGGAGATTTAGCCTTTCGAGCATACACCCATCAATTAAGCATCATGTTGGCCTCCGAATTCAAACCCAACTCGAAAGTACCATTCATAGTATGGGGAGTAGGAAAATCAGGCTATTCTCAAATCTCATAGCTATAGAGTGAGTGCATCCAGTCACTAAATTGTAAGTGGCTTAAGAAATACTATCCTTAAGGTACCCTAATTTCTTTTGTTTATACCAAAAGGTGAAATTTATTTAAAAATGAAAAGGAAACTTCTTTTTTCTTTTTGATAATTTTGTGAACGCACTATTGAAAATATCAATTTGGCACAATGAATATAATAGCTCATGTTCAGTTATGACCAATGTTTCTCATAATCTTATAATAATGATTATAATGTCAATCAATTTACATAACCAACAAGTTTTATAGAGTATCCATTTGCAAAATTTTATGAGTGTACATTTAAAAAAATGATTTTAATTCTACTAAATCAAATTTATGAGTAGAGCAGCTCAAGATTATCATGGCATAAGAGAAAATACATTTAAGTTAAGGTGCATTTTCCATCATACCTTGGGGGATATATACCTCTCAATGACAAAGTATGATGAGCAAAACATCTAGATACTTCCAAGATACAAGGACATTCAGATACATTTAATAACGTTCACATTTACTTACCAGTACACTATATAATGCAAATGGTCACGATTTTGACCCTTGATCATAAGTGTGGGTCACGATCTTCACTCATGAAAATACTACACATGATAAAATTATGGGTCATGGTCACTACTTGTGACCCGCGAGGGAGAATGAGGATCACAGTCTTCACCCGTGACCAGGGAACCATGTTGGGTCACGGTCTAGGCCTGTAACCAACAGGGGAAATTTTTTGTCATCTCAACCCCGTGACTAATGTCACATGGTTAATCACAGTTAATAATTGTCACCATATTTTTTAATTTAAAAAAATGGTCACAGGTTTGGTCACGGTCAAAAGTCGTAATCGCAATGTAATACCCCGTAATTTTATTATCTTTTAAAATAGGATTAATTAAAAGTAAAATGGGGATTAATTGAAATTAATTGTGAATAATAATTGAAATTAATCCGGATTGAATATTACTAGAGAATAAAGTAATATGCGATTGATATTGAATATTACTTGTTGATTAAAAGTAATATATGATTATATGGTTGCGGGTGAATAATACGCGAATTATTGTAATTAAGTCGGGACGCGCGTGTGAGTCGTGTCAGGACTAAATTAAAAGGGAAAAAAGAGAAACTATTTTAAGTCACACATACGGTCATTTCGACTGCGCCAATGAGTCCGGAAGGGTCGAAATAGGCAGAAAAGTCTACCCGGGGGGTTTGATTTGGGTCTAGGGTCAATTGGGAACCAAAAGGACACCCTGGAGGGGTATTTGGTTCATATTTTGGGGGAGGTGAATAGTACCTATCGGATTGGAGTTTTATTATTTAAGATTAGAGTGAGTTAAACTAAGAGATTATTTACCAAAAGACTAAGGAGAGGAAGGGAGATTACTCTAGGAAGAGGAGGGGTTTTGAGAGCAAACTAAGGGTTGCACCACCTTGCACCACCACCGGAAAAGTGATTAGAAAGGAGGAGGAAGTATCGTACATACATCTTCACTAAAGGATCATACCTACACCTTAAGGCAAGTGTAATTCTTGTTCCAATTATTTAGTATAATATCCATGTTAAATTAGGAGTGGTAAACATCCATGAAAACTATATATCTAAAATGAAAATTTGATGATTTTGATGTAATTCTCGAAATGGAAATTATTTAGGATTATTCCTTTAATAAAATTAGAATTAACATCATGAAATTTTGGGTTTAATTAATGAGGGAATTTGGGGTTTATATGTGTTCTTGAGAAAGAATTCTATCATGTAGATTTTCTTGAATTTAAAATAAGATTAGTATTATTCATCGAAATTCCATGATGATTTTGATATGATTTGATGTTATAAATCATGTACAAACTTGGGTATATCATTTGGGATGAATTATGAGGAGTTTGAGATCATTTGGTGGAGGTTTTGAGGATAAATTATGTTACAACCTGTAGGTAGAAATATATAGGTAAAGGACGAACATTATATGATAATTTTAGGACTGTTTTAAGCGAAATTTGGTAGCGTTCACGCGATTTTTTGTTTAAAATCACGTTCTGCATAACTTTGTAGGTTTAGGTTTTTTCAAAATTAAAGAAGAAAAGCCTCAAAATTATGATTTTTATTTCTGGGCAGATTGTAACTTTATAAAAAAAAGGATTATTGAGAATTAAAATATAATCCGGGCTTGTTATAATGAGTCTGGGTTTTAATCCAATAAGTATGAATTGAAGGTAGCCATTGGAATAATTAATTAAATCCTTTCGATTAATAAGAGATGTTAGGATTAATGGGAGATGGGAATAAAATGTGGATTATTAGATTATGGGATAAACTTGAAATATACTACGTGTGGGATTTGTATATTGTGACACCCCGCCTAATTAAACATCGGGTGATCAGGCATTTATTAAATTAAAACAGGTTTCTCATATGGTGCATTCTTAGCATCACTGTCGAAAACTTTTTAGTTACTAACCACCTAAGTGAAATTAGACCGGTGCCAAATTTTATCTTTAGTTAACACAATGAAATGTACCATACGAAAAAACTAAATAAAGCATTCACAGTATACTAGAGTACAATCCAACAAAATATATAAGAATAAAACACTTGCCGATAAACCATCGACTAAAAGTTCAAAACCACAATCCATAGTACTTAAAAGAACTAAATAACTATAAATCGTCAACGGACAACATGTCCATACATGGAATATAAAATAAGATCCTGCACTAGATCAGAAAGGTAGAATCGTCTAATAAAAGATCCTGTCAGCATCCACAGTGCTACAGCTCTGAGTCCCTGGAACGAAATACTCAAGTATGTCGTCCCTGTGGATGGACACCTAAAAGGTTTTGAAAATATTTTATAGCAAGAGTTAGTACTCAAAATATTTTGAAAATATTTAGCAAGCATTTATCACGATAAAATTCAGTTATTGATTACACATGTTCGCGTACACTTTTTTCTTGATTTCTCCCCACCTCTCATCTATAGTGAACGCCTAAGATTCTATACTTAGCCCACCTAGCTATACTACCCAAGCTAATTAGACTAGAGCATTCAGCCGAACTTATCTACACGTCTAAGTTCCCGTACCGGCCATACAGTACATAAATTGATTAACATCCCTCATTTGTCAATTAACACAATAGTAACATTTTTCACATGCTATCTTTCCATATCTATGATTAAGTCTCACCACTTAATTTTATCCTTTAGATATCCACTATCTAACATTAAATCTTTATAATTAAGTTTCTCTACTCAACTTATTTTTAGATGTATACACGTCATCTACCTGTCTACTATCCCACACAAGCAGATTATTTATACGGCATATATTTAACTCACAACATATACTATAAGGATCATTGGTCCAGATAATCATTGACCCCAATTATCATATCATCGTTTAACCTCCATAATTAAGTTTCCTTATTTAATTTACTATATCCTATTTTCAGACTATTTTACATTTCGTGATTAAGTTTCTCTCTACTTAATTTACCATTTAGATATACGTCTCTATATATATCATCTACAAGTCTACTATCGCACATAAGTAGAAAATCATAAGGTATATATTTCACACACAATATATACTATAAGGATAATTGGCCCGGTCTGATCATTAACTCCAATTATCCCAAATTATTTATCTTATAGATGTATGCACATCATATCATCATCTACCATTCTACCCAAGTAGATTATTTATATAGTATATAATTGAGTCTTGGCTTGTCATAGGAGATTTTAACATTATTAAAGAAGATACTGAAAAATCAGGAGGCAGTCCTATAGATTTTAATGCTACAGAAGATTTTAAGGATATGATAACTTCTTGTTCCTTAATAGGACTAGGATACATTGGTTCTAGATTTACCTGGACTAATAAGAGGATTGCTGGAACTATTTTTTATAGACTTGGCAGAGGTTTGGTTGATCATAACTACATTTTTAAGTTCACTCAAACTAGTATAACTCAACTTCATAAAACTTGCTCTGATCATAGTCCATTACTTTTGTCTATTAAAAGCAACTTTGATAACTATCCAAAATCTTTTAAGTTTCAAGCTATGTGGTGTATTAGGTCAAATGTTCATGAGATTATTGAATAATCATGGTCTGTTGAAATTCAAGCTCCTCCTTTAGTTAAATTTGCTTTAAAGTTAAAGCAACTTAAAGCTCACTTAAAAACTTGAAACAAAAGCACTTTCAAAAATGTTTTTTCAATCTGTAAAAGACCTTGAAGACTTAGTATTAATCAATGAACATGAGTTTGAAAATAATCCTTGTGATTCTTCTAGATCCAATTTATCTAAAGCTAGAGCTGAGTTAAATATTGCTTTACTTAGAGAGGAAAGTTTCTGGCACCAAAAAAGTCACATAAAATGACTTAAATTAGGTGACAAAAACACCAAATTCTTTCATGCTTCAGTTAAATCTAGGCAAAGGAGATTAACCATCTCTAGAATTAAAGATAATCAAAATCATTGGGAAGAATCTAAAGAAGAAATTGAACATATATTTCTTAATCATTTCAAAGATACTTGGTCTGCAGAATACAAATCTCTTAATTCTTCTTTTATAGAAGTTATTAGTAAAGATATAGATGTGTCCATGAATAACAATTTAACTGAATTCCCCTCAGAAAAAGAAATATTTATAGCTATATCCAACATGGATCATTCTAGCTCTCCTGGACCTGATGGTTTTGGAAGGATATTCTACTTAAAGTTTTGGCATATAGTAAAAAATGACTTGACTCAAGCTATTCATTATTTCTTTGCTGGTGCTTATCTTCCTAAAAGTTGGACTACTACATATATTGCTCTTATTCCTAAAATTTCTAATCCTTCAATATGTTCCCAATTTAGACTTATAAGCCTGTGCAATTTCTCTAACAAAATTATCTCTAAAATTTTAATTGATAGATTGTCTCTTATACTTCCTTCTATCGTTTCTCAAAACCAAAGTGGATTTGTTAAAAAAAGAAGTATTTAAGAAAATATCCTTTTAGCTCAAGAAATTGTTCAATACATTAGTAAGAAATCTTTTGGAAATAATGTGATCATTAAATTAGACATGGAAAAGGCTTATGATAGAGTATATTGGCCTTATCTTTATGAAGTTCTTAGAAAATTTGGATTTTGTGAAGTTTTTATTGATTTAATTTGGAGGCTAATATCTAACAATTGGTTTTCTTTAATTTTGAATGGTAAAAGTATTGGCTTCTTTCATTCTTCCAGGGGATTAAGGCAAGGAGACCCTTTGTCTCCTAGTATCTTCATAATAGCAGATGAAGCTTTAAGTAGAAATATTGACAAATTATTTGTTCTTAGGAAAGCTATCCCTTATGCTCATCCATCTAAAAGTCAACTTATATCTCATTTAGGGTATGCAGATGACTTGATAATTTTTATAAATGGAGGTAAACATAGCTAAAATCCCTTATTGATCTATTAAAAAGGAATGAAGCCACTTCGGGTCAGAAAGTGAATTTTTCTAAGAGTTCCTTTTACACGGATAAAAAGTTATCTCATCATAGAAGAAACACTATAGAATCTACTTCTGGATTGTCTCACAAACAATTTCCTATGAAATATTTAGGATGTCCTTTGTTTAAAGGGAAACCTAAGGCAATTCATTTTTCTGATCTCATTTCTAAAATTAGGGATAGACTTCATATTTGGTCTTATAAATTAATTTCTCAAGAAGGTAGAGCTACCCTTATTAGATTTGTGCTTCAATCTATTCGTGTTTATACTATTGCTGTTTTAAACCCTCCTAAAATCATTATAAAAAGATAACATATCATATTTAGTAAATTCTATTGGGGTGGCTCCTCAAAGGAGAATCCATTTCAATGGACTAAATGGAATGAGTTATGTTATCCATTTGATGAGGGTGGTTTAATTTTAGGAAAATAGAAGACACTGTTTCTGCTTTTAGCATGAAATTATATTGGAAATATAAATTTGAAACTGGCATTTGGTCAAGCTTTATTAGAAAAAAATACAAAAATGGCCTTAGAATTAATCAAGTCTCTTCTTCTATTAAAAGGATAGCTTCCATAAAAGACCTAGCTGACTCATATATCAATGAATAAAAATAAATATGGATGGCTACTATTAATGGTGATTTTACCGTTAAATCTGCTTACAATATTTGTAGACAAAGTAGGCCTTTATCTATATCTTGGAAAATAAATTGGATCAAAGAATGCCCATGAAATTATCCAACTATACCTAGAAAATCTTAAACAATTCAGTCCCTTTTGAATCAGCGATCCAAAAAATAGGTGTGAGACTAGCTTCTATATGTAGATTTTGTAAGAATGCTGAGGATAGCTCTCATCATGTCCTTATTGAATGTCCTATTGCTGCTGAGGTGTGGAATTTCTTTGCATATATGTTTGGTTTGTCCCTAGACTTTTCATCTTGCAGGTTTATCCTTCTCTCTTTGTGGTTACATTGTCCTAAAAGGGAAAATAAAACTTTACTCTTTAAGGTTATTCCTAAAGTGATATTTTGGGAAATATGGAAAGCCAGGAACAAAAACCTTTTTGAAAATTGTCATACTTCTTCAAATAAAATTATTAAAAATGTTATCTTCTTGTCTTCTAATATTATAGAATATTGCAAGTTTTACGACAAAATTCCCCTTAAAGATGATTTTATAGCTAAAACTTTCAATATCAATATTTTCTCGAAGAAGATTATTTTAATCAAGTGTCATTGGAGCAAACCTCCAATTGGCACTTTTAAACTTAACATTGATGGTGCTTCTAAGAATAATCCTGGCTCAAGTGGAATTGGTGGTGTTATTAGGGATTATCAAGGTAAATTTATCACTGCCTTTTCTAAATCAATAGGTATTCAAACATCCTTTAATGCCGAGGCAATGGCCCTTCAAGAAGGGATAAAATTGGTCTCTTCCTTAAATATTTCTAATGTTTGCATTGAATCTGATTGTAAAACTTTAGTTGACATTGTTTTAAAGATAGCAAAACCTCATTGGCCTTCACAAGATATATTTGAGAATATCACATATACAACAAACTTCAAAAGCATCCACACTTGGAGGGAAAACAATGTAGTAGCTGATTATTTAGCTTCAAGAGCCACAGTATCTCAAATGGATGATTATTTCTGGAGTTTCAACTCTCTTCCTACATTGGCCAAAGGACATCTCAATATGGATAGACAAAATCTTCCAAATATTAGAACCATCATAAAGAAAATGTAATGGGGTTGTGATAAATCCCCAAATTTAAAATTCTTTAGCTCTCTCATTGCAATGGGGATATATTATAAATCCCCACATTTCTTATTTTTAAGTATTCAAACCTTGTAATGGGGATACTATATAAATCCCCAAGTTTCTATTCTTTTATTCTAGAGTAATGGACCCATCCTCTAGAATTAAGTTTAGTCTTTGGGTTTGTAAGCTTCAGAGAGGTTTTTTCTCCTTTATGTTATATATGAAATGGTGGGGGTACCGTCCCTCTTTGGCAAAAAAAATATAGTATATATTTCACTCACAATATATATTATTAGGAGTATTGGCTCAGTCTAATCATCGACTCCAATTCTCCTATCAATTACATTGGCCCGATCTAATCCTCAACTCCAAATGTAAATGAAATAGTAAAATATTGGCATGGTCTAATCCTCGACTCCAATATCATATAGGCACTGTAGGTATTCACCCAACCTAAGTACAAATTTATAAGTATTCACACAACCTAAAGATTTACATTATTACGTAGTGTATTTCTCTCCAATACTCACCGTACCTTGCATTTTTTTTATCTCTTTATCGCACTTCCTCAAGTATTCACCCAACTCTAAGGGACCTAGTTAACCCCTTTGTAATTTCAGTAGCTAAGCCTAACTTACTCTACGGGTGTGTATCATGGATTAATGTTATTCTCCCTCCATAACTCATGACACATATTTCTCGATATACATCCCAATCGATTTATCCTCGTCGGTCCCTACTTTAAGTCTTACTCTAAAGGAACCTATCGGACTTAACTATATACCTACTGGTCTTTACTAAGTCCCTAACTAGGTATAGTATCATCCCTATGGTTACCCTCTATCGTTAGGAATTAAATAACCATCAATACACAAAAGAGACTCAATTCATCTTTAGTCGATCAATCGATGGTTTTGGTCAACCGATCGATCGACTAGCTATCAGCCATGCCCAGTTTCGGTTTTTCTCCGAGTTTGATCCTTAGAAACCTCTTAAAACCTTATGAAACATTCTCCCATTGTTCCATATATTACTAACATGTATATGGACTAATCCTGACGTAAATATATCATCACATCCATATAAAGTCCTTCCAAGAATCATCAAAATTCAGTGTCCATTAAACCCTAGATAATGGTATTCTTCATATTGCTTATAAACATAAACTCAGAATTAAAATCCATAGTGACAATTAAATTTCTTCTGATTTTCAATCCTTTATAGGTATTAATATCAACTACATGTGATCCTAACCAAACATGCATCAAAATCAATCTTTTTCTCCAAGAAGGTAAAATAGAATTTTCATAAATCATGTAACCCTACACATGGGTATTATAACTTTGAATTTAATTGCAATAAACCACTTGCCTTTGTTTGTTTGTTCTGATCTCATGGTTCTTAGTTGAGTATTTATTGCTTCCCTTCTCCAATCTTCCATTCCCATTGCCTTGAGGTGCAAGATTCCTTCCCTATTTTCAAAACCCTTCTTAAAGCTGTGACAATTGGTTCTCCCTTCTCTCTAAAGGCCTCTCTAAGTTTTGTGAGTTATGAACCCTAACCCCCAATTCTAATTACTAGATATAGGGTGCTAATTTTTGTAGGTCCTTTAACCCTTATTTTTAAAATGATCAAATTACCCTCAATAGCTGCCAATTTGGTCGAAAATTAACCCGGGACCCGAACTATACCCCCCGGTATACTATTTCGACTATTTTTATCCATTCGTAATAATTTGTGACCTCAAAATCATCATATGAGTCACTAAAAATATAATTCCTATCTCGACCTCAATTCTTGTCTACACACGACTCTCGGTTGAGATGAAATAAAATATGCACAACACTCACTATGTTGTATATCAAAAATCCAACATTATTTACTATTCACGTACATAGTGAATCTCTAACATAATATTAATCAGTCTCTATCTCTCGATCAATATTTAATAATCACTTTTATTATTTAATCACATTAAATTACATCACACATGTAATTTAACTAAAACATATTTTTTCAATTAATTTCTGAATTAATTATATCATAAATACATAGAAATACAGGGTATTACATATATGGGATGATAGTATACCCATTTGTTGATATATATACATAGGTGGAGCAAATACCTATAATATAATTGATGTTTAAATATCATGATACGTAGGATATTCGAGATATGAGTATACTACGTATGATCCTTGTGATATGGGATGTGCTTATGCCCTACTATTGATATATATATATATATATATATATACGTATATGATGATTTGTGTGTATGACATACCTAGCCTACTTGCTATCGACAGGATGTTTGCGCATTGAGGACAGTCGTATCCTGATGAGCCTTTGGGTGGATTTTTAACTTGTGCCTCAGAATATAAAACCTAGGTACAGGCTATCTGTGATAATGATAGTGATGACGGTCATATGGGTGCGTAGGTATGTGCGTAGCCCATAGTCTTAGAACTATATTCGTCTCCAAAATGTGTAATTTTTTATGATAGTTCGAGTGAGATACTGAACCAACAATCATTTATACAGTGACGAGATGTACTGGGACTAGATAGCAGAGTAGTGATTGCATCGCAGCTTTGTCTCGGGTTGCAGTATTGTATATATATAATGAGTGAATGTATATATATACTTGTGATATTATCTACTGTGTGATTTACGTCGACGTGAAAGATAAAGAAATCTGAAATTAATTAAGTAAGAGAACACTTAATTTTATTGAGAATTGAATTAATATATTTAATTATTACATGTATTATGAAGGAAATACGTGGGGAAAGATAAGGGCTATCGTTAGTTGATACAATGAGATAATCTAGTGAAAGTGGAAAAATTAACTAGAATAAATTGACAATACGTTAGGCGTGCACATTAGTTGAGAGGTGAGAAACTCAAGTGAGAGTCCGAGGATCTAAAATGTATATAATAATTGTTAATTGTAGCATTTATTCACTTGTTGTTTTTAAAATCTTTTACAATCGGGCTCTGACCCGTTTTCTCTTGCATACTCTTTTCCCTCTTGTATATTTTATATTAGGTGTCCATCCATAGGGATGCCCAACTTAGAGGATCGTATATTTATTCGCTATGGATGCTTTGGAGGGTGGACCTTGCATTAGACGCATCATTTTATTGATTCCTATACTCTGAAGTCATTTTCTTCTATGGCACGTTGCCAATGGATCGTTGTAATTTTCCTTCTCTCTCGGTCATTAGTTTTACTTATGATGGTTTTGGATACATTTGGTTTGACTTGGTTATTGTATTGAGATGTTTTAAACTGGGAAGTTTATTCTAGTTATATTAAATAAGTTGTGATGGTTATTATTTGTTATTCATTGTTGTGGATTGGGTTATATGATAAATGATTGTTATTGTTAAAAAAGAATCTCATTTAAAATTAAAATTTTTAACACTAGCTTAATTGATTACTAGGTGGTTAATAATGAAAGAAAAACTATTTTCTGATAGTGATGCTAAGAATGAGCCAACTGAATAATTCGAATTAATTGGATAAAGGATCGGTCACCCGGTATTTAATTAAGCGGGTTATTACACGCTATTTTTTAAATTAAAAAATATTATTTTAGTCACGGTCCAGAGCCGTGACCCGATAAAAAAATTAAAAATAATAATTATTTTTTGCATCCTAAAAAAACCTATTAATTTTTTAAACTTGTTTACAATTCTAGGCATAAATATTTAGCCAATATGTAATGAAAATTAACTAACCAATGCTTGCATAGACATGTACTAATACAAAACAAGTTAATTAATGCATGCTTGCTTGGATATGTAATAAAATACAATGCATGCTTGCGTGAATATGTACAACACAAAATAAAATACAATGCATTTTTCGTGAATATGTAGAACTTAAATAAAAATACAAGGAATGCCTATGCGAATATGTCCTGACTGTTCCTTCTCCATTAAGTCCTGCAAACAAGAACTTCAAAAATGTCACAAGTGGTAAGCAATAATGGACTTGAAAAATGTCACAAGTGGCAAGTAGCAATGAACTTCAAAAATATCACAAGTGGTAAGTAACAATGTTATGTTGGTCATATTCTCAAACGGCATGTTCCTTCAACAACATGTTTTCAAGCCTATGTATAGCTATTTGCAATTTTTGATCATGTTCTCAAACTAGGTGTCTCGTGACTACATAGTCATTTGCTACGTGTTACGTTGGTCTCATGGAAGATTTTCGTGACTATTGCGAGAGCATTTGGGGACTGTTTTCCATTTTCACCCTTCAACGGCAAGGTTTCAAACCTCAGTCTAGTTATTTATAAGTTTTTAGCATGTTATCAAACCTACATATTACATTGGTTCCGTGGGAGGTGTTCGTACCTATTGCGGGGGTGTTTAGGGGTTATTTTGTGTTTTCACACATAAATGCCTTGTTTTCAAGCCCAAGTCTAACTATTTGTAATTTTTTATCATATTCTCAAACCGGGCGTCCCTTGACTATGCAATCAACTGCTACTTGTTATGTTTGTCCCTTGGGAGGCATTTGTGCCTATTACAGAGGCACTTAGGGGTTGTTTTATGTTTTCACCCTTCAACGATCTATTTTCAAGCCTAAATCTAGCTATTTGCAATTATTCATGTTCTCAAACCGAGCGTACCATCTACGAGGTCCATTTTTGCGTGTTACATTGGTCCCATGGGAGGTGTTCGTGCATATTGTGGGGGCATTTGGTAGTTGTTTTGCATTTTCACCCTTCAACGGTAAGTTTTCAATCCTAAGTTTAGCTATTTGCTTTTTTTTGTTCATGTTCTCAAATCAGGCATCCCGTGACAACGCGCTCAGTAGCTACGTATTGCATTAGTCCAATGAGAGGTGTTTGTGCCTATTGTGGGGGGCGTTGGGGGATGTTTTATTCTTTCATCCTTCACTGACAAGTTTTGAAGCTTAAGTATAGGTATTTACAATTTCTGATAATGTTATTAAATCGAATATCCCGTGGGTACACGATTAATTGCTACGTGTTAAGTTGGTTCCATGGGAGCTGTCCATGCCTATTATGGGTGTGTTTGTGGGTTGTTTTGCTTTTTCACCATTCAACTGCATATTTTCAATCCTACAGTTAGCTATTTTCAATTTTTGGTCATGTTCTCAAACTTGGCATCCCATGACTATGCGGTCAGTTGCTATGTGTTACATTGGTCTTGTGGGAGGTGTTTGTGCCTATTGCTGAGGTGTTTGGGGGTTATTTTATGTTTACACCCTTTAACGGCATGTTTTCAAGCCTAAGTCTAGATATTTGTAACATTTGGTCATGTTCTCAAACCGAGCATCCCAAGATTACGCGATCAGTTGCTACGTATTATGTTGGTCCCGTGGAAGGTGTTCGTACCTCTTACGGGAGAGTTTGGGAGTTATTTTATGTTTTTACCGTTCAACAACATATTTTCAAGCCTAAGTATAGATATTTGTAATTTTTTATCATGTTCTCAAACCGGATGTCCTGTGACTATCCGATCATTTTCTATGTTCTATGTTTGTCCCATTGGAGGTGTTCGTGCCTCTTGAGGGGGCGTTTGGGAGTTTTTTTTTTGCATTTTCAGCCTTAAAAGCATGTTTTCGAGACTAAGTCTAACTATTTATAATTTTTTATCATGTTCTCAAACTGGACGCATGATTAGTTTCTATGTGTTATGTTGGTCCCATGGGAGGTGTATGTGCCTCATGATGGGGCTTTTGGGGCTATTTTGCATTTCCACCGTTCAACGACACGTTATCAAGCCTAAGTCTTGCTATTTATAATTTTTGGTCATGTTCTCAAACTGGGCATCCCATGACTATGCGAAAAGTTGGTACGTGATACGTTGGTCCCCTGGGAGGTGTTTGTGCCTATTGCAGGGGCGTTTAGGGGTTATTTTATCTTTCACTCTTTAATGGCATTTTTTCAAGCCAAAGTCTAGCTATTTGTAATTTTTTATCATGTTCTCAAATCGAGCATCCCATGACTGCGTGGTCAGTTGCTACGTGTAACGTTGGTCCTGTGGAAAGCGTTCGTGCTTCTTGTGGGGGCATTTGGGGAATGTTTTGGGTTTTCGCCCTTCAACGATATGTTTTCAATCCTAAATATTATTATTTACAATTTTTGGTCATATTCTGAAACCGGGCATCCCACGACTTCGTAGTCAGTTGCTACGTGTTACGTTGGTCTCTTGGAAGGTGTTCGTGCCTTTTGAGGGACCATTTGGGGGGTTGTTTTGTATTTTTTTCTTCAATGGCATGTTTTCAAGCCTAAGTCTAGCTATTTGAAATATTTGGGCATGTTCTCAAACTAGGTGTCCCGTGACTACGCGGTCAGTTGATATGTACTACGTTAGTCTCGTGGGAGTTGTCAGTGCCATTTGTGAGGGCATTTGGGAGTTATTTTGTATTTTCACCCTTCAACAACATGTTTTTAAGCTTAAGACTAGCGTTTGCAATTTTTGGTCATGCTCTGAAACTGGGCATCCCATGACTACGCAGTCAGTTGCTACGTGTTACGTTGATCCCGTGGGAGGTGTCCATGCCTATTGCGTGGGCATTTGGGGGATGTTTTTCATGTTTACCCTTTAATGTCATGTTTCCAAGCCTAATTCTAGCTATTTGAAAATTTTGGCCATGTTCTCAAAGTAGGCTTCCCGGGACTATGCAGTCAGTTTCTATGTGTTATATTGGTCCCGCGATATGTGTTTGTTCCTATTACAGGGTTGTTTTGTATTTTCACCCTTCAACAGTATGTTTTCAAGCCTAAGTCCAGCTATTTATAGTTTTTGGTCATATTCTCAAATCGGGAAATCCGTGACTATGCGATGAGTTGCTAAATGTTACGTTGCTACTGTGGGAGGTGTTTGTGCCTATTACGAGAGCGTTTGGAGGTTGTTTTCAAGCCTAAGTCTAGATATTTGTAATTTTTGTTCATGTTCTCCTGTGACTACACGGTAAGTTATTACGTTTTACGTTGGTTCCATGGGAGATGTTTGTACCTATGGCGAGGGCATTTGGGAGCAGTTTTGCATTTTCACCCTTCAATGGCATCAAGCCAAAGTCTAACTATTTTTAATTTTTGGTCATTTTCTCAAACCGAGCATCCACTGACGATGCAGTCAGGTGCTACGTGGTACGTTGGTCCTTGGTTGGTGTTCGTGCCTCTTGCGGTGGTGTTCGGGGGTTGTTTTTCATTTTCACCCTTCAAAGGCATGTTTTCAAACCTAAGTCTATCTATTTAAATTTTTTGGACGTGTTCTCAAACTAAGCATCTCGTGAATATGCGGTCAGTTGCTATGTGCTATGTTGGACTCGTGGGAGGTGTCCATGCCTCTTGTGGAGGCGTTTGGAGGTTGTTTTACATTTTCACCCTTCAAGGGCATGTTTTTAAGCAAAAGGCTATCTGTTTATAATTTTTGGTCATCTTCTCAAACCGAGCGTTGTTGTCAAATTTTATTTGATATAATTTTTGGTCATCTTCTCAAACTGGGCTATTAAAATATAGCAGGTGTAAGTACGGGTCGAACCCACAGAGATTTTGGTAAATTTTTGTAAAATATTGATTATCCAACTAGACAGACGTGTATATGGATATGATATAGAGAGAAAAATAAAATAAAATAAAAATAAATGAGTGAATGCAAATTATATAACAAGTATGGAGATATTACTATGATTTCGGATCCGTTTACCAATTTTACTAGTTTATGATTAATTAGGCTAATCCGCGAATCCCTTTTATAACTCAAAATCATATCGACTCTCGTCGCGTAAATTTCAGATAATGAAAACATGAAAGTTTAAATAGATATTTTTAGATCTCTTTTTAGATACCAAAAATCCCTATTCCCTTAAAAATATCACTCCTAAGCATTAAATGTCAAATATAAGCATGGACTATCAAACAATTTGACATAAGCATAATCCATCAAACGTAAGCACATAGAATCAAAGGATGTGAATTAAGCAATTAATTTAGAAGGTTTAAAATATCACTCTCGTGACTATTTTAAATGAACACCGAATTTTAAAACGTTTTTGGAACATGTAGGGAATTTAGCGAATTAAACCAATTAAACATACACTAAATAATCATGGTAAATTTCATATCATCCAAGAAATTTAAATTAAAATAGAATCATAATGAAAATACAAAAATTGAAAGATGAAATACTAATCGTCATTAATAATAGTTAACTTACAAAATTTAAGTTCCAATATTTGAATGCTAATACAACAAAGTCTGCTCCACACTTGCACACAAAATTTCACACTCTGAAAATTCTTATCTATATGTACAAAAATATTTATACTCCCCAAGTAGTCTCTAAAAATTATTTATATCTCCTAAAAATTAAATCTTCCAAAATGAATACCAAATGCCCCTTAACAGTTGGAATTTTAGGATGTGGGGGTATTTTAGGAATTTTACCAAGTAATATTCTATTAAATAGAATAATAAAAGGGGTATGGGTAAGGGTTTATTTAATCAAAAGGAAAGGGCTGTTGAATAATAGAGGTATGGGATCAAATAAAATAAAGGGTTTCTTTTTAGAAAAGAAATGAGAAGAAAATGTGAATTATTGAAGAAAATATAAAGAAATAAAGATTATGGGGTAAAAATATAAATAATGAAACTTCGAATACTGTAGCGCATACTGTAGCAGATCTGACCAAGGGGCTATGGCGCTACCATGTGGCACGCCAGGATGGCGCCATGTGGCGCGCTGTTATTTATTGCAACAAGTGCTTTATTTAATTCATTATTTAATTCATTAATTACATTTAAACCCCTAAAACTTCATAACTTCTTCATACGACCTCCAAATGACGAACCGCAAAAACAGACATGACCCTCATTTTGATGTCGACATATGTTCATAGTGCTCGGGTCATGGGGTTTGACTTCTGGGTTGACCTGGGACTTTGACTTTGACTTTCTTTCGAATCCAGACTTTGCATTACCATAAATTCTTCGTTTCATCTCTGATTGATCCGTCATTTGAACCCATGTGTCCCTTGATTCAAGGTCTTCAATTTTCGTGTTTGGTCCGAGTCCGAAATAAATCTTTTGAATTTATAATTTTTCCCCTGAAGTTGCGTAGGTGCCCATTTCATGCCCAAATTGAGTCTCGTCATCGCCGCTTGCATTCTAAACATGTCAATACTAAAAAACAACCTTATACAAGAGATTATCAATGAGTATATAAGGTCATGGATATAATATGTGAGCGTGAAGTCCTCATAATTGCATTTATTAACCCCATTTATTCTAAAATTTGTATTTTTCTTTAAAATAACAAAAATTACTATAAAAGCTCTTTATTTACAATGCAACGGGGCTAAGGGTATAAATAATAAAAAATAATACACTCATCAAATACCCCCAAACCTAAACTTTGCTAGTCCTCGAGCAAAAATTAAAATCTAACTCATTTTCGTAGGAATCGCGATTGCACTTAGCATCTGCAACAAGCCGTTAAACCCCTAGGTTGCCTTACTGGACGAGTTTTGTCTCGTGAGGGTTTGAAGTAAATATACCCACAAAATTCAAAGACTTGACTCTATTTACAAAAGATACAAAGGTAATATAACCAAGTCTTAATGCAAACTTCATAAATATAGTAGAACTTCAGTTTTTAATCTCAACTTATCATGTGTGTGTGCATAGCCAATATAACCGTCAATTTCAAAAGATTTGATCGTTACATTTCTTATTCGAAAGTTCGTTCTGATTTCAAAATCTCACGGAATGCACCCTCAATCGAACAATCGAAAATTGTTTATTTTCTCTCGGTACATGTGAATAAAAGAGTAAATTTAGGTGAGCAAATTTCACATATACATGATAAAAATGGACTTTTTTTTTTTTTATAATGGATGAATATGATCTCATGTATGGAAAATCGATTTCTTTTTGAAAACATTGAATCACACCACAGATCCTATACATCTTCTCTCCACACTATAACTAACTTCACTTGAGATCGATTAGGACTTTCTTTGGTTGTACTATAGGCTCGGGTTTGGCTAGAAAGAATGATTTTTGGAGTTCAAAATTTCTGAGAATATAGAGATTTTTTGGTATTTTGACTTTTAGGCACTTTTTCTTCCAACGTCCATTCCCCCCCCCCCCCCCCCCCTTTTCACGTGCTCCTTTTTTTCATTCTTTTTTTTTTCATTTTCTTTTTCACACATCATTCTTTTGCAAAAAAAATTTTGGCCTTTTTTCTATCGTAATTTCACCATAGTATTCTCAGAAAACGGGAATGGATTATTTTTACGGGCTTTAGACTCCCATTTGGAATTGGGTAGTATAATGGATTTTCAACAAAAGGCTTATTTTCTTTTTGTCTCAAATGCGTTTGTAACGGAAAATGAAAAAAATATTGGAGGTTAGGATTAATTTTGGACTTTGAAACGATGGCTTAATCTCATTTCTCAAGTTTCGTTGAGTTGATTTGTGCCTCAAGACGAGTTACTAAAACTTCTAGTGCTTTAAGATTCACATTTTGACTTTTTATTTTCAGTGATAGAACAAAACAAAGAAATTGAGATAATCAACGAATATATCACTGAAGGAAAGTTTGAGTTATTTTAACTCGGATTGATTTAAATCTCTCGAAAACGATGAATGGCACAAAATCTCACCGGGTTAAAATCTCCACATTTATTCATTAGGCATATTAACTTTCACCTAAATATCCATTTTCGATCATATATGGCTAATGTGTAAAAAAATTCATAAGTTGAGAGATCCATGAATTAATTCTATATTAAGAAATCGTTTCAAAACTCAATTATATTGAAAATCTTTTTGAATTTTTTGAAATTTTTCTGATTTTTTTTTTGAAAAATATCATCCTTACCCCCAAACCTAAATTTTACATTGTCCTCAATGTATGCTAAAATAAAAATATGGACAAAAAAAATAAAGTAAAGAAGTGAAATGACGATGTTACCTGTGAACTTCACTTTGCTACCAACATCCAAAGTAATAAGTGTATGTTAACAAACACAAAAAAAAGGGAAAAAGAAAAAAATACACTAATAATATACAAACCCATGAAAATTACCATCATCACCATAAATTAATAATCGAAATAGTTGTGGGTCATTCCAATTAATAAACTTTATAGCACTAAGTTCCAAAACATCATAAATTTGAGAGCATGACCGCACAATGCAAATTTCAATCTTAAATCCATGGTTATAATGGTGCGCACCAACAACATCAATAATAAACAAATTTAAATCGCATGAATCATATGTTGATGCATCACATGAGGATAGAAAATTACAACAAGGATACAAATATTTACTATCCTTTTTTCGAAAGTAGTCACGTAAAATTGGGGATGCATACTCCACTCCTAAATGTGAGATTTTATGAAAAGCTTGGGAATAAAAGGTATCACGAGGCTACACACTTTCTTCAACAAAAATAAGAGGACCGTCATAAATACTTAAAGTATCACTAAAATCAGGTGACAAATCCTCGAATAAATTTTTCCACATATAAGAAGAATCAACATTTTTCTCAATTAAATTAGGAGAAAAATATCGACATAAATTAACATCCAAATCATCACAACTATTATATGTGTCAATATTGTCAATTTTTTTCCTCATAAAATTGATTATCCCCGTTTAATTCATGATTATTTTTGGAAATAGCATCATTATACTGTTTGTTTACCTCTTTCCAATTGATATAATTTGGGGGACAAATATTAATTACAGGGGTTGGATTCTCATCCATACCTTATTTAATTTTTAAAATGGCAATTGAATCATCTGACTCAAATTGAAATACATAGCTATCTAAATTTTCAGTATTTTGTAAAAACATGTCCACAAGATCAATTGAGGAATATGAGAAAGATGATGGGTTAATAATATGAGGATCACCCATTGTAATTTACAACACATGAATTTTTTTATTTTTTATTTCTATAATATATATATAAATTTAGAATGCAAAAGAAATTATAATTGACTCAAAAATCTAATTAGATAGCCCATACTCTTTGACAAGGAAGAATTGGGTACATAACTGAATTTGAGTACGACATATCATCCAAAGACAGATGGACAATCAGAACGTACGATTTAGACTTTAGAAAACTTGTCGAGAGCCTGTACACAACATTTTCAAGGAAGTTGGGATGAGAATTTGCATCTGGCAGAATTCTCCTACAATAATAGTTACCAAGCCAGCTTTAAGATGGTTCCGTTTAATGCTTTATATGGCAGGCCATGTCGTTCTCCCATATGTTGGGCATAGGTTGGCGAGAAGCACCTCACTAGTTCTGATATGATTTAGGCGATGACAGACAAGGTTCAGTTAATTCGACAAAAACTTATCACGGCTCAGGATAGACAAAAGAATTATGTCGACAAAAGTAAAAAAAATGAATAAATAAATAAAATATTATTGTTTTTGTTAAAAAATAAAAGTGCTCAGAAAATTCTGTAAAATTTCAGATCGACTTAAAATTTAATTTTGAGCAAGTTTCTCTTCTTAGACACCTAAAAAATATATCATTTAGACCTACTTTAGAGCTATTTTTATTTGTAAAAATATTAATAAATATGGGATTTTTTTTTTAGTTTAATCCTAAGCCATCCATTGATTCAACCCCTAGTCTATACCTCCTTCACCATCTCTTTTGAATGACCTCACCAACATTGGATGGGTATAAGATTTTTGGAGTTAATTAATGAATAAACTAATGAATTATGGGGTTATATAATGTATTAACCATGTGGGTTGATGAGAGAAGAAAGCAATCAGATTTTGATCACTCTCACACTCTCACAACTCTCAAACACTTGTGAAAATTCGTATCTCTTCTTTTCCCTCTCTAAACAACCACCCAAACTTCCTATTTGTGACATATTTACAACCCAAAATAACCACTCAAGGAGTATATAGCTTGAGGAAGTCTTGGATCTTAGAGTTGGAGTTTTTGGAGCATTTCTTGGAGCAACCTTGGTTTTATTTTCTTGATTTTTATCCTCTATATTATTTAAGTAGGGTTCTCCTTTAAACTCTTTTTTAAAAGCTTAAAATCATGTGTAGAAGTAAAGAAATTCATGCCAAAATGATGAAGTATTTTGCATATTTTGCTTTGTTAAACATTATGATTCATGCTAGAAACTAGTCTTGAAATTGAAATAATTATAATTGATGCTCTTAAGTTTATGATAAATCATTATGGCATGAAATGGTAAGAAAATAATTATGATAAAAGACTACATAATTATGAGCATGTCAGTGGCATTTTTGAGGATTTCTTAGGTAGAAATCCATAATACTTGTGTAGAATGTTGTAGTATTCAATGGGTTTACTAATTAAAATGCTTAAAAGTGAAATATATTGTTTTCAACATGTTTTAAGAAAAATGGAAATTTCAGCCCCTATTTTATAAATTTCAGAAATAAAACTAAAGGGTTAAAAATGGGTATTTAGTTATTTAAATGGAAATAATGTATATTTATGAAATCTAGAATTAATTACGAAAAAATGTTGGTAATAATCAGAAATGTACTTTAAGAAGTTATAAATTGGTTTTTGGTGAAATTAGTGTGTTTAAAACAATTTAAAATGATAACATTTGTGTAAAACAAATAGTAATGGCATTGTCGTAAATACAGTGAATAGTATGCTGTCAATAATTTATTTTGCAAGTAAATGTATTAACTGAGTTTGATAAAAAAAGATTAATGATACATTTTTTCTAAATAAAAATAATGAGTTTCATAGAGATGATATTTGAACACGATGTTGCATTTTTAGACTCCTCGACCGAGTTTAAGTGAAGAAATTAAGTAAGTGATAAATAGTAAAGTGTGAAACAAGTGAAAGTGAAAAGGATAATGAACTTGGAAAATGATGAGAATAATTGAATATATGAAATGTGATAAATGTGAAATACTTGGAAAATATAAGAAAGGATACTTGGATGATGCCAAGAATTAAGCAGGGCATGATGTCCCTAGTGATGAAAGATCCAAAAGCCTGTACAGAAGAACATATGACGACTGGAGACCGACGGTGTGGAGAAATAGAATATTCTTAAGTTGAAGGTACTTAAGTCAATGAATTGTTAAGGGCTAATGTTTAATTAAATAATTCTCTGGCATGAGACATGAAATGGCTTAAGTGTGAGTTTGGGCACCTATCTCGGGTGCATTGCATATAGTTGCATTCATTTGCATAAATTGAATAAATTATTTTCTTGAAATATTAAAAGATACTATATAAGTATAGTATTTTATTAAAAAAAATTATTAACTAGTATCTCCCACCCTACTGGCATTCCTCTCATACCTACTTTCCAAAACCCACAGATACTTCAGGTGAGGACGCGAATATTCGTATTGGAAAGATTTCGGAGAGTTCCGGATGTTGTTAGAGCTCTGATGACCGCTTATTCCTTAGCGGTGACATTTGATATTCGAGATTTAATTATGTATTAGTTGTACTATTTAAATTTGGACTTTGAACTTAGAACCCTGGTTTGTAATAATACACCGCAAGTGCACAGGCTATTGAAATATAGCGGGTGTAAGTACGGGTTGAACCCACAAAGATTTTGGTCAATTTTTATAAAATATTGACTATCCAATTAGACAAACGTGTATATGGATATGATATAGAGATAAAAATAAAATAAATGAGTGAACACAAATTATATAACAAGTATGGAGATATTACTAGGATTTCGGATCCGTTTACCAATTTTACTAGTTTATGATTAATTAGTCTAATTCGCGATTCCCTTTTATAACTCAAAATCGTATCGAATCTCGGCATGTAAATTTCGGATAATGAAAACGTGAAAGTTTAAATAGATATTTTTACATCTCTTTTTAGATACTAGAAGTCCCTATTCCCTTAAAAATATCACTCCTAAGCATTAAATGTCAAATATAAGCATGGACTATCAAACAATTTGACATAAGCATAATCCATCAAACGTAAGTACATAGAATCAAAGGATGTGAATAAGGCAATTAATTTAGAAGGTTTAAAATATCACTCTCGTGACTACTTTAAATGAATACCGAATTTTTAAAATATTTTTGGAACAGGTAGGAAATTTAGCGAATTAAACCAATTAAACATACGCTAAATAATCATGGTAAATGTCATCTCATCCTATGAATTTAAATTAAAATAGCATCATAATGAAAATACAAAAATTTCAAGACGAAATACTAATCGTCATTAATAATAGTTAACTTACAAAATTAAAGTCCCAATATTTGAATGCTAATACAACAAAGTCCGCTCCACACTTGCACACAAAATTTCACACTTTGGAAATCCCTATCTATATGTACAAAAATATTTATACTCCACAATTAGTCTCTAAAAATTATTCCCATCTCCTAAAAATTAACTCTCACAAAATGAATACCAAATGCCCCTTAAACACTTGGAATTTTAGGATGTGGGGTATTTTAGGAATTTTACCAAGTAATATTCTATTACATAGAATAATAAAAGGGGTATGGGTAAGGGTTTATTTAATTAAAAGGAAAGTCCTGCTAAGTAATATAGGTATCGGATCAAATAAAATAAAGTGTTTCTTTTTAGAAAAGAAATGAGAAGAAAAGGTGAATTATTGAAGAAAATATAAAGAAATAAAGATTCCGGGTTGAAAATGTAAATAATGAAACTTTGGATACTGCAGCGTACTGTAGCGCGTATTGTAGCAGATCAGATCAAGGGGCTATGGCGCTACCATGTGGCACACTAGGATGGCGCCATGTGGCGCGATGAGATTTATTGCAAGAACTGCTTTATTTAATTGATTATTTACATTTAAACCCCCAAAACTTCATAACTTCTTCATACGACTTCCAAATGGCGAACCGCAAAAATCGACATGACCCTCATTTTGATGTCGACATATTTTCATAGTGCTCGGGTTGTGGGGTTTGACTTCGGGGTTGAGCTGGGGCTTTGACTTTGACTTTCTTTCCATTCCAAACTTTGTGCTTCCATAAATTCTTTGTTTGAACTCATATTGATCTCCAATTTGAACCCAGGTGTCCCTTGATTCAAGATCTTTTATTTCCATGTTTGGTCCGAGTCCGAAATAAATCTTTTGAATTTACAATTTCGCCCCTGAAGTTGCGTAGGTGCCCATTTCATGCTTAAATTGAGTACCGTCATTGCCGCTTGCATTCTAAACCTGTCAATACTAAAAAACAACCTTGTAAAAGAGATTATCAATGAGTATTTAAGGTCATGGATATAATATGTGAGCATGAAGTCCTCATAATTTCATTTATTAGTCCCATTTATTCTAAAATATGTATTTTTTTTAAAATAGCAAAAATGACTATAAAAGCTCTTAATTTACAATGCAACATGGCTAATAAGTCCTAGATTTGGGTGTAAATAATACAAAATAATGCACTCATCAAATACCCACAAACCTAAACTTTGTTAGTCCTCAAGAAAAAATTAAAATCTAACTCATATTCGTAGGAATCGCATTTGCACTTAGCATGTGCAACAAGCTGTTAAACCCCTAGGTTGCCTTAGTGGACGAGTTTTGTCTCATGAGGGTTTGAAGTGAATATACCCACAAAATTCAAAGACTTGAATCTATTTACAAAATACACAATGGTAATATAACCAAGTCTTAATGCAAACTTCATGAATATAATAGAACTTCATTTTTCAATCTCAACTTATCGTGTGTGTGTGCATAGCCAATATAACCGTCAATTTCAAAAGATTTGATCGTTACATTTCTTATCCGAACGTTCGTTTTGATTTCAAATATCACGGGATGCACTCTCAATCGAACACTTGTAAATGAGTTATTTTCTCTTGGTACATATGAATAAAAGAGTAAATTTAGGTGAGCAAATTTCACATATATGATAAAAAACGAACTTTTTTTATAATGGATGAATATGATCTCATGAATGGAAAATCGATTACTTTTTGAAAATATTGAATCACACCATAGATCCTATACATCTTCTCTCCACACTATAACTAACTTCACTTGATATCAATTAGGACTTTCTTTGGTTGTGTTATAGGTTCGGGTTTGGCTAGAAAGAATGGTTTTTGAAGTTCAAAATTTCTGAGAATATAGCGATTTTTTGGTATTTTGACTTTTAGGCACTTTTTCTTCCAACCTCCATTTCCCCCTTTTTTTTCTTTTATTTTTCACGTGCTCCTTTTTTTCATTCTTTTTTTTTCTTTTTCTTTTTCACACATCATTCTTTTGCAAACTTTTTTTGGCCTTTTTTTCTATCGTAATTTCACCCTAGTATTCTCAGAAAATGGGAACGGCTTCTTTTTATGGGCTTTAGACTCCCTGTTGGGTAGTATAATGGGTTTTCAACTACAGGCTTATTTTCTTTTTGGCTCAAATGCGTTTGTAACAGAATAATGAAAAAAATATTGGAGTTTAGGCTTAATTTTGGACTTTGAAACGATGGCCTAATCTCATTTCTCAAGTTTTGTTAAGTTGATTTGTGCCTCAAGATGACTTACTTAGACTTCTAGTGCTTTAAGATTCACATTTTGACTTTTGGTTTTCAGTGATCGAATAAAACCAAGAAATTGATATCATCAATGAATTTATCACTGAAGGAAAGTTTGAGTTATTTTGACTCGGATTGATTTAAATCTCATGAAAATTATGAATGGCATAAAATCTCACCGGGTTAAAATCTCCACATTGATTCATTAAGCATAGTAACTACGTGTTATATTGGTCCCACGAGAGGTGCCCGTGACTATTGCGAGGTTTGGGGTTGTTTTGCATTTTTATACTTTAACGGTATGTTTTCAAGCCTAAGCCTAGCTACTTGTAATTTTTGGTCATGTTCTCAAATCGAACATCCCGTGACTACGCGATTCGTTGTTACGTGTTAAGTTGCTCCCATGTGAGGTGTCCATGCCTATTCAGAGGCATTTGGGGGCTATTTTGCATTTTCACCCTTCAACGACATGCTTTCAAGCATGAGTCTAGCTATTTGTAATTTTGTTCATGTTCTCAAATCAGGCATCCCATGACCATGCGATCAGTTACTACATGTTACGTTAGTCCCATGGGAGGTGTTCGTGCCTATTGCGGGGGCATTTGGGGTCTGTTTTGTGTTTTCACGCTTCAACGGCATGTTTTCAAGCCTAAGTCTAGCTATTTATAATCTTTGGTCACATTCTCAAACTGGGTATCCCATGGCTACACGGTTAGTTTCTACGTGTTACATTGGTCTCATTGGAGGTGTTCGTGCCTATTCCAAGGGTGCTTGGGGTTGTTTTTAATTTTCACCCTTCAACTGAATGTTTTTAAGCCTACATCAAGCTATTTGCAATTTTTGGTCATGTTCTTAAATCGAGCATCCCGTGACTATGCGGTCAGTTGGTACGTGGTCCTCTGGAGGGTGTCTATGCCTATTGTTGGGGCGATTGGGGTCTATTTTGTGCTTACACCCTTTAAGGACATGTTTTCAAGTCTAAGTCTAGATATTTGTAATTTTTGTGATGTTCCTAAATCGGGCATCCCGTGACTACGCGGTCAGTGGCTATATATTACATTTGTCCCTCGGGAGGTGTTTGTGTCTATTGCGGGGGAGTCATTTTCAGCATTCAATGGCATGTTTTCGAGACTAGGTCTAGCTATTTACAATTTTCGATCATGTTCTTAAATTGAACATCCCATAATTAGGCGGTCAGTTGTTACGTGTTACATTATGCCAGGTGTTCGTGCCAATTGCTGAGGCGTTTGGGGGCTATTTTACATTTTCATCCTTCAATGGCATGTTTTCAAGCATAAGTTTTGTTATTTGCAATTTTGGGTCATATTCATAAACCGGGCATCCCGTGACTATGCAATCAGTTGCTACGTGTTACATTGGTGCCGTGGGAGGTGTCCATCCATATTAAGAAGGCGTTTGGGGGTTATTTTGAATTTTTCCCTTCAATGGAATGTTTTGAAGCCTATATATAGATATTTGAAATTTTTAGTCATGTTCTCAAATCGGACATCCTGTGACTACACGGTCAGTTGTTACCGATTACGTTGTTCTCGCGGTAGGTGTTTGTGCCTATTATGGGGGCATTTGGGGGTTGTTTTGTATATTCACCCTTTAATGGTATGTTTTTAAGCCTTAGTATAACTATTTATAATTTTTGGTCATGTTCTCAAACCAGGCAACCTGTGACTATGCGATCAGTTACCGCGTGTTATGTTGCTCCTGTGGGAAGTGGTCGTGCCTATTAAGGGTCGTTTGGAGGCTGTTTTCAAGCCCAAGTCTTGTTATTTATAATTTTTGGTCATGTTCCCGAAAAGGGCATCCCATGACTACACGGTCAGTTATTACATTTTATGTTGGTCCCGTGGGAGGTGTCCATGCCTATAGCGAGGGAGTTTCGGACAAGTTTTGGATTTTCACCCTTCAATGGCATTAAGCCTAAGTCTAGCTATTTTTAATTTTTGGTCATGTTCTCAAACCAGGCATCCATTGACTACGTGATTAGCTGCTGCGTGTTACGTTTTTCCTTGGTTGGTGTCCATGTCTCTTGAGGTGGTGCTTCGGGTCTTTTTTGCATTTTTACCCTTCAACGACATGTTTTTAAGACTAAGTATTATTATTTACAATTTTTGGGCATGTTCTCAAATTGAGCATCCTGTGACTATGCGATTAGTTGTTATGTGTTACATTAGACCCGTGGGAGGTGTTCGTCCCTATTGCGATGTCATTTGGGGGATATTTTTCATTTTCACCATTTAAGATCATGTTTTCAAGCATAAGTCTAGTTGTTTATAATTTTTGGTCATGTTCTCAAACTGGCCATCTTATGATTACCATGTCAGTTGCTACGTGTTATGTTGGTCCCGTGGGGGGTATTTGTGCCTGTTGCGGGTCGTTTGGGGGTTGTTTTATGTTTTCACCCTTCCAAGGCATGTTTTCAAGCCTAAATATAAATATTTACAATATTCGGTCATGTTCTCACGGTCCTCACATGACTACGCGGTCAGTTGGTACGTGTTACATTGGTCCTGCGAGAGGTGTCCATTACTATTGAAGGGTTTGGGGTTGTTTTTCTTTTTCACACTTTGACGTCATGTTTTCAAGCCTAAGCCTAGCTATTTGTAATTTTTGGTCATGCTCTCAAACTGAGCATCCCGTGAATACGCGATTAGTTGTTACGTGTTAAATTGGTCCCATGTGAGGTGTTTGTGGCTATTTGAGGGCGTTTGGGGGTTGTTTTATATTTTCACCCTTCAACAACATGTTTTCAAAACTAAGTCTAACTATATGTGATTTTTAATCATGTTGTCAAATCAGGCATCCCGTGACTACGCGATCAGTTTATACATTTACGTTAGTCCCGTGGGAGGTATCCGTGTCCATTGCAGAGGCATTTGGAGACTGTTTTGTGTTTTAACACTTCAATGGCATGTTTTCGATTCAAAGTCTAGATATTTATAATTCTTGGTCATTTTCTTAAATCGTACATCCCATGACTACGGGATCAGTTGCTACGTGTTACGTTGTGGGAGGTGTTCGTGCCTGTTATTGGGGTATCTGGGGGCTATTTTATGTTTTCACCCTTCAATGGCATGTTTTCAAGCATAAGTTTTGCTATTTGTAATTTTTGGTCATGTTCTCAAATCGAGCATCTCATGACTACCTATTCAGTTAGCACGTGCTATGTTGGTTCCGTGGGAGGTGTTTATGTCTATTTCGGGGGTATTTTAGTGTTTTTATCCTTCAATGTCTTCTTTTGAAGACTAAGTCCAGATATTTATAAATTTTTATCATGTTCTCAAATCCAGCATCCCATGACTACATGGTTAGTTACTACGTGTTATGTTGGCTCGTGGAAAGTGTACGTGCTTCTTGTGGGAGAGTTTTGGGGTTGATTTGAATTTTCACCCTTCAACGACATGTGTTCAAGCCAAAGTATAGCTATTTACAATTTTGGTTCATATTCTCAAATCGGGCATCCCGTGATAGTCAGTTCCTACGTGTTACGCTGGTCCCGTTGAAGGTTCCCATGCTCTTATAGGAGCATTTCGAGATTTTTTATTTTTACCCTTTAACAACACATTTTCAAGCCTAAGTCTAGCTATTTGTAATTTTTGTCATGTTCTCAAACCGGGGGTCCCATGACTACGTGATCAGCTGCTATGTGCAACGTTGGTATCGTGGGAGGTGTTTGTGCCTGTTACAATGGCATTTGGAGGTTGTTTTGCATTTTCAACCTTCAACGGCATGTGTTCAAGCTTAAGTCAAGCTAATTGCGATTTTCGGTCACGTTCTCAAAATGGGCATCCCATGACTATGCAATCAGATGCTATGTGTTACATTGGTCCCGTGGAAGGTGTTTCTGCCTATTGCAGGGGGCGTTAAGGGGCTATTTTGTATTTTCACCCTTCAACATCTTGTTTTCAAGCCTATGCCTAGCCATTTGAAATTTTTGGTCATGTTCTCAAATCGGGCATCCCGTGACTATGCGGTCAGTTGCTACGGGTTACATTGTCCTGCAGCAGGTGTCCGTGCCTATTGCGGGGACGTTTGGGAGCTATTTTACATTTTCACTCGTCAATAAGCCTAAGTCTATCTATTTATAATTTTTGGTCATGTTCTCGAACCAGGCATTTTGTGACTACGTGGTCAGTTGCTACGTGTTACGTTGGTCTTATGGAAAATGTTTATGCCTATTGTGGGGGACATTTGGGGGTTGTTTTGCATTTTCACTCATCAATGGCAAGTTTTCAACCCTCAGTCTAACTATTTATAATTTTTGATCATGTTCTCAAAGTAGGCATCTCATGACTCCGTGATCAGTTGCTAAGTTCTAAGTTGGTCCCGTGGGAGGTGTTCGTGCCTATTGCGGGGGTGTTTCGGGGTTGTTTTGCATTTTCACCCTTTAGCGGCTTGTTTTCAAGCCTAAGTATAGCTATTTGCAATTTTTGGTCATGTTCTCAAACTAGGCATCCTGTGACAATGCGGTCAATTTCTATGTGTTAGTTGTTTCCGTGGTAGGTGTTCGTGTCTATTGCAGGGTGTTTGGGGGCTATTTTTTTCACCTTTCAACGACATGTTTTCAAGCGTTGGTCTAGATATTTAGAATTTTTGGTCATGTTCTCAAACCGAGCGTCTTGTGAGTACATGGTCAGTTGCTCCGTGTTACGTTGGTTCATGGGATCTATCCGTGCATATTGCAGGTATGTTTGGGAACGGTATGTTTTCAAGCCTAAGTCTAGATGTTTGCAATTTTTGGTCATGTTCATACATCAAACTAAACATTCATAAATCAAAATAAACATTCATAAATCAAACTAATAGGATACAACTTAAATACAAATCGAATTGTCTAAGGTCATTATAATAATAGGATACAAATTGGATTGCCAAGTAGAAAATCAAGTTTTGATTCTTAATATTCATCTAAATCAACTGAAACATCCTTTAAATTAGGGTTGTCATCTATAAAAAGACTAAATTACTTTAGGAGTCTTTAATGCGTCTACTTCATTAGTCATAGCCTTCGGTGTATGCAAAATAATAGACTAACTGCCCTCGTTTTTTCACTTGGAGTAGAATACATTCTTTACATTCTGAATGGCACAAATAAAAGGCTCGCCGACTATGTGATCTTTACTCTTCATCTTTAATCAATCCACCATGATAAGTTTAGAGTCATGAGAAACTTTGCAAGCATTCGTAATTCCTCTACCTTCACCCTATCACAATAGAATACAGTTTTTGTGAATTCTAAATAATCGAGTTCCAGGATTTGTTGACAATGTCATAATATGCTAGCACCATATCTTTTGGATTTTTATCTCTTTTGCTATTGAAATAGGTAGTCAAGGCGGAAATTAAAATTCCACTATTTTGCGTCAAAAACTTTTCCTCCAATCGGGACGCAACGAAATCAAAACCGTTGGTGCAGAATTTTTTAAATTCTTTTGCTTGAAATTTAGGACCTTTGGCTAGGCGTTCAAGCCTTGAAGAGACATTACCTCTTTTAGAAGTTGTATTTATTAATAAAATTTTATTAGGATATGTTTTTACCATACATGATCAAATAACCGCACACATAATAAGTGGAAATTACCTTTTTTGTTATCCATGCTCTGAAATCATTCGTCGTGTACTAATCCTTTGATTGTGGGCAATTTCTTTCTCATACTTGCTAAAGGTTTTTTTAATATATAATACATAAAATAAAACAAGAGTAATTCGGTTAATTATGTAGCTACTTACTCTCTCAATTCTTTAACTTCATCTTGTGATTTGAAGACATAACAAGTTGCTTGATCGCATTGTAGATTAGTGAGTCTCACATCTTTAGGGTGACCAAAAATCCTCAAACTCGTTAGGTTCCTCGATCACTCATTCTCCCCAAGGATTTAACCTCCTCAGATCTTTTTTGGGCATATGTTTCCGAACGCATAGAGATGATTCCACAATTACGTATTCTTCATCAATTGACTAATATACCGTGTATTCTTTACATAATCCTTGAAGGTTTTTTTTACGAGCTCGAAAAGATACATCCAGTGATACCTAACTGAACCACACAACAGAGCCTCATCGCATAAATCCACAAGCAGGTGGATGTTGATATCGAAGAATGACGAAGGAAAATATTTCTCTAATACACAAACTTCTTTGGATAAAATTGATTTCGCGGCTCTATTTGTGATTTCGATTTACCACTTTTTCACAATTTTGCATAATTTCCTGACGGAGATCTTTGTGTTCAGAGAAGAAATATCTAAATAACAGAGGGATTAATTGGATGATTACATTCTAGTCATGCGACGTGCACTATTTCAAGTCATTTGTTTGGTAGCTTACTATCCTGTACAAATTATCATAATAGCCAATTGGAGTCTTCGAGTTGAACAACGTGTCTAAGAGGTCTTCTTCTCACTAGTAGTCAAAGTAAAAGCAGACGGGGGATAAAAATTATTTATGTTGTAGGATCATTTTTTAACCATAATTTCTTCTTTATTTTCATATCATGTAGATCGCGTTAGGCCCATTATTTATCATTTAAATGAGATCCACCCAGACATGTTCCTATTAGATTTTTCATAACATTCTTCTCTATGTGCATCATATAAATTACATGCCTTACACAATGATCTTTCCAATACGACAAGTTAAAAAATATTAATCGTCTGAACCATGCCTTCGTTTTTCTAGGGTCATTCGGATTCCCCTAGTTTTATGCTTCAAGTTTACAAGTTGAGGGTGTTTTACTACATACATATTCCCTCCAGTTGTAGCCTTTACCTTTTCCTCAATCTTCTGACCAGAAAGTCAAGTAGGTTTCATCCTACACCCGTGACCAACAGGAAAAAAGTTAAATTTATTATTCCTAAAAGGGTGACTGGTTGGCAGAAATCTATGATGACCCTTATAACTCATCTCATCACTAAGAGTTAGCCAATTGGCTTCAGTTTCCTCCCCATATATGGGACATCCATAACAACCATAAACATTGCAATAAAAAAACGTCCCATAATCAGGAAGGTCGTAGATATCCCACATAGGTATTTCTTTAAGTGTGAACTTTTCACCTTTATGAGAGTCAAATGTCATCACGCCTTTATCTCATAACTCTTTAAGTTCTTTGATAAATGGGACTAAGTATATATCAATATCATCATAGGGAGACTTCAACTCTAGTAATAATAAAGATAACAATGTGAACTCATTTCTTATGCACGGTGTCGGAGGGAGACTTTAGGGAACCATGAGAACTGGCCAATAACTCTGATTAGTATTATCGAAAGGGTTAAACCCATCAGTTGATAATGAAATATGGGAATTGCATTGTTCCTTTGCAAATTTAGCATGTCGTGCATTTGAAATTTTCCAAGTTATTGAATTAACTAGATGACGCATCAGATTCCCACCCACCTCGCATCGAGTGTGCCGTGTCATGGCCTCTACAATCCACGGTACAGTTAAAAGCCATTTTAATCGTGGCCCGGGGGGAAAATACTTCAAAACCTTTTGTGGAACTTGCGAGCACTTGCGATATTTTGCAAACTAACTTTTCAATTATCATAAGGCCCATATCTAGGATCACTTCTTACAGGACAGTCATCCCTCTCTTCGTGCTCGTTTTTGTACAATATAATATCATACTTCCATGCAGGAATAAATTTGTACTTCAGACCCAAACCCTTCAAGTTCTTATTCATTCTAGGATAATTATTTGGTAATGTCTTCCCTTTTAGTATAATGTCTTTAACCCACTTAATAATTTCAGTTATAATGTTACCCGACAAACCAAATTGACTCTCCAAATTATGCAAATCGAACGTTGCGTATAATATCGAGGGACATTCTTTACAATTTTTATACAAAGTTCTAGGTCCATCGGCTTTCAACTATATGTATTCCCGATCATTGGGTAATTTAATATCGATTTATTCATTGACTTGGTCATAATACCCATTATCCGTATGCATGGGCTGGTAGTTTTAATTATGGTTCACTCCGTAAGCGTCATCAATTAGGTTGGTCAAAGGATGATGGGTTGGAGATTCATTCACCACTTCCACCCAGTAGGGTTCCGTCACACGGTCATATACCGATAATTCTTTCGGAACATATGGTACATTGTTTTCTCCATGGAATGTTCATATCTAATAGTCTTTCATCATAACCCACATTAGTAAATGCAATTCAACGTCTTCCAAAGACTTAAATTTTTCATTTATAAAACGGTTGCACGGACACAGAATCTTATCACTATTAAGATTTCTATTTGCGTATTTAATAAATTTTCGAATACCCTTCACATGATTATCAAATACTTTGTGACTCTCTCCCATTCACTCTTTGTATAATAAGAAAGCCATTATGGAAATTCAAAACAAATTCATTAAACACCATAAAAATAAGAAAATTCATTGAAAGAAAATCCATTCAGATATATAAACCAAATTTACTAAACTCTATCTAAAATAAATATTACAAGAAAATTCATTCAAATAAAATTCATTCAAACTAACAGATATTGCAACCAAGCTGATTAAAATATTATAAATTTCTTTATAAAAAAAACATTGTTCAAGTAGCCTTGGGCAAAAAAATTAACTAGCGAAGTAATATAATAATTTACGTAAGTTGAAAATAATGGCCCTTCCCCTTAGTCAATGTACACAGGCTCATATCCATAATTAGGGTATATTTTATCAACCAAAATTTGAGCTTCACCAATTATCAAAGGCCAAATATGGACTTTTGATCCGACAAGTATGGAAATGAGAGTGCACGTGCTAATAATACTGGTATCGACCAAGTTCGTACATAATATGGCTCGCCAAAGTCAGGGTGCATGGGTGAATATGATGCACGAAATGTTCCAAGGGTGGTCATTTGTGAGGGAATAATTATAGGAGGAAGCATTTGGAAGGGAAATGTTTCAGGAGAAGGATAGGGGAATGTTTGAGGCGTCTGAGGGGGTAACCATGTTGTTGACTTAAGAGTTTGACCAATCCGTGGATTACATTAGTCGGGAGTGTCATATCCTTTCAAATCTGTGGCACATCTCCTTTCATCTTAGAACCTTCTTCCAACCCCCTCGCCACCTCACCCCTCAGGGTAGAGATCTCATCTAATAAAGGTGTAGTGTGTTGTAATCTGGTACTTGGCATACGTGAGCACACACCTCTTCTCCTCCCCTTATGGCCCTTCCCTAACACCTTAGGCATCTGAATGAATGCTATTAGTCTTGCACTCTAACTTACAGCTAGATATTCCCTCTATCATTTCTTATAACATTACATTATATTTAGGATATGATTTTAGCAACAATAACATTATAATGTGTATATATATGATAAATGTATTAAAACTCACCAAAGTCGGCGTCAATCTGTCTGGAAATTTATTGGTCCCCTTTTATCATTGGGCATGCAAGTACAAGTTGACCCAATTAGATTCTTTCCCTTGTTTCGTAGTCCCCTTCGTCCGTTCCATCCATTCACCCTTAATATCATCATAAGATTTTGCCTGAGTATGTGGGCACCAATTTTTTTCGATCTATTTAGCTTATTTCTCGGACTCTCATTCAGCTCATTCTCCAAGAACTCGTTCTATTGGTTAGTAGGCATTTTAATATTTTGGAGAACTTTTTCTTTCAATCCAAAAATATCAGAACTCGTTTGGGGAAAAAATTCTTTCGAAATTTCTTCTGATAGGTTTTCAAAGTATCAGCTACCTTGGAAAGAACATTCGACTAAGAACCGGTTGGGAATGAAAATGTCTTATTCAGGTGATCCCAAATGTCATCCTTTATGGTAGAATCAATCTTCTTCCAATTGTCTGCACCCCCAACACCCATAGTCATCTTTGCCACTGACAGACAATGACTTTTTAAAAGTTAAACATCACCTTTATCACCAATTGGAATGTCCCTGCCAATAAAAACAAATTTGCTTCTTAGTGTTGGCTTGGGATACCTCGACAGTAGAAATTAGGGATGTCAGATTAGCTGTGGTTTCTTGAGTTGGGGTGTCTTAGTTAGAGTGGAATATATCTCTGACAGAGTAGAGTATTGATATGTCGAAAGAGTTGAGAATTTAGCATGTTGTGTAGGAAACACCTCATTTGGCGATGTTTCGATCTTTTGTTAGTTGTTGTCATTTCTGTTCGACATTTCCTATCATTAAAAAAAATTAGCGACGTATGTAAGAAAATACAGTTTACTACTATATATATATATATGTGTGTGTGTGTGTGTGTGTGTGTGAAATTTCAAAACATGCTCGATGTGTCTGATTTCCATCCAATCAGGATTATTTTTTAAAAATCTATGAATTTGTTTATGCAACCAAGTAGGCAGAAGCGTGTTTATGATTGTTTTATAAAGATCCGTAACATGAACTCATAATACTTTTGTCTTTAACTTATATGCAAGATCATTTTTAATATGCATGTGTCATGAGAAGTCGCAATCCAGGTGAATACTCTCTTTGCAAAATTGTATCCCCAATGGATGAATATTTTTATCGCCCTATTATAACTCTGTCACCAACGTCAGTGCCCTATTGGGATTATGTATGGAAAATATAATCTATATTGCCTCATCCCACCATACTGGTAATAAAAATAGAATACGATAGAACACGTAGTCTTGCGAGAGATGATCTCCATGATTTGTAAGGTAATTAAATTGTTCAATTATCCTATTACCACTTATAAATAGGATTTTCCTCTATACGGATCGCACTAATGAAAGATGTTTAAGTGCGGTCAAATTTCACCTTCGTACTCTTGTTTCCAATAATTACTACTATGACTCATTTTTCCTAAGAAAATATATATATAAGGGTGTGAAGACACAACAAATGACTTATTTCTAAACACTACACCATCCAGTTAACGGTTTATTATAAAGAATTAATAAGATGAGAGTTTTAAATATCCATCACCCATATCAAACCATTTACCCAACAATCTAACATAAGATTATCTCGTACTCTTTCTAAATTATATATTTGATTGATTTTGACGAACATAATTATAGAACATCAATTTAAAAATAATTTCTAAGGGTTTCATATACAATTCTACATGAAGAGTTTCATATACAATTTCTAAGGATAAATAGGGTCATATTTCTACCAATGAACACAAATACACGCATAATATACACACAAAACACACTGAACACGCACACACACACACACACACACACACACACACACAATTACAGAGAATAAACACACACACAAAAAAAACAAAAAATGTTGTAGAAAATGAAAGGAGTACCTTTGGGTGGAGAGAGAGAAATCGCCAAAAAATGTTTATCGCCAAGAGAAAGCGAAAGAGTTTGTCTGATTTTACCAAGGGTAAAATAAAATTTAAGTTTTTGATTTGATTTATACCTTAAAACGGGTCACGATCAAGGCTCGCGATTATGGATCTTGACTCAATATGTGACCAATTGAAACTCAAATATTGGTCATGGTTACGGGCCGTGACCATACTAAAGTGACCATTTTATAAAAGGACTTAGGGTCACGATTCTTGACCATGAACTGCATTCACTGGTAATTGTGTAAGACCAAGTTTTATAATTGCTCGATGTATTTTTATTTGGCTTATCCCATTACAAATACACTACACCATCATGACTGCTTCGACAAAGTTGAAGACTTTTGGAAGATTGAAGAATCGTTCATTTGAATAATATTCAAAAGAGTTACGATAGTTTGGTAAAGTCTTTACTTTTCTAGGGGAATACATCTTTTTAAGAGTTTTCATTTCAAAATGTTTTTGAAATGTATTTTAAGAAAATTTTAAAAATTTTGACGACTTGATTGAATGAGATTTTCTTGTCGTTCGAATGAGTTACGTTATATCGTTAGAATGAGATTTCAAATGTTGAAACAAAATTTGGGATGACTCCTTTTAGTCACTTCTGAAATGTTGTTCGAAGGCTCGTTAGAAGTCATTCAAATGAGATAGGGTATATCATTAGAATGAGGGTTCTCATGATTGAACAAGGTGATTTTATTATGTGACACCAAACCGCGTGACTTTAATCGTACTCATGTGATTTAGTGACTTTATGTGACCCAATTGAGCTTTAGACCTTGTGAGATGAATTATGGAAAAATTTTGGCTAATATAGTGGCTTTGGGGAAATTAGTTGAAATTATAATGGAAATAAAGTCAATATTGGAAAAGTTCAGGGTCGTTCAAACGTTGTTCGGAGTCGTTCAAACGTTGTTCAGAGTCATTCGAACTAGATTCAAATTTTGTTCGAACGTTCTTCTAACGACCTTAGAAAGGAACATCTCTATATAGGAAAACTCGACCTCACTCGAAGCATGTTTTGAGGAGATGTAGTTCTACTTCGAAAGAGGTGAAATTATGTTGAAACGAAATGGTAGTTCTCATCCTAATGAGATCCAAACTCGTTCAAATGAGATGGTCAAAATCGATTTATGCAGATTTGGAAATTGTTTTCAAAACCTAGAACATTGGATTAAGAGACATGCCATGCTCCCACAGCAGCAAATCATTTGGTGAATGGGATTATTCACGGGGTTTTAAGGCATATTTTGGCTCATTTAAATAAGATTTTCTCTCTATATATCTCTTGAGATCCCATTCACCAAAAACCACCTTACACCACCCTAGCACCACTACCCTCCACTTTAAACCACCTTAGTATTTCATAGTCTCACTCATATTTAAGCCTTATAAACCTATTTACACCATTATTGGTCACTGTTATGAATTTTAGGGATGTTGTTGGGGATATTTGAAAAAGGAAATAAGAAAGCACTGGAGTTTAAAGGGGGTTTTGTATGGAGATTTTTGGAGCTTTCATGGAGGCAAGCTTAGTGGGCCTAGGTAACCTCTTTAAGGCCACCTTAGGAGGTGGGAGGTTTCCATATTCTACATTTTCTCCACCATTATTGAAGCATCTTTTGAGGTGGAAAACTCTACTCTTTAAGTTTAAGAACTCTATTTCTTGAGTATTTGGTCTTATATGTAAAGTTTAAAAGTGGAGTACATGTATGTTGTAAGAAATTTAATTCTCTTGATTTGAATAAAATGGTTTACAATGGATTTCAAGAGTGTTGAGTAAAATGTTATATTTCAAGAAAACTTGCTTTGAAACATTTTATGGAAGAAAATGTTTTGAAATCAATATTTATCTTGTTGAGATTTTTAATGAATAAAGCATTAGAATATTCTTGTAAAAATGACATTTTGGTGAAAGTGGACATTTGTGCATGTTTGAAGAACAAAATGCGTCTTTAGTCTTAAAAAGCATGCTCTGCAAATATTATGAAATTTATTGAATAAAGCACATGTTAAACTCATTTTCTTGGATTTTTGAACTTAAAATCCTTCTTCCCATGCATAGAAACTTGTAGTGTTTTGATAACAAGTATATAAACAGGTTTAGTGAAGGTTTTAATGAGTTTTAACTTGAAATAAGAAAAATAGAAATTTTAGTCCTTCAGTGTGTTAATAAGTGTGAAAAATGTGGTAAGTGTGTGTGTCTTTAAGACTATATGTGATGATTAGGAAAAATGGTGCTTTCCTTGTAAATTAGTCTTAAAAATGCCAAATGATTTCTTTGATAAAGAAAGTAATGAAATAAAGGGATTTCCAACTTGAGAAGTATGTTGCTCCAAAGTGTTGAACAAGTGTTAATAAGTTAACATTTACAAAGTTAGTGCGTGTAACTTAATAATTTTTTGGGAAATACCACTTGTGGAAATGGAGAAAAAGAAAAGTTCGGAGACAAATAGGTAAAATGGTAATTTTACGTAAAGTGGAATATATTTATGAAATTAAAATATTGGAAAAGGTGTTACACAAAATGCTCCTAAGTGAAAGTGATTTTTGGGATAAGGCCGACACAAATGTACGAACGACAAGAAATGGTGATTTTCAAAGTGTACCACAATGTGGGGTGGATCCTGAATTTTGTCTTCGACCGATTAAAGTGGAATAATGTGGACATTGGATAAATGTTAAAACACATTAATATAGACTCGTATGAGACCAGGAATAATATCCAAAATCGCTAGGCAGGGCACATGGTAGCATAGCCGACGGTGTGGAGCACGTTAAAGTAAGCGAATATTTAGAGGATCCCGAGAAAGAGGTAATAAAAAGTGAAATATGTCAAGAGATGGGTTGTGTGGTGAATATAAAAAAAGACAACCTAACTTGATTTAAATCGATAAATGTTCTGGTTGAAAAATAATGTGGACAAGTAATGTGAGAAATTGGCTACCGTCCATGAAACAAAGGAATGTTAAGTGAAGTAATTAAGTGGGTAATTAATCAACCTAAAGGGGTTTAAATCATAATTAATACATATGAAAGGTTTTTAACAAAAAAATGAGTATTTTCTAACACAATGCTTGCATGTGTTGAAATGTGATTTTTAAGGGAAATACTAAGATATATTTGGTGTAAGTAAATGGGAAATTTCGATAAAAGAAGTACTTTTCCTTAAAAAAATGATATTTTATTCAAAGTATTTAACAGGGTGCATTAAATCGGGAAATAAATATTGAGTTAAGTAAAAGGGAGTTCTTTATAAGATTTCGGTGAATTAATCGAAACAAGCAACATTTTTGGAATAAAACGGTTTCATGCATTAATGTGTGTGTGTGTGTGTGTGTGTCCCCCCCCTCTCTCTCTCTCTCTCTCTCTCTCTATCTATCTATCTATCTATCTATCTATATATATATATATACACACACACACACACACATAAACACACACACACACACACACACACGAAGTAATTGCATGTGCACGTAGGTAAACGTGTTAGAGTCTCTTTTCTTCCATTTGATTCTATATTGTATTATTATGTTCTTCCACTGGGCATTCGGCTCATTCCCTCTTCTTTGTTAGCGCAAGTTGTGTGCAATTCCATATTTTGAAAGGGTTACACAGGTAAGCATTCTTTTTTTATTTATGTTAGTAGCTCTATGTGATTGGATTTTGCGGATGCTTACCACGGGTCCCTCATGTAGCTTGATTTAAATTGGAATCACATACTAACAAGTGAAATGTTAGTTAAATAAAATGAGACTAGCAACATTATTTAGATGGTCTCATCGCACTTCACACTCTAATATTCGGGTCGGACCAGGATGACCACGAGTAAACAATAAATCTGGGCTGGGGCATTACAAATAGTATCTGAGCTCTAGGTTCAAGGTTACTTTCGGGAGTTACAATGAGAAGTCTGTAGTGAATCTTTGAGGTCGGTGTTGGTTTTGGGTCGATCACGCTAAACAAGTGACAGTATTGGTTCGTGTTATCAAAGATGAAGTCAAAGAAATTAACACGACGGGAAATTCATTACCAAGTAGCATGTGTCCAAGTTAGTTTCCATTAATAGCTTTCACGCTTCTGATTTAGGCATGTTAGTAAATTGCAAGTGTTTGTGCAAGCCAATAGTGGTGACACCCTACTTTTTAGTGTGAGACGCTTTTGTGTCAACCCTCGATGATGTGAGGGGTCTATTAAAATGTTAATAAAGGTTAATAACATCCATACTATTATAAATATTAGTTGTTTAAAGTCAATTATGGAAGTTAGTTGACTAGAGTGTCATATCTAAATGATATTGACTTTATGATAAGGATGCATTAAGTTCCTTGGTTAGGTACTTACGCGTAGTTAATAATGATGGTGTGATTAGAAGGAGTTTGATCCTTGGGGTAGTGTCATGTTGCAAAGATTGGACAATTCTATAAGCATGTAGACCAATGTTATTTATTACTTAAGGATGTGTACTCATGCCTTAGTTGAGAGGATACTATCATTATAGGTAAGTGACTCGATAATTATCAATTGAAAATTATATCTCGTAAAATATGATGAGAGTTATAGGCCATAAGTGGTAAGTGTGTCCATCCGGGGGATTTTCAAATTCCCTCCGGTGTGCACGCGGGGTTTCCCCCTTCCTTGGGGCACTCGTTCATCTTCGTTGTGAGGGAAAATGTGCAGAGATTGAGTCGTCGGCCTATTTTGCTCAAAATATGCAAAAGAATATTTTTGCCTCGAGAGAATGGCATCAAGGTCAATACTTGTGCTTGTGAAACCAAATAGTCCAAGGGTCTGAGGACTAAGTTACAGAATGGGAAAGGGGTTAGGCACCAATTTTTACCTTTCAATCTCTCATGGAAAACATTTAATATTCTCCTTTTAGACCCTGTGGTGTGTGTGCGCATGAGTATAATATATATGGTGGAGAATGGAATCATTCAACTCGCGTCATGAAAATAGATGGAATGAATTCATCCGTTGGAGTGCTCCCAAAAATAATAATTCAAAATATTGTGTAAGGGTTCGCTGAATCACAAGTCTCTATGGAAGTACGAGTGCATATATACATGACGAAACACAAGCATCTAAAAATATAAGCTCATAAAATATATAACGCATGAAAGAGATATATAGACATGGAATAGGGGAGGACTCGAATCTCAGGATTGACCCAAGACACATACGTAACCCAAGGGGCATCAAAGTCCATGTAGTTCAAAAATATCATAGGGGTGAGTTTCAATCCATAAATCCAAACGGGGGATTTCTCTTATGTGTGTGTATAGAGAAAATGTGTTTTGAGAGTAAGAGTCTGAAATGGAAATCCCTCTTTTGGAATTTATGGATAATCCCTCCTTTTATTATTTTTGAGTTTTCTATGAAAATAAATTATGTGAAAATACTAGTAATAAAATGGATGTGATGTAATGAAACAAAATATTGAAATATGAATAAAGTAAATGACACTAAAATGGAAGATTTAGAGAAAGGGATGGATAATTGGACCTCCTTATGAATTCTTGATATTGACCCTAAGATGTAGATATGATGATCTTGAAATGGTATGAAAGTGGTATGGAGAGGCGGGGGAATTACCAAGTGAGGTAAGGAAGGAATACAAAAAAAATGAGTTTTTTAGAAAAAGGAACAAGTCTAAATTTGAGACAATGTTCTCTGAATTGTGAGAGGGGTGTTCAGGGGACTAGGGGTGTTCTGAATGTTTCTTTCAAAGTGAGGTCATGGTATCCATTTATAGGACCAAGGGAGTGCCAATCGGCATGGTATTAATCCTTCCTATCGACATAGCACCTCAGGCAAACTGTCGATAGACAGGGTCCATGGGGTGCCTATAGGCAATCCAGAACAGGTTTTTTGGAAAAAAAGCATAAAATGAAAACCGTAAGTTCGAATTGCAAATGGGGAAAACCGATGGAAAGGGAATTAAAAGCTGTTTAAGAAACCATTAAGCCACTCACAAATTTGAGAGTTAACCAAGTTCAAACGGGGTGGAAAGAGCTCGCTGGTCTCTGAAAAAAATAATGCCACTTAAGTTGTTTAAAAGGTTTAAAACAGTTTAAATGTCTCCGAACAGTTTGTTTGAGAAACTTTTTTTTTACAAAACAAATTACCAACATAAGATGTGTATGAAAATTATTATTAACCAGATATTTCAGTTATAGGTGACTAAGTTTTGAAAAAAAAAATTAAAAGATTCTAAATCAGCACACAATCAGAAGGGGATGAGACGAAGATTAAACATGTAAGTACACGTGTATTTTAACGTGGTAAAACCCCACACAATTGGGGAACCATCCACGGATGTGTCTACACCTCAAAAACAAAAATCCACTAAAAACGAGTTATAAGGTTACAAACTATTAACAAACTAAGCACACAACCAGACCTATACTAAGTCAAGAATTGATACCAGATCCATTAGGTAAACCTGACATCTTTAAAGGCTCTAAATTTATCCTAGTTATTCTACAGCTTTGTACCTCCTCCTCCTTTTAGCTTTACGTTGACTCTAAGGTTAGAAATCTCTTAACCAACATTGTTTTAGTGTTGTAGTGTGAAACGTGTATTGTGGTGATGTGCCTAACACATGCATGAACACACACACACACACACACACACACACACACACACACACACACACACACACACACACACACACACACACACACACACATAGTCCTACAAATTATAGATTTCTACTAAGAATGCTATACAAGATTCTGAATCACAATTTACTAAAAACTAGACTTTCTTTTTCGTAATAGATCGAGTGGACAATCTTGCTATTCAAAAAGATCCAAGATCCTATACACTTTCTCTTATTTATTTGCAAATATATTTCACAAAATGTGAAATATGAACTCGAAACTGCAAACGTCTCAAGATCTGAAAATGTTTTTAAGTCTCTTTTTCTCAAGACTTGAAACAGAAAAAGTTATTTATTGGTAGAACGTTAAATGAAAATATTTGAGTACAAAAACACCAACAAATAATGATTTTTAAATAAAGAAATCAAACTAAGCAAATCTAAGTGATTTATATCAAAACAGAATAAGATATACACTTTTTATAAAAATAAATGAGATCTAACTCAGTGACTGGTTGGAGAAGAAATTTAAAACTAGAGAGGAAATGATCTTCGAACAAGAATCACTCTCAAACTCACAAGAAATTTCGGGGAAAAACTTTCAATAGTTTGGCTACGTTTTTCAATTTCTCTCTCCTTTCTCTCTCTCTCTCTCTCTCGCCCCCTCTCTCTTTTCTCTTTCAAACTCATGATCACCAAAAGATCGTAATCGTATAACCAAGGGTATCCATTTATACAAAGACAATGGAAGGGTCTGGAACAATTAACCAAATCAATAACCTGGATTAAATTTTACAAATTGAATGCAAATCTAATGGCTGAAAATGCACCACATTTAAATGCATTATAATTGGTCCAAAGTGGAAAGACTTGGATTGGGTCAGGAAACATGCAGACCGTCGATGAGTTTAATCCAACAGTTGATAAGGTATCTTAGTTATGTGAGTAAGAAAAAACAAAATCTTAGCCGGTATAATGCAGACACGTGTAAGGCTGAGATCATATATAAAATGCATTTTTTAAATTCTTAAAAAATCCCAGTTTTTACCCCACGTTTTCTTGTCGATGTTGGTTTCTACCCAACCAAGTTTTTAGGAATTAAAAGATATTACAAATCAAGCCAAAACATTTTAAAACCTTAATCTTAAAGTTTTAAAACATGTTTAAAAATTCCTAAAAGTTGTTAAAAAAATCCCAAAAAATATTAGAAAATTATTTTGATGGGAATTAACACTCACACACCTAAAATGATAAAAATTCAACATAAAATATGCAAACCTAGGTGCATTATTGGTATACTACCTTTGAGACCATTATGGGGGTAATTGTAGTGTCTGAGGGTCTTTGGTAGCAAGGGATGCGACTATAATTTTATCACTATTTCCAAACTAGATAAGCGCATATATAGTATAGACTCAAGTGAGTAAAAAATATAGGGTGCTTCAATCTCTCCCTTTAGAAATATGAGACAAAATCTCCTTTGAGTCATCGAGTACTTGTAGGGATAAAAAAAATAAGAAAATTCGATTCCTATACAAAAATTGTATCTACCCCATATCCTAGAAAAGGAAAATTACATAACTCAACTAAATAAAGACCAATACCCTAACAATATTTTGATATGAATGAGGAACTGATTCTTGAAAATAAGATAACTAAGATCAAGTATTTTAGTTGAAGTAAACAAAAAGATGTCCAAGTGGACTCAAATTTCTCCCCCATTTTATCTCATATGGACAAAGGGTAGGCACAAATATTCATATGCAAATAAGGAGAAATATAGTGCATAAACATCAATGAGTCACATTAAATATTTATTCAAGATATATCATTCCATTAGATTTTCGAAGAGATTCAAATCTTAAATTATCTAGAGGCTTTTTGAACAGATCACCTAATTCAAGATCTGTAGGCAAATACATAATTTCCAATCACTTAGATTCTACTAATTCACGAATAAAGTGATATCGAATCTTAATGTGTTTTGTGCGAGAATGTTGTACAGGATTTTTGGAAATATTACTTACACTTTGATTATCAAAGTAGATATGCAAGTTATCTTCAATTATGCCATAATCTTTTAACATCTGTTGTATCTAAAGTAATTGCGAACAATAACTTCCTGTTGTAATATATTCTAATTCAGCGGTGGATAACGATTTCTTACTAGACCATCCTACTAAATTACTTCCTATATAATAACAGGCTCCTAATGTACTCTTACTGCCATCGGAACACCCAGCCCAATCCGTATCGGTGTAACCAATTACATAAGTGGATGTGTTATTTGTGTACCAAAGGCCTAAGTTAAGATTTCCTTTAACATATTTTATGAGTTGATTAACACATGATACATGACTCTCTTTAGGTGCATTCTGATATCTAGTGCATATACAAACAACATACATAATGTCAGGGCGTTAAGAAGTTTGGTATAGTAAGCTTTCTACCATGCTATGATAAAGAGTGGGATCAATAGGTTTCCCATCTTCATCCTTAGACATTTTGACCAAATTACTCATGGGTGTCCTAGCATCTTTTGCATTTTCTATCCCGAACTTCTTAACAATCTCTAAAGCATATTTGGATTGCGAGATGAATAATCCTTCTGAATTTTGTTTGGCCTGAAGTCCTAGAAAGAATTTTAACTGCCCCATAAGAGACATTTGAAATTCTCCATGCATAACTTTAGAAAAATTTTCAATGTCGATTAAGGATGTAAATCCAAAGATTATATTATCTACGTAGACTTGGGCTATAACTACAGTTTTGTCAAAAGGTTTGACAAATAGAGTTCGATCATTATCGCCTCTCCTAAAGCCGTTATTTAATAAAAATGTAGACAACCATTCATAATAAGCACAAGGTGCTTGTTTGAGACCATTTAAGGCCTTTTTCAATCGAAAGACGTGATTCGGATGGTGAGGGTCAATGAACCCTTTAGGTTGTTCTACATAGACTTCCTCACTTAAAATACCATTAAGGAATGCAGATTTTATATACATTTGATAGAGAGTGAATTGAAAATGACAAGCTATTTCTAAGAGTAAGCGAACAGACTCAAGGCGAGTTACTAGTGCAAATGTTTCCTAGAAATATATTCCTTCAATATGAGAATAGCCCTGGGCAACTAATCTAGCCTTATTTCTAATGACCATCCTAGCTCATCTATTTTATTTTTAAAAACCCAGCGTATGCCAATAACCTTTTTATTTTCTGGCTTGGGTACAAGATACCATATGTCATGAGCGAAAAATTAAAGAAGTTCCTCCTGCATAGGACTTATCCACTAGGAGTCACTTAGGGCTTCATTTACATTCTTTGGGCAAAGCATGCATAACGAGCAAAATTACGTAATTGGGATCTTGTACAAACAGGCTCTGTAAGGTCACCAACCACGCTGTCTAAGGGATGATCTTTCGAAACCCATTTAGGCACCTCGGGGGTCTCATGTGGTAAAGGATAATTTATCTCTCTGGAGAGTCACAGTTTAAAATATTTTCGGACTCATTCACAATAGTTGGTCATGTGGGTTTACTCTTAACATTAGTGTCACTAACAATCACATTAATGGATTCCATTAGGGTTTTGGTACGTAGATTATAGACACGATAGGCTCTACTATTGGGAGAGTAACCTAAGAATATGGCTCTATCACCTCTGGTTTCGAATTTGGAAAACTTTTCTCTGTCCTTACACACATATCAAACACAACGAAATGTTCTAAAATATTTTACGTTAGGTTTCTTGCCATACCAAAGTTCATAAGGTGTCTATTTGGTATATTTTCTAAGGTAGACTCGGTTTATAATATGACAGGAAATCCTAACAGCTTCAACCCAAAATACTTAGGAAGGCTTTTGGCATGAATCATTACTCGTGCCATTTCTTAAGTAGTCCTATTTTTACTTTCAGCTATATCGTTTTACTGAGGGGTTTTAGGAGTGCTAAATTCGTGTTGATATCCATTGTAGGTACAATATTCAGTTACTCCTAAATCTTTAAACACTCCACCTGGATCAGTATGGATACGATTTACTTGACTATCCTTTTCATTCTCAATATATTGGAGAATTTTTAAAAATTCTTGGAAGGTGTCAGACTTTTGTTTAAGGAAAGCTTTCCAAGTAAACGGGTAAAATCATTGACCATCACAAAGATGTAGTTGTTGCCACATAGGCTAACCATTCTAGCAGGACCCATTAGGTCCATATGGATCAGTTCTAAAGGCTTAGTAGTCAATACATCTTTAACTTTCCTATGTGTAGACTTAACTATTTTTCCTTCTTGTCAAGGCCCACAAACAATGTTTGATATAGGCTTTATCTTAGGAAGACCTTTAACTATTTCTTGAGAACACAATTTTCCAAGGTTATCAAAATTTATGTGACCCAGACTATTATATCAAATCTCATTGTCATCTATACTGGTAATGTTACAAACCTCATTACTTGGATTAACTGTGTAATAGTTATCTGGAGTACGAAGGCCAGTAATAATGCAGTCACCATTTTCATCTACAATTATTCTTTAAAAATGTGACAGTATGGTTAGAGTCGCAACATTGTGATATACTAAGTAAATTTTCTTTTAGACCTTTTACTAGAAGTAAAACTTCTAAAGTAGGTAACCCTTTTTCATGGAGAGTCCCGTTACAAACGATCTAGGTTGATAGCCCATCTCCAAACAAAACTTTACCTCCTGAGAAGCTAATTTTATTTGAAAGTTTGGTATCATCCTCACTCATGTGTTTAGAATATCCTGAATCTAAATACTATTCAGATGTTGTGTGCTCAGCTTCCAAAGCACTGATCACAATATTACATCTCATCTGGGGTATTAATTCATCCTTTCTAACCCAAATTGCTCTGGTTTTTAAACATTTGAGCAGATTAGCTCGAATATGGTAAAATTTGGGAGCATTAGAGTTTTCTTTAAGATATTTTGGCGCATAACTTTGTGTTTTCTCAAATCTCTGAGCATTTGGTTTAGTCGTGAATCTAGGGCTCCCTCTTGTTGGTGATATTTTAGTACTAGATCTTTTCTTCCTATTACGATAGTTAGAGTTCTTAACTGGTTGCCTAGGAAGAACATAGCTATTTTTTCCTTTCCTAGAGTAGTTAAAGTTATGATAGAGAGATGAACAAAAGATGGGTTTATATAGACGTTTAGACAAACATCCATCAACAGAATGTCCATAGACATCGCAATATGAGAAATAAAGATGGCTCGTAGGAGGCTTATCCTTAGGAAATATTTTAAACATGGATTTGCCTAAAGGTTGGAGTCTAGATTTATTTCTAGAGGGCACATGTTGTAAATCCGGATCATATTTTCTTATGGGAGGACAAACGTATTTAGCCTTATGTTAAACATTAGACTGAGAAGTACTGGCCTCACCAATGTCTATGATTTGTTTGTTTTATATCAAAATTACTTTTCAAGGCTTGAAAGTCTGGACAAGTTTCAATAGGTCTTTTTCCACCGGACACAAACTTAATATTTTCAAGATTTTTAGTTTGTTTGTTAGTACTGGAGAAAAATCGTATTCCAGTTATGTCATCAAAATTAGTTTTACTTTCATCAACAAAGTCTACAAAATAGTTTGAGTTGTTTTCAAATTTAGCAAATTTTTTGAAGACTCTTGATGTCTTTTCTTTGGTTTGTTCCAATTATAACAACGTCCCTTTATATTTATTTTCCAAAATTTCATTTGATTCATATAATTCCTTGATTTTTTGAACAAAAGTCTTCGTCTCATTCTCATAATCTAGACATTGAGAGGTGTACTCTTCAGCATTCTGTTTGACCATTTCTCTTAGGACTTCTATTTTTTGGGTAAGGTCCTTGACTACTTTTTCAAGTTTAGTACTCTTCTTGAGGGTTTTCATGTATAGCGTGTGAATGTCCTAGAGGTCCTCATTGTTAGAGTCACTAAGTGTACAGTGTGTAGTGTCCCCTAGAAATTCATTTTTAGGACTCGCACACATGTCTACATCATCAATAGAACGTTCCCTTTGACTCACACACACGGGATTAGAACTACTAGTATCATTCTCAAGTAACAAGGCAGATAATCCATTAGGAACAGTATCATTCAGCATATCATGATTAGAGATACTAGTATCAGATTCACTACTAGTCATAGGCACATCGGTGTAAATAATTTTGGCAAAGAACGACATACAAGGGTCAAAAGAATTAGATGACTCAGGATTATCTGTTTCTGATTCGCTTGAAGCATCCATGGTCTTGCCCCCTAATGTTTTTGTTTTGTTTATTCAAATTGACTCTATAATCATTGGCCATATGTCCTAATTTCCTACATTTAAAACACTCAATATTTTTTATGTCTTTTCCAGATCTGGTTTGGTTATTAGTCTGGTGTTTATTCTATCTTTTCTCATGAGGCCAATTATTAGAGAACTTTGAATAAGCAGGTTTCCCTTGTCTATTTGCAACATTATTTCAAAATTTTAATATTTTCTTAAACTGTTTAGATATTAAGGCAATGTGATTATCCAAATCATCAAAATTATAGTCCTCATGAGAATCTAAGTCAATATCAAGCAAATTGAACTCATGTTTGGTCAACTTAGAGGGGAAGACAGGATTAGAGCTGGATTATTTCTTTTGGGACCGAGTTAACTACTTTTAAACTCCAATTCCATTTCCATTGTTCTTAGCTTACTACTGAGGAGTTCTGGTGTTAAATCCGGGTCATCCATCTCCTCAATAACATAGCGTTTATTATCAATTTTTATGGAAGTGACCTTAGAATTTTAGAAATAACTTGCTTCCTATCATAAAATATTCCATTAGCATGTACCTTAGTCACTATATCTGTTAATCTAATATAGAAGTCATCAAATGACTCAGTCTCAGTCATAACCAAATTCTAGTACTTCTAGATTAACAATTGGGTTTTAGCAGCTTTAACATGTGTGACTCCTTCATGTTCAGTAACTAAAGTGTCCCATGCTTCTTTAGAGGTAGAATAGAAAGATATCCTCTTGAATTCGTGTTTATTGATAGACATGAGTATGGAATTTTTGCCTTTATTATTATTATTATTATTAAGAGAGGTATGCTTCTCTTCTTTAGTGTATTCACTTAGAAGTTTCTTAATCCTCACAGTACTTCCTTCTATGGCTGGTTTAGTAGGAAAAGTGTATCCATTTTCAATAGCATCCCAAACATCGTCTCCCAACGTACCTTGAATGAAAGCAACCATCCTCACTTTCAAGTAAAGGAAGTTGGTTCCATCAAAGAGTGGGGGTCTATAAAGGTTACCAAATCTTTCAAATTTCTCGTCCATTATTTGTTTCGAAAAAATAATTTCAGAAACTCATGATCTAAAAACATTTTATAAAACCAATGCTCTGATACCAACTGAAAAAAATAATGCCACTTAAGTTGTTTAAAACGTTTATAATAGTTTAAATGGCTTCGAACATATTGTTTGAGAAACTCTTTTTTAGAAAACAAATTACTAACACAAGCTAGGTATGAAAATTGTTATGAATGAGATATTTCAGTTATAGGTGACCAAGTTTTGAAAAACAAAACTAAAAGAGTCTAAATCAACACACAATTAGAAGGGGATGAGAGGAAGATTAAACATGAAAGTACACATGTATTTTAACGTGGTAAAACCTCACCCAATTAGGGAAACATCCACGGAGGTGTCTACATCTCAAAAATAAAAATCCACTAAAAACGAGTTATAAGGTTACAAACTATTAACAGACTAAGCACACAACCAGACCTAGACTAAGTCAAGAATTTATACCAGATCCATTAGGTACATCTAACTTCTCTAAAGGCTCTGAATTGTTCCTAGTTGTTCTGCAGCATTGTACCTCCTCCTCCTTTTGGCTTTACGTCTACTTTACGGTCAGAAATCTCTCAACCAACACTATTTTAGTGTTGTATTATGAAACGTGTATTATGGTTTTGTTCCTAACACATGCATAAACACACACACACACACACACACACACACTTATACAGGCCAATAGTCCGACAAATTACAAATTTCAACTATGAATGTTATGCAAGATTCTGAATCACAATTTATTAAAAACTAGACTTCCTTTTTTATACTAGATCGAGTGACAATCTTGCTATTCAAAAAGAGATAAGATCTTATGCACTTTCTCTTATTTATTTGCAAATGTATTTCACAAAATGTGAAATATGAACTAGAAAGTGCAAACCTTTTAAGATCTGAAAATGTTTCGAAGTCTCTTTTTCTCAAAACTTGAAACAAAAAAGGTATTTATTGGTAGAACGTTAAATGAAAATATTTGAGTAACAAAACACCATCAAATAATGATTTCTAAATAAAGAAATCAAACTAATCATATCTACATGATTTATATCAAAACAGAATCAAATTCACACTTTCTATAAAAAGAAATGATAACTCAGTGACTGGTTGGAAAAGATATTTAAAACCGTAGAGGAAATGATCTTCAAACAAGAATCACTCTCAAACTCACAAGAATTTTTTTGCGAAATTTTTTCAAGAGTTTGGCTATGTTTTTTAATTTCTCTCTCCTTTTCTCTCTCTCTCTCTCTCTCTCTCTCAAACTCAGTCTCACCAAAAGATCGTAATCGTATACCCAAGGGACTCCATTTATACAAGACAATGAAGGGCCTGGAATGATTAACCAAATCAACAGCCTGGATTAAATCTTACAAATCAAATGGGAATCTAATGGCTGAAAATGCACCGCATTTAAATGCATTATGATTGGTCCAAAGTGGTAAGACGTGGGTTGAGTTAGGCAACATGCAGACCATCGATGAGTTTAATCCAATGGTTGATAAGGTCTCTCAGTTATGTTAGTAAGAAAATACAATCTTATCCGATATAATGCAGACACGTGTAAGGCTGAGATCATATATAAAATGCATGTTTTTGAATTCTTAAAAAATCCCAGTTTCTACCCCACATTTTCTTCTTGGTTTTTGTTTCTACCCAACCAAGTTTTTAGGAATCAAAAGATATTACAAATCATCCCAAAACATTTTAAAACCTTCATTTTAAATGTTTAAAAATTCCTAAAAGTTGTTAAAATAAATCCAAAAAAATATTAGAAATTTGTTTTGATGGGAATTAACACTCATACACCTAAAATGATATAAATGCAACATAAAATATGCAAGCCTTGCTGCAGTGTTGGTATACTACCTTTGAGACCATTAGAAGGTAATTGATGTAGTGTATGAGGCTCTTTGGTAGCAGGGGATATGACTCTAATTTTTTCATTATTTCCAAACTAGATTAGCACCTATATAGTATATACTCAAGTGAGTAAAAAATATAAGGTGATTCAATATCTCTACATGAGATTTTTGGTGGAAAATGGATCATTCGTCTGATCAATTAGTCCGATTCCCGCACAGGATGGACCATTAGAAAGGGAATTCATTGATCATCGAGATTTCATTCAGATTCATTCAATTTAGAGAGTTGATAGGGTCAAACGGGGACCAAAAGTGCCCAATGATCCTTTGAAATAAAATGGATCATTCGTTCAAACTATAATGATAATTCATGCATAGGATGGGTGGGAACGGTCCGGTTCGGTCCGGGTTTTGCCTATTTTTTGGACCGGATCGAATATTCGGTCCTCAATTTTTTTTTACCGAGACCGGACCGATTAATTCGGTTAACCTACTATTTTGGTTCAGGCTTTTTTCGGTCTGATCCGGGGTAAAATTCGGTCCTGACCCTATTTTAAATATATTTACATTTTATGAATGTTTTTATCTATTTTTCTCACAAATATATAACAAAAAAATAATACTCGAAACCCCAAGTGATATTTACATGGGTTTTTTTAACCCAAATAAAAAAATGTCTATACATATATAAAATGTTCCAAATTAAATTCATAAGTTATATACATTAATTTAAAAACTATACATAAGAAACACAATAACATTATTTTTATTATATATATATGGGATTCGGTCCGGTCTGGTCCAAATCGGTCTTTTAATATAGTGGACCGCGGACCGAACCGATTTAATCAGTTTTTAGTTTTTGTGAACCGCTTTTCGGACCGGTTTCAAAATAGCCTAAATTTTCGGTTCGGTCCGGTTCGGTTCAAACGGTCCATTCGGGTCGATCTTTTTTTTGTCCACCCCTAGGATGGATCATTGGAAAGTAGAGCCATTCGAATATTTATTGAGCTTCACTCAATCTGGAAATTTAACCAGAGTCAAATGGGGCTCGAGATTGCCCGATGGCCTCTTAATAAATTTTTAAAGTAAAATTGATCGTTCATCTGAACCGTAAGGCCGATTTGTATAGGGAATGGTCCTTGGAAGGTCGATTTAGAGCCTTTCAAAGATTCATTGAGCTTTTGATCGAGTGAGAACGTTGACTGGATTCAAATGGGGATCGAGAGCTCACAATTGTCTCTAGATTAGTACTAGGAGTATGACTTAGGGTTTATAGTAGATAGATGAGTGATAGGGACCTAAGGAGGTGCTTCGGAGGGTACAAGGATGGGTTGTATACAGTAAGTATGTTACGTGTGTAATAATGATAAGTTAAACTGATGTAGGAGTGAACCCTCGATAACCTTCCATAATGTGAATTTAGAGAATATGATGAAACCTTTTAGGAATAGGATCCCTTGCAACATTGGTAATGAGGACTTAGAGGCTTATAAGTTGTACAAAATGTCCTATATCCTATTAGAATCCTTAGTAGTGTTAGCATGTGATTTGATACGTAGTATATGGCTTCAGTTGTTTGGAATGAAGTTTTTGAACCTTTATTGGGCCTCCGGGAGAGGGTCATAGGTTAAACTCATGCCAAAGTTTCAAACAAAAAGGGAAATAAAGTCATTTATCTAAATATCGTAGCCCATTTTAGTGACCTTAGTAATGGTTGAATGCGAGGTAGTTTTGGTGTGAGTATGATTTAAGGAAGACCTTGGAGTATCCTTGGGACTAATTGCGTGTGGTGCCCTTGGAAATGGAAACCGACTTCTTGTGATTCCTTGAGGTGTTTAATGGTTAAAGTGTGCCATGTGTAGAGACTTGTAGACTAGTATCTTTGCGAGAACCTAATTTTCATAATGTGGATGTTGGGAAATCTGTAGAGCGTAACTATGATGAGAAGATCATAGGTGATGCAATTTTTTAGCTTTTTGATGACTTTGATGTGGGGTGTGCTTGATGACCTTAAGGAACTGGTTAAGTTATGTATTATGAAATGCTATTGTTCTAATGATGATTGTATTGAATGTCAAACAATGATTTCATGTTATTGGTCAACTTCCAAGGATTCGAATCATCTAGTCCTTAGTGAGGTCATCCAATTTAATATTAAAAGGTGAGGCAACCTTCTAAAGGTAATTGAAGATTAGTGTCATGATTGGACATAATGCATGTTGTTGTAAGATAGCTAGTGTTAAAAGTGTTGTACATAATTGTGTTAGGGTATCAGGAGATGCATTGGGGACTTAGATTGATGATGTCATGATTAGGTTCTTAAAAATATAACCTAGTTGGGATATTGATGCATTATCAGGAAATCGACATATATCGACAGTGTAAGTGAGAATAACCCTTAAAGGGCAACGATTAGTTCTTGGCAAGTCTTTACAGACTGGTACGAATTAGGAAGCATAAACCTATGTAGTACTTTTTATCCTTATAGTGCTAATGGCGACCGGTGTATCCATCATGTAAATTCAGTTTGGGTAGGATCTGCAGATAGGCACAGTGACGACCTTGTACAGTTAGAGGTTATAATAAGGTGAATATTTTGCTTAGTTAGGCACTGCCTAAGGAGACGTTTAGGATACAATCATGGTGCGATAAAGTCGATAAGGGCATTAACTAGGTTGGTCATGAAGTCACGTAAACTAGAGAGATGGATAAGGTCGATAAGGGCGTTTAACATTGGTCGACCGAAGTTGCCCGCGTTCATTAAGGATGAAAGAAAAAAGCCTTATTCTTAAGGAGGGAAGTCCAACACTTGACTTCCCAAATGACAATAGGTCCGCATGTTACTTTTGTCACAAGGAGATGAATGGTTCATGATTCGATTAATCATGATTGGTGACTCAAGTCAGGGTGTGTGACTATACTAAGATCTGATAAGAACACCTGGGAGGAGACATATACTTTGAGTGTATGGTGTAGGTTCACCTTTTGTAAACTGGATCTTTTGCGTGCGGATGGGGTTCTCTCAGAGCATTTGTTTGTTCATTCTGATTTATTATGTTCTTTCAATTTTGATAGTCGAGGACTGTAAACATTAGGTTCTAATGGTTGAGGACGGTGTCCATTCAATTCCAGTGATCTAGCATTGTTTCGTGTTGACGACTTGGCTTAGCAAGAGTGTGGATGAACTTACTATGGTTATTTTAGCTCAATGACTTGGCGTGTTCTTGGTTAAGTGAATTTGCGTGATAAAAAGGACCCAAGAATTCAAGGAGACTCACGATATGTAGCCCTAGTAATTGAAATAATTTACAATAACGGACTAGTTATTAGTTATATGTCAGTTTTCTCTTGGTTACGAATTGATCACTAGAGAGTGTTACCCAGTAGAGGCACTGATATGATTTGGGTGTTAGTAAAGGATCCTTGGGTATTTATTGATCTTTATCATCAAGTAAGTGGAGACTCAAGGACTATTATAGTACTTTGATGGCTAGCCTGATGGTGAGTGTTAGAACAAGTTTCCTATCGAGCTCTTCGGTAATAGCCCCTTGTGAAAGGGTGTATGATGACTTCTTAGTGACTGAGTACTTTAATAACCTAGTCCTTATGGATTCCTATAACATATGATAAGATTTGATAAACCCCCAAAACTTGAGGAATCGATGGATTGATACTTTCGAGGATGAAATATCCTAAGGAGGGAAAAATATAACACACGTCCTCGTGACTTTGATCGTACTCGTGTGATTCGGTGGCGTTATATGACCCAATTAAATTTCTACATTGTGAGATGAATTATGGGACAAATTTGGGTAATATATTGGCCTTGGTGAAATTAATTAGAATTAGAATGGACTTAAAATTAAGACTTGAAAATTTCAAGGTCATTCGAACAACATTCGAAGTCGGTCGAACGAGATTCAAATCTCGTTCGAACGGTCTTCTAGAGACCTCGAACAAAACATCTCTACATAGGACAACCCAACCTTGTTTGAAGCACATTTTAACAAGATGTAGTTCTCCTTCGAACGAGGTGAAATTCAATTGAAACGAATTAGTAGTTCTCATTCGAACAAGATCCAATCTCATTTAAATGAGATGGTAAAAATCGATTTCTGCAGATTTGGAAAATACTATCAAAACCTAGAACATTGGATTAAGAGACGTGTCATGCTCCCATGACAACAAATCATTTTGTGAATAGGGTGTTTGATAATTCAAGGATTTTACTCCTAAGGATTTTGGAGTATTTACGGGGTGTTAATGCCTATTTTGGCTCATTTAAATTAGATTCTCTCTCTCTCTCTCTCTCTATATATATATATATATATATATATGTGGTGACAATTATTATGCAACACAAATAAATATGAGAGAGGTAACAACCAAGAAAAGATAAATAAAATGCCAATCACACAACAACGGGTATACGTGGTTCAGCAAAGATGTGCCTACGTCCACGGTGTTTCAGTCAGTGTTATTTCTCTATATTTTGAAGAATAAGTACAGAGAATACAACTTGCTCTTTGCCCCGGACTTAGGGTTTACTTTATACATGTATATGTTGGTTAGTGGGGGTGATGGGTTCCTCCTTATTAGCCATCTCCCCTGTAACTTTCTTACATGGGATTGTGCTTCCCCATAACTTCTCTTCATGGGATCGTGGAGTAATCGGATCAATACAAAAGGTGATGGGCCTGGGATTTGGGCCCCTAAGGCGAGGCTACTCGTCCAGGCCTATAATGCTAAATTCAGGGTACCCACAATTGCCCCTAAATTTGTTGGGCCATTTCTATGGGTCCAATGAATTTAAATGATCAGCTATTATGGTTGATTTCTTCGAAAACTGTGACGTTGCTTTGGTGGCACCCTCTTCGCTATCCGTGCGCTATGATTACAGTTGAAGGCTTGTTGGAATAAGGCACATTTCTTTTCGTCGCTTCAGCTTTTCCAGCAATCTTCTATCTTCTGAGAACTCTTACGCTTTGTACCTTCTGTTTTCGATCTCTGCTTTCGTTGCTTCTTCGCCATTTGACCTGATCTTCTGCCTTGTAAGTCTCTCGTGCTCTTTGCATTTTCTCTTTGGTTTGTAGTTTTTCTTGTATTTTTCCAATGGCGAAGATTGGAAATAGGTCAGTAATTGAGTTTAGAAAATTCTACAGTATTCCTGAGTGGGTAGAGATTGAGTGTTGTGCCTCGCCTCCTAGGAACGTTAGGGATATAGAGGATGCACATTGGATTCACGTCCTGTTGCTCTCCCAGGGGGGACTTACCTTTCCCCCTAATGATCTGTTTCTGCACTTCTTTAGCTATTTTAGTATTGTGCCTGCACAATGTTCGCCCAACATATGGAAAATAGTGAACGACGTGCATAGGATAAATCAATTGTATGGCACAAGGTTAGGGCTTGCCGAGGTCTGATTTTGTTACTCCTTTTCTCGAACGAGTTTAGGTGTTCTGTACCTTAAGGCTAGGAGCCCTGATAGGGTGTTGGTAGTAAATTTACCTGATTCCCATAAGGACTACTGGAAAGAAGGTTTTCTTGTTAGGAATTGGCAACTTTCCCCCCAATTTGAAGGGTCAAGGTCTGAGAGGTTCACTGTTCCCTTTTATGGGGAAGAATATATAGGTAGATGTCAGATTATTATTTCAACCTTTGCTGACTTGTGATTTTTCTAACCTCTCATTGATTTTTCTTTCACAGCGAGGACAAAGAACTTGGAGCCTGCTCTCAGCGAGGTTCGTATCTCGGAACTGGTGAAAGCTTGGAACATCAGGGAACCTTTGGGTGACGGCGAGCATCCTAGGTCTGCTGCTTTTCTACTTGAATATAAGAACACAGGATCCAGCTTCATAGCCCGACCTGTGGATAGTGTTCCAGACTTTGACTCTTCCGAAGAGATTTCGGCTGAGCCCATCCATTTGGACGAAGAAGAGAGCAGCTCGGAGAGTGAGCCTGCAGGCGTTGTGAGTAATTTGGGTGCAGGCAGTGCTGATAGTAGCAGTTCTTCTGAAGGGGATTCCGAGGCTCGAGACTCGTCGAGCACTACCAGCAGTTCTGGTGAAGAGATGCCTCCCAGGAAGAATTTGATCAGAGATGATGATGATGATGATGATGATGTGCTTCTTGCATAGAGGTCCAAGAAATCGAAGACTGCCTCCGGGTCCATAGCTACTGGTTCTCGGCGTTCTTCTCAGGAGCAAGAGAAGAAGAAGAGAGAGGAGGAGCAGGCGAGAGAGAGAGAGAATAAAAGGGAGGAGGAGAGGAAGAAGGTGGAAGAGAAGAAGAAGGTGGAGGAGAGAAAGAGAAGGGAGAGAGAAAAATAGGAGGAGAGGAGGAAGATGAAATTGAGGACCAAAACTGGTCAAGCCCTGGTCCCAGTGTCTGCCTTGCCTGAGGGGGCTTCGGTGGCCACCTCTCCTCAGCTTGCCCCTGCGCTGATCGAGAGAGCAGTCCTCCCTGCAGATCGTGAGAGGGCATTGGGGTCCGATCAACTGGCTTTGCAAGCTAGCCAGAGACTTGCCTTAGTAAGGTTCCCTTCTAATTCTCAATTTCTTTTAACAAATTTTGATGGTTTCTTCTTCTTGACCCCTTCCTTGTTCTTTGTAGTTTGTGACCGACTTCGTTGTGCTTTATCGCTCTCGCGATTTGCTGATGAGAAGGAATGGCGAGCTGGAGCAGCAAAAATCTGTCCTAGTAGCCAGGGGGTCTCAGCTGGAGGCCGATCTGAAGGCTGCTGATGCAGCTCGAGCTTCATCTGACTTGGCTCTTGTTAATTCTGCTCGCGAGAGAGATGATGCGGTCAGGGAGCTTGGAGAGCTGAGGAAGGCGTATGACCTAGTGTGATCGAGCAAGCTAGACCTTGCAGAGAAGAACAGGGTTCTGGCCGAGCAACTGGAGGCAGAGAAAGCCCAGGCAGCCACTCTTAAGGAAGATTCGTACAATTCTGGCTGGGCTGCTGCGTATGAGGACGCCGAGGTTCATATAGGTTATATCAACCGTCTGAACTTCAAAAAAGGGTGGAATAAGGCTCTCGTAGCTGCTGGGGTGGACGTTACATCCCCACTCTTTGACGAGTATGATCCAGGGCCAAAGCCAGTCGTGGATGAGGACCCAGCCCCAACTGCTGAAGGAACTGATCCTGTCTCTCAAGCGACTTCTACTGATGCTCCTTTGGTCGAGAGGACAGGGGACACCCCTGCAGAGGGTAATGCCCCTGCTGATGCTGATAAGGACAAAGGACCATCCGCCTCTGGGCCACCCGAGGTTGCTAATTGATAGGGCTTCTTTGTAATGTTTTTCCTTTTTTTTTATCTGATGTAACCTCGTTCATTATCAATGAAAAGACTTCATTTTTGTTGATGCTGATCTCTTTCTTTTCTTTTTCTTTTACTTGTAGTTGGTTGATGTGGATGACTATATTCCTGTTACCTCCCAACTAGGTAGGACTCTTGGACCTAATGCAAGCCCTGCAGTTCGCCAGGCCTTTGCTAGGCTTTGCAGGTTTGCTAAGTCAAGGAACCAGAAATATAAGGATCAGTCCGAGATAGTGGCCAAGTTGAAGGACAGGCTCGAGGAAATGGAAGATATCGGTGCTTCAGTGCAAGAAGAAGTTAGCGAGCTGAGAGCGAAGTTACTGGAGGCCACCGAGATCAACCAAGTTGGGGAGTTTTTGCAGCGAGAGAATGAAGACCTAAGGCGGGAGGTCTCAAAGCTTAAGGAGCATTCTCCAAGCATCGTTTCGGCAGTCCTACAAGCCTCCTCTTCATCGCGAACTACTCGGCCTCCCCTCCCGCGTGCTGGTAGGAGTGCAAGGGGTAGGAATAGGGAAGTCGAGGAACAGCATGAGAGGGAAATGGAGGAGCTGCGCGGCGATGTTCGGCGAGCTTATGTGACTGCTGCTGGGCTCCAGAGGGACGTTACCCAACTGCGGCAACTATTCAAGAAGGGCCCTCGCCAAGTGTGGTCTGATGGCTATGATCAGGGTTGGATGGATGCTCCCACAAGATTATCAGAGTTTTAGGAGCTCTCCTTCATCAGGGGTGGTTGAGTGCTCTCAAAGAGCTGTAGGTTCCGAGGAACTCGACGTTGTGCTATCGGCACGAGATGTCCTCCTCTACTCTGATGCCCAATCCATTTAGGCGGGATGATCGATGGCTCCCCATCGATGCTATTCCTCGACGACTATTGGAGTTGGACGCAAATGAGGTCGTGGAGGAGCTCGCTCCTGCTCCTGATGATGGAAGGAGAGCTAAAGTTGCTGACTATCTTGCTCGGAGGCTTCCACCTCCTTGAGATTTTGTTTTTTAATAATTGTAAATGCTTTGGGCGAGCTTCGCCGACTAAAAATGTACTATTATTGTTTGTAAATATAAAAGATTAATGGAAAGTTCGAGTTTTGGGCCATTTTGCCGACTAAACGTGTTCATCCAATCCTTTTATATTTTTTCAGCTTCACAATCGTTTTTATCTTGTCATGTGAGTGTCCGCCCAATCCAGTATTAAGAATACCATTGTGCCCTTCCTTTACCTTTTAGGTCGTGTCGTCACACTCCCTTAGGCCTAAGTAGGGCAATTGGCGAGGACACACCTGGTATTGGATGTCTTCATCCGGTCAGGATTTTGTTCAACCAAAGTAGGTTTGATGCCTAAGGATACTCTATAGGGCTTCATGTATTGCCATGGGCAACGCTAAGAGGTCTGTCGTGCTTCATGACGATGACCTGAGGAGGGGTGTTCCCCTGCCGTGTCAACCATTATGCCTGTGATTTGAAAAGGATGTGCAATAAGATGTAATTGTTATTTTTTAGAGAGTGATCAACTGAAAGATTTTTATTGGTGAATTGAGAAATGAACTGTCCTTTCACATAGTGAGTACAATAAAAGATCTAACAATAGAACTCCTAAAAATAGAATTTCTTGAGATTAGCTGCGTTCCATGCTCGTGGTATCTCTTTTCCCTCCATTGTTTTCAAATGATAGGCACCTCGCAGGTCGTCTCTAATTATCTTATAAGGTCCTTCCCAGTTCGGGCCCAGTTTACCGTCTGATGGCTTCACTGTGTTGCCCAGGACCTTTCTTAGAATATAGTCCCCAACTTTGAATTTCCTCGGATTGACCCTTTTGCTGTAGTGCTTCGCGAGTTGTTGCTGGTAGCTTGCTAGTTTTACTAGGGCAAGTTCCCTACGCTCGTTGGCCAGGTCGAGTTCAGCGAGCAAAGCCTGATCGTTCTGGCCCTGCTCGACAAGGTCGGATCTCATTGTAGGCAATCCTGCTTCTAGTGGGATGACCGCCTCCATACCATATGCTAGTGAGAATGGCGTTTCTCCTGTGGCTCGCCTAGGAGTCGTTCTGTACGCCCATAGGATATGCGGTAGCTCGGTGGTCCATACGCCTTTGGCTCGCTCTAACCGCTTCTTCAATCCAGCGATCATTATCTTGTTGGAAGCCTTAGCTTGTCCGTTGCTTTGAGGGTAGGCCACCGAGCTGAAGTGGTGCCTGATCCCGTGTTTATCGCAGAAGTCTTGAAAATGGCCACTCTCGAACTGTGTTCCATTGTCAGTGATGATGGTTCTGGGGATCCCGAATCGAGTGATTATATTTCTCCATATGAACCTCATCATGTCAGCATCTCGGATGTTCGCCAGTGGTTCTGCCTCGATCCACTTGGTAAAGTAATCAGTTGCAACCAACAGGTATTTGCGATTGCCGGCAACGGTGGGCAGTGGTCCCACGATGTCCATTCCCCACTGGGCGAAGGGCCAGGGACTGGTCAGGGATTTTAATTTGCTGGCGGGCTGGTGGACCATGGGAGCGTGAAGTTGGCATTTTAGGCATTTGCGGACATATACCGCGGAGTCCTTTTGCATGTATGGCCACCAGTAACCTTCTTTCATTGCTCGGAAGGCTAGAGACCTTCCTCCGACGTGACTTCCATAGGTTCCTTCGTGAAGCTCGTGAAGCACTGCTTTGACATCGCCTGGGTGGACGCGTCTAAGGTAGGGGCCGGAGAAAGATCTTTTATACAAGTCGCCACCTGTGGATAAGTGAAAGCGAGCAGCTTTGACTCTTATCTGGTGGGCAATTCTCTTATCCTCTGGGAGCGTTCCGCTCTTTAAATAATCTCTCAAGGGATCCATCCAGCTGGGGGCTGATTCCAATTAGAGTATTGGTTTTGCTTTTGTTAGCTCGCAGTTGGGGTAAATGCTTGGGTAACTGAGGAAATCGATAGGGATGATCCTTTTAAGGCTAGAGTCAACTGCCGAGCTTAGGGCTGCTAAGGCGTCAGCGTGGCTGTTTTTCCTCCTGGGAAACTTTTGGATGTTGATCTCTTAAAAGTTCGTCATTAAGTTTTTTACCAAGGAGAGGTAGGCTTCCATTCTCTCATCCTTTGCATTATAGTCTCCACTTATCTGATTGGAAACTAGTTGCGAATCTCCGAATACCTGCAAATGCTTTGCTCCCAGAGTTTGCGCCCTTTGGAGACCTGCTATCAAGGCTTCGTATTCTGCTTCGTTGTTGGAGGATGCAAATCCCAGCCTTATTCCTTGCTCGAGGACTGTATTTTCTGGAGTGATGAGAATAATTCCTACTCCTGCCCCCTTTGAGTTGGAGGCTCCATCAACGAATAATTTCCAGCCTTCCCTTGTAGCCTGGTTATTTTGTTCTGTTGGCTTAGGCTGGTCGAGAGGTTCTTCGCCTGTGAATTCAGCTATGAAATCAGCAAGGATTTGACCCTTGATAGCTGTCCTTGGTTGAAATTGGATGTCAAATCGGCCGAGCTCGACTGACTATTTAGACAGTCTGTCCGACAAATCCGCCTTCCTTAGGACAGCCTTGAGGGGGTGTGATGTAAGGACGATGATCGTATGAGCTTTGAAGTAATGCTTCAGTTTCCTCGAGGCCATTACTAGGGAGAATGCGAGATTTTCCAATGGTAGGTAGCGCTGCTCGGCATCTAATAAGGTTTTGCTCGCGTAATAGACTGGATGTTGAATCCCTGTAACTTCACACATTAGCGCTGAGCTGACAGTATGGCTGGATACAGAGAGGTAGAGGTACAAAGAGTCCATTTGCTGTGGTATGACAAGTAGCGGTGGGGAGCTTAGGTAGGACTTGAGCTCATCAAACGCTCGTGAGCAACCTGGGGTCCATTCTACTGTTTTGCTGCCTTTTAAGAGTTGGAAGAAGGGCTTGCATCTCTCAGAGGATTTAGAAATGAAACGATTTAGAGCAGCGAGCATTCCAGTGAGCTTCTGTACATCTCGGACTGTGCGAGGAGGTTGCACTCTCTTGATTGCATCAATCTGGTCCGGATTAGCCTCTATGCCTCGCTTGCTGACCAAATACCCAAGAAACTTTCCTGACTGAACACCGAAGGAACACTTGCTCGCGTTGAGTTTCATCTTCCTGAGGATTTCGAAGGTACTTGATAGGTCCGAGAGGTGATTTTCCTTCTCCTTGCTCTTGACGAGCATGTCGTCGATGTAGACCTCCATTGTGTTTCCCATTTGATTTTTGAACATTTTGGTAACTAGCCGCTGATAGGTTGCCCCTGCATTTTTTAGCCCAAAAGTCATGACCTTGTAACAGTATAAACCAACCGTCGTGATAAACGCCGTTTTGTCCTGATCTTGGGCATACATGGGAATCTGGTGATATCCTGAGTATGCGTCCACGAAACTCATTCGTTCGTGAGTTGCGGTGGCGTCTACTAGTTGGTCTATTTTCGGAAGAGGGAAGCTATCCTTGGGGAAGGCTTTGTTGAGGTCAGTGAAGTCTATGCAAACTCTCCACTTCCCGTTGCTTTTTGGAACTACCACTGGGTTGGATAACCATTTGGGGAATTGCACTTCCCGTATGGACCCTGCATCCAGCAGTTTTTCGACTTCTTTTTCTATTGCTCTGGCCTTCTCGGGAGCAGTTCGTCGTGCCTTCTGTGCTATCGGCTTGAATGTGGGATTGACGTGCAACCGATGGCAGACCATATTGGGATCGATTCCTGGCAGCTCATAGGGTTCCCAAGAGAAAACATCTATGTTGCTTCTGAGTAAAGTTAACAAATCATTTTGCTCTTGGTCAGTGAGTGAGGTCCCGATCAGGAAGACTCTGCTATTGTCGCCTTCTTTAGCAATCACTTCTACCAGGTCCTCTACAACACGCTCGGAGGGGAGGAGCCTGGTCTCTTCCACTCCGGGCTTTCCATATTTTAATTGCTATTTGGAAGGGATTGCACCTTCCTCCACTTTCTCGCTGGTTTGAATGGCTCTTTTCTCTGGCTTTGGTTAGATGGCCGTTATGAAGCACTTTCTCGCCATTGCCTGGTCGCCATGTATCTCCATCACTCCTCGCTCGGTGACATATTTGAGTTTCTGGTGGTAGGTCGATGAGACTGCCTTCATTGCATGAAGCCATCCCCTGTCGAGGATGGCTTGATACGGTGAATCGATGTCGACCACCAAGAATTCGATCATTTTGGAAACATTTCCAGTGAGCACTGGCAGTACTATCTTGCCCAGAGGCATGGTCATCTTCCCAGCGAAGCCGACCAGAGGGACAGTGGTTCCCTTTAGGTCGGCGATGTTCAACTTCAATTTCCTGAACAGGTCGATGTACATTACTTCGGATGAGCTCCCTTGATCGAAGAGCAGCCTGTCGATATCAAAGTTGGCTATCCTGAGTGTAATGAATAAGGCATCGTGATGTGGGGTCCTTACTCCCACAAGATCTTCATCCATGAAAACAATATGCTTGTTGTAGTTGATTTCCTCTGCTCGCCGACGTTTTCCTGCCTGTGATTTTGCTGGATCAATCTGAAAAGCTTGCCTCACCGCTGTCAACTTCTTTACCTCCATTCGAGCTGAGTTACCCTGGATTTGCTTAACATCGAATACTCCGTGGATTACTGCAAATTCGTGTCCGGCGTCGTCTTCCAATACGTTGTCGGGTTTTGCCTCCTTATGGACAGTCACTCTCTCTACCTTCTTTTCCACAAAGTCATTTAAATGTACGGACTGGTCCAACTCCTCGAGGTGGGACTTAAGAGCCTTGCAGTGCTCGGTCTTATGCCCTCCCTCTTTGTGGAAAGTGCATCTTAATGCATTGTTTCTTTTCGAGGGGTCTCCTCCCATTTTCCGGGGCCATTTGACGAACGGATCATCCTTGATCTTCGCGAGAATTTTGTAAATTGGTTCTTTGAAGACGGTGTTGACCGCCTGGAACGATTTTGCAACGTCAGGGTTCCCTCCGCTTTTGGAGCCATTCTTGCCCCCACTCTTTCCTCCTTTTCTCTGGTTCTCAACTTTCTCACTTCCCTTGGTAGTGAGCTTGGCTCGACCATTTTCTCCTATATTAAGGCGGGTGACATCTTCCACCTTTGCGTATTTCTCAATCCGGGCCATGAGGTCGTCAATGGTCATAGCTTCCTTCTTTGTCAAGGACTGGTAAAGGAGGGAAGAGCTAGGTAGCCCAATTTTGAATGAAGCTACTGCCACTTCTTCCGCGCAGTCCTCGGCCTCATTGAATAACTCCCAGTACCTCTTCGCGTAGTCTCAGAGTGTCTCCTGAGGTGTTTTCTTCATTGTTAATAGAGCATCCATCCTTTTGGGGTGGGAGCTGCTGGTGATGAACCGGGCCGTAAAGAGCTCGGCCAGGGATTTGAAATTTCTGATGGATCGGTGAGGGAGTTTCTCGAACCATTTCTGGGCCATGTCATGAAGGCTCGAGGGGAAAATACGGCACATCAGTGCATCTCGGTGATTCCAGAGAGTCATAGCCTGCCGGTACTGCCTGACATGATCAATGGGATCAGTCTTCCCGTCGTAAATCTTGAACCTTGGAATGGCAAACTATTTGGGAGCCTCTTCTTCTTCAATTTCCCTCGTGAAGGGTGATTTCATCTGGGTCTTGAGGGCTCTCCTGGCGAGTTCTCTGGTCGACCTGGTACCGCGGTGAGCTGGATGTTGGTCCATTTCTCTGCGAACCAGGTTCCGTATGTTGTCGTCGCTGCGAGCAGGGCTCTGGTAGCGGCGAGCTTTTCTTAGTTGTTCGCGGAGGTCATCGTCTGAGTCGCCACCTTCGTACCCTTGATATTGCCGCCTAGGGCTCCTTCCTCGGCTGCGAGATTTGCTCGACTGAGGGCTAGGAGTGCGATAGGGGCGTCTCCTAGTATCAGGACGTAGTTCCTTCTCCAGTTTTTCCAGTCTTCTTTTCAAGTGAGCATTCTCAGCCTCATATCTGTGAGAAGACTCCCTCTGCTCGTGGAGCCTTGCCTCGTATGCATAGATCAACCTGGATATCTGCGTGAACCTTGCTGGTCCTTGACTCTCTTCTGAGGCTGGCCTTTCTAAGCGAGCCCCTTGATCTGAACGTCGGACTTCAGACCTAATCCTGCGAGGAGCAGGTGGCTCCTGAATATCTCCTGCTTGAGAAGCGTTGTTGCTGTGACCAGACATCTTAGATTTTTTCTTGGCGTGGGCTCTTCTCAGGGAAAGATAAACGCTTCCCACAGACGGCACCAATTGTGGTGACAATTATTATGCAACACAAATAAATATGAGAGAGGTAACAACCAAGAAAAGATAAATAAAATGCCAATCACACAACAACAGGTATACGTGGTTCAGCAAAGATGTGCCTACGTCCACGGTGGTTCAGTCAGTGTTATTTCTCTATATTCTGAACAATAAGTATAGAGAATACAACTTCTCCTTTGCCCCGGACTTAGGGTTTAATTTATACATGTATATGTTGGTTAGTGGGGGTGATGGGTTCCTCCTTATTAGCCATCTCCCCTGTAACTTTCTTACATGGGATCGCGCTTACCCACAACTTCTCTTCATGGTATCGTGGAGTAATCGGATCAATACAAAGGTGATGGGCTTGGGCTTTGGGCCCCTAAGGCGAGGCTACTCGTCCAGGCCTATAATGCTAAATTCAGGGTACCCACAATATATATATATATATATATATATATATATATATATATATATATATATATATATATATATATATATATATATATATATATATATATATATATATATATATATATATATATATAGTTCTTGAGAGGACCTCCACCACAAACCACCTTACACCATACTAGCACCACCACCCTCTACCTTAAACCACCCTAGTATTTCATAGTGTCTCACATATTTAGGCCTTACAAACACATCTACACCATTATTAGGAGAAGTTATGAATTTGGGGGATATTTTTGGGGATATTTGAAGAATGAAAGAAGAAGAAACCATTAGAGTTTAAGGGGGTCTTGCATGGAGATTTCATAGAGTCAAGCTTAGTGGGGCTAGACAACCTCTTTAAGTCCACCTTATTAAGTGGGAGGTTGTCATTTGCTTCTACATTTCATCCACTATTGTTAAAGTTTTCATTGAGGTGGGAAACTATACTCTTTAAGTTTAGGAACTCTATGTCCTTAGTATTTGGTTTATATGTAGAGTTTAAGAGTAAAATGCATCTATGTTGTAAGAAATTTAATTCTCATGACTTGTGTAAAATGGGTTACAAAAGATTTCAAGAGTGTTAAGTAAAATGATATATTTCAAGAAAAAACTAGTGTCAACATTTTATGAAATAAAATGTTTTGAAAATAATATTTATCTTGTTGACATATTCGAAGAACAAAGTCTAGGAGTTTTCTTGTAAAAATGACATTTTGGGTGATAGTGGACATTTAATCAAGTTTGAAGAGAAAATTGTGTCTTTAGTATTGAAAATCATGTTTTGCAAATATTACGAAATTTCTTGAATAAATCATGTGTTAAACTCATTTTCTTGGATTTTGGGACTTAAAATTCCTCTTTTCATGAATAGAAACTTGTATTGTTTTGATGAAAAATATATAAACATGTTTAGTGAAGGTTTTAATGAATTTTAATATGAAATAAGAAAAGTAAAAAATTTCATCCCTTAAATTATGTTAATAAGTGTGTGCTTTCAAGATTTTATGTGATGACAGGGGAAAATGGTGCTTTCCTTTTATAGTAGGCTTAATTACCAAATGACTTCTTTGATAAAGAAAGTAACGGAATAAAGAGATTACCAACTGGAGAAATAGTTTTCTCCAAAGTGTTGAGTGAGTGTAAATAAGTTAAAAATATTGAAGAAGTTTGTGTGTGTAACTTAATAATGTTTTTGGGAAATAACACTTGTGGAAATGGAGGAAAAGAGAAGTTTGGAGACAAAGGAGTAAAATAGTAATTTTACGTAAAGTGTAATATTTTTATGAAATAAAATATTAAAAATTGGTATTACACAAAATGATCCTAAATAAAAGTAATTTTGGGGATAAAATCAACGCAAGTGTATAAAGGACAAGAAATGGTGATTTCCAAAGTGTAACACAAGGTGGGGTGAGATCCCCGGGTTTTATCTTTGACCGGTAAAAGTGGAATAATGTGTACATTGGATATGTTAAGACACATAACTATAGATTCGGATGAGATGGGAAATAATTAACAAGGTCCCGGAGTCCTGGGGTGAAAGATCCAAAATCACTGGCCCATTCATATGGTTGCATTATCGGGATGTGGAGCCCGTTAAAGTATGCAGATATTTGGAGGATTCCTAAAAAAAGATAATAAAAAGTGGAACATGTCAAGAGATGGGTTGTGAGGTGAATATAAGAAAAGATAACATAACTGGAATGAAATTGATAAATATTTCGGTTGAAAGATAATGTGGAAAAGTAATATGAGAAACTCGCTAATGTCCATGAAATAAAGGTATGGTAAAGTTAAGTAATTATGTGGGTAATTAATCAACCTAAATAGGTTTAACCCATAATTAACACAAGTATGTGTTTATGAAAGCTTTTCAACAAAAAATGAGTATTTTCTAATACGATGCTTGCGTGTGTTGAAAAGTTCTTTTGAAGGGAAATACTAATATAAATTTTTGTGTAAATAAAGAGGAAATTTTGATAAAATAAATTCCTTTCCCTAAACAAATGGTATTTGTTTCAAAGTATTTAACCAGGTGCATTAAATCGGGAAATAAATGTCGAGTTAAGTAGAAAGGGGTTCTTTACAAGATTACGATGAATTAGTCGGAACAAGTAACACTTTGGAATAATTGCATTATTGTATATGCATGTATATATATATATATATGAAATAATTACTTTTACATGTAGGAAAACTTGTTAGAGTCTCTTTTCTTCCATTCGATTCTATATTGCATTATTGTATTTTTTTTCACTGGGCATTTAGCTCATTCCATTTTCTTTGTAACGACGTGTTGTGTGGGGTTCTGTATTTTGAGAGCGTTACATTGGTATGCATTCTTTTTTATTTATGGTTAGGAGATTTATATGCTTGGATTCTAGGGACGTTTCCCACGAGTCCTTTAGTAACTTGATTTGAATTTGAATCGCATGCTAACAAGTGAAATCTTAATTAAATAAAACTGAACTAGCAACTTTATTTAGGTTGTATCATTGCACTTCAAACCTAACATTTGGGTCAGACCGGGTTGATCACGGGTAACCCATAAATTTGGGCCGAGCGTTTCATTTTACGTCAAGCACTGGAAAGTCGCTCAGACTGTCGTTGGAAGTTTGATCGAATGAAAAAGGGTACATTATTCTAATGATTTACCTGGTCGTTCAAACGAGCATGTGAGATTTTATTTTTAATTAAATCTAATCCAAATATCTAATATCTTTCCTTTTACGACGAACTTCCTTATAAATAGAGATGTGGGATTACATTTTTTAAAAACTCTTTTTAACCCTTTTACATGATGAAACTCTATCAATTTTCATCCAAAACTCTTGAAAATTTAGAGATCGCTTTATGAAATCAAGAAGATCACTTTCATATTCGAGAACCCTTGTGAAGTTCATCTCTACTACTGATTTGTGGAGCAAAGGCTCTACTGCTGAAGAAGAAGGTTGATCAGTGGATACTCAGGGAAGATTCTTTCTGTGGGTGGTGCTGGACTGTGTTGTTGTTGTAGGAGACTTGAATACATGTGTGTTATAATTAGAGAGATAAGTTCTATAAGTTGTATTGTGTTGGTCAAATATTGTATAGTGCTGAAATAGAGGTTTTGCCCGAAAGGGATTTTTCCTATTTCTTTTCATGTTTATCTCCTTGGATTGAAATATTTAATTTGGACTTCATCACAGCATGCACACTAAATTAATTCAAGATAAAACTTGCTAAAATTGAACTGTGTGTGGTTAACCTAAGATATGAATCATTCCATATAATCCCCGCATTCTCAAATTGGTATCAGAGCAGGTTGCACTAAAATATTGTGTGATCCTTTTTATAATTTTTTTATTTCAATTTTTAAATTGTTGATCTTTAAATTTTGGATTTTATGGATAATTTTTATAATAGGATGACAGTTTTTTACGGTTCAAATTATGCATACTGGAAAGCTAGGATGAGGTCTGCATTAAAATCTATTGATGAAAGAGTTTGACTTGTTTATGAAAGATAGTGGACACCACCCACAGTGATTAATGTCGATGTCATAAGTACAAAACCTATCAATGCTTGGATAGAAGAGGAATTTAAATGGACTAATCTTAACTCACGTGGCATAAGTGCCATTTCTAGAGCCGTCACCCATGACGAGTTCCGTGACATCATGACGTGCACTATCTCTAAAAAAGCTTAGGATGCCCTCCATTTTACTTACTAGGGTACCAATACTATCAAAGCTTATAATCCGTAAAATATCACAACACAGCTTAAGACAATTACTATGATAGGGTCTGAGTTTTTTGATGAATTTTATGCACGATTGTCTGATATCTCAAACTCTATTTTAATTTAGGTGAGAAAATTCTTGAAATGTGTGTAGTTAAAAAGATTTTGGAAACACTTCTGGCCCGTTTTATTCCTAAGGTTACCGTAATTATTTCATTGGGGATATTAAATACGCTTAGGTTAGAAGAACTCTTAAGAGACCTTCAAGCGTATGAGATCGGCATGTTTCTTAAAAATGTTAAACCGAAGGAAAAGGGAATTGCTTTAGAAGTTCAATCTGTAAAGAGAGAGGAAGTGTCATATAACTCTGAGTATGATTTTGATTTGGATAATTTAGCCATTTTGTAAATAAATTCAAAAAAATCTCAAACTTAGAAAAGAAAATACTTCAAAAAATAATAAGAGTTTTGAGAAAGGCAAAAATTATAAATCAGGCAAGAAAAAAATTGAAAAAGAAACCCTAATAAATATGAAGATAGATGTTACGAGTGTGAGGGTAAGGGTCACAAATCTGAAGAGTGTCCTAAAAGATTAAAGAGACAAGGCAAAGGCAAAGTTTCCTTCAATGACATACTTAGTGATAACGATCTCGAGTTAGTGGATTCTGAGGATGAATCACTGTAAGGACGTAACTTCACTGTATTTTTGGCTACTCATGTTAGTACATCTTGTGCAACTCACACCAATGAGTAAGCTACTAAACATAATGACCTCGGCTGTGAGTCTAGTCATTCCGGAGAGAGTTAGGCAGATGATATTTTTGATGTGTGTGTGTGTGTGTGTGTGTGTGAGAGAGAGAGAGAGAGAGAGAGAGAGAGAGTGACCTTCAACATTCTTATGTCGAGCTTTACGATGAGTCCTTTAAAATGAAGAAACTTTAGAGAAGGAATTAAAAGAGGTGGGAGAGAGAGCGAGTCCTTTGTAAGGGTATCTTTGGGAGAGAGTCATTTTAGTAGAGAGGGAAAATGGTGACTTGAACAATAAAGTGGCTAGTCTTACGAGAGATATTCAAGCATCCTTGGAGACTCGTGAGAAACTTGAAGCCCTTGTATCCCCACTTAAGAAATATCTCAAACGGTCCTGGGAGGTCGAGGTTACTATAGAGGATATATATAAGAACGTTATAAAGATGCTCCTCCGTCCCTCTTTAGGATTTAGGGGGGGGGGGGTAAGGAATAGGTTATGACGGTGCATCTACTTCACATACCACACCAAAATCGGTCCTTAAATTTCTGGTAGATCCTTATGGGCCTCAACCTAAACTATAAAACAATGTTCAAGCTAAGAAACAGAACCAAGGTAGATCCAAATAAGTATACGTTTGCACCTATTGTAAAAGGAGAGGTCACCATAGGGAATTTTGCTACAAGTTAGGTAGAACTAGACGTACATAAACTCTCGTGCACTGCTATAGAAACTTTGATAGTCTTAGAGATAAAGTTGAGTTCCTAATTGCGACATCAAAAATCTTAATGCAGGAATTTCAATAAATGTCTATGCCATTTGAGAACGCTTAAACTGCTCCGATTAGAGCCACTAATGACAATGGCTAATAAAATACCTCTACTTGGGTACCTAAGCATGACGACAAAGCCCTTGTTGTGCATATTTCTCTAAAGGTTCAAAATACTTCCCTATGGTATTTTAATAGCAGGTTATCTAGGCACACACCTGGTGATATTACATTTTTTACCAACCTTAAGGATCACAAGGAAAGAAAAGTCACTTTGGGATATAGGGGTAAGTCTAGTATTTTAGGATGCGGATGTGTTAAGATACCCGGATTTCCTAAAATATACAATGTGTTGTACATAAAAGTTTAGAAAGCGAACTTAATTAGGATAAGATAATTGTGCAATGAAATATTTGCGGTAAAGTTTGACAAGTACTAATATAACGTAATGATCAATCCAGTGAACTTTTACTACAAGGAGTGAGGACCAAAGACAATTGTTATGAGATCATTCCCAATTACTTCTTTGTGTGCAACAGTGCCATGACCTCCTATATGGACCTTTGGCATGAACAACTAGGTCATGTGAACTTTTGAGAGGTTGAGACATTAGTGAATAATGACCTAGTCCATTGTTTACCATCACTTGGGAAACTAACTTCCTCGGTTTGTAGACCATGTCAACAAGGTAAACAAATTCTAATTCTCCATTAAAAATTGAATACCATTACCACCACACGTGTTTTGACGTTGATTCACATAGATCTTGTGGGTACTACTCGCTCGGAGAGTTTGAGTGGTAAGAGATACATTCTCGTGATGGTTGATGACTTTTTTAGAAACTCTATCATGGGATTTCTTAAACAAACATTCAATGTGATTGAATTCCTAACAACTAAGTGTCATGTCCTACAAAGCCAACACGATTTCACTATTAATCGGAGATATTAATGGCATAGTTGTGATCAAGGCCAAACTTTGATATTTCTTCTTCAGAAAAATAGAGGAGACTGGTAGAGGCTAAGGATCTAACCATATTTACAGCTTCTTTGGGAGTGGTAGAGGGAGAAATTGTGGGTCCTATGAGGATCTTTAGAAAGGAATTTTGGTGTAGCTAGGAGGACATGAAGAGCCCCTCATAAGGTTATGTTGGCTTGGGTTTTCTTGAGTTGATCGAAGACTACATTTTCTTTAATGGAAAGTTTTAGCACTTGGGGATCTTCGACCACTCCCTTTCATTTATATACTCTTATTGAATGGGGACTTGGTTCTTTATAATGTCACCCTAATCTGGTCATGTGGTTGACAGAGGCGGTGAAGAATAATAATCTTGTAGCTTCATCTACTTTGGGTTGAATTAACACTTTATTGATTTCCCTCAACAAATCTTCAAATGATATCATTCCACACAAGTTGGAAAATAAATTATCTTCTTCATGATTCAGTTCATCATCTGAGTTATCGAAGCCATCCCCTCATCCGGTGTTGAAGATTTATTCCTGCTAAGAGTAATTAATGCACTCAACCACCTCTATGGATTCATTATATAAATCTTCCCACTCAGCAAGGAAGTGCACAAGTGAAGGGATTGGGTGTCCCTGAAGTTTTAAAGCAGTGAGCAACTCAGAAATGTTACAAATTTTCCTCGTCTGGCGAAACATATCGGTCATGATCTGTACAACATCATCAAGAATAATTTCTTTAATGGGTACTACACATTAATATGATTCTTGAGCGCACTTCCAGGCTTCCATGAACATCCAACTGAATATCTGGTAGTCGATTGATATCTATTCGAGAAATTTCAGCCCAAACCTTTGGATTTGGTTTATCAAAGCAGGTAGTTATATACCTCCCCCTTTGATCGGGTGCGAACAACAATATAAACACTCATAAGGAGTGATAGAGATTGAGAAGAAAAGCATGCATGGTGCAGGAGAAAGGACGGTAAAACCTTGAGAGGTTTGGGTGAGACTATGGGGATGAAGGGTGCTTTGACTGGCAGGATCGGGGTGGAAGGCTCAAACTCAGGGTTACTTTCCAAGAAGATGGCATTTGTTTCGGTTCTATGTGCTGGAAGAAGGTTGTGAGTGGTGTTGGGATTGGGATTATCTAGTGAGCCAATGATACCCTAGTCTATCAGTCCATGGATCACATTTATGAGATGAAATCATTGGTTGGTAGTGTGACCTAAGACTAGGTGAAAGTCACACTGGGCATCGTGCTTAAAGTTTTTTTGGAGTGGGATTGATAATGTTCGAGATTCTAATGGTTTGATAAGATTTTGGGCTAGCAAAGCCTGATAATCTTTTAATAATGGAGCATGGATTTCGGTGTAATCTTTTCTGCCAGGATTGGGATGACTTTCAGGTGCCCATAAGGTAGCAGGTTGTGATATGTTGATGAAGGTTGAGACTGATGCATTAGTGGGATTTTTATATTTCCAGGGTGTAAACTGTCCAGCCAGCTTCTTTGGTTCATAATCCACTATGGTGGCAACATCTTTAATTTCCACACCAGGCTCTTAGAGGGATCGAAAGTGCAGGTAGTATTGTCCTCCCATGGATTCTCAAATATGAGGTAAAAAAATTCTTCATAAATATCATTTATTCATCCTTTGAGGGCCTATTGCTCATGGTGACAGCTTTTTTATTCACCTTCTGTAAAATGTGTGACGGTGTGTGATACCGATTTAAATTAATTCACAAGTTTCCAATTAAACCATATTTTATTAGAGTCTATTTAGAAACAATCCCTAAACAAGCAACTACGTGTGTGCGTGTGTCAAACCATAAATAAAGCATGCGACACAAATTTCAGGAAAAATCCCGAAAGGGCAAAACCTTTTTATTTCTAGAAATCTGACAAGTTTACAAGACCATTGACTTATATACCATCTTACTTTAGCCCACAAGAGTAACGCACGGTGTCTTCGTCAAAGCGCCAAAGCAACAACTAGAAATAAATCAGCAATGGTTCGCACGCAGCTATGCCACCAGGACGTGCAGTTCAGACATGCAGTCTAAAATCTTCACAAGGACTCCCTCCACAATAGCACGCAACTGTCGGTTATAGATCTCTCCCCGTAAAGAATGAACAAAAGTAAAGTGCATTCTTGAACATTTAAAACAATTCACCAAAGCATATGGGATTTTTGTGAATTGAAAACAAAAGGGATGAAAACCCTAAAAAAGAAGTCAAAAAGAATTTTGCAGATTCGCAGTTTTCTATCTTTCAAAATGCTGGGACTTCTTAATGAAAATGAAATCATTCAATGAGTATTTATATAAAATTGCACCGCCTCGGACGTTAGAACGAAAAGGAGATCTAGCACAAACGAGATGCATGTGTCATTCAAGCGACTTCATGCGATAATGCAATGTCGTTTGAACGATAGAGCAAAGTCATTTGAACGACTGGAATGTCAGAAAATATTATTTTAATATCCACTCCAACACTTAAAAAAAATACTCATTCTCAAATGTTGACGAAAGTAGTCCTCTCTAAAAATGAATAAATGTGGTGTGTGATACTGATTTAAATTAATTCACAAGTTTCCAAAAAAACCTTCTTTAATTAAACTTATTTTTAAATAAAATTAAATCAACCCCTAAACATGCGTCTAAATGTCATAAATCATTCAAACCATGCATGAAAAAATAAAGACGACCGATTCAGGAAAAAACCCCTTTCAGGTAAAACCTTTTATAACACTTTGAAGAATTCACAAGACCTTTGACTTACATACAACCCGATAATCGCCCACAAGTGTGTAATGCACGGTGACTTCAGCAAACCTTCAAAAATACGAGAGACAGTAAAATACCCTCTAGGTGTCGATTCGTCGTCTTCGGCTCGTCCACACGCAGAATGACTACGCTCGGTATCCACCGATAAAATATGGAGATGCCTTCTACACATAGGTTGAACAAAAGCAAAGAGTGTTCTTGAACACCAAAACAATTCACCAAAGCATGTGGGATTTTTGTTAATTGAAAACAAAAAGGGATTAAACCCTAAAAGAAGAAGTCAAAAGGATTCTACAGTTTCACAGTTTTCTATCTTTCAAAACGCTGGGACTTCTTAATGAAAATGAAACCATTTAATGAGTATTTATAGAAAAATGCATAGCCTCAGTCGCTCGAACGAAATAGGTATCTCGCTCGAACGACGTACACGTGCCATTTGAATGACATCGCGCGACATGCACATGTCGCTTGAGTGAGATGACATCTCGTTTGAACGACCTGGCATAAAAAATGAGGTACGCTACAGGACTTAGAAAAAATTACTCATTCTCAAATTTTGATGAAAAAATTCCGCTCCAACACTTAGAGAATATTTTGTAATAATGTCCCAAAAGCTCAGTGCAAAGTTAAGGTATTTAAAACATATCCTTACCAAAGTAAACTTTGTGGAGGTATTTTGATGAAGAACCTTGATATATTCGGATCCGTCTTGATGTAGATTAATCTTGAGATGTCCTTAGAAATCTCCTCCTATGTATATGTCAGTACATACATAAAAACATCTTAATTATCAAATACCAAAATGCCTATACAAATCTGCCCTCCCATGAATAAATTTGTAAGATCTCAAACTGTTCTTCAAAAATCTTCATTAAATCTCAAACCTTTTCTCATCAGGGTGTGCAACATAATGATCATCAATCTTTGTACCTACACACATGAGATAAACCAAACACCTTCATAACGCATCAAGTTTGAAATGAGATAAGAATAAATCAATCAATATAATCAAATCTCCCCCATAATGCAAAAACTCCCCCATAACATGATAATTCTTTCTCCCCCTTTTATGATGTCCCCAAATAGACAGATAAGAAAAAACAAACTAAACATGGAGTGTCAGGATAAAAATGCATAGAAAGCATGAATCAAACTAAGCGTATGCAAAGGTATATCTCAAAAGATTCCACAAACTATTTTTGATTTTTCAAATTTTTCGTACAAAAATAAGATACCAAAAATCATACACCATGGATTTATACTAAAACAACCAAGTCATGGAAATGGAATGTATGGGTGTGAACACATTTGATAGGTAAACAAACTCAATCAATCATATGTGCGCAATGAATACGTGCACTCCTAACGAATGAACATCAAAAGTATCCTTAGGTGTAAAAATTGTTGAATTTAGATGACATCGTCTTATGCAAATCAACAAATCAAAGTCAAAGTGAATTTCACACCAATAACGTCCAAAAAATATGTAATGCCTTTTCAAGACTTTCAAGGACTTGCAAACCCGTTTTAAATCTCCATCCAAATTCCCTCATATATATTTTCTTTTAGAGGTTATCAAAATTCTCAAACATTAGAGAATTGGTGAAAAAATCTAATGGCCCCTTTTTGTCATGAATTTCTTTTTACTGCCTTTAAATTTTTTCGGGCACTTTTAAATCTCTTTGGACCCCGAATAATAAAATCCCTCAATTTTTTAGGTCTAATTAAATGGCGGCTTAATCGCAAAGGATACATGATAATCTTTCGTAGCCCTTCACCGTTTTCAAACAAAACACACAAATCCTCACAAACATGGTTCAAAGGTGCACACTTTTTATGGTCTTATTTTATCGCGCTTGGTTCGTTTTAAGGACATGATTGAAGTGAAAATACCCAACCAACATGTGATAAGACAAGCACAATAATCAAACAAATTCGTGCACGTGTGCAATAAAGGAAATCATGAGTCAATCATGTAGGAAGTAACACTTAATTATATCTTAATGACTCCATACATTATAAATCACAAAGATGACATGATATATTGTCTCATAACACTATCAAATAGTCACATGAAAAATGGAATGATGTTGTGACTCGGTCATCCTAAGTGTCCATCCATAAACGGTGCAAACAAAATACAAAAATCTTTTTGGATTTTCTCACAAATTTTATCAAATATAAAATCTTTTTGTCTTTTTCAAAATTTTTCAAAAAAGTAAAACATAAAAAAATGATACATACTAGCAATAGGCAAATAATGTCATCATGAAAATCATCATATGCTAGAAAACAAGTCAAACCTCAATCGTTAGGTGTGGAGGGGTTTTCCAAAGGTGGTGCCAACTTATGAAAAACCTCCATCAAATTTTGTGAAGTTTTGACTAAAAACTTAACTTGCTCACCTAGATGTGAAAACTCTCTCATTTAGTCTCCGGGATCATGTAAAGTATCATAGGTTGGTGCATGTGTGGTAGAAACACGTATAGTAGCAAAATGTGACACATAACCCAACTTAAAATAAATTCCTTAGGTGTCCTGTCCTTTGGCAATGGTAACAAACATATATAGGCCTAGGAACACCTCTCTCAAAAACTCTAGGATGCGCTCTCCTAATAGGAATGGGACGACTAGGTGGGTTAGGGTGAGACTCACATGAATATAACACTAAAGTGGGAATCGGCTCGGGTGCTAATTGGGAAGTAAAAGAACCGTCATGCCTTTTTCCTAACTTCTCACGTCTACCCAAAATGGGATTGAGAACCATCTTTCCAGCCTTCTTAGATACATTCTCTAAAGGAACTTTGACCTCCCGAGCATGTTTGAGATCACTCTTTAGTTGGGATACATGTGTCGTCAGACTAGACACCGTGTTGGTCAAATCACACTTTTCCCTTTTTAAAACTTCCTTCTCTCTCTCCAAATCTAAAACCCTAAGACCTAAATCTCTATTATACTTCTTTGTTTTCAAGGTCTCGGTGTACAAATCTCTAAAGGAATTTTGGAGCTCACTTTCATCTCCACTAGAAACACTCGAGTCATCACTGGTACTCTCATGATCTCTATCACGACTCAAAAAATCTACACACATCCCATGTGCTAAACCTTTATCGGATTCATCTCCCACATCACCCTTATCACCCTCGGTATCACTAAGTGTGACGGGCATAGAAGTCTCTTTTCCCTTTCTCCTTATCCTAGTAGGACACTCTTTAGCCATGTGCCCTTTGCCCTCACACTCAAAGCACCTGATCTCATCCTCCTTGTCACTATATTTTGCCTCCATTTTCTTTTTATTTAACTCAAGAGATCTCTTTTTATTGGAAGAATTTTCTATATTCATTTTGAGAAAATTTTTAAAAAATTTCACAAGCATGGCCACATCATCAAAGTCAAACTCACCCTCAGAATCAGACTCACAAACTTTTTCTTTCTTTTTCTTAAAATGAGTCTATAAAATAATGCCTCTATACTTAGACTTAATGGTTTGGGGAAACATGTATATCTCATAGGTTTGAAGGTCTCCTACAAGTTCTTCCAACTTAAGTGATTTCAAATTTCCTAAAGAGTTTAAAACAGTGACTTTAGGAATAAAGCGTTTTGGGAGAGATCTCAAAATCTTTTTAACTACACGCCTGTTATCAATCACCTCACCCAAATTAAAACTGGTGTGAACAATGTCCGATAAACATGCATAAAAATCATCAGAGCATTCAGACACAGATATGGTGATAGTCTCAAATTGGGTGGCCGAATTTTGTAATTTTGATTATTTAACCTCGTTCGTACCCTCATGTGTCAGTTTCAAAACATCTCATGCCTCTTTAGACATGGTGCACGACATAATTTGACGGAACTCGTCCGGAGTGACGGCTCCAGAAATAGCACTCAAACCACGTGAATTAAAATTAGACATTTTAATATCATCTTTAGTCTAGGTCAACACGGGTTTTAAAGAGGTAATATTTTCAATGGTGACCATGGGAGGAGTCCACCCATTTTCACAAACAAACCAAACACGCTCGTCAATGGATTTTAAATTGGATTTCATACGAGCTTTTCAATAGGCATAATTAGACCCGTAAAAAATAGGCATCAAATTAAATGAATGTTCCATTGGAAAAATTACGATTTATCACAAAATTGATTTTTAAAAAATCAATATCACACGATTTTGCGAAAAATAGGAATACGCGATAAATTAGCGCAACTTGCTCTGATACCAATTTGAAAACGAATAAATGTGGTCTGTGATACCGATTTAAATTATTTCGCAAGTTTCCAAGTAAACCTTATTTAATTAGAGTCTATTTAAAAAATAAATAAATTAACCCCTAAACATGCATCTAAATGTCATAAATCATTCAAACCATGCATGAAAAAATAAAAAGGGTCGATTCAGGAAAAATCCCCTTTCGGGTAAAACCTTTTATAACACTTTGAAGAATTCACAAGACCTTTGACTTACATACAACCCTATAATCGCCCACAAGTGTGTAATTCACGGTTCCTTCTACAAACCTTCAAAGATACGAGAGACAGCGAAATACCCTCCAGGTGTCGGTTCGTCATCTTCGGCTCGTCCACACGCATAATGACCACGCTCGGTATCCACCGATCAAATATGGAGATGCCTTCTCCATAGAGGTTGAACAAAAGCAAAGAGTGTTTTTGAACACCAAAACAATTCACCAAAGCATATGGGATTTTGGTGAGTTGAAAACAAAAAGGGATTAAACCCTAAAAAAAGAAGTCAAAGGGATTCAGCAGTTTCGCAGTTTTCTGTCTTTCTAAACGCTGGGACTTCTTAATGAAAACCAAACCATTTAATGAGTATTTATAGAAAAATGCACCGCCTCAGTCGCTCGAACGAAATTGGGATCTCACTCGAACGATGTACACGTATCGTTGGAACGACATCGCACGACATGCACATGTCGCTCGAACGAGATGACATCGCTTTTAAACGACTTGGCGTCAAAAATGAGGTACCCTGCAGGACTTAGAAAAAATTACTCATTCTCAAATTTTGACGAAAAAAGTCAGCTCCAACACTTAATAAATATTTTGTAAAAATATCCCAAAAGCTCTAAGTGCAAAATTAAGGTATTTAAAACATAACCGTACCAAAGTAAACTTTGCGGAGGCTTTTCGATGAAGAACCTATATTCGGATCCGTCTTGATGTAGATTTCTCTTGAACTTCTTTGACAGTGTAGCGTTATATGATATAATAAATTGTCACGGACTTATAAAATAATGTCCTTACACGCTCCAATACTTAGAAAATATTTTGTAAAAATATCCCAAAAGCTCTAAGTGCAAAGTTAAGGTATTTAAAACATAACCTTACCAAAGTAAACTTTGTGGAGGCTTTTTTATGAAGAACCTTGATATATTCAGAACTATCTTGATGTAGATTGCTCTTGAACTTCTTTGACGGTTGTAACGGTATATGACATAATTAATTTTGATGGATAAAAATATGTCCTTACACCTTCCAATGAAGCTACCGACTAATTCCCTGGGGTTTTGCTTTAGCAGTTTCAGGACTTTGTGCATCACTTCTAACTCTTTGTTGTACTTGTACTGAGATATGGATCCCCAAGCTAAGTCTTCCCAACTAAGGATCCTGGATTTTTTAGAGATAAAAACTATTAAAGAGCACTTTCTTTCAAGGTCTACTGAAACATTTGGGCAATTATCTCTTATGCACACCGAGTAGGGTCATGTCTCGATGATAGTTGTGTAGATGCATAATTAGGGTCCCACTTCCCCTGAACTTCTCGATGTCTGACATTTTGAACTTTTTTAGCATCCTGGCCTTCGGGTAAGGAGACATGTGGGTGTAATCCATGTAGTTCCTGGAGATTTTGACTTGGTAAAACTTTTTTTTACTACAACTTGAGGTATTCCTTGACCTCGTTCAATTCCATTTCTTTGGGATCCACGGATACTGATAGATTGGACCCTGGAGGGGCAAGGTTCAAAATCAGGAGTTGAGAAGGTGGTAGCCTATTTGCAGGTGGGGCACGCGGGACATTTGGTTATTCTTCTGGGACCAAAATAGGCTCAGGGGCATGTGGAATCATAGCACAAGGAAAGAGGATCTCAAGTTCATAATCTTTCGGAGTCTAGGCTCGATATCACTGCACCTATTTGATATCGATTTGAAGGTTATCAATCTTGGTGCTAAAGTAGGCTAGAATGGACATCGGATCTGGCTAAACATTCGGTGCTTGGTTAGTATTCTCCATGAGTAGCTTGTGGAGGTAGATTCCGAATTCGATTGAAGTAGCAAAAGAACTAGAGGAGCTTCGAGGAAGTTTAATGAAAGACTGAAGCCTATAGCGAGCCAGGCCAAAGTCAGGTATTCGATCGAGGTGGGAGGGAAAATGGTTTGGGTTTATTCTAAAAGAAAAGGGGAGAATTTTTGGTATTTTTGAAAAAAGGGATGAAAATGTTTTTAGTATTTTTGGTTTTTAAAAAGAGGAAAAAAAAAAGAGAAATCTCAGCACGGTTATTATTATTAGGTTTTTGCTTGTATTATATTTGCCTAAATGTGACAAAAATGTAGAAAAGTATCCAATTTTGGGAAAGATAGGTTTTAAAATATAAGACGCGAATTGACTTATTTCCAAGCTCAAGTACAGGGTCCTATTTTAAAAATGGCAAAATAGCGCAAAAACTCGAGCGATATGCTGACCCGGAATTTCGGGAGAGTTTTAATTGGTAAAAGGAAAACTAATTATAAGTTTCCTAAGGTTGAACCTTATATGAGGTTTATGAACTTTTTGGGTTAGTGGAAGGGTTTCCTCCTTGGCATGACTTCCATGATATACCTCTTGCCTATAAAGCTAAAAATCCATCGGTACGTGTGGACAAGCCATTTGATATATTTGAGTGTACATCAATTACCTCACGATATACCTCGTGGGTACATTACATGTGAGAGAAAATTCGATAAAATCAGCGTACGTGAACGAGTTCCCTGCTATATATCTCTCGTCATGAGTTCAGTCAAATAGTATGATGTGGGGGGGAACCATTCGATATACGTCGAAGGTACGAGTCTATTGGAAGGTGAGAATCATATCTCTTACGTTAACCACACCCCAGTGAATCTCGAACCCATCATAAAGTGACCTCCCAGTACGAGACAAAATTTATGTCAATAATGCCATGCTCTGGTGATGTAGTGTGGAAAAATGCATGAGTTTTGATTGGTATCTTATGGACAGATATTTTATTTGCATGTTAAATAAATGGAGTACTACCACTATGAGGGTGAATATACAAATATCTTGAAGGGTAAAACTATCGTGGAGCATGAAGACTATATTTAGCATGGTGATAGGGAAGAATGTGAACATATAGAAGTGAGTTAGATGTGTAAAGTGAGAGAGAGTGACATGGGAATAGTGTGACTGATCATGTGAATATACACAAGTGAATGTTCGTTCTTGTGATCCTAATCATGGATCATCTACAAGTGGTGTGTTAGATATGGGAGTGATCATGAAGATATATACAAGTGAGAGAAGTGTGGGTGTGTGCTAGTGAAGCTAAGCACGAATAACTTAAAAGTGGTGGGTAGAGCATGTAAGTAAAGGTGATACTATATACAAGTGTGAGTGTGTGAAGTGAGCATGGATAATATATACAAGTATGTGAAAGATCATGTACAAGTGAGTGAAGAGTGACATATATACGAGAAGAGGGCATTGTGGAGATGAGCATGAGGTAAATATACAAAAAGTAAGTAAAAGATTAGAGGGAACATACAAGTGGGAGCATGTGTACACATGTAGAAAAGTAGAAGATCAAAGAATAAGACCCATGTAGAAATAGTCTATTCCTCTTAAAAACGACCCCGGTGAAGTCGCCAATGTGACCATTTGGGGTTGGATTCCTCCGGTGCATCCGGATATAGAGTCGATCATCATCAAATCGGGGTAACAGGAAGAGATAGAGTCCCAGTATATTTTGCTCAAAACATGCAAAAGAATATTGCCACCTGGAGAGAAAGGTAATAGGGTCAAATTGATGCCAGCAAAACCAAATAGTTCGAAGGTCCAGGAAATAAGTTACTAAATGGGAAGGTGTTAGGCACCTATTACACCCTTTTGGTCTCTCATGGGTTAATGTTAATATTCTCCTTTTCAACTCAGTGATGTGTGTGCACACGTGTATAATATAAGTGATGGGAATGGAATCCTCCAACTCGCATCATGGAAGGCATCGAGTAGACTCATTTGGAAGAGTGTTCCTGAAAATAATGATAAAAATATAATGTAAGTGTTTGTTGAATGACGAATCGCTATGAAAGAACGAATGACACAAGTGTATAGGACTCTAAAACTCACGAAATAAGTATAATAAGTTATGAAAATATATAAAATGAAAAAGGGAGGACTCGAATCTCGGGATTGGCCCTAGACGCCTACGTAGCCCAAGTGCATAAAAGTCAACATAGTTAAAAAATAGCATAGGGGTGGGGTTCAACCCATAAATCCTAATGTGGGAATCCTTTTATGTGCATGTGAAGAAAATGTGTTTTAAGAGTGAGAGTGTAAAAATGGAAGTCTCTCTTTTGGAATTTACGAATAAACACTTTTTTTCATCTTTTTTGGATTTTTTATGAAAATAAGTGATGGACAATACTTCTTATTAAGAGTAAAGATCACTGGATGTGATTTAATGAAACAAGAGCACAAAATAGAAATAAGATAAATAACACTAAAATAGATAAAGTAGAGAAAAGGGTAGAAATAGACCTCCTTATGGGTGTTTGTTGTTGACTTTGGAATGCAAGTGTGCTAATTTTGAAGTGGTATAGAAGTGATGTAGAGAGGTGAGGTTGATAACCAAGTGATGTAAAGAGGTGAAGTAAGAGAATGTTGGAGAATGGACCTTTTTGAGAAATGGAATGCTCTGATTACGAGGAGAATATTTTCTGATTATTGAGATGGGTCTCCAAGGTTATTGTGGTAGGGTGAGGTCATGGCCTATTTATAAGATCTAAGGGGGGTTCCAATCAGCATGGCCCCTGGCCTTCCTATATACATAGGGTTTGCTTTTTTGGATAAGGAAAAGACACCCTGCCAATAGGCAAGGTTCCTGAGGTGCCTATAGGCAGTCCAGAATGATTTTTACGGAAAAAAGGTTATAAAATCCAAACCGTAAGTTTGAATCGTGCACAGAGGTGGACCGTTGAAAAGGGAATTCTAAGCCCTTTAAGAATATATTGAGCCACTTTGGGGTATGAGAGTTGACCAAAGTCAAATCGGGATTGAAAGCGCTCGATGGTCTCTAGACGAGAGGTTTTTGGAAGAAAACAAATCGTTCGATCGAACCAGAAGGTCGATTCGTGCACATGATAGATCGTTAGAAAGATAATTCAATGCCCTTATAGATTTCATTGAGCTTCGCTCGGTTCATAGAGTTGAACAAGGTGAAACAGGGACCAAAAGTCCCCAATGACAAGTAAAACGAATCGTTCGTTCGAACCATAAGGTCGATTCCCGCACGGAATGGACCTATAGAATGGGGATTAAGCGCTCTTTGAGGATTCAATGAGTTTTAGTCAGATTGGAGTGTTAAACAGAGTTACACGGGTCCCGATGGACTCTATATCGATACTCGGAGTATGACCTAGGGTTTATGGTGAATGATGGGGACCTAAGGAGGTGTTGAGGGTGGTCCTAGGATGGGTTTCTACAAATACCCTCGACGGGAGTGATTTGAATAAGTGAAGGACCTAAGGAGGTGTTTAGGGTAGTCCTAGGATGGGTTGTCTACAGAGTCCCTCGAAAGGAGAGCTTGGAACAAGTGAAGGTCATCGTCGTCGAATGATAGACACCACATCGATGCTAGGGAAGAAAATTTTAGGTTAATTCCGTGGACCTAAAGGATGAGGGTGACCGTTCCTAAGGGTTGAAGTCAATTTTACGGACCTTAGGAGTGACGACCAATTCTACGGGCCAAGGACAATTATGAGGACCTAAAGTAATGAGGGTAAATTCTGCGAGCACGGGTCAATTCTGAGGGCCTAAAGTTATGACGACCAATTATGTGGGTCGAGATCAATTTTGAGGACCTGAAGTTGTGACGGCTAATGATATGGGCCAAGGTCAATTCTGAGAATCTAAAGTTGTGATGGCCAATTCTGCGGGTCGAGATCAATTCTGAGGACCTAAAGTTATGACAACCAATTCTATGGATCAAGGTCGATTATTAGGAGCTTAAGTCGGGATGACCAATTCTGCGAGTCAAGATCAATTATGTGGACATTGAGTTAGGATAACCAATTATGTGGGCCGAGGTTAATTTTGAGGACCTTAATTTGGGATGACCAATTGTGCATGTCGAGGTTAATTATGTGGACCTTGAGTTTGGATGACCAATTATATGGGTCGAATTCAATTATGTGAAACTTGAGTTGTGGTGGCCAATTGATACGATGCAAATATTTTGTATTTCACCCGTTAACCTACGCATTATTAGTCCTCTCGAGTATCTTAATCCCTATATTTATGCTCGTTATCCAGACAACCTTGGATTTGTATAGATATATATTTTTGAGGGGTTAATTGAGCTTTTATAGGTATTTGGATGCTTATTATGAAGTTCAGATGCATTCTGGTAGAGTTTAGTACAATTCCGCACGCACAAGGGAAATTTAGTCATTTCATAATTTGGGCATGTGGCCCGACATCTTCATGAAAGTTGTATCCCTCTGAGCGAGCTTCGCGTGGCCATGAAGGGTGCACGAATCCAATTCCTAACGAAAAAGTGACGAGATTTTTAGCGAAAGGGAATTCTAAGAAACCAAAACAGGGGTGTCTCCAATCAGACCTGCTTCATTGATCGATCTACCAAAAGGGTCGATCGATCGACCCCTCCTTATTTCTGAAATCGTTGGAGACATTGTGCAGTAGTGAACGGAGCTTAAGCCCAACAGAGGCGTTCGCTCGGATTGAAGTATTTAAAAAAAGGTTGTTTTTGGTAAAAACACCCAATGTTTAACGTATTTTATCCCTTCTTTCATAAAAACACCTAATGTCCCACCTCCCTCCCACAACACAAGCCCCACAAGGAAAACCCGGTATCCTAATATTCCCATCCCTTCTTTCTCCTCTTCTTCTTCTCCCGCACATCCACTGTCAAACTCAACTACCGCCCAACTCACACTCAGCGCTGCTGTAATGCTGCTATCGTGTTGTTCAATTTAGGAACTCAGCCCCTGACTATTGTTAGCCTTGCACCCCTGATTTCTGCCCGCCCACCCAACTCGGGTAATTTTTCTTACATGTAATGTAAATTGTATATTACATTACAGAATCTATTATTAAAGTGATATGATTAGTGTATATGTGGTTTTTGTGTTTTTTTTGATTTATAAGTCATGTAATGTGTGGTTTTTGTGTATATTAGAAATCAGGGAATGTGTGGGTTTTTTTATATGTGGTTTTTGTGTATACACAAAATGTGTATATAGAAATAATTTGAAAGAAATTTGTGGTTTTTTTATATGTGGCGTTTATATCTCAGAAATTTGCATAGAAATTTGTGTGTATAAAAATTTGTGTATATAGAAATATTTAGTCTAAAATATTTGTTTTTTTCAAATAGGAAGTCATGGGGAAATTTTTTAAACAGAAAAGAGAGGCAACACACAAACCGTATCCGAAGTTGAGGTTCAATCATCTCCCAATGCGGAGTTCGATAATATTATCCATCAAGAAGTTCAATCCCAACACTCACAACACTAACCTAATATTGGGGTGAGTTTGGATGAACTACCATCGGATCCCGATTTGAGGATATCTATATCGGAATATGGCGATTCTAAACAAATGGAGTTAGTTCATCGAGCATATCTTACTAGGGGACCTTGTCTACCAAAAATCATAATTTCCCATGGATACAAGTTGGTTTCGTCATGGTTTGAGGAGTTTGGGAGATGATTAGAGTATAGTGTGGCGAAGGAGGCTGCATTTTGTTTGTTTTGCTATTTGTTTCGACCAAATACAGGGGAGCAAGGGGATTGTGGTATATTTGTTACTGGAGGCTTTTCAAATTGAAAAACAAAACAAGTGTTTAGAGATCATGTTGGTCCCCATTCAAGTATTCATAATAAATGCATGAATGCTTGTGATGACTTAATGAAACAAGATCAACACATCGAAATGTCTTTGTCTAACCATTCTGATAAGACAAGAGTTGATTATCGTATTCGTCTGACTGCATCCTTGAATTTCCTCAAGTACTTAATATGCTAAGGTTTGGCGATACGAGGGCATGATGAATCTGTGGGGTCATCTAACCGGGGTAATTTTCTTCAACTTTTATAGTTCCTTGTCGAGCAAAATGAAGCTATAAACAAAGTTGTCAAAAAAATGCCCCTGAAAACCACCAAAAGATAGCTCTATCAATTCAGAAAGAGCTCATTAATGTCATCGCCTCTTCGACCACTAAAGTCATAATTCAATAAGTTGGGGATCAGTTATTCTCCATACTAGTTGATGAGTCCCATGACATCTCTGTGAAGGAGCAAATGGAAGTGACTTTACGTTATGTGAAAAAAAAGTCTATGTGGTTGAACATTTTCTCTTCATTGTAAATGTTCTTCACACCACATCTTTAACACTTAAGGAAATACTTGAGTCACTTCTCTTGAAACATGGGTTGAGTATGTCAAGTATTCGTGGGCAAGGTTATGATGGGGTAAGCAACATGAAAGGGGAGTTCAATGGGATGAAGAGTTTGATTATAAGGGAAAACAGTTCAGCTTACTACGTTCATTATTTTGCTAATCAGTTACAGTTGGCATTGGTAGCGGTCGCAAACAATCATAATGCAATTGGTTCTTTCTTTCTCAAAGTTTTAATTTTATCGAATGTTGCTGGAGCATCTTGCAAGCGTAGAGATATATTTCGTATGAAACATTATGATGATATACTTGAAGGAATATACATCGGTGATCGAGAGACGGGTCGTGGTTTAAACCAAGAAGAATAATACACACGGTCAGGGGACACACGGAGGGGGTTCATATTACATTACACTTTTGAGTTTAGATCATTTGTTCTCTGTTGTGATTGGTGTGATTGAGTTGGTTCAAGTTGATGGTGATGTAGGTACTCATAAAATAGAAGCATATGATATGATTAGCTATTTGTAGTGCTTTGATTTTGTGTTCAAATTACTATTAATGAAAGAAATTTTGGGGATTACCAATGACTTATCGCAATCACTACAACAGAGGGATCAAGATATTTTGAATGCAATGGATCTTATTAAAATAGCTAAGATGTGTTTACAAAAAATGAGGGAGCATAAATTAGATAAATTGTTGAAACTAGTCTCTTCATTTTGTAGTGCACACGACATTGTAATTATAAATATGGAAGATTGTTTTGTGACCAGTGGAAGATCACGTTGAAACGTCGAAGAGAGGATAAATCTTCATCACTATAGGGTTGAATTGCTCTATTCGGTGATAGATATATAAGTACATGATTTGAACCATTGGTTTAATGAGGTGAATACAGAGTTACTTTTATGTATGGTATGTCTTGATCCAAGTATGAACTTCTCCAAATTTGATGTGGCAAGATTAGTTCGATTTGCGGCGTTTTATCCGAATGATTTTGATCCGATTAAACTCACAGTCATTGGGGAACAACTTGAAAATTATATATATAGTGTGCGTGATAAGGAAGAATTCAAAGATTTGAAAGGGATTGGTGATCTTGCTCAAAAAATGGTTGAAACGCAGAGGGATCGGTTATTTCCATTAGTGTACTTGCTTATAAAACTTCCCTTGACATTAATGGTTGCAACTGCAAGCGTGGAAAGAGCATTCTCCGCAATGAAATCGTAAAGAGTACATTACGTAACCGAATGGGAGATAATTTTACAAATGATTGCTTGGTGACGTACATTGAATAGGATTTTTTCAAAAAAGTTGATACGGAAGATATTATTCAATATTTTCAGAAAATGAAGTCGCGTAGGGGAATATTGTAAACAATATCTTTGTATTTGCAATTTCTGGTTATATATGGATGAATTGATATGAAATTTTGGCATATTCAGAAATTATGTTTTATCGGTTGTTGGTTTTTATGAGTTGGTTATTTATTAGTGTCGTTAAAAAAAATTTGAATCGATTTGGCCCCGGTTGGACTAAAATCCTGGATCCACCACTGACAGTGTACAAGTTTTTGATCCATCGATCGATCAATCCTTGGGTTCGATCGATCGATCCCCTATTTTTCACAGATATTGTGCTTTTCCTTTTCTTTTTCCTTTTCTTTTCAATTATTTTTTCCAACTTACTATATAAGAGATTTTTGTTGTAATAAGAGGGATATACTAAGTTTCTAGAGATATTTTAGTTTAGGGTTTGGTTTTAAGAGCTCATCTTCATATCTTCTTGGGGTGACATCCATTTGGGTTTGTAAGTTGTACTATTCATCATCCTCTCCATTAATATAGTTGATGTTCCTTCATTCCTTGCTTTGTAGTTTAATTTCATGCCATGTTAATTAGTTGTAGTTATTTATTTATTGCTTTAATTAGTTTAATTAGTGTAATTTAGATTATTTCCATATCGTTCCCTTAGATAAATAGGGTCGGAGTTGTGTTCCTCCATTAATGGGCCTCGAGCTCCGAAAACTAGATTTTGTGTAAAATTGCATTTAATTGAAATCGCGTATATTAAAGTTGGATTGTTATGCATTTAACTTTATTTATCACGTAACTTTAGTGTTTATAGCAACAATCCAAATTTAATCTGCGTGTGACCATTTTTGATTAAATGTTTATTCAAGAAACTTTGGGTTAAATTCCTTCTTGCATTAAGTTTATGCTTAATTAAAATGTTCAATTAAATGTTTTCGAGCTGGAATTCTAATTAGTAGTTGTTTTGATCCACGCGGTAGGATGCGATCCCGACCTTACTTTACCTTCATGTAGCGTAACTAATTCTTTCTTTTGTCACCATAACAACCTATCACCTTTTCGACTTTTATTTTCGAAGTAGAAAAATAATTAAAATCTAAAATTCAATCACTCCCTGTGGATTTCTTACGATACCCGACTTACCTTCATCCTTGCCTCGCAAGTGTAGTAGTAGCTTAGGTTTTTGCATGTAGAGCGGGAGCTGAAATCAATGACAGTGTCCCTACACAAACACTCGGTTCCCTTCGTATCAAAATGGCATTGTTGTCGGGGAGAGTATCTTAGATAGTGATTGTTTTATTATTTTGTAGTATTTTTCCTTTCCTATTTGTATTCTTTGTTTTAACCTTTTTTGCAGGAGCGTACTTGAGCACTAAGAAACTTTAATTCGCAGTTGCTCACTTTCTTGCTCGAATTCTCCATCTACGAACAATTCGGCAATCATATCTTTCTTTTATAGTTATTACGGTCATTCTAATGATTCCTACTTTGGGGATAATTTTCAAGTTTTCCATTTTGAATATTTTCTTGAGATTGAATAACTTGAAAACAATTATCGGAATGAAAATTATTATTGGGAGCTTGAGTTGGATTCACTATTTGAATCCAATGATGACTTTTATTTCGACGATTTTGAAAACAAGTTTCAACCTAATGAGGAGTTCGAAGCTCTTGAGCCGAGGAAGCCTACTTTGGAAGAATCCCTCCTTCTTTTCCTCCAAAGCACAGTTGACGATAGAGATGATGAATTGAGAGTTGAAGCATTTTGTAATGAGCTTGATTCTTATTTGAATATCAACGAGGAGGCGAAAACTAGTGTTTCACCTTATCTTTTTGAAGAATTTATCATTGCAAATGAGTCGCTTTCCCCCGAAATTCAATCTCTTTATGATGATGAGTTGATTGAGATTGGATTTATTTCATCACCATATTCATTTACTGTAATTGAACCATTAGAATTGTTGGTTGATTCTTAGGAGACGGTAGAAATTATTAAAACTTGTAAACCTTTTGCTGATGAGGACTCTTTACTGGACTTGTTTTCGATGGACTTTTCCCCCTTGTATGCACCATCTCCCCTTCCAATTGAAAACTCTTCGGTAAATCAATTCATTTTTCTTGGATCCCAAATGTAGCTTTCCCCCTTGTTATCCACATCCCCCATCGTCCTTCCTAAATTTCAAATTGGCGATGGTTCAATTTTTACGCTTTGTACATGCCTTCCGTTGTTCAAACGGAATTCTCATTTTTTGGGAGGCATGCATGTTCGGAAGGGTACATTGTTGATCCTTCAAATTCAAATTTTGTTTTGTATGGACCCTCAAATGTTTTGACTTTTAGTATATAGTTAATTAGATGTCCAAAATGTAGGTTGTACAAAATTAGTTTTTTTTTCCTTTCTTTAAGTTTTCCTTTCTTTTAAATTTTGTCTAGTGTTATTATATATGTTGTTGTTATTTCTTTTCGGTATGCTTGGTTCTAACATTTTTTTGTAGGTTCAACGAACTTGAATTTGCGGAGATTGTGCGTCCCAGACATGCGGCTGTAACAGTAATTGAAAAATGAGTTTACTCACAAAAACATTTTTCTTCATTTTGCACACACTCATACTCACTTATTTTCATTTGTTTGTTCTTTTTATTATTATTATTTTTTTTTTCATTTTCATTTGTGTGCGTATGTGTTGCTCGTTGTATATTTTGTCCGCTAATTGTGCTTGTTTCGTATATATTTATATATATATTTGTTTTGTTTTACTTTTATTTCGTGTTTTTGTTTTTATTTTCATACATATATAAACTCTATGTATATATATATATATATATATATATATAATTTCCCCCTCCCCTTTTATTCCCATTTTCCCTTTTTCCCCCTTCTTATGAAAACAGGAAGCAGTGGGCAAGGAAATGGGGAGTCGATCGATCGAACCCCAGGGGTCGATCAATCGATCGATACTTTTTAATTCGAGGCGGCCTTCCTTTTTCATTTCTGAAAATCTGTTACTAAAGTCGTTTAATATAAAATTAAACTATTTAAGTAACTCCGAACAGTTTTTGGAAGAAACTATTTTCTTAAAAACCAAAACTAATTGAACACAAGATGTGTTTAACAAAAGTATATGCGAGATCTGTTCAAGACTTGGTTAACAAGTTTAATAAAATAGTTTAAAAAACTTTAAACCCATCACAACTAAAAATGAGATGAGGAGATGTAGAAATATTAAGAACAAGGATTTTTACGTGGTAAAACCTCACCCAACTGAGGAAACGTCCACGACTCCCTCTACGGAGTAAACCAAAATTCCACTATAAACAAATTTTAACAGTTACAAACTATATAACAAACATGCATACAACTCGGACCTATATAAGTTTAGGAATGTACCCTCTGGTGTCCTTATAACTTCTCTGCAGTTCTGATTGTTGATGTTGTCCTCTCAGTTTGCTAACTTCCAATTTGTTCAAGTTCTTTAGGTCGACTCTTGTTCTCAAGATCTTATTACCAACACTTTTAGTGTGGTAGGGTGATAGTGTTTGGAGGTGCTCTCTAACACATGAATGCACACACACACACACACACACACTTATCATATACAACCAATCCTAACAAATTACATATAAGGGCTATATGCTATGATTTTTCTTTTTCTCTCTTCTCACAAAACTTAACCTTATTTGACCTTTACAATAATCCCAGAATCCACGGCTATCTTGCTCAGAAGACGTATCAAGATCTTAATCAATCTCAGTTTTGAAAAGATTTTTGAGATTGAAAATCACCAAGTGCGATTCCAAACTTGGTCAAAGGTTTTGTTTCAAGAGAACGAGAAACATAAAACATTATTGTTGATTTCAAGGTTAAAAACATTTGTAGAAAAGAATCAACAATATATTTCTCAAGCTGAGAAACGAAATATATAAATCTAAGTGAAATGTAACATGAAGTACTTAGATCTGAAATTTCTATAAATCAGAAACTTAGATCAAAGAAAAATGTTTAAGTTGGACACAAGATCTAAGAACAAAGAGGTTACATCAACAAACCAAATAAAAAAACCAACTCTCAACCACTCAAACACTCAAGGTTGTGTTTGGTGTATACAAGACTTGGAAAGAGGTTTAGGTTTGAAAAGGTTTTGACGATTTAGGGTTAGGGTTAGGGTTTATAAATCTTTCTCTCTCTTTCTCTCTCTTTTCTCTCTTCTCTCTCTACTCTCTCTTTTCTCTCTAAAGGATGAAATGGCAAAAGTCTCAGAAGGCTGAGTGAAGGGGTCCTTTTATAGGAGGCTGAGAAGATTCAAGAATAAGGTTCAAAATCAATGGTTCGGATGGAGTCAAGGTTGATTGACTTTGACCCAAGGGTTCACGATATGCGGTGATTAAAACTCTCCTGATTGGTTCATATGTGGATCACAGAGATTATGAAAGAGCGCTTGCAGATCGTTGATAAAAACGATCCAAGGGTTGTAAACAATCGTTGGATTACTGTCTATAAAGAAACACACACTCCACCAATCAGAAGACAATTGGTGTTTGGCAATTACAAGAGATCAAACCCGCGTCTAAAATTAATTGCAAACACACCCTGAAGTCTCTGCCACTTTCGAATTCTACCCAAGGTAACTTATAGCTAATATAACCATTAAACCTTAATTTGAGATTGACCCCAAAAACTTTTAAAAACAAGTTTTAATTAAAAAAACTTATTTTAAATGTTTATAAAATCCCAAAAAAAATTAAAAATCAATTTTAGGGATTTAAACACACTTAACATATGTTCACACAATTATATGCAATATGAAATGTATGAGATCAATTCTACTGTGTGTGAGTGTTGGTAATATGGTCTAGATGAATCAATCAAGAAAGATGAAATAGCAAACCAAGCTGTGGGGTTCTTTGGATTCTAGGATAAACACAATTTTGTCACAATTTCCAAACTAGATGAACACTTATACAATATAGACTCAAGTGAGTCAAGAGTATAAGGTGCTTCAATCTCCCCCTTTGGAAATATGAGACAAAATCTCCTTTGAGTCATCTAAGGACTCGTAGGGCAACAAGAATAAGGAAACCTATTCCTAAAAAAAAATCTATCTACCCAATTCCTAGAAAGCAAAACTACATAACTCAACTATTTACAATTGAATACCCTATTACAACTATTGAGAATAACTGTACAGAATCCTACAATGAATCACTAAGATCAAGCTTTTTTAGCATATGTGAAATTCATTAGACTCAAATTTCTCCCCCATTTTGTCTCAAATAGACAAAGGGAAAAAATTATAAAGATCAAAGAGATTAATCAACACACACCATACCAATAGATTTACGTAAAGAAATAAATCGATTGTAATCTAAAGGTTTGGTAAACATATCTGCGAGTTGCAAATCAGTAGGAAGATAATTGATTTCTAATTTTTATGAAGTGATGTCTTATTTTTATGTGTTTTGTTCGCGAGTGTTGAACAGGATTTTTAGAGATATTGATCGCGCTTTGATTATCACAATAGAGAAGCAATTGTTTTTCTTGAATACCATAATCACTTAGCATTTGTTTAAGCCAAAGTAATTGAGCACAACAGCTTCCAGCGGCTATGTATTCAGATTCAGCTGTTGAGAGTGATGTGAAGTTTTATTTCTTACTACACCATCCTACCAAATTATTACCTATATAATAACATGCTACTGAAGTGCTTTTACTATCATCAGTAAACCCAACTCAGTCAGCGTCAGTGTATCCAATTATAGTGCTTGGTGTGTCACTAGTGTACCGAAGTCCTAGGTTCAGAGTGCCGTTTACATATTTAATTATTCTTTTAACAGAAGATAGATGGATCTCTTTAGGGTTATTTTGATAACGAGCACAAACACATACATCATACATTATATCAGGACGCGAGGCAGTAAGGTATAGCAAGGTTCCGATCATACTACGATATAGAGTAGGTGCTACAGATTTACCAGTTTCGTCTTTAGATAGTTTTATCGTAGTACTCATGGGTGTTTTAGCATCTTTAGCACTCTTAAGGCCAAATTTCTTTACTATCTCTAAAGCGTACTTAGATTGCTTGTCAAATAATCCTTATGAATTCTGTTTGACTTGAAGACCTAAGAAAAATTTCAAATCCCCCATAAGAGACATTTGAAACTCTTTATGCATAATTTTAGAGAAGGATTTTACTTCTGAGGGAGAAGTTGATCCAAAGATAATATCGTCAACATAAACTTGAGCAATGATGATGTGTTTGCCAAAATATTTGATAAATAATGTTTGATCATTTCCACCTCTTTTAAAACCTTTATCTAAGAGGAAACTTGAAAGACGCTCATACCAGGCTCTAGGCGCTTGTTTAAGGCCATACAAAGCCTTTTTAAGACAAAATACATGATTTGGATATTGAGGGTCAATGAACCCTTTAGGATGTTCTACATAGGTCTCTTTAGTCAATAGTCCATTAAGGAATGCAGATTTGACATCCATTTAGTAGAGTGTAAAATGCAAGTGGTAAGCTATAGCAAAGAGAAGTCGAACAGATTCTAAACGAGTAACGGGAGCAAAGGTCTCGTTAAAATTAATTCCTTCAATTTAAGAGTATCCTTGAGCAACTAATCTATCTTTGTTTCTAATGATTATCCCAAATCATCAGACTTATTTTTAAAAATCCAATGTGTGCCAATAACCTTTTTATGATCAGGCCTAGGTACAAGATACCAAACATCATGAATGATAAATTGAAGAAGTTCTTCCTGCATAGCAGAAACCCAGTGAGAGTCATTCAATGCCTCATTTACATTCTTTGGTTCCACTAGTGTAACAAAACATGCATAATGTGCATCATTTCTTAATTGAGATCTTGTACGCACAGGCTCACTAGGATTACCAACAACGTTATTTATGGGATGGTCTTTAGAAACCCAGTTAGGTACTTCAGGTATCTCAATTGGTAATGAATCACCTATTTCAGGAGAGTCATTTTCTAAAACATTAGTAGGCTCTTCCTCAATAGTTGTTTCACCAGTTTTACTCTCTACAGTAGTGTCACTCACAATTACATTTATGGATTCCATCAAGGTTTTAGTGCAAAGATTATAAACTCGATAGGCTCTAAAATTAGGCGAGTAACCTAGAAAAATAGCTTTATCTCCCCGGCTCTCAAATTTGGACAAGTGTTCCATATCTTTGCATACATAACAAGTACTACCAAAAGTTCTAAGGTACTTAAGATTGGGCTTTTTCTTATACCAAAGTTCGTAAGGGGTTTGGTTGGAATTCTTTCTAAGATAGACCCTATTGATAATGTGACATGTAGTACGAATAGATTCTACCCAAAAATATTTAGGCAAATTTTTGGCATGTAACATAACACGTGCCATCTCTTGAAGGGTACGATTCTTTCTCTCGGCGATTCCATTTTGTTAAGGAGTCCTAGGATCACTAAACTCATGTTTATAACCATTATAGTCACAGTACTCTATTATACCAGTGTCTTTGAATTCTCCACCTCTATCACTGCGAAATCTATTTACTTGAGTGTCCTTCTCATTTTCAATCCGAAGAAGTATTTTTAAAAAAGTTTGAAAATTGTCAGACTTTTGTTTTAAGAAGGCCACCCATGTAAATCTGGTGAAGTCATTAACCATAACTAGAATGTAACGGTGTCCACAAAGACTAACATTTTGGGAGGGACCCATTAGGTCCATATGGATTAGCTCCAAAGGATTAGAGGTAAGGACATCTTTAACTTTCTTATGAGGTGCCTTAACAATTTTACCTTCCTGACAGGAACCACAGACAATGTTAGAAATGAGTTTGATTTTTGGAACTCCTCTAACTATTTCTTGAGAAGTCAATCTACTAAGATTATCATAATTTATGTGACCCATCCTATTATGCCATATCTCATTGTCATCCATTCTGGCAACATTACAAATTTCAGAATTATTCATGACAGTATCACAATTGTCAGGAGTCCTGAATCCTGTAATTATGCATTCACCTTTTTCATTTAAAATTTTGCAATTGTTCGTTGAAAAAGTGACAGCATGATCTGAGTCACAAAATTGTGAGATACCGAGTAGATTGGTCTTTAGACCTTTGACTAGAAGAACATTTTCAAGAACAGGAAGTCCTTCTTCTTGGAGAGTTCCTTTGCCAATGATCTGAGATGATACTCCATCACCCAAAATAACTTTTCCTCCAGCAAAGCTGGTTTTGTTCAAGAGTTTTGTATCATCCCCAGTCATGTGCTTAGAACATCCAGAGTCTAAATACCAACCAGACGATGTGTGTTCAGCTTTTAAAGTAGTAATAACTATGTTACACTTCATCTGGGGTAATAGATCATCTTTTCCAACCCAAATTGCTATAGTTTTTATTTTGCTCTTATTAGCTCTCAATTGATAAAATTTGCGAGCATTCGATTTTTGTTGAAAAATGTTTTGCGCATGATTTTGAGTTTTATGAAAGGCATGAGCATTCGGTTTAGGAAAGTGTCTAGGAATCCTTCTAGGGAATGTTCTTTTAGGTTTGGTCTTTCTCTTCCTATAGTTAGAATTTTTATCTGGTTGTCTAGGAAGTACATAATTGTTGCGGCTTCTCCTAGAATAGTTAAAATTATGATAGATAGGAGGATTATAGACAGGTTTAACTAGTCTTCTAGCATAGCAACCATCAAAAGAGTGATCGTATATATCGCAGTAGGAGCAATAACGATTGCTTAGGGTTGGGGTCTCCTTAGAAAATTCTCTAAACATAGGTTTCAAGGGATTTTGAGGTTGAACTCTATTCCTAGATAGAACAGGTTTGAATGTAGGTTCACTCTTCCTAATAGAGGGGCAGACGTATTTAGCCTTAGGTGAACTTTCATATTTAGAGCAACTTGATTCCCCAATGTTAAAATTTTGATGTTTTGAGTCAAACTCAGTTTTTAGAGAAAGAAAATCTGGGCAAGTTTCAATAGGTCTTTTACCTCCTAACACAAACTTGATAGGTTCAAAAGATTTTGTTTGTGTCTTCAAATTGGGGTAAAATCCTATTCCAGTTCGATCATCAGAATTGGTTTTTGATTCAGCAACAAATCCATCAAAATAGTTTGAGTTATTTTCAAATTTTGTAAATTTTTTGAAAACAGTTGCTGTTTTTTCTTTAGTTTGTTCCAATTCTAACAATGTCCCTTTGTATTTTTTCTCCAGAGTTTCATTTGTTTCAGTCAAGTTTCTGAGTTTTTGATCAAACATTTTAATTTCACTTTCATGAGTTATACATTGGGTAGTATACTCTTCAGCATTAAGTTTGACCATCGAGATTAGATCTTCTAACTTCTTGGTGAGATCTTTCACATCCTTCTCTAGTCTAGTGCTTTTCTTGAGAGTTTTAGCATAAAGTGTGTGAATGTCTGGGAGACCTTCATTATCCGAGTCACTAAGTGTGGTGTGTGAAGTGACCCCTAAGGCTTCATTTCTTGGACTCACACACCCATTGACATCGTCATTATCTCTTTCCTTTTGACTCACACACCCCAAGGCAGAAATAACAATATTCTCAGTAATTAAAGCATCTAAACTAGTAACAGCATGATTCAAAACATCAGAAGTAGAATTACTAAATTCATCCTCACTAACAAACACAGGCATATCATCATTATAGATAATCTTGGCAAAGAAAGATATGCAAGGGGCAAAAACATCAGATGACTCAGGTTCCTCATTTTCAGAGTCACTTGAATCATCCCATGTCTTGCAAATGTTGGCTCTAGCGTGTTTGTTTTGAGTATTCAAGTTAACTCTACAGTCTTGTGCAATGTGTCCTAGTTTACCACATCTAAAGCATTCAGTCTTCTTAAGGTCTCTATTAGGTTTAGTGTGAGAATCCTTTTAATGTTTGTCATGACTTTTCTCATGAGGTTTTTGATTAAAGGGAGTTGGATAATTGGACTTGCCTTGTTTGTTTGCCATATTGTTTCTAAATTTAATTATTTTCTTAAACTGTTTTGACATTAAGGCAATCTGATTGTCCAAACTTTCTATATCTCATTCCTCATCAGAGTCATCATTGGGAATGTTAAACTCAGGTTTAATCATCTTAGAAGAAAATCTCAGATTGGAACTAGTCTGTTTCCTATGGGACTGGGTCAATTGTTTCTTAAATTTTAGTTCCATTTCCACAGTTCTTAATTTACTACTGAGTAATTCAGGAGTGAGATTTTTATCACACATTTCCTCAATAGCATATCTTTTGTTGTCAAATTTCTGTGGTAATGATCTCGTAATTTTAGATACAATTTCTTATCTATCATATGTTATCCCATTAGCATGCAGTTTTGTCACAATATCAGTCAAGTTCATATAGAAGTCATCAAATGACTCAGATTCAGACATAATTAAAGAGTTATATTGTTGAATGAGCATTTGTGTTTTACCAGCCTTAACTCTAGTGTCACCTTCATGAGCAGTAACAAAGTTGTCCCAAGCTTCCTTAGAAGTGGTACAGGATGAGATTCTTTTGAACTCATGTTCATTTATAGACATAAATATGGCATTCTTTCCTTTGTTATTGTTGCGAGAAACTTGTTTCTCTTATTGTGTGAACTCACTTAATACTTTCTTAACCCTCTCATTACTTCCTTGAGTGGCTGGTTTAGTAGGAAAAATGTATCCATTTTAAACAATGTCCCACACATCATCTCCCAAAGTTCCTTGAATGAAAGCAATCATCCTTACTTTCCAGTAAGCAAAATTGGTTCCATCAAAGATAGGAGGTCTAATCAAGTTACCAAATCCTTCATTTTTCTCGTCCATGTTTGATTTTCAGAAAACAATTTCAGAAACACAGGATCACTTTAAAAGAAGTTTACAAAGATCTGATACCAATTGAAAACCTGTTACTAAAGCCGTTTAATATAAAATTAAACTATTTAAGTAACTCCGAACAGTTTTTTGAAGAAACTCTTTCTTAAAAACCAAAATAATTGAACACAAGATGTGTTTAACAAAAGTATGTACGAGATCTGTTCAAGACTTGGTTAACAGGTTTAATAAAATAGTTTAAAAACATTAAACCAAGCACAACTAAGAATGAGATGTGGAGATGTAGAATGATTAAGAACAAGGATTTTTACGTGGTAAAACCTCACCCAACTGAGGAAACATCCACGACTCCCTCTATGGAGTAAACCAAAATTCCACTATAAACAAATTTTAACAGTTACAAACTATATAACAAACACGCATAAAACTCAGACCTATATAAGTTTAGGAATGTACCTCTAGTGTCCTTATAACTTCTCTGCAATTCTGATTGTTGATGTTGTCCTCTCAGTTTGCTAACTTCAAATTTGTTCAAGTTCTTTACGTCGACTCTTGTTCTCAAGATCGTATTACCAACACTTTTAGTGTGGTAGGGTGATAGTGTTTGTGGAGGTGCTCTCTAACACATCCATGCACACACACACACACACACACACACTTATCATATACAACCCGTCCTAACAAATTACATTTAAGGGCTATATGTTGTGATTTTTCTTTTTCTCTCTTCTCACAAATCTTAACCTTATTTGACCTTTACAATAATCCCAGAATCCACGGCTATCTTTCTCAGAAGACATATCAATATCTTAATCAATCTCAGTTTTGAAAAGATTTTTGAGATTGAAAATCACCAAGTGCGATTACAAACTAGGTCAAAGGTTTTGTTTCAAGAGAACTAGAAACAGAAAACATTATTGTTGATTTCAAGGTTAAAAACATTTGTAGAAAAGAATCAACAATATATTTCTCAAGCTGAGAAACGAAATATGTAAATCTAAGTGAAATGTAACATGAAGTACTTAGATCTAAAATTTCTATAAATCAGAAACTTAGATCAAAGAAAAATGTTTAAGTTGGACACAAGATCTAAGAACAAAGAGGTTACAGCAACAAACCAAATAAAAAAACCAACTCTCAACCACTCAAACACTCAAGGTTGTGTTTGGTGTATACAAGACTTGGAAAGAGGTTTAGGTTTGAAAAGGTTTTGACGATTTAGGGTTAGGGTTAGGGTTTATAACTCTTTCTCTCTCTTTCTGGTTTCTCTCTTTCTCTCACTTTTCTCTCTTCTCTCTCTACTCTCTCTTTTCTCTCTAAAGGATGAAATGGAAAAAGTCTCAGAAGGCTAAGTGAAGGGGTCCTTTTATAGGAGGCTGAGAAGATTCGAGAATAGGGTTTAAAATCAATGGTTCAGATGGAGTCAAGGTTGATTGACTTTGATCTAAGGGTTCACGATATGTGGTGATTAAAACTCTCCTGATTGGTTCATATGTGGATCACAGAGATTATGAAAGAGCGCATGCAAATTGTTGATAAAAACGATCCAAGGGTTGTAAACAATCGCTGGATTACTCTCTATAAAGAAACACACAATCCACCAATCAGAAAACAATAGATGTTGGGCAATTACAAGAGATCAAACACGCGTCTAAAATTAATTGCAAACACACCCTGAAGTCTCTGCCGCTTTCGAATTCCACCCAAGGTAACTTATAGCCAATATAACCATTAAACCTTAATTTTAGATTGACCCCAAAAACTTTTAAAAACAAGTTTTAATTAAAAAAATACTTATTTTAGATGTTTATAAAATCCCAAAAAAAATTAAAAATCAATTTTAGGGATTTAAACACACTCAACATATGTACACACAATTATATGCAATATGAAATCTATGAGATCAATTCTACTGTGTGTGAGTGTTGGTAATATGGTCTAGATAAATCAATCAAGAAAGATGAAATAGCAAACCAAGCTTTGGGGTTCTTTGGATTCTAGGATAAACACAATTTTGTCACAATTTCCAAACTAGATGAACACTTATACAATATAAACTCAATTGAGTCAAGAGTATAAGGTGCTTCAATTTCTGTTTCTATTTCTCTCCTCTCCTCTTTCTCCCAAATTCGTGCCCTATTATCTCCACCCCATTTTCACTCAAATCAACCTCTTATTTCTACTCAGATCAGGTATAAACACTTACTAATTACTTGTATTTGTGTTGATTTGTTGGTTATATGTCATTTTCCTAAAGTTTACCCATTTTTTGACATATTTTGAGTTTTTCTCCATTTTGTGTGTTCCAACAATTATTATGCTTAAATGTTGATTAATATCCATTCATGAACACTTGTTGTTGATTACTAATTGTGATTGTTCATGAATGGGGCTTATTTGTTGGTTCAATGGCATTTTCACACCCTCATTCCACACTGTGCGTGCCAAGTGTTCGCTAAAATGCCTAGACCAATTTTTCAATCCATTTTTAGCGCACATCTGGGTGGTTTTCACTCGTCGTACCTCGACATTTTTTATCACAATGTGGAATATTTTCGCTCGGATTCACGCACTTGAACACATCGTTTCAACTAGTTAACTAACTAACTAACCTTTAATTGCGCTTTACAATTCTATTTGTTTTGTTTGTAGGATGAAATGGCCGAGGTAAGGAAATATGATTCTACCAGGAGCATGCCCACTCGGGGCGTTAATGGTTTCCGTTGCGAATAGGAATGTGATTTGTTCCAAGAATATTTGCAGTCGTCACATAGGTCATTGGCCTGCCACTATGTTTGGAACCTGGAGGATTTGCTTGAGGTTGCGCGTATTATTTTGCGTAGTCACAATTGGGACCCCTTTCTTGCTACAAATGGGCGCATTAATGAGGAGTCGGTTCATATATTTTATGCGACATTTGTAGTTGTGAAAGGGAGCCCGCCTACCTCTGAGGCCATGGTTCGGGGGGTTTGGATTCAGCTTAGCCGCTCGGATTTAGCGCGACATATGGGTGTTCCAGACCCCGAGCAGTCAGTTAATTTTATGGATGGGGAGATTTTCGGGCTCACCACATTAATCCAAGCACATGCACCTGGGGAGGTATGGACTAATAAGAAAGCTTTACGCTCGGTCGCAATGGATGATTTATCGAGATTACTTTATTTCCTCAATGTGCACTCTATTATGGTTACAAGCAACTGGTTGGAGGTTCACCATAAGCATGCAGCATTTTTCTACATGCTCATCAATAACTTGGGCAAAATTAGTTTGCCTAACATTTTCTTAGACAGGATGTATGCCTCTGCAAATGAGAGGGCTGAAGCCCTTATGCTTTTGACTCACTTGAGTCTATATTGTATAAGAGCTCATCTAGTTTGGAAATTATGATAAAATTATGCCCTCCCTAGAAACCAAAGAACCTCAGAAGTTGGTTTGCTACTTCATCTCTCTATCTTGTAGTGATCAAGAACAAATTACCAACACTCACACACAGTAGAATTTATTTATTGCATATCATACTGCATAATAATGTGTGTATATATGTTGAGTGTGTTTAAATCCCTAAGTTTGATTTTTAATAATTTTTTGGGATTTTATAAACAATTTTTAAATAAGGTTTTCTTAATTAAAAGTTGATTTATAAGTTTTTGTGGTCAATCTGTTAATATAATTTGTTGGGTATATTGGCCTAATGTTACCTTGGGTAGAATCCGAAAGCAGAGTAAACCTTAAGGTGTGGTTTTAATTTCTTTAGGACGCGCATTTCATATCCTGTTATTGGCCAACATCTGTCTTCATCTGATTGGCTAAGATTGTGTTTCTTTACTGAGTTATAAACGCGTAGGTTTATAGCCCTTGGATCATTGGTTATCGACGATCTGCATGTTGTCTTGGTGAATCCCAGTACAACATTTTAAACCAATCGGGTATCGTTTAAGCACCGCGTTCTTAGAACCCTTCGATCAAAGTCAATTTAACTTGACTTAATCCTAGCCCTTGGTTTTGATCCAGTCTCTCGAATGTTCTCTTCACCCTATAAAAGGAACCCTATTCTCAGACTTCGAAGACTTTTGCCATTTTCATTTTTCTGAGAAATAGAGAGAGAAGAGAGAGAGTTAGAAACCCTAACCCTGTTCGTCAAAGCCTTTTACATCCAAACTCAAACACTTCTTCAAAACTCCATATCCAAAACACTACCCTGAGTGTTCTTGAGTGTTTGAGAGTTTCAGTTGAGTTTGTAATTGTTGCTGTAACCTCTTGTTCGTTAGATCTTGTTTTCAACTTAAACTTTTACTCAGATCTACTTTCTGATTTCATAGAAATTTCAGATCTGAGTTATTCATGTTACATTACACTTAGTTTCATTCTTTATTTCTCATCTTGAGAAATATATTGTTGATTATTTTCTATAAAACGTTTCCTTACTTTGAAATCAACAATAAATGCTTTATGTTTCTAGTTCTTATAAAACTAAACCTTTGACCTAGTTTGGAATCTCACTTGGAGGTTTTCAATATCGAAAAGCTTTTCTAAATTCTTAGATTGATTAAGACCTTGTCTGTCTTCTTAGCAAGGTATCCGTGGATTCTGGGAATGATTTAAAGGTCAAATAAGGTTCAAAGTTTTTTGAAGAAGAAAAAAAAAGAAAAGATCACAGCATATAGTGTTACTGTAATTTGTTAGGATTGTTTGTACTTAATAAGTGTGTGTGTGTGTGTGTGTGTGTGCATGCATGTGTTAGAGATCACCTCCACAAACACTTTCACCCTACAACACGAAAAGTGTTGGTAATAAGATCTTGTGAACAAGAGTCGACGTAAAGTGCTGGAACAAATCAGAAGTTAACAAACTGGGAGAACTACATCTACAATTAGAACTGCATAAAAGTTATAAGGACACCAGAGGATACATTCCTAAACTTATATAGGTCTGAGTTGTTTGCATGTTAGTTATATAGTTTGTAACTCATATATTTGTTTTAGTGGATTTTTCATTTTTACTCCGTAGAGGGAGTCGTGGATGTTTCCTCAATTGGTGAGGTTTTACCACGTAAAAAACACCGTGAACATAATCTTTCTACATCTCCTCATCTCATTCTTGGTTGTGCTGAGTTTAAGTTTTTTAAACTACTTTATAAACCTGTTATTCAAATCTTGAATAGATCTCGTACATACTCATTTGTTAAACACATCTTGTGTTCTAATAGTTTGGTTTTTACGAAAAGAGTTTCCTAAAAAAACAGATCGGAGTTACTTAAATAGTTTATTTTTATAAACGGCTTTAGTAACATATTTTTCAATTGTTATCAGAACTTGGTAAACTGCTTTCAAAAGAGATCCTGTGTTTCTGAAATTGTTTTCTGAAAATCAAATATGGACGAGAAAAATGAAAGATTTGGTAACTTGACCAGAGCTCCAATATTTAATGGAACCAATTTTGCTTACTGGAAAGTAAGGATGATTGCTTTCATTCAAGTAACTCTGGGAGATGATGTCTGGGACATTGTTGAAAATGGTTATATTTTTCCTACAAAACTAGCCACCGAAGGAAGTAATGAGAGGGTTAAGAAAGCATTAAGTGAGTTCACTCAAGAAGAGAAACAAGTTTCTCGAAATAATAATAAAGTAAAGAATGCCATATTTATGTCTATAAATGAACATGAGTTCAAAAGAATCTCATCCTGTACCACTTCTAAGGAAGCTTGGGACACCTTGGTTACTGCTCATGAAGGAGACACTAGAGTTAAGGCTGCTAAAACTCAAATTCTTATTCAGCAGTATAACTCCTTAATTATGTCTGAGACTGAGTCATTTGATGACTTCTATATGAACCTGACTGATATTGTGACCAAACTGCATGCTAATGGGGTGACTTATGACAGACATGAAATTGTATATAAAATTCTAAGATCATTACCACAGAAATTTGATAACAAAAGATATGATATTGAGGAAATGTGTGATCAAAATCTCACTCCTGAATTACTCAGTAGTAAAATAAGAACTGTGGAAATGGAACTAGAATTTAAGAAACAATTGACCCAAACCCATAGGAAACAGACAAGTTCCAATCTGAGCTTTTCTTCTAAGTTAACTAAGCCTGAGCTTATATTCCCCACTTATGATTCTGATGAGGAATACAATATAGAGAGTTTGGACAATCAGATTGCCTTGATTACAAAACAGTTTAAGAAAATCATTAAGTTGAGAAAAAAAGTGGAAAATAAACAAGGCAATTCAAATTATCCAACTCCCTCTAATCACAGACCTCAGGATAAAAACCATGACAAAAATCACAAGGACTCTCATACTAGACCTAATAGAGACCTTAAGAAGGCTGAATGCTATAGATGTGGTAATCTGGGGCACATTCCACAAGACTGTAGAGTTAACTTGAACACTCAAAACAAACACACTAGAGATAACATTTGCAAAACATGGGATGATTCAAGTGACTCTGGAAATGAGGAACCTGAGTCATCTGATGTTTTTGACCCTTGCATGTCCTTCTTTGACAAGATCATATATAATGATGATGTGCCTATGCCTGTGTATGAGAATCTTTCTAGTAACTCTACTCCTTCTATTGAGAATCATGTTTATACTGGTTTAGATGCTTTGATTACTGAGAATGTTGCATGTTCTACTTCGGGGTGTGTGAGTCAAAGGGATAGCGATAATGACGATGCCAATGGGTGTGTGAGTTTAACAAATGATTCTTTAGGGGTCACTCCACACACCACACTTAGTGACTCGGACAATGAAGACCTCCCTGACATTCACACACTTTATGCTAAAACTCTCAAGAAAAGTGTTAGACTAGAAAAAATTGTGGAAGAACTTACTAAAAAGTTGGAAGATCTAAGACTAATGGTCAAACTAAATGCTGAAGAGTATACTACCCAATGTTTGATTCATAAAAGCGAAATCAAAATGTTTGATGAAAAACTCAGAAATTTAAAAGAAACAAATGAAACTCTGGAGAAAAAATACAAAGGGACATTGTTAGAATTGGAGCAAACTAAAGAAAAGACAGCAACTGTTTTAAAAAAAATTACAAAATTTAAAAATAATTAAAAATGTTTTGATGAATTTGTTGCTGAATCAAAAACCAATTCTGATGATCGAACTGGAATAGGGTTTTGCCCCAATTTGAAAACACAAACAAAATCTTTTGAACCTATCAAGTTTGTGTCAGGAGGCAAAAGACCTATTGAAACATGCCCGAACTTTCATTCTCTAAAAACTGAGTTTGATTCAAAACATCAAAATTTTAACATTGGGGAATCAAGTTGCTCTAAACATGAAAGTTCACCTAAGGCTAAATACGTTTTCCCTTCTATTAGGAAGAATGAGTCTGCATACAAGACTGTCACACCTAGGAATATAGTTCAGCCTCAAAACTCTTTAAAACCTTTGTTTAGAGACTTTCTTAAGGAGACCCCAATTCTGAGCAATCTTAATTTCTCCTACTGCGACATATATGGTCACTATTTTGATAATTGCTATGCTAGGAGACTAGTTAAACCTGTCTATAATCCTCATATCTATCAGAACTTTAACTATTCTAGGAGGAGCCGCAACAATTATATACTTCCTAGACAGCCAGATAGAAACTCTAATTATAGAAAGAGAAAGACCAAACCTAAAAGAACATTTCCTAGAAGTAATCCTAAGCACTTTCCTAAACCAAATGCTCAAGTCTTTCACAAAATTCAAAATCATGCGCAAAATATTTTTCAGCAAAAATCCAAAGCTCGCAAATTTTATCAATTGAGAGCTAATAAGCGCAAGATGAAAACTAAGGCAATTTGGGTTAGAAAAGATGATCTATTACCTCAGATGAAGTGTAATGTTGTTGTTACTGCTTTAAAAGCTGAACACACATCATCCTGTTGGTATTTAGACTCTGGATGTTCTAGGCATATGACTGGTGATGAAACTAAACTTTTAAACAAAACCAACTTTGCTAGTGGTAAAGTAATTTTTGGTGATGGAGTTTCATCTCAAATCATAGGCAAAGAAACTCTCCAAGAAGATGGGCTTCCTATTCTTCAAGATGTTCTTCTAGTCAAAGGTCTTAAGGCAAATCTACTTAGCATATCGCAATTTTGTGACTCAGATCATACTGTTACCTTTTCAAAGAACAATTGCAAAATTTTAAATGAAAAAGGTGAATGCATAATTACTGGATTCAGAACTCCTGACAATTGCTACACTGTCATGAACAATTCTGAAATCTGTAATGTTGCCAGAATGGATGACAATGAGATATGGCATAACAGAATGGGTCATATAAATTACGATAATCATAGTAGACTGACTTCTCAGGAAATAGTTAGAGGAGTTCCTAAAATCAAACTTATACCCAATCTTATCTGTGGTTCTTGTCAGGAAGGTAAAATTGTTAAGGCACCTCATAAGAAAGTCAAAGATATTCTTACCTCTAATCCATTAGAACTCATCCATATGGACCTAATGGGTCCCTCCCAAACTGTTAGTCTCTGTGAACACAGTTACATCCTTGTTATGGTTGATGACTTCACTAGATTTACTTGGGTAGCCTTCTTAAAACAAAAGTTTGAAACATTTCAAACCTTCCTAAAAATTCTTCTTAGGATTGAAAATGAGAAGGATACTCAAGTGAATAGAATTCGTAGTGATAGAGGTGGTGAATTCAAAGACACTGGTATAATAGAATACTGTGACTATAATGGTTATAAACACGAGTTCAGTGCTCCTAAGACCCCTCAACAGAATGGTATTGTGGAGAGAAAGAATCGTACCCTTCAAGAGAAAGCACGTGTTATGTTACATGCCAAGAATTTACCTAAATATTTTTGGGTAGAATCTATTCGTACTGCGTGTCTATCTTAGAAAGAATTCCAAACAAACCCCTTACGAACTTTGGTACAATAAAAAGCCTAATCTCAAATATCTTAGAACCTTTGGCAGTACTTGTTATGTATGCGAAGATAGGGAACACTTATCCAAATTTGAGAGCCGGCGAGATAAAGCCATATTTCTAGGATATTCGCCTAACAGTAGAGCTTATCGAGTGTATAATCTTCGCACTAAAACCTTGATGGAATCCAGAAATATAATTGTTAGTGACACCACTGTAGAAAGCAAGACTGGTGAATTTACTATTGAGGAAGAGTCTACAAATATTTTAGAAAATGACTTCTCTAAAATGGATAATTCATTACATATTGAGACACCTGAAGTACCTAACTGGGTTTCTAAAGATCATCCCAAAAATAACGTAGTTGGTTACCCTAGTGACCCAGTGCGTACAAGATCCTAAATAAGAAATTATGCACATTATGCATGTTTTGTTTCCCTTGTGGAACCAAAGAATGTAAATGAGACATTGAATGACTCTCACTAGATTTCTGCTATGCAAGAAGAACTTTTACAATTTGTCATTCATGATGTTTGGTATCTTGTTCCACGTCCTGATCATAAAAAGGTTGTTGGCACACGTTGGATTTTAAAAAATAAGACTGATGAAAATGGAATAATAATTAGAAATAAAGCTAGATTAGTTGCTCAAGGATACTCTCAAAAAGAAGGAATTGATTTTAACGAGACCTTTGCTCCTGTTACTCGTTTAGAATCTGTTCGTCTGCTTTTTGCTATAGCTTGCCACATGCATTTTACACTGTACCAAATGGATGTCAAATCTGCGTTCCTTAATGGAATACTGACTGAAGAAACCTATGTAGAACAACCTAAAGGGTTCATTGACCCTAAATATCCAAATCATGTATTTCGTCTGAAAAAGGCTTTATATGGCCTTAAACAAGCTCCTAGAGCTTGGTATGAGCGTCTTTCCAGTTTTCTTTTAGATAAAGGTTTCAAAACAGGCGGAAATGACAAAACTCTTTTTGTCAAACATTTTGACAAACACATCACTATTGCTCAAGTTTATGTTGACGATATTATATTTGGATCAACTTCTCCCTCAGAAGTCAAATCCTTCTCTGAAACTATGCATAAGGAATTTCAAATGTCCCTTATGGGGGAGCTACAATTCTTCTTAGGCCTCCAAGTCAAACAAAATTCAGAAGGATTATTTGTATCGCAATCCAAGTACGCTTTAGAGATAGTAAAGAAATTTGGCCTCGAGAGTGCTAAAGATGCTAAAACGCCCATGAGTACTACGCTAAAACTTTTTAAAGATGAAAATGGAAAATCTGTAGATCCTACTCTGTATCGTAGTATGATAGGCACCTTACTATATCTTACTGCCTCGCGTCCTGATATTATGTATGCTGTGTGTGTATGTGCTCGATATTAAAGTAACCCTAAAGAGAGCCACTTGAATGTTGTTAAACGTATCATTAAATATGTAAAAGGCACTCTAAATCTAGGACTTTGGTACACTAATGACACACCAAGCACTATAATTGGGTATGCTGATGCTGACTGGGCTGGGTGTACTGATGATAGTAAAATCACATCAGGAGCATGTTATTATATAGGTAATAACTTGGTAGGATGGAGTAGTAAAAAACAAAACTGCACATCACTCTCGACAGCTGAATCTGAATACATAGCCGCTGGCAGCTGTTGTGCTCAATTAATGTGGCTTAAACAAATGCTAAGTGATTATGGTATTCAAGAAAACCAATTGCATCTCTATTGTGATAATCAAAGTGCGATTAATATTTCTAAAAACCCTGTTCAACACTCGCGAACAAAGCATATTAAAATAAGACATCATTTTATACGCGAATTGGTTGAATCTAAGGAATTAGAAATCAATTATCTTCCTACTGATCTACAACTCGCAGATATGTTTACCAAACCTCTAGATTATAATAGATTCATTTCATTACGTAAATCTATTGGTATGGTTTATGCTGACTGATAACTTTACTGTTTATCCAAGTTTTTCCCTTTGTCCATTTGAGACAAAATGGGGGAGAAATTTGAGTCTATAAATTTCTTACATGTGCTAAATAGCTTGATCTTAGTGATTTATTGCAGGTTCTTATTGTACAGTTACTCTCAACAGTTGTAATAGGGTATTCAAATGTACTTAGTTGAGTTATGTACTTTTTGATTTCTAGGTATTGGGTAGATAGAATTTTGATAGGAATAAGTTTTTCTTATTTTTTGCTGCCCTACGAGTCCTAGATGACTCAAAGGAGATTTTGTCTCATATTTCCAAAGGGGGAAATTGAAGCCCTTATGCTTTTGACTCACTTGAGTCTATATTGTATAAGAGCTCATCTAGTTTGGAAATTGTGATAAAATTATGTCCTCCCTAAAAACCAAAGAACCTCAGAAGTTGGTTTGCTACTTCATCTCTCTATCTTGTAGTGATCAAGAACAAATTGCCAACACTCACACAGAGTAGAATTTATTTATTGCATATCATACTGCATAATAATGTGTGTATATATGTTGAGTGTGTTTAAATCCCTAAGTTTGATTTTTAATAATTTTTTGAGATTTTATAAACAATTTTTAAATAAGGTTTTCTTAATTAAAAGTTGATTTATAAGTTTTTGTGGTCAATCTGTTAATATAATTTGTTGGGTATATTGGCCTAATGTTACCTTGGGTAGAATCCAAAAGCGGAGTAAACCTTAGGGTGTGGTTTTAATTTCTTTAGGACGCGCGTTTCATATCCTGTTATTGGCCAACATCTATCTTCATCTGATTGGCTGAGATTGTGTTTCTTTACTGAGTTATAAACGCGTAGGTTTTTAGCCCTTGGATCATTGGTTATCGACGATCAATATGTTGTCTTGGTGAATCCCAGTACAACATTTTAAACCAATCAGGTATCGTTTAAGCACCGCGTTCTTAGAACCCTTCGATCAAAGTCAATTTAACTTGACTTAATCCTGGCCCTTGGTTTTGATCCAGTCTCTCGAACCTTCTCTTCACCCTATAAAAGGAACCCTATTCTCAGACTTCGAAGACTTTTGCCATTTTCATTTTTCTGAGAAATAGAGAGAGAAGAGAGAGAAGAGAGAAAACAGAGAGAAAAGAGAGAGTTAGAAACCCTAACCCTGTTCGTCAAAGCCTCTTCCATCCAAACTCAAAAACTTCTTCAAAACTCCATATCCAAAACACTACCTTGAGTGTTCTTGAGTGTTTGAGAGTTTGAGTTGAGTTTGTAATTGTTGCTGTAACCTATTGTTCGTTAGATCTTGTTTTCAACTTAAACTTTTACTCAGATCTACTTTCTGATTTCATAGAAATTTCAGATCTGAGTTATTCATGTTACATTACACTTAGTTTCATTCTTTATTTCTCATCTTGAGAAATATATTGTTGATTATTTTCTATAAAACGTTTGCTTACTTTGAAATCAACAATAAATGCTTTCTGTTTCTAGTTCTTGTAAAACTAAACGTTTGACCTAGTTTGGAATCTCACTTGGAGGTTTTCAATATCGAAAAGCTTTTCTAAATTCTGAGATTGATTAAGACCTTGTCTCTCTTCTTAGCAAGGTATACGTGAATTCTGGGAATGATTTAAAGGTCAAATAAGGTTCAAAGTTTTGTAAGAAGAAAGAAAAAGAAAAGATCACAGCATATAGTGTTACTGTAATTTATTAGGACGGTTTGTACTTAATAAGTGTGTGTGTGTGTGTGTGTGCATGCATGTGCTAGAGAGAACCTCCACAAACTCTTTCACCCTACAACACGAAAAGTGTTGGTAATAAGATCTTGTGAACAAGAGTCGACGTAAAGTGCTGGAACAAATCAGAAGTTAACAAACTGGGAGAACTACATCTACAATCAGAACTGCAGAGAAGTTATAAGGACACCAGAGGATACATTCCTAAACTTATATAGGTCTGAGTTGTTTGCATGTTAGTTATATAGTTTGTAACTCATATATTTGTTTTAGTGGATTTTTCATTTTACTCCGTAGAGGGAGTCGTGGATGTTTCCTCAATTAGTGAGGTTTTACCACGTAAAAAACATCGTGAACATAATCTTTCTACATCTCCTCATCTCATTCTTGGTTGTGCTGAGTTTAAGTTTTTTAAACTACTTTCTAAAACTATTATTCAAATCTTGAATAGATCTCGTACATACTGATTTTTTAAACACATCTTGTGTTCAAATAGTTTGGTTTTTACGAAAAGAGTTTCCTAAAAAAACAGATCGGAGTTACTTAAATAGTTTATTTTTATAAATGGCTTTAGTAACTTATTTTTCAAGGGCTCGCACTTTTTCCCTCCCATTTCCTTCCCTCATCATAAAGATTTGTTTATCGCATGGCTTCCTTGAGTTTGATTCTGACCGCTAGCGTGTCCCACTGAAGCTTTTAAACATGGATAACATCGCGAAGATGTTGGGCAACCCTTGGGGGCAGCCGGGGTACCAAGAGATAGAGGACAGAGGCGCCTGAGGAGGAAGCTGAGATCAGGGAGATGGAGTAGGGACAAAGTTCTCAGTTGCCACCCACATATACTAACGCCCGCTTTGAGGCATATGAGGCACTGCGGGATCGGAGGTGGGAGGAGGCCCAAGTTAGTTGGGATACTTTTGTGTCACACCTAGAGAAGCATAGGGTAGAGCAGAGACATGATGGAGAAGAGCAGTGGCAGGAGTTCCGCATGTTGCAGAATATGATGAGAGACTTATATGTGCAGCAGCATGGTCCGGATGAATCGTTCCCTCCATATTTTTAGAGTCCCTATGATTCTAGTGGTTCCAACCACTAGCCTGTTGTTGTGGGGTCGTTTTTTGTATTCCATGGGACGGATATTATTTTGTATTTTCCTTTTTATTTCTATTTCTTTTTTTATTAGTTGTCATTTATTAAGTTGTTTTGTACTGAAGTTATGAAATGAGAAATAGTAATGTAGTTTGTGGTTGTGTATTGGATGATGATGTGTGTGACTTTCCATTTTTATAAAATCAAATGTTCACCATCAATTTATCTAGTATTTGCACTTCAGCCCCTCTATATTGTTGTGACTTACGACGTAAATTCTTCTAACTTAATAGATCGGTAAATATTCTTGCTTTGCTTTATACTAACTTGTTTTGTAGATTCGTTCGGACTTCTACTTATGGCGATCGCTCCAATTTTGGGTAATATCATTATTTTCCTATCTTTATGTTGTGTTCTTTAATGGACGCATTGGGGACAATGCAACATTTAAGTTAAGGGGTGTGAGATATTTATCCATTTCATGTTTAGTCCTTGGATTTGGTCACATTTTAGTTACAAAGCATGTTTTTTGTTAAAAATTGAAAATTTTCAAAAATATTTTGTTTTTTTTTTCTCCTTTGTTGGGCATTTTTCCTTATTTCCGATGATAAATTTCAATAATTGCCCGATCCAATAGACAACCAAATGATGCATTTTCTCGATTTTAGAAGTTATTAGACTTTAGTCCTCAAATCATTGATATTTTGAATAACTTCATGAATTAAAATTTATCCTATGAGCTCATGCGCTTTTCTTATTCCATTGATTTGGTTTAAGATTTTTATAACTCGATAATCTTTTGTTGCATTGTATATACTTACGTCGAGTAAGCTTTGTACCTTCCGTCGTTTGTGAGTGTATACATTATTCTTTCCTCATTGAAAATGTTGAATTCGTCGGTAATCTCCCTATTATTTCATAGATCATTCATTAATTGAGTTTATATCTTGAAGTGTGTTACTTGAGCATGATTTTCAAATCTTGTTTTGACTCGAGAATTGCGTAAACTTTTTGAAATGATCATAGTCCATCTTTGTTATATCACCCATATTAGCCTTGACCTCACCTTAAATGTTTTCCCTCGTCAACCCCTTTGAGCCTTATTATAGCCTTTCGTTTCACACCCCAAAATCCCATAACCAACTCTAAATTATAGTTTTAACCCATACTTATTAACTTCCCTACCTTTGTTTGTAATGTTACTTGGGATTGAATGATGTTGTTATCATGTGGTCGCTATTTGAGCATGAAAAGAGTGATGAAAGAAAAGAAAGTAGTGAAACGGAAAAGAAAAAAGAAGATAAAAGAAAACATGAGAAAAAGAAGAAAAGAAAAGAAAATAAAAGATAAATTTTGTATATAAGTTGTATATGTTGTATAGTTCAATAATCCTTGTTATTCTCATGTTGTCATATCTAATGCTTGATTATGGAACTTGCTTTCCATTTTTGATATTGCTCGCATTATTTCCATTATTCCAAGTTTTTTATCTCTGAACAATTTGAATCCATACATATATCCTTAATTTCATACCCTAGCCTAGCCTACATTATAACCTTATGCAAGTCCTATGTGATCTTAGGGTTCATTTAATTTAAAAGTCATAAAATTTTTGATAATCTGTGAAAATAAATTTTGCCTCCTTTAATGAGGGGTATCTTTCATTGAGATTAAAAATTTTAATTTTCTATATAGTGTTCTTCATTAGTGACATGTGTGCGACCTAGTTTCCATTTACATTTACTCTTTATTCCCGCATATTCTGTGTGTTACCTCCTTGTTTCGAGTGAATTCATTTGATGAGTGTAATGCCCGTGAGGATTGAATATATGCATGCTTTAATATTAATTATTCGACTTATTTAAGTTTTTTCCAATTCATACTATGCATGTTCTCTCCCCCCTACTTTTAAAGTTTTAATTCAATGAGGTGCATTCAACCTGTTAATAACAACGGATTTTTGTTTGAATTCGTCCATTATGATAATTACATGTTGAAATCTTGTTCGTTCTTATTGAGTTTGTCGCATGCTGGGTTGGACATATTTTGAGGAAACTATATGATGTTTGTGGGTTTTACCCCTGAAAACTCTCACGAGACGACACTCGTCCACTAGGGTAACCTAGGGGTTTAACGGCTTATTGCATATGCTGAATGCAATCGTTCACCCGCGAAAGCAGCCTTATCCTTTATTATCCCATTTTTGTACTGGTATCCTTCTTTTGATTTACTTGTAGTTCTTTTTTTTTCCTGTTTCATTGCTAGGTACTAGTAATGTGTAAGTTAGGGGGTGTGATACGACACAAGTATTGCGTATTTCTCCCGTTAACCTACGCGTTATTAGCCCCCTCGGGTATCTTAGTCCCTATATTTATGCTCGTTAACCAGAAAATCTCGTATTTGTATAGATATATGTTTTGCAGGGGTTAATTGAGATTTATAGGTATCTTGATGCTTAGTATGTGGTTCAGACGCATTTCGGTGAAGTTTCATACAATTCCGTATGCACAAGGGAAATCTAGTCATTTCACAATTTGGACGGACAACATCTTCACGGAAGTTGTATCCCTCTGAGAGAGTTTCGCATGGCCATGAACGGTGCACAAATCCGATTCCTAACGAAGAAGTTACGGTATTTATAGCGGAAGATAATTCTAAGAAACCAAAACAGGGGTGTCTCCAATCAGACATGCTTCATCGATCCATTGACCCCTCCTTATTTCTGAAATCGTTGGAGACAGTGTGTAAGTTTTTGAACCATCGATTTATCAACCCTTGGGTTCGATCGATCGATCCCTTGTTTTTCACAGATATTTTGCTTTGCATTATCTTTATCCTTTTCTTTTCAATTCATTTTTCCAACTTACTATATAAGAGATTTTTGTTGTAATAAGAGGGATATACTAAGTTTCTAGAGATATTTTTGTTTAGAGTTTGGTTTTGGGAGCTCATCTTCATTTCTCCTTGGGGTGACATCCATTTGGGTTTATAAGTTCTACTATTCATCATCCTCTCCATTAATATAGTTGCTTTTCCTTCATTCCTTGATTTGGAGTTTAATTTCACGCCTTGTCAATTAGTTACAGTTATTTATTTATTTATTGCCTTAATTAGTGTAATTTAGCTTATTTCCATGCCGTGCCCTTAGATAAATAGGGTTGGGGTTGTGTTCCGCCATTAACGGGCCTCAAGCTCCGAAAACTAGGTTTTGTGTAAAATTACGTTTAATTGAAACCGCGTGTATTAAAGTTGGTTTGTTATGCATTTAAATTTATTTGTCATGCAACTTTAGTGTTTATAGCGACAATCCGAATTTAATCCGCGTGTGACCATTTTTGATTAAATGTTTATTCAAGAAACTTTGGGTTACATTCCTTCTCGCGTGAAGTTTATGCTTAATTAAAATGTTTAATTAAATGTTTTTGAGCCGAAATTCTAGTTAGTAGTTGTTTCGATCCGTGTGGTAGGATGCAATCCTGATCCTTACTTTACCTTCGTGTAGTGTAACTTATTATTTTCTTTTGTCACCATAACAACCTATCACCTTTTACACTTTTATTTTTGAAGTAGCAAAATAATTAAAATCTAAAATTCAATCACTCCATGTGGATTTCTTACGATACCCGACTTACCGTTGTGCTTGCCTCGCAAGTGTAGTAGTAGATTAGGTTTTTTCATGTAGAGCGGGAGCCGAAATCAATGATAGTGTCCCTATACGAACACTCGGTTCCCTTCACATCAACAATTCTGCAGGCCAAGGTCAATTATGAGGACCTAAAGTTGTGATGACCAATTTTACAGGTCGAGGTCAATTCTGAGGACCTAAATTTTATGATTAGTTTGGAACTAGTTCTACTGGGGAATATGTTGACTATATAATTCCACCGGGGATTATGTAGACCGTGGGTCCTTTTAAAGTAAGGTGTAGTAGGTTTTGGGTGTAAGTGCACTTTTATCTCTGCTGAGGAGTATGTTGATGATAAGAGTGTGCGATTGATCCAAATGAAGATTTGTTAGAGTGTGTAGGGAGATTTTCTCCAAAATGATTTTCCTGGGGAAAATAATGTTAGATATTTTTCAAGAATTTTATGGGAATTTTGAGAAATGTTTCGGGCCATTTTTGGATTTTTTGGCATTTGTTAGACGCAATTTGGAAGGGACTACCGATAGATAGGCCAGTGGAGGTGCCTATCAAAATATTTCACGGACTCTTGGGCTTCTTGGGGAAGAGGAAATACCACTTCCAGCTTTCATCTTTTTGTGGCTTAGAAACTTACTTCCGGGTAAATTATTGACTCTTTTCTGAGGATGTAGGTCAGCTTCTACCCTTAGAGTTTTCCTTCAAAGGCTGTGGGGGATATAGGTATTCATGAGTAGATGAAGCGGTTGTTGGCGCGTGAATTCTAGTACGTCTGGTACCTTGGAAGGAGAGTAGTGAGGTAGATAATGGAGGGTGAGGTAACATTCATTTTTTGAGATTTTCTCGCAAATCCTCCATTATGACTGGAGGAGCTTGATATTGACTATATTGTATGCTTGATGTTGCGACTTATTTGTACCTGAAAATAGAGAATCAAGAAGGCAAAAATGATGCATTTTTTGTTTGATTATCTTAATTTAGTGGCATATTCTACATACACTTTAAATTTGTTGTTGAGGTTTTCACTACACCAAAATAAACAATCTAGAATGGTTTAAAACTATGCCAGATCAAATCTGGCACAGTTTTGAACTGTGCCAGAATCAAGTGTTCCAAAATGGCAATTTTTCTGGCACGGTTTAAAAGTGTGCCACATTTTACCAAACAGGAACATTTCTGATACACTTTTTAATCGTGCCAGAATTTTGATATTTTTGGCACGCTTTTAGCACAGTTTATAACTGTGCCAAATTGAGTACATTTTGGTGCACTTTTGGCACAGTTCAAAACCGTGCCAAAATTTGATACACTTTTGGCATGGTTTTGAACGGTGCCAAATTTGTGTATTAAAGAAAAAAAATTATTTATTTGAAAACAAAAAAAATTACAGATTGCGAATCTCGCACGTTGTTAATAAACTGGTGTGCATACAAACTTCAAAATATTACAAGTCCTAATAGTTCACACACCCAAAAAATGGGGCAAAGTTTCCTTTATTTTCTAGGCATTCTCTAAACCTGCGTAATGTAAAACTCTCACGCCCATAAAATATGACAATAAAATTACAAAAGCCTGCACGACCATAAAAGTTATCAGTAAAGCTATAAAAGACCACACGGCCATAACACAAATAAATAGAATCCTGAACATTAACGACATTAAATAAATAATCCCCTTGTTGTAAACCATTAGCTTCTTCATGTGTTCCACGTGGATAAAAACTAATGATAAAAAGTTATCCTGCAAAACAATAGGATACAAAAAAGAGATCATATTATTAACCAAGTTTAAAAAAAATATTATTCAAGCTGAAAAATTGCATATACGAGTTACAATTATTATATTCTCCAATCGAAAGTCTTGTGACTATGTGGTCAGCTCCTACGAGTTATATTAGTCTCATACAAGGTTTTAGTGTCTCTTAGGGGGGGGGGGGGGGGGGGGGCATTTGAGGACTGGTTTGAGTTTTCACCCTCAAACGGCATGTTTTCAAGCATCATCGAAATATTTTTAAATTATCATCATATTCTCAAATCGGAAAATCCATGACTACGCGGTCAGTTTCTACATGTTACATTGGTCCCGTGTGAGGTGTTCATGCCTCTTACAAGACCGTTTGGGAGTTGGTTTGGGATTTCACCCTTTAACGACTTGTTTTTAAGCCTAATCGAGATATTTTCAAATTATCATCATATTCTCAAATTGGGAGACCTATGACTACGCGGTCAGTTTCTACGAGTTGCATTGGTCCCGTGCGAGGTGTTCGTGCCTCTTATAGGGACATTTGAGGCTTGGTTTAGGTTTTGACTCTCTAACGGTATGTTTTTAACCCTAATCTTTATATTTTCAAATTATTATCATATTCACAAATCGAGAAACCCGTAACTAAGCGGTCAGTTCCTACGAGTTACATTAATCCCGTGTGAGATGTCCATGCCTCTTACGGGATGGTTTGGGTTTTCACCCTTTAACGTCTTGTTAATTATCATCATATTCTCAAATCGGGCCCATCACTAGGTGGTTAGTTCCTATGAGTTGCATTGGTCCTGTGCGAGGTGTTAGTGCCTCTTACAAGGCCGTTTGAGGGATGGTTTAGGTTTTGACCCTCTAACGGTATTTTTTTAACCCCAATCTTGATATTTTTAAATTATCATCATATTCTCAAATAGGGAGACCCGTGACTACGCGGTCGATTCCTACAAGTTATATTGGTCCCGTGTGAGGTCTTCATGCCTCTTACGGGACCGTTTGGGGGTTGGTTTCGGTTTTCACCCTTTTAACGACTTGTTTTTAAGCTTAATATATATGTTTTCAAAATATCATCATATTCTCAAATCGAGAGACCCGTGACTACGTGATCAGTTCTTATAAGTTACATTGGTCCCGTACGAGGTGTTCATGCCTCTTACGGGACCGTTTGGGGGCGGGCTTGGGTTTTCACCCTTTAACGGCTTGTTTTCAAAACCTAATCTATATATTTTCAAATTATCATCATATTCTCAAATCGGGAGACCCGTGACTACGCGATGAGTTACTATAAGTTGCGTTGGTCCCGTGCGAGATGTTAGTGCCTCTTATAGGGTCGTTTGAGTGAAGGTTTAGGTTTTGACCCTCTAAAGACATAATATAACCCCAATCTTGATATTTTCAAATTATCATCATATTCACAAACTGAGAAATCGGTGATTACGTGGTCAGTTCCTACGAGTTATATTGGTCTTACAAGTCCGTTCGGGACTGGTTTGGGTTTTCACCCTTTTAATGACTTGTTTTTAAGCCTAATATAAATATTTTCAAATTATCATCATATTCTCAAATCGTGAGTCCCATGACTATGCGGTCAGTTCCTATGAGTTATATTAGTTTTGTGTGAGGTGTTAGTGCCTCTTACGGGGTCGTTTGGCTGCTGGTTTGGGTTTTCATCCTCAAACGACATGTTTTTAATCTTAATCTAGATATTATCAAATTATCGTCATATTCTCAAATCGGGAGACCCGTGACTACGTGGTCAATTCATACAAGTTATATTGGTCCCATGCGAGGTGTTCATGCCTCTTGCGGGGACGTTTGGGGGTTGGTTTGGATTTTCACCTTTATACGGGCGTATTTTTAAACTTAATCTAGATATTTTCAAATTATCATCATATTCTCAAACTGTTGGACCCTTGACTATGCGGTCAGTTCCTACAAGTTACATTGGTTCCGTGCGAGGTTTTCATGCCTCTTACGGGACCGTTTGGGGGTTAGTTTGAATTTTCACCCTTTACTGGCTTGTTTTTAAGCCTAATCTAGATATTTTCAAATTATCATCATATTCTCAAATCAAGAGACCCATGACTACGTGGTCTACGAGTTGCATTGATCCCATGCGAGGTGTTAGTGCCTCTTACAGGGTCGTTTAAGGATTGGTTTATGTTTTGACCCTCGAAAGGCATGTTTTTAATCCTAATTTAGATATTTTCAAATTATCATCATATTCACAAAATGAGAAAGTCGTGACTATGCGGTCAGTTCCTACGAGTTACATTGGTCCCGTGCGAGATGTTCATGCTTCTTATGGGGCCGTTCGGGACTCATTTGGATTTTCACCCTTTTAACGGCTTATTTTTAAGCCCAATCTAAATATTTTAAAATTATCATCAAATTCTCAAACTAGAAGTCCCCTAACTACGCGGTTAGTTCCTATGAGTTACATTGGTCCTATGCGAGGTGCTAGTGCCTTTTACAGGTCTGTTTGGACGTTGGTTTGGGTTTTCACCCTTTAACGACATATTTTTAAGCCTAATCTAGATATTTTCAAATTATCATCATATTCTCAAATCTAAAGACTTGTGACTATGAGGTCAATTCTTACAAGTCATATTGGTCCCGTGCGAGGTGTTTATGCCTCTTACGGGGCCGTTTGGGGGTTGGTTTGGGTTTTCACCCTTTTAACGGCTTGTTTTTAAGCTTAATCCAGATGTTTTCAAATTATCGTCATATTCTCAAAGTGGGAGACCCATGATTACGCAGTTAGTTCTTACAAGTCACATTGGTCCCATGCGAGGTGTCCATGCCTCTTACAAGGCCATTTGAGGGTTGGTTTGGGTTTTCACCCTTTTAAAGGCTTGTTTCTAAGCCAAAGTAAAGATATTTTCAAATTATGGTCATATTCTTAATGTGTTCCCTTTGCATTTATATATTATTTCCTACATATTTTACATTTAAATCGATTCTTATGATTCAATTCATGATTCGATTCACACTTCACGATTCATATCAATTTTCAACATTAACAGTAGTAATACTTATTAACTTCCATGCCTCGAGACTTGGGCCTCAATAATCTTTCAAAACATCATAGTGGATGTAAGTCCCTTTGGCTGGACCACTTAAACACTTGCCTCATTCACTTAAATATTTTTTACATGAGCTAATCACAACATTAATAATTCTTGACATTTGATACCAATTTCTGGCATCAACATCATTAATATTTTATTAATTAGTCGTGTATAAGGTAATTTGGTAAAGCCATTTGATTGGATACTTTTGGTAGTTTATGAATTATATTAGTGCTAATGAATGAGGGTTATGAGTCTATATTGGATCTGGTATTTTATTGCTTAGCTTAACCCTAATGAATGAGGGTTATGAGTCTATATAAGTGATGGGATCTTCATATCCTAATCAGAGTTGATTATTGGATAAAGTTTACACTAGTGAATGTTTGTATGTGCCATTGGGTCTACCATTTTCCTTTGTCTTTCTTGTTGTGATTTCACCATCACTCAATCCATGTTAATATAAAAATATGTCACTAACATAACTGGTATTCATGAGCACAATACACACCAGGAATAATAATTGCAAATCGGTAATAGAGCTAATTTTCCTAGGGATATCTTGAGAGAGGGGGTGAAAGGCTCAATACCTGGACAGAAGTTTGAAGTATTAGATAAAAGTTGAACCAAGGGAATGATGATGTTCTCATTCATAAAATAACCTACACTGAGATTCTGAAGAATAGCCTATTATCAAAGATAATAAAAGGTGAAGAAAAGAATTCAAACTGTAATATATTAGTTATTCAATAACGAACCTTTACTGGCCAAGAGACTCTTTTTAAATAAATGCAAGCAGCACCATGTACTTCAGCACTATCATGAGTTAGCACATCAGTCATCAAATTAAATACCTATTTTTAAAGTAGGCATCACAATTAAGTATAACATTTAACACATAATTATTTCCAAGCGTAGTTAATTACATAAATAAGCTGCCAATTAACTAAAGTGAATGAAGGAGTGCAGTGGTATAAATTGTTGGGAGCTTTTTATTGTGTTATGGTTGTTGGGCTTGACTTGAAACTTTTTTACAATCCTAGTTGTATATCTTAATACTTGGGTATCCATTTATCATCTGACCACACCAGCAGTAAGAGATCTCATCAGGAACTTACCACAATACCAAGCAGTGATCCTATGTTGTTCATTTTCTATACAATATAATTTCGTCTTTTTAGAGGAAAGAAAAGAACTTAAAAATAAAATAATAATAATAATAATAATAATAATAATAATAATAATAATAATAATAATAATAATAATAATAATAATAATAATAATAATAATAATAGTAATAGTAATAATAGTAATAATAGTAATAATGGTTCTAGTAGTTTGTAATCCAGCATAAATAATGTGCACTATATTGATCTTTGGAAAGATAGTTCACAAATCATCGAAGTAATGTCAATAAATAAAAATAAATTACGGGGAAAATGTAGATGCAAGAAGTGGATGACTGCATGGTTTAAGCTTAATCACCTTAGGAGTTGTACATCATCCTCATTTAAAAACTAGTGATCAAAGATTTTGTATTACTCAACAACGAACATACAAATGCAAGTCATTAACTAGGAAATCAAACATGTATCATCACAATAATAGTCACATGAAACCTACAAAAATGCTTACATGAGGTCAAATGTCTGTAAATCCCAAGGCTAAAGCCTCATATACATAGAGGCAGATAGCCTCAACTAAGTGAGGCGGAAGCATCTAACAATTAACCTAAAATAAGTACCTAAAGCACAGGCACCAACACTGATTTTCCATATCACGACTCTCGAAAGGCCTAAAAATGCAAGCAACACTTGAAGATACTACGATAGCACCTTTACCAAGCAATAATTATACATGTAAATGACGTCATATTACATATTCACCATTAAGCAAGGCATGGCAGGAGATCAGGTACACAAATTATGGGCACACGACTACGTTCAGAAGGTACATATAGCCTAGGAAATAACTATTGGTGTGCGGGAAATAACTCTTGATGTGCTGCAGATCCAGGGAATGCATGTAAAGCAACTTTCAAATCAGTAGCAGCATAACAAAGATAATGAACTTCATTCATGATTGGAATGTTATGTCTTCTAATTAGGCATAAGATAAAAAAAACTACATTCAAGACCTCACTCCTCATAATATTAATGGACCAAAATTAAAAAGAAAAAAATTAACAGTCCATAAATACAGAGACAAGAGGACTTCCCCTTTCTAGAGTTAGAAGGATCATGAACTTTATTTATAAGGAATAGTTCAGTTTACAAGAGAGTTTAGAATAGTGAGAATGTAAGACATTACCATTCATGGAACCGTGAGAAATCTATAATCCACTTATTAATTACACCATTATGTCAAGTTCCTGGTATAAAGCATTAAGCTTGATAACTTGATCTTCAATAATGCAGTAGTCACCCCTGCTACAAGTTACAAGTATGTCAAGTTCCCATATTCAGAAATGTTCTGAATACGGAGAATAAATCAAGAATAGATACTTTACAAATAAATCACATACGTAGAGAGGTGAGATTAATACCTTCTAATAATCCCTGTAAGCATTGTTTAACAATAATCATCATTTAAATATTGATAACATTGAAACAACGCCATTGTCGATCCCCAAACCAGTAACGAAACAAATCTAAAACACCATCCTTTACAATAACACCAGGTTACACAAGATAAGATTCAAATTTTAATGGCCAACAAAATATAAGACAAAGAATCCATTAGAAATAAATAACTAATTAAATGAAGTAATGTGTCCAACTGGTAAAGGGCATAGTAGAGAACGATAAAAGATATTTCAAAGTTTAAATGAAGTGGATCTTCTATTCATATATTAATATATTCTTTTAATCCACTGAATCCATTATGTACACTTGTTCATCATTTGATACAAATAAACAAGCATAAACTTTATGATGAAATTTCAACTTCAAGAAATCAAATAAAATACAAAAAATAGAACTGAAAATGAAGGAAACATTATTGCAATACAAGAATTAGAAGGAATATACATTAATAAATGAGAAAGAACAATTAGAATGTACATACATTAATAAATGAGTGAGAGACTAATTAATTTATGTTTCTTCTCGCAAACTAAGCTTTAACTAGGCTTAGCCGTGGAATGACAATGTGCAGTAGTTGGTTAGTCGAGCAATGGTTCCGTTTTTCAAACTCGATGGCATATCACAAATATGCCAAAAAAAATTACAAGCAACATTTTGAACAAAATGTTGGTTTCCACAAATCTGCTTCCTTCTTTTAAGCTGGTTAACTTTAAAAGTGGCATATTGTTGGTGAAGTACACAATTGTTCTATTATCCTTTCTTTATGTTGATTAAAAGAGCTTAAATAGTTTCACATTTGTTCTCTTCACTGTACATCCAATTATAATCGTGTTCCCTTTCTCATAAAAACAAGCTCAAAATCACGCGAGTCCATCACCCTTGGTAGGTGTTTTTATGTTTTTATAAACCAAAAAAAGGAAATGGTACTCCATATTTATTCAGATTTTAGCAGTCTCAAGACCACATTCTATTTCAAGCTATCTCCATGTATTTGACAAACCTATACTAGGTGCATACAATGCCACAAGAGGCATAAAGTAAACTAAATCATGTAGCTAATGCACTTTTTACACTTTGTTAACATCACATTACATTAACATTCTTAACTTTAACCTTGAAAGTTTTAAATCACCCATGAAATACAAAATCTCTCTACAAAATAAAAATAAAAATTCCAATGTGTCCAATTTCCATATATAGATAAATTTCAATTGCAGCCATGCATAAAATTTAAACTAAGATAAAGACTGGATGTAATCAATAATTAATATATAATAAACCATTAAGAAATTGAATTCATATGTTTAATCTACTCGTCACTACAAGCATTTGATTTAGTCATAACCATCAAATAAACATTGTTCTTATAACCCCTAAATATGGAAAAAAAAATTCCATTTAACACAACTCTGTTGAAAGAAAATTGGATACAAATATATGAGAATGTAACTACATCAGCTACTATTATGACAAAGTATTTCAAAACAATGTAGATTTTGACATGTTCTAAAAAAATCACAAAAACCATAGTTACAATGCAAAATAGTCTACAACAAATCACATATATACTTTTTATAAGATCTAGGTTTCAAAAGATTATGGAATAAAATTTAAAAAGGGGCAAAAATTTGAAGTAGGATCAGTTGGGATTCTACATAAATTAAGAAGTGAAAAAACCCATCATTTGCTCCGGAAGTCCTTAAACCATCTACTTCATCTTAATTTATCTTTTTATTTAAAGATATAGTTTATGTTTTATATAGATCAATGGAGATAACTATCAAGATATACTACAAAACCTAGCTAAACCACCCAATCAAAATAATATAATCAAATATCAAACCATAAGACATACCTCTTGTCTAAGATCTTTATAAACCATAAACCCTATCTCGAAAAAAGGTGTGGCGAGAAAGAGAGTGGAGAGACGAGAGTGAGAGAGGGGGAGACCTGAAAATGAGAGAGGAGAGATGGCGGGAGACGAAAAAATTAGGAGGAATAATATTTTTCAAGGTATTTATGTTTTAATGAAGTGTGCACAATTTTGGCACATTTTTAAACGGTGCCAAATTTTGGTACAGTTTTAAACTGTGCCTGATTTTTAATATAAAGTTGTGCCAAATTATTATTTTTGGTGTACTGTGTGTTTTGAGAAAAAGTAGGGAAATTTGTTTTGGGAATTTTTTGAATAATCCTTTGGAATTTTTAAATAGAGGGAGGCCTTGGAGGCTTGGTTGAAGAGAATTTCCTTTTGAAGGGACTCATTTTAAGAAATGCATTTTTGGAAATTTTTGGAAATGGAAGGCCTTGGAGGCTTGGTTGAAATTTTTTTCCATTTGAAGGGACTTTTTTTTAAAAAAAGTAGGTGAACTGTGTTTTTTGGAATTTTTGAAATATAGGAAGGCCTCTGAGGCTTTGTTGTTATATGGATGAGTAGATAGAAAGCTTGATATAAAGTGGATATAATCGCCTTTCCTGGATTTTACTTATTCTGGTGTATTAGAGAGACTGTACTAACGATAGCTTTATTTGTGTAGTGTCCTTAGAATTGACTTCCAAGCTTTCGTTAGTGATAGGTGACCTAACGGCTGATCATCAAGTAGCCACGATTGTGGCATGGATGTCTTACCATCGTAGTCCTACAAAGACGATGTTGGCGAAGACCTTGAATAACTTGGATGCCTAGAAGGAAGGTCGAGGTGACTTTTGTAGGGAAGCCCTATCATGCTATTAATGTGGCTTTCTGATAAATTTTGCCTGGCAGCTCCTCCTGAGTACCCTATGTCGGGTGTACCTAATTTTTTTACTAGTCCCTTCTTTAGTTTTGGCCCTTCAATAGAGAACTGGGTTAACTGGTTCTTGAAGCACGGAGCATGGTGTCTTTACTAGTATGTGCCATGGTGGGGGACATACAACCCATTTTGTAGTTGGTAGAGTATCGGTATGTGCGGTTGGTTGGCCTTCGCCAAACTTCCTTATATTTTTCTTGGTGGCTTTGACGCCAAGTGGGGTAGGAACATATATTGCCTCCTCGTATATCCAATTTCTTTCTAGTGGAGGACTTGACTGAGTCCTTGAGGATGATACTAGGATCTTTGTGGTAGCACCGTCAATCGTCTACTCGTTCTTCTTAATTTATTGGAGGGGTTTGTCATGTGCCAGGGGATTATCTAAAATGGTTATAGAAGCGAGTAGTTGGGAATATTTTATAGGAAGTGACTAGGCAAAGGTGGTTTGTGGCTTTCGATACCATGGAGGAAGGTATTGTGGTTTCTGTAAAGCTTTTCAAGGCATATCGTTGCATGGAGCGCATACGAAGCATCAATAAGGAGCGGGAGACCTGGGGACCTCTGGGAACAAGTGATGATAAAGAGGCAAGCCGTCTGACAGTTGAGGGCAGCGTTTTGTGAAGCTGAGAAGATTTTATTTGAGGGTGGTTTATGTAGGTGTTTATTACGTTTTAGGATCTTTCTATGAAGTTGATTTGTTTCCTAGGGATTTGGTAGGTTGGTTTATAAGTTGTTAGGGGAGATTTAGGTTGGTTTAATTATTTTAAGGGGTGGTCAATTTGACTCCCTCTACTAATATTTCATGTAACGGATATGTTCCTTAATTTGAAAATAAAAGTGATTTAAATCATATTTTGTTGTGCCTTTTGATGATTTTTTGTGTTTGAACTATCTATACCAATCACTAAGGCATATATAATTCTTTTGTTCATGCAAATGATGAAATGGACTGTTATTCACGGGAATTAGAAAAGAATAGCATTTTGCAAAAAATAAAGGACCGCGACCATGGGGGTCGTATAAGTTACCTACATACCTCTGAGGAGTTTTGAAAATTTCACAAGTTTCATTTTGAAAAGAATTATTTTAAGAGGATCAGGTCACGGGTAGTTCTGGGTAGTGAGAAATGAAGATTTTTCCTATAAAATAGAAAGGGTATGAGAAGAGTCATAGCACGCAGAGAGTTCAAATTAACGGTAGAATTTCTTTAGACTGTCCAGATTTACTAGACGCACCATTTCTTCTCGGTCGAAATCTATGAGCATAGTGGCTATTGATGTAAAAAATTAGGTTATCTCTAATTTATTAACCACAGATAAAAATAAGTAAGACAAAAGATTTTTAAAGTGGTTCAGCCTTATAAGAATGGCCTACGCCCACTATATTTGTTATTGCTGACTGTTTGCAGAATTCTCGATAATGGATTTACCATGAAATTTCGGGTCCTCTGCTAATGAGGAGGTTACAATGTATTTATAGACCTTGAGGTTGTACAAATGGAAGGACAATGCGCCGTTACCCAGTAGACATGTATATCTGTACTATATTAATAAGCATTTAATGAGCAATTATATCCTGGATTCTTTTGATTTGGTTACGCTGTACACTTATGTAGCTCAGACCGCTTAAGCTGCTCGGACCGCCTAAGCTGCTTGACACACTTGAGTTGCTCGGAGAGCTTGAGTTGCTCGTCACCCTTGAGTTGCTCGGCACTCATTAGTTGCTTGGTGGTTTTTATTTGTTCTTTCTGTAGTATTCGTATTTACCATGTAAATTGGCACGTATCTTCATGTGATTGGTCCATGTCAGCGGACTAAATTTGGTATCAACAGAAGCCCCCAATGTTTCACAGTTCGAGATTGAGGAGGGGTGTGGAACATTCTTCTCGAAATATGGTGGGATTAAATAGTCATCCTTAATTTTAGGAGAGTTTTCTTTGTATTTATTTCCTCTTTTGAATTCATAGAATCAGACTTTTTGAATTTTTTTAACTGCTTCAGTTTTTGTGCCGTTTTTCTCCTTTTAGCCGCCGATAGCGCAAACGTCTACCTTGGTAATCATTGCTTTTTTTGTTCCCGAGATAAAGTATTTAAACACGGCAAGAAATCCTATCGTTTTTTACTTTTCAAACCTGGGTCTTCAAACTTTTTATTTCCTCCCTATCTTGTGCGTTCGTTTCCTCCATTGTTCGTTGTCAACTGACTCAATCTTCTCCTGTAAGCTCTTCTTCCTTTTCTTTTACTTATTCTGTTCATCATGGTTTACCCTGTTGAATCTCTTGACAAATTTCGTTTGAATTTTCAATTCCTTCATGGGTCACTTTGGAGGAACTCTCTGAACCTTTTGACTATTCTCTTCGGCTGAGGAACATTGGTTCCCAAGTTTATTCGTGGCCGAATGTGGATTTTCTTTTCATCCAAACCCTTTATGTTTGGAATTCTGTCAATATTTTGATGTTGTACCTGAAAAAATAGCTCCAAATACCTGGAGAATAGTCAATGGAATACATAGGTTAAATCAACTTCATGGAACCCGTTTAGGGATTCCAGAGATAATGCACTGTTACAGATGGGTCGTTAGTGATAGTACTTTTTACTTAAAAACTAGGTTTTTGAATAGGGCGTTAATTGTCAATCTTCCCGATGTCAACATGGATTGTTTTGAATATGGAGTGGTTATGAAAAATTGGCAACATCCTCCCTTAACTGGAGATGAAGTATATAAAGGTCCTAGATGTCCTCCTTATGGCAGTGGGATAGGTTGTTTTTATTTTTATTTTATTTTTGAAATTATGCTTCCTTTGTGTTTGATAAAATGTGTCATTGACATTTAATTTTTGATTATTTTCAGTTGATAGCAAAATAAAATCTCCTAAGGAAAATGATGTCAATTTAAGGCATTTGAAACTTATCTGGAGTTTACACCAGTCCGTTGCTGACGAACATATCAGATCAGCCTCTTACTTGTTGTAGTATAAGAGCTATACTTCCTCCTTTACTGCTCGTCCAGTGGTGGTTGATATCGACCAAGTACCAGCTGCTGATACTAGTATGGAAGGTTCTTCATCGGAGTCAAACATTCCCATTAGTAGTATAATGAAGAGAAGAAGAGCTCCTGCCTTCTTTGACAAATCAGACTCTGCCAAGGTGGAGGCCAAGAAAAATAAGCAGGATGTTCCAGAAGAAGGAACAAGAAACATTGATGCACCCTCTCCGGTGGGTGCCAAGAAAGTTGCTGAGAAGCCCCCAATGGCTCCAAGCAAGGCTGTAGTTATTTCTCCTCCTAGTGAGGTAATTATCATTTCACCAACCAAGACTTCTTCTTTAGTCGAAGATATTCCTGCTCCTCCAAAGAAGTCAAAGAAAAGTTCGTCTGAGAGACATGTTGGACCCATCTCTCATGCTTTAAATGCTGAGAGTGGTATTCCCACTTTTATTCCTCCGACCTCTGCCCTGGGTTCTTTGAAGTCTTGGATCATCCTAGAAATCCAAGGTGTTGAAGATGCTCTTCCTCGTGACAGGGTCACTGCATTGGCTGCTCAACATATTACCTCAGTAAGTATTTAAGTTTTCACTTTTTACTAATATGTCGCTGCATTGACTCAAAATTTTTATTTCTTCAATTGGTGATATGTTTTAACAGTATTTTGAAGAAGGACGAGGTTATTAAAGCTTCAAGCTCCTCGACAGGTGAAGAGGAAGCTTTTATTGGTTTAACTCGGTCCTTGAAGGACTCTCGCTAAAAATATAAAGAAGATAAAATGGCTTGGGAGAAGCAAGCCAAGTCCATTGAGTAAGAGAGAGACCGAGATGTGGAGGCCTCCAAAGGTTTGGAGGAGAAGATGAAAGAGTTTGAGAGGAAGAATAAAGAGCTAAAGGAGAAGCTCAAGAATGCTGAGGAGCTCGAGAACAAGCTCAAAACTGTTGAAGAGAAAGTCGGTAGACTTTATGAAGTTGATCGCCAGAAGGTGGAGGTGGAAGGGAAGTTGAAAGCTGTCGAGGAGCTCCTTAGGGAAAGGACCTCCTCGGAGAAAGAAAAAAGTAAAAAGGCTATCAAAAAGTCCTTTAGCGCTGGCTGGGACAAAGATTGGAACAAAGGCTTAGCTGCTATGTCTTCTCAAATGGAGTTTGCTAGCCTTAAATACTTCAAGGATGGATGGGTTGCAGCTTTGCAGGAGTTAAAGATCGCTAAGAATTCTGACATATTCCAGCGTCATGTTCATGGTCCTCCTCCCTCTCTTGGAGAAGAGGAAGAGGACGAAGCTGTCTCAGAGGAATCCTCCATGATGATTGGAGATCCAGATCCTCCTGTTCCAGTTGTTCAAACTTTCTACGAGCAACTTCAACCTGCCAGCACTTCAGTCGAGCAACTTCAGCCCACCAGTACCTTAGCCGAGCAACTGCCCTTATCTTCCAAGTAACCATCTTCCTCATCCCAGCTTCCCGAGAAAGTTATAAAACACAAGAATAAGGTGTAAAGATGCTCGGGTTTTAATTTTGTTATTCCTTTCCAGTGTAATCTTGAACTTTGTACTTACCTTTTAATGAAATAAAAATTCAAACTTTGGGTTTTTTGTCTTAACTTTTTCTTTTACTTGCTCTTTCAGCATTCTCATTGATTCTCTCTATCTCTTCTCCTTACTAGTTTATGGCTAGGATGGAGCTCTTGTCAGCTCACGACTGAACTGATGAAAAAATGCAATGACTACTTCAAGGATGGCCATGCAAATCTAAACGAGGCTCAAATTGTTGACATCCTTGGTCTAAATTCTTCTGAACAAGCAGTTGAAGCATATAAGTATTTGAAATGGCTGCTTGACCGAGCTATTGTCAATAATGTGGCATACTATGAGATGATTGAGGACCTTCAAGGAACCATCAGGGAAATCCAACAACAATACAAGGAATCTTCTGCCCTTTTGCATCAGGGGTATGAGAAAAAATATCAGCAACTCAATGCTGATAAAGGATATGATAAGTTCATCACTATTTACGAGAAAAAAGAGAAAATTCTAAGGGTTGAGGTCGAGGAGCATAGGCAAATCGCGAAACTATTGGAGTAGGAAAATAATGTTTTATGAGGAGAGATATCTCAACTGAAATCTGCAGCATCTACCTCTGGAGCCTTGGTCCCTATCAATGACGAAGGTTTCTCTTTTTTGGATGTCAAAAATGCCAATTTGAGAGATGAATTGGAAACCTTAAAGAAGACTGGACCCTCTACTTCTGCTTGCGAACGAGCAAGAGCTTCTCGGGGACGAGCAAGGGTTGCTCGGGTTACTATTGAAGAAGCTAGAACGCAGGCAGCCTTGGAGAATCAAGCATTCCATTTGGTGGGGAAGAATCAGGCTTTGTCAGAAATGTTCAAGAAGATTCTTAACCTCGACGAGAAACTTTCCATACAAAGCTCTGACTTGGAGAATAAAGAACTTTTAGTGAAGAACCTCCACGAGCAACTAGAGAGGTTAATTTACCAGTTTCACAAACAGCCCAGAGAGTTTTGGATGGATGAATATAATGAAGCTCTTTATCATCTCGATGATCGAATTTAAAATTCAAATAATGAGGGTTACAAGCAAGGATGGTTGAATGCCCTGGGGGTGTTAAAGTTGGAGCAGGGTCATTATCTATGGGATTATTATGACCCTGGATTGCTCGAGTTACCCATGCCACCTTTTAAACTTGGTATGAGCTGGATTCTTGCTCGGGCAATTCCCCAATGCTTAATTTCCAAGTATCTCGGTGACTACAGTCTTCATTCTAATTTCAAGATATCTCGCCCCGAGCACTTGCTTGATCGACCGTCTGTGATGAATGTGAGGATGCTTCGAGATCTGAACTTCATAAATTCCCCTTATGCCTTAGATGATCCTCCTGCTGGAGTAGAACCTGTTTCAAAGGCAGAGGGAAAGAAACCAGTAGAATAGGATCTTTATGTAATGGTTTTTACTTTCCACATCATATGTAATCCTTCTCGATTTGAATGAAAAGTTTGTCTTTTGTTATTTTATTTTCTTCTAAGTATTTTAAAAGAATGTCTTTGTTTGTGCATATTTTGATATATCCATTCTGTTTTACTTTTTGACTATAGTGACTCATCACTCTTTGATCTTAAGCAATAAAACGACTTACATCCCATGGTCCTGCCAACCTGGATTGATTTTTCGGCCAACCAAAATTGGAGGTTTTTGTTCCCAACCAACAAGAGTTGGAGAAAATTGATTTTTCTGATCAACCGGAGTTAGTGGATTTTATTACCGACCAACCGTAGTTGGTCGTGACCAACCGTAGTTGGTGGATTTTATTTACCGACCAACCGTCGTTGGTGGATTTTTATTTACCGACCAACTGTAGTTGGTGGATTTTTATTTATCGATAAACCGTAGATGGTGGTACCAACCAATCGTAGTTGGTGGATTTTATTTACCGACCAACCGTAGCTGGTGGATTTTTTTTTACCGACCAACCGTAGTTGATGGATTTTTATTTACCGACCAACCGTAGCTGGTGGATTTTTTTTACCGACCAACCGTAGTTGGTGGATTTTTATTTACCGACCAATCGTAGTCGGTGGTACCAACCAACCGTAGTTGGTGGATTTTATTCTGAACTTGATGCGTAGTGTGTATCACTAATACTCCGAAAAATTTTCATCAAAAAAAGAAAACTGGATAAAACTTTAACACTTTATTCATACTGAAAATTACTCCATTATATAGAAACTCCTACTACTGATAATACTTGCGTAGATGTTCTGCATTCCATGCATTCTTAAATTCTTCTCCTTCCAAGGTTTCAATCCTGTAGGTTCCTGGAAGAACAACTTTTGTTACTCTTTAGGGTCCATGCTAGTTAGCTTCCAGTTTATTGTGCTTTTGAATTATTTTCTTTAGCACATATTCTCCTTCCTTCAAATCACACTATTTTACCCTCTTGTTGTAAAACAGAGCTGTTCATTGTTGGTATGCAGCATTCCTGATTGCTGCTTCTTCTCTAACTTCTTCGACCATATCTAGATTCAATTGCCTCATCAAGTCACTGATAGGAGAATTGAAATTCAGCACCCTATGTGTGGGGAGGCCTAACTCGGTAGGTATAACAGCTTCGCTTCCAAATGCCAGCATATACGAGATTCTCCTGTTGCTGCTCGCGGTGTAGTACAATAAGCCCACAGCACAGAATGTAGCTCGTTAATCCAATTTGCCTTTTCATCACCCAGTCGTTTTTTCAAACCATTCAGTAGCGTTATGTTCGTCCCCTCAGTTTGTCCATTGCTATGGGGATGGCCTGGTGCAGAGTGGGTTTTCAATATGTTTGACTGGTGACAATATGCAACAAACTCCTCGTTGTCAAATTGGGTTCCATGATCAGTAATGAATGCATGAGTAAGACCATATCTACAAATGATATTCTTCGAAATAAATTGATACACCTTGTCATATGTCATATCAATAAGAGGCTCAACTTCCACCCACTTAGTAAAGTAATCCATAGCAACCACGAGATATTTAAATCTTCCCCTGGTCGTTCGAAGTGGTTTGACCAAGTATATTCCCCACATGGAAAATGGCCAAGGGGAAGTAATGGGTGTTAACAATGCTTGGGGAGTTCTTCGGATAGAAGAGAAGCGCTAACATTTGTCACATTTTTTAGCATATGCTATACAATCAGCCCTCATCGTTGGCCAATAATATCCCTGCGTCATTATTCTTTGCAAAAGCGTCCAACCTGCTACACGGGCTCCACAGAACCCTTCATGGATTTCTTCAATCAAATCTTTCACCTCGGAAGGATGCACACATCTTTGTAGACCTACTATAATTCCTCGTCTATATAAAATGCCATTAGTTAATACATAACGAGCAGCTTTAAACTTCAGTTTCTTGGCTGTGAGTTTATCAATTGGTAAAACCCCCTCCTCAATATAGGCCCTGATAGGATCCATCCATGATGGTCCTAAATCAAGGGCAACGAAGTTCATCTCTAGATCTTTCTCAATGCTCTGACTAGCCAAGATTTCTATCGGGATTGTTCTTCGTAGCTCGGTGCGCGTGGCTGAGGCTAACCGATCTAAGGCATCTGCTCTTGCATTCTCTAATCTTGGTATTCTAATCAACTGTACTGCGCTAAAGCTTGATACCATATCCAATGCTTTTTCATGATATTGGATCATTAATTCTCCTTTTGCTGCATACACTCCTAACATTTGATTTACAATCAACTGGGAGTCACTGAATGCAACGACCTGCTCTGCTTTCATAGTTTTGGCTAGATTGATACCTATGATCATAGCTTCATATTCATCCTCATTATTTGAAGTCTTAAATTGAAAATGCAAAGCATACTTCCACATCGATCTTATCGGGGCTATTCAAAATAACTCCTGCTCCACTGCCTATAATGCAAGAAGAACCATCTACTAATAAATTCCACACAGGTATCTCATTATCAACCTCTTGGTCAGATAGAGTTCCTCGGTGGAATATTTGATGCTTCCTTATATCCTCCTTTAGCACTTCTTATTGCTCATCGACCATCTTCTCTTACTCGTCTACAGACGTAAGTTGGTCGTGGTTTAAATTTGATGATCCTGTAACATCCATAGGCTGGTCGGTATTCAATTTTTGCTCTTTAGAAGTATCAGGATAAGTGAACTCTGCGATAAAATCTGCCACTGCCAGCCCTTTAAGCGACGATCTAGGCTCATAGATTATATCGTATTCACCTAATTCTACCGTCCAGTACATCAATCTTCCTGATTTCTCTGGTTTGTGCAGAGCTTGCCTTAATGGCATGTATGTATACACAACTATAGTATGAGCTTGGAAGTATGGCCTCATCCTTCTACTTGCTTCGATCAACGCCAGTCCTAACTTTTCCAACCTTGGATATCTGATCTCTGCTCCTCGGAAGGCTTTGCTAGTGTAATAGATTGGTTTTTGCACTCCATCCTCCACTCTTATCAACGCCGAGCTTACTGTGTTTTTTGAAACTTCCAGATACAAGTATAGTATTTCTCCCATAACTGGCCAGGACAATAATGGAGGTGCTCCCAGGTATTTCTTCAATTCTTGAAAGGCCTTCTCGCATTCATCATTCCACTCGAAAGTCTTTCGGAGTGTTTTGAAGAATGGTAGGCATCTGTCAGTTACACATAATAAAAACCTATTAAGTGCTGCAACTCGCCCTGTGAGACTCTGCGCTTCCTTCTTTGTCGTCGGAGATCATAGTTCCAATAGAGCTTTGATTTTGTCAGGATTCGCCTCGATCCCTCGTTGATTAACAATGTATCCAAGAAACATGCCTTCTCGTACTCCGAATATGCATTTGGTGGGATTCAGCTTCATTTGATATTTTTCTAGTTGATCAAAGGTCTGGCTTAAATCAACTAGATGATCAGCAGCTTTCTTGCTCTTCGTCGACATATCGTCAACATAAACCTCCATGTTATGACTGATTTGCTCCGCGAACACCTTGTTCATCAGCCGCTGATATGTCGCACCTGCATTTTTAAGTCCAAAAGTCATAACATTATAATAATAAGTTCCTCTTGGGGTAATAAAAGAGGTACTCTCTCTGTCCTCAAGCTTCATCTTAATCTGATTGTATCCAGAATAAGCATCCATAAAACTCAGCAATTCATGCCCCGAGGTAGCATCCACCAGTTGAACAATTCGGGGCAAAGGAAAATGATCCTTTGGGCATGCCTTATTGAGATCGGTGAAGTCTACACACATCCTCCATTTGTTATTTTTCTTCTTTACCATCACCACATTAGCTAGCCAATCAGGATATTTGACATCCTCAATAAAACAGGCTTTTAGGAGCTTCTCGACTTCTTCTTTTATAGCTTGGTTCTTTTCGGGGCTGAACATTCTTCTTCTTTGTTTTACTGGCTTGATATCCTTATTCACATTAAGCTTGTGACATAGGAAAGTTGAGTCTATCCCTGGCATGTCCTCGTGGCTCCATGCAAAAGTTTGTTTTTTGCTTTTTAGAAATGCTATCAGCTCTTGTTTTATTGACACATCTAGCGAAGCACCAATTTGAGTTGTTCGTTCTGGATGCTCATCATCCAGAATGATATTTTCAGTAGCCTCCATGACCTGACCCTTAACGAGCTGAGACTCATCTCTTGGGTCTAAAGTCTCAATCTCTGCGTCTTTTATCTCATCAACCTGATAAGTGGTAGTCTTCTTTCTGGATTCTTCACGCTCTTCTTGCTCGGTAGATGAATAGTAGCATTCCCGAGCTACTTTTTGGTCGCCCTTCACCACTCCTACTCCAAAGTTGGTTGGGAATTTTAAACATTGATGTACTGTAGATGGTACTTCTTCGAACTTTTTCAAACCTACCCTTCCCATAATGATATTGTAAGCTGATTGGACATTTTTATCCATCACAAAAAATCGCACTCTTTCTGTTCCACAAGCAGGCCATGCCCCGATGAATATATCCAACTTGATCGTCCCAAATGGAAAGACTTTCTCGCCAGTAAAACCGAGGAGGGGCTGATGATATGGCTCCAACTGGGATAGCTTCAGGTTCAAACTATCAAAACATGGGTAGAACATAATATCTGCTGAGCTGCCATTATCCACCAATACTCGTGAAATAATTACTTCCTTTATCCTCATTTTGATCACCAATGGGTCATCATGAGGATATAACACACGTGCGAGGTCATTCTTAGAGAAACCGATGACCAGTTTATCTTTATTAACCTTCCTCGGGCGATCATCTTCAGCTAGATTTATCCGTTGAATATACGAACAAGCTTGAGCCTCATTGAGGTAAGATTTCCTCTCTGTAGTAAGGTCTCCTCCTCCTGCGTCTCCACCAGTAATAACATTGCAATCAAATGATCCAAAACGGATAGAAAATACCTCACGTTCTGGCTGTTTTGGTCTTTTGGGGAGATCGGGTCATCTTGATCATCATCCAGGTCTTCTTCATGATTTCTCTTTTTATCTTCTTTTGCTCGACGAGGAGATCTAGACCTCTGCCTTGCTCGGTCGTTGCTCTTTCGACCCTTTCGATGATCCACATACTTGTTCAATTTTCCCCGCTTGATGAGCTCTTCAATTTCATTCTGGAGAGCTATGCAGTTTTGGTCGTATGACCATGATCCTTATAGAACTCGCAATATTTGGATTTATCCCTCTTGTCAGGATCTGTCTTCATTTTTTCAGGCCAATTTAGCTCCTCACTATTCTTGATCTCTTCCAGAACATGGTTTATGTCTACTTTCAAAGGGGTAAAGTTTCCAAATTTCTTCAACTGTTCTAATGCTTGCTTTGCTTTTGACTGCCTATTACTGCCATTGTTCTTCTATTCTTTCTTCTCAGCCTTGTCACCCTCAACCTTGGTCTCTTTGGTGTCCATATTCTTTTCCGCAGCCATAGCTTCCTCGACGTTCATAACTTTAGCTACCTTTGCCATTAACTCTGCCATGGTTGTAGGCGAATCTTTGGCCAGAGTGTAGTACAATTTATTTGGCAACAATCCACTCATCAGAGCAGTGATTGTTGTCTTCTCTTCGTAATCAATAACTTCGAGCTTCTCGTTATTGAAACGAGTAATATAATCCCTGGTTCTCTCACCTGCCTTCTGTCTAACACTTGACAAGTGTGCTACTTGTTTAACTGGTTTTGCTCCAAAACAAAAATTCCCAATAAAGAGCTCGGCCAGTTGAAAGAAAGTTGAAATCTTCCCCCAAGGAAGATTGTTGTACCATATTTGAGCAGATCCAGTGAGAGTTCCTGAAAATGCCCTGCATCGCATCTCGTCTGGAACATCATATATATCAGCAGCTGCTTGGTATTGTTCTATATGGAGAACAGGATCAGTTTTTCCATCATATTTTGGTGTTACGACCGGGGCTTTGAATTTTGACGGTGTGGGGAAGTCCATAATTTCTTGTATGAACGGTGTTCCTCGGACAAAAGACCTTTGTAAAGGATTCTTGGCCTTATCCATTTCCCCTAGTTTATCCTCCAACCTTTGCATAGAGCCTTTCCATGCATCATTTCCATCCTCGATCCTATTAGTTCGAGCAACTGATCATGTTGAATTAGCCTCTTGGGATCTTTCATGACGAGCAGCTGGTCGTGATTGGGCAGAGCCTTCTTTCATATAAAATGATTGTTGAGAGTTGCTCGACACAATCTTGGGAGGACTTCTATTTCTCCTAGGACCTAGACGATCAAAAGGAGAGACTCTACTCAACCTTTCGAGAGCACTTGTCCTCTCTGGAGATAGAGTGATGTTTTGCTAAGTGTCTGTAGCTCGTATCGAGGAAGTCCTCCCAGGCTGATAAGAAGGATCATTAGATCTCTCAGTAAGATATGAATCGGTGCGTCGGGACAGAGATTCCTCAGGGAATAACCTTTGCCTATTTCACGAAGAGAGTAGACGAGTATTTCTCTGAACCCTTCGTTGTCCTGACTGGGCTGGTGCTCCCCTTGGATAGTTTGCATGAGTTGTCGCATGGTTTCTTGCATGACCCTCTGGCCCTGAGCCAAATTAGCCATTATTCCCGCTAGATCTTGGACATTTGGAGGAGTAGATGGATTCGGAGAAATTCCAGCATTTCGATTGCTGGATTCAGGATGATCAGCCATTGGTGATGATTTGTTTTGGTGAAAAATGATAATTACAGTCGTTTCCCACAGACGGCGCCAATCTGTTGACGTAAAAAATTAGATTATCTCTAATTTATTAACCATAGATAAAAATAAGTAAGATAAAAGATTTTTAAAGTGGTTCAGCCGTATAAGAATGGCCTACGTCCACTATATTTGTTATTACTGACTGTTTGCAGAATTCTTGATAATGGATTTACCAAGAAATTCCGGGTCCTCTGCTAATGAGGAGGTTACAATGTATATATAGCCCTTGAGGTTGTACCAATGGAGGGACAATGCGCTGTTACCCAGTAGACATGTATATCTGTACTATATTAATGATCATTTAATGCACAATTATATCTTGGATTCTTTTGATTTGGTTACATTGTACACTTATGTAGCTCGGACCGCTTAAGCTTCTCAAACCGCCTAAGCTGCTCGATATGCTTGAGTTTCTCGGAGAGCTTGAGTTTCTCATCACCCTTGAGTTGCTCGGTGGTTTTTATTTGTTCATTCTGGAGTGTTTGTATTTACCATGTAAATTGGCACGTGTCTTCATGTGATTGGTCCATGTCAGCGGACTAAATTTGGTATCAACAGAGGCGTTGTTTAATATGATCTTCTTCACGATGTAGGGGCCGCTCCAATTAGGTTTGAATTTCCTTATGGGGTCCCAGATAGGTTCTATAATTTCTTTTAGGGAAAGGTCTCCTTCCTAGACACTGTGGTCCTTAACATTCCTATTGAATGATTTCGCTATTTAGTGATGGTACCCTTTTATGTGGTATATAGCCTTAAATCTCTTTTCATCGAAGAGTGAGAGTTCGTCATAGCTTCTTTAGCGCCAATCTTCCTCAGTGACCCTACTTTTTAGCATGACATGTAGAGAAGATACCTCTAGCTCAAGGAGACAACTGCTTCAATGTTGTATACCAGAGAATAGGGATTATCCCCAGTAGGTATTCTGGTGGAAGTGAGGTAGACCCAGAAGGCATATTGGATTCGATCGGCCCAGTCTGTGTAACTTTCGATCATCTTATTGATGATGGTTTTGAGGCTTTCTTTGACAGCTCCAATGGTTTGGGGTTAGTAAGGAGAACACTTATGTCTCTGAATTCCATATTCATCGACTAGTTATGTGACATTGGCTTAAATGTGGAGTCCATTATCCAATACCAACTCATTGGGGACCCCATAGCGACAAATGATATTTTTTTTGATAAACTTGGCCACTTTTTTTGCATTCAGCACTACCTGTGACTCGACTTTAACCCATTTCATGAAGTAGTCAATGGCAACTAGGATAAACTCATGACCATTAGGAGATTTGGGAGTGACTTTCCCTATGAAGTCTATGCCCTAGATGGAAAAGGGCCAGGGAGAATTCATGTTGTATAATTCCCAAGGAGGTAAGTGTTGCAGGTTGGCAAACTGTTGGCATTTGAGTAATCTTCGAACATAGTTATTGCAGTTTTAAACCATGGTAGTCCAATAGTACCCTTAACGGATGATTTACTTAGCAAGAATGCAACCTTTTATATAGGAGTCCACATTCCCCAGTGTGGATCTTCAGTACCAATTCTTTAATACCAGTCCCTACTACGCAATGCAAATAGGTTTTATCAATGTTTCTCTGAAAAAACGCTTTATCACTAATGATGTACTGAGCAGCTAGTTTATGAAGGGTCACGCGGTCTTTCTTATCTACATCTCGGGGACACTTACCATATTTGAGGAGGCATCAAATGTCATAGTACTCTAAATCGGCCATGTCGAATTCTTCTTCGGTGACAAGCTTAAAAGGGTAACAGTGGGTGGGCATAGCTTACTTTTGAACCAGGGAAGGGGATATTATTATTCCCTTAAGTATATCAACCATGGAGGCCAGGGTTGCAGGGGCGTCAGCTGGGCTATTATTTTGAGCGAGAAAGGTAGTGGAAGGGTCATCTTTGAACTGGGAGGCAAGCTCTTCTAGGTGGGCGTGAAAGGGTAGGAGCTTCTCCTCCTTAACTTTATATTTTCTCATAATTTATCCGACAATGAGGGAGGAGTCCCCATATATGTATAGGTGCTTATTTCCTTTATCAAGGGCGATCTTAAAGCCTACGATGCCTGACATTCAATCATGTTTTTGGTGCAAGGGAAGTCCAGCTTAATGACAATGGGAGTGTGAGAGTCATCATGGGCGATCAAGAGTATCCCAATGACGTACGATTTCATGTTAGAAGCTCCATCAAAGAATATCTGCCATTTGAGACACTTCTAAGAGGTGCAAAGAATATTTTCATCTCGGATATCAGATACCCAAATATAGGTTCCTTCCATAGAGTAATCATCAAGGTAGTCGTAGATGGCCCATCCCTTAAAAGTTTTCTGCGTGACATACACAATATCGAACTTGATTAGAAACATGAACCAGCACGCCATTCAACTTGACATAACAGGTTTTTCTAGCAGGTATTTGATGGGATCCATTTGGGATACTAGTCTAATGGGAAAGGTAAGCATGTAGTGCCGTAATTTTTGTGTGACCTAGACTAAGGTGACACATGCTTTCTCTAAGGCGGTATTGACTTCGTACCCGTCCAGCTTCTGACTAAAGTAGTATATGGCTCTTTTTTTATGGGATTCCTAAATGAATTGGGCTAGTAAATCCCCTGATGTGATGTCAATTTTAATCAATTACAGTAAAAAGGGGAGACCTGGTTGCGAAGGCATGAGCACTGGAAGTCGGGTGAGGTATTACTTAATTTGGTTAAAGTCTTCTAGGCAAGCCTCATTCCAAACTTTGTTTCGAAGAAGTTTAAAAATGGGTTCATAGAGAGAGGGCAGTTGGCTAATGAACCAAACGATGTATTGTAGTTTACCCAGGAATCCCTGTATTTCCTTTTTCATCTGAAATGGTGGCATGTCGATTATGGATTTCATTTTGGTGGGATATGCTTTAATTCCTTTCTTACTGACTATGAACCCCAAGAGTTTCCCCTTAGTGGCGCCGAAAACACACTTTTAAGGGTTAAGAAGCATCTGGTATTATCGCAGTCACTCAAAGAATTTTCGGTGGATAGGAATGTGACCTTCCCGGGTCCTAGACTTTATGTTCATGTCATCAATATAGACCTCAAATTCTTTATGGATAAGGTTGTGGAGGGTGGTTATAGCAGCCCTTTGGTAAGCAACCCTGATATTTTTTAGCCTGAATGGTATGACGGTGTAGCAAAAAGTTCCCGAGGTGATGAAGGCAGTTTTATCTTGGTAGTCAGGGTGGATCTTGATCTGGTTATAATTGATAAATCCATCGATAAATTATTTGAGGGTGTTACTGTCTATACTGTCCACGATCATGTCGATGTTTGTAATGTAATCATCTTTCGGGGATGGCTTGTTCAAATCCCGATAATCGACATACATGCGAACTTTTCCTCCCGAATTTGGCAAGGGGGCGATATTGGCAAGCCATATAGGGTATTCGACTACGCAAATCAAACCCCCATTCAGTTGTTTAACTACATCTTCTTTGACTTTGAGTGACCAATTCGTTCTAAGTTTTCTCAACTTCTGCTTGAACGATTTGTATTTCGAGAATGTTAGGATCTCATACTAAGTTATTTTTGAGTCAAAGCTAGGCATGTCATCATAGAACCACGCAAAGATGTCTATGGACTCTTTTAGTATCTCTTCAAATTAACCATGATCATGCTCATTAAGTGTGGAGCTTATCCTAATCTCGCGCTGATGACTACTAGTATCGAGGACAATAGTATCATCATCATTAGTTAGAAAGAAGTTATGTTGTTTATTGTTTTCCTTACTGAGATTGATTAAGAATTGTACATTTATAAAATCAACATCATCAAAAGTTTGATTAGAATCAATGTAATTAATTTAAGCCATAACAAGATACTCAAAATCCTCAATTATTTTATTTTCAGGGAAAATAATGTCAATAACCTCATCAAAAGAGGTCTCAGTTACATTTACATTAGGAAAAGCAGAAACACAATTGAGTTCAGATATTTCTTGGATATGATAAATAGCAGGGTTTAGCCAAGATTGAGTAGGCTGGACTGGATGGCGTGCCGGTTTATGAGAGGTACATTATCATATGTGATTTGGGTGGACGGATACGATGGATCATCTAAGCGTATCATACAGAGACTCAGCCTAGTGTCTCCATGTCAAAGGATTCCTCAAAGTAACTTCCCTCGGAGTTCTCCATAATTGACATAGTTTGCTCGGTCAAAGTTTATACTTTATGTTTCTAGTCTTTATCCCAAGTATTGTTGTCTCGAAAAAAAAAATTCAGGCCCGATTTCATCTTCTTGTAAATAAGATCATACCACAATTCTAAGAATCAATAAAAAGGGAATTCTTTACCCTCCTTGATAAATCTTTCGTTCAAGGAATCTCCTAAAACAGTCTTTTCATTCTTTATGCTCCTTTTCAATCACTGTCAGTGGAGTTCTTTGAGTTTAGATGGTGAAGGTTGGTAACACATGTCATATGGGGGGAAAGGCTTCTTTTAGGACTATGGGCTCAAGGATTCCTTGTTGGCTTCACCCCAGCCCCATTCTGGGCATGAAGTGTATATTCTTGAACATTTGAATTACATTGGCGTTATCATAAGGGTTGTGCTCTAGAAAGACTTGATATTTGAAATTGTCTCCAGCTAGGATGAGGAGCGAGTCAATCTTAAAATCAGATAGGAACATATCATTGGTCCCATCCTGAATCTCCAATACTGGATTGCCGGTGCTAGCACTACCTGAGGTATCTTCACACTCAGAATGGTGATGACATGACCTTTGGCAAAGAACTTTAGTTTTGGAAAAAGGATACTCCTCGGATGCGGTGGAGTATGGGTGACTAAGGATTAGGTTAAAGAAGGAAGGTTTATTGATGACTTGGAATTCTGTCAAAGGGTTGATAGGGCCAACCCCCAATGTGAGTTTTATAAAACCTATTACTTATCGACGAGTGTTGTCATAAGCATGTACGACAAGGATGTGGGAGTGATATCACTGACTTTCAATCCAAAGCAGTTGAAGGTTCTGAGAGGACAAACATTAAGAGCAAATCCGTTGTCGATAAGTGATAGTGAATTATCTTTCCCAAAACTTCTACGGAGATGTTAAGGGAATAGTTGTGATCATGGCTGAACATTGGGATTTCTTCATCGAAAAAATAAAGGTGTCTGACAGAGGTTAAGGATCCAACCTTATTCACGGTTTCTTAAAGAATGGTAGTGGGAGAAACTATGGGTCCTGCGAAGAGCTTTATCAAGGCAATTCAATACAGCTAGGAGGACATGAAGAGCCCTCATAAGGTTATATTGGCTTGAGTTTGCTTGAGCTGATCGAGGACTTTGCTTTCTTCAATAATAATTTTTGGCATTCGGAGCTCTTCGATAACTCCCTTTTGTAGGTGGGGAACACAAGACATGTGGGTATTCTTTTGCGGCCCAAACAGGCTCGGGGGCAGGTGGACCCATAGCACGAGGAAATGGGATCTCAAGTTCATGAGCTTACAGAGTCTGAATGATTCATATTTGGGCTCAAGTCTTCTCCTGAAATCTTGTAGCAAAATACAATTTCTTGGGCTCTTGGATTTCTTCTTCACCAAATAGCAGTGTATTGATTGTTGTTATCTCAAATGTGTAGAGTTGAATAAATTTTTGGCCACTATATTGAACTTGAGTATGAACTGAATAAAATATTTGGGTGCTCTCCTGAACTTGAGTATGAGCTGAATAAAATATTTGGTTGCTCTCTTCATAATTTTGTTTTTTCTTTTTTTCTATGTTCGAATCATTTATGCGTTAAGATGGATGTGTCAACTAACTTTTGATCTTGTATATTTGTAGCTTCAAAAATAATGAACCATTGGAGAAGAGACGATATGAACGTTGGAAACCCTTGATCAACTTGAGAGATGGATTTAATATGAACTGATAGAGAGAGAGACCATATCTTATTATTTGATTTATGTCTAAGAAAAGAGAGAAGAGTAAACTGATAGAGAGAGGGTGAGAGATGTTAGAAGTAAAATGAACTATATGTTGTATTTGATATCATGTGGGGCCCAAGAGATAATGAATACAACTTGTGGTCTTCGAATATAGAGAAAATAATTTCTCCAAGTATACAATAAACTTTTAAACAGAAAACGAATATATAAAAATAAGAAATGACTCGGATCAAATCGTTTGACACAAAAGAGATATCATTATCTCCACAAAATTGTTAATACAATATTATGACAAAAGACAAGTTTAAAATTGTTTCAAACATTTGATGACTTACATAGTTCCAAGCAAGGTTCTAAAAGGCGCGAGGCGTGGTCGAGGCGTAGAGGTCAAGCCTCAAGCCTTAGGAGCCTAGGCGCGCCTAGGCGTAAAAAGGCATTTTTCCTTTTATTTATTATTTTAATTATTCCAAGGCTAGTAATATAATAAAATAGTACATAGCTTGAATTTTAAAATATATTCATATGTTTGGTAGCCATCTTTCTCATATTCATGCTCCCCAACCATTATTTGTCAACTAATCCTTTGTTTTTTTTTTAAAGTGTGCCTTAAGCCTTTTACCAAGAATAAGGCGTAATAAGGCTGTAACAACCCAGATTTTTGGAACGGCTATTTTATATTATTTTGCCTGATGGGCTAATTTTATAAAATAGGGGATGTTGGAGTAAATACTGTTTCCCGCGATATTTAGGGATAATATTTACTATGTTTTGTCTATTTATCGTATGAGAAGGTAAATAGCATCATGTTGTGTATTACTGCGTCGTTATATGTAAAACGAAGGTTATGACCTATATACAAAATTTGGTAAAATTAATGCATTTAAAATGAAATTGGAACATAAAACTTGTTCACATTTTCCCGAATTCCAAAATAGGGGGTGCGGTTGTTTTTAGAATGGTCGAGATAGTCGAAATAAGTGTCAAGTTGTATTTTGGAGTTTTGGGCACTTTTAACGCGTTATGACTCAATTAAGTGTATACGAGTCATTTTAATGGAGTATTAGCAATTAAAAGAGGGTATTTTTGTTTTATAACCCGTTTAAGTCCCCCACCCCTTTTTCTTTCTTCATTTGTGAGAAAAGCCAAAGGAGAGAGATAGAGTTGGAAGAAATGGAGAGGAAGAGAGAAAAAATGGAAAATTTGGGCCGGATTCCGTCGCTACCAGAGGTGGATCAGAGACTACGAACCTCGAGGCAAGTTTCTTACTTTCTAGATGTGATTTAATGTGATAGAATGCATGTTTAGTTAAGTTTTGCGAGATTTAAACCATAAATTTGGTTTTGTTGATTTTGATGATTAAACCTTAAATTCTTGATTTTAAATTTGATTTGAGGAGAAATTGTAGTTAGAAATGGTGTACAAATGAATTGGGTTGAATTGTTGTTGTTGATGTTGGGAAGAATAAAGGGTTTGAGGGTTTTGGGGCTTTAAGGTTCAAACAACCCGTAGCCTAAACTTTGAAATTCTGTAGAACCGAATCGATTCGACCCTAGCGAATCGATTCGGTAAGAGGGAAAGTGTCAGGTCTGGGTTGACCGAATCGATTCGGACCATTCGAATCGATTCGGGGTTATGCAGAATGCCAGGTCTTCTTGACCGAATCGATTCGAAACTACCAAATCGATTCGCTATGGGTCCGAATCGATTCGGCCAGGGCGAATCGATTCGGAATTTCTGCAGTTTTGGGATGTTTTTCTAGTTCAGTTTTTATCCCTTTTCTTTTACGTCCAAGGTTTAGGAACCTTCCTTTGGGAAGTAATGGGGAGTCCTAGAGGGTTGTTTTGGGTAGACTAATGTCCTAGGCTAAAATAGGATATTTGGGCTTACCCGAGGACTATTTTGTATAGGTCAATGTCCGAATGATATAGGAGGTTAACCTAAAGGTAAATTGGAAGTTATAATACTAATGTTGAGCCTTTTGGGGAGCCTCTCCTTTATGGAGACTCTTATTGATGGTTTATAAGATTAAATGAACTCTTGAAGGCTAGTTTTGATAATGGTGGCACTTTGGGTCTTAGGTCATTAATAAAATATGACTTAATAAGAATGAAATGCATACTCTAAAACTTGGTACTTAATGGCTAGGTAAATGAGTTTGGGAATGTAAAATTGGAAGTTTTCAAAAGGAAAAGTAATGGTTTTCATAAATGATAATTTATGGATTACACACCTCCATAAATCGCTATCACAAGGGAAGTTGCGCACGTGTGGTGAAGCCCCCTAACTAATGAATGCAGGGTGGATATAGTCCCTAGGCCATATGGGCATTTATATTACTGCGTTGGTTAGGGGATTCTGGGTGTGGTCCTGACTTTCCCGCAGGCAATATGGCTGCTTCCCGACGCTGGTAGGTTCCCAGGTTGTCTTGTATAGATAGGCCCTGGAAGATGATAGCCATTTAGGGGTGCGTCCAGTGGGGAAACCCGGAGGGACGTTCTTAGATTTATTAAAGCAATTCATGATAATGAATTGGTTTTAATTACATTTCCTCTATGGAAGAAGGGAAATGGGATATGGTTTGGCTTCGGATACATTTCCCGTATGAGAGGGAAATGGAAGCATATGGTATACAAAAGTATTTTTATGCTAATAAAAATGACTTTTGATGGGATTTTATGGAAATGGTTGAAGCATTTTTATGTTAATAAAACTTGCTTTAAAAATGTAATTCTTCCTGTATGGAAGAAAGGAAATAAAATTGGTAAAGAGGTTGTATAAATGAGATTATATGGTAAACATTTGATAAAATGTTGTACCATTTATGTATATTCCTAAGAAAGAAATAGGAATGGTGCATGTAGAGTTATGAAATTGAAATGGTAAACATTTGATAAAATGTTGTACCATTTATATACATTCCTAAAGAAAGAAATGGGAATGATGGTTTAGATGGTGAATGGGTTTCTTTATGTTTTCTTGAGTAGCTGTAGATGGTTTCTCACATATATACATATATATTAATTATGTGCTAAGGGTCTAATGGATCCCGACGATCAACCTTGCCTAAGTAGTAGTGTATCGGGGGGGGGGGGGGTTCCTTGTTTGGATTTCTCTTTGCGAGACACCCCACGCACGAATAGGGCATAGTGTTGAGACTGGGGAGAAACTTAGCCCTTAGCACTATGTTAAAAGAAATATAAACCAGATGATTATATTCATCAATATTGTACTTAGGGTCTAATGGATCTCGACGACCAACCTTGCCTAAGTAGTAGTGTATCGGGGGGATTCCTTGTTTGGATTTCGCTTTGCGAGACACCCCACGCACGAAAAAGGCATAGTGTTGAGATTGGGGAGAAGTTAACCCTTATTACTCGGAGTTAACTAGAGCATCATCATGATATTGCGCTAGGTTGCTTTTAGACTGAGAGGTGAGAAATATTATTGTTAAGTGCGAAACTGTCATGCATTTTAGTCACATGGGAATCATATCAAACCGGGCCCTGACCCATATATATTTCTTTGTTTCTGCATATAATCTTTGTCGAACAAGTTCTCTTCCGCATAAACACCCGAGTTTGCATTTCCATTCCTGTTGTCATGGAGCTACAGCATATTGCGGATGTTGTATGTTAATTGTATTAGACGCCTCTATCTATTGCACTCTAGTTATGTTCAGTTTAAATTATTCGGGCGTGTTGCCCTAGTGTTGCACTCATTTATTATATTGTAAATATTGAAATGAAATACTCAGTGTAATTATTTGTATTGGTCTGTTCACCGACAGCTTATTCAGTGATTAATTATTTCATTGTCACTCTTTTTTCATCGGTTTTTGATATCCACCGTTTTTACTAATGGTATTGTCTAATTGTTTTTCTTTTACTTGCAAATTCTTTTACATTGACAATCCGTTTCCTAGAACGATTGGTAGTTATCTCGTACTATTATTTTTAATCGACAGTGAAGCTGAGAATGGACCATCTATGATTCCTGTGATTATCAGAGTATTGGGTTGGCCACCTATTATTTTAGTAGGCGGTTTGTCACAAAGGCGTAGGCGATGCGTTTCTCTCAAACCTCAAGCCTAGTCGGGCCTAGGTGAAGCCTAGGCGGGCCTTTTAGAACAGAGGTTCCAAGTAATCATATAAAGATATGAGGGTCCCATGGATGATTATTAGATTTTCCATAAATCTACCCAAGAAAAGAATTCATGAACCACTATATATATATATATATATATATGTTGTGTTGGTCATGGAAACAATCAGTGAGTATTACTTGCCTGAAGATATAATGTATAACGCATGTAATAGTTATGAAATATAAAAGAATATAGAAAACTCATGGTACAAAAGTAATAAATCTGCACAATAATAAGGTATTAATAATAAAAATATATCCTGAAAAAATATAACTTGTATAACATTAAAGTGTCTAACTTTTATATATGCGTGTAACAAATAACAAAAAAAATACCAAGTAAGTCTGATTTTCAGAGTAAAAGAACACTACTCATAGCAGTTGATAATTTTGACAAATATTATGAATTTGGGAAACTGTCATACGGAAGTCACCATCAGGTAAGTCAATCAATAGTGGAGACCACAACCTATATAAATGATTTATCAAGATTTCATATGTTTAAGTTTGTATATAATATATTAACGTCCAAGACAAAGAGTCTTAATTACAATAGGTACTAGGTATGGGAATTGAATATCTAACAAAGCAATTAGCCAGTAGGAAAGTAAGAGCATCCGTAATGGTGTGAATCGGTGAAAGGTAGGTGTAAGGCGCGTGTGTGTGATTTACCTTTCTCCCAAATGGGCAACTAATAGTGGGGGAGTTCCTACGAACTTCTATAGTTCGTAGGAACTTCTTACGAACAAATAAAGTTCGTAAGAAGTTCTTACGAAGTATAGATGTTCGTAAGAACTTAACGGTCTAATTAAAACGGTAGTATTCCTCCGTTTATATATTGAGAACCTTCTTCATTATTCTCCTTTCTTCTGCATCCATTTATTTAATCAGTTGATCTTCTTTCTTTCTTCATCTTCATCTTCTTCTTCTTCTTCTGCATCTCGATCTTCTTCATTTTCATACTCAGTCTCATATTCATAATTCAATCCAAATTTTTTATAAAAAATCAATCCCAATTTAGTCCAAATCAGTCACAATTTAGTCCAAATCAGTCCCAATTTGGATATCAAAAATCCTCCAAATCAGATCTTATCAACACGATGGAATCAGGTAGAAAATGGAAAAAATATATTAATATCGGGAAAACAAAAAAACACGGGTCGACTTCAACGACAATTCTCGATTCTTCCGCGCCGATTCAATCGTCGAATCCCGTAATTGACAACTATACCCGTATTTGCGACGGAGTATCACACGCGTCGGACGACGAAACTCCGATAATAAATGGAACTAGATTCGATTTTCGGAGGAATTGGGCGGGGCCAATGAAATTGTACAAATTGATTCAAGAAAGAAAACCAGATATCAAAACAATTATCGACAGTGTCGATTTTATGTCGAATTTCTTTTCTATGGTGATGCCCAATTCCGATCAATGTATTGTGACGGCGATGATCGAACATTGGTTGGACACGACGCGTACCTTCCAACTACCATATATCGAGCTTGCGTTCACTCCGTTGGACTTCACAATGCTTTTCGCTAATAATTTATGGCTTATTTCGTTTTACTTATATTCATAATTGTTTCAAAATGTGAAAATAATATGTTCTACTTAAATTCATAATTAATTGTTTGAAATATATGTTTAGGTAATTATATTCTTAATTATTTCAATATATGACAAAAAAAATGAAAAATATGCCCGCATTCCGATTGTGTCAATATATGAAAATAATTATTTATATTCACTAAATGTTTCAATATGTGAAAATAATTAGTTTGTACTTAAATTCATAATTGATTGTTTGAAATATATATTATGGTTATCATATTCATAATTATTTCAAAATATGACCAAAAAAAAAATGAAAAATATACCCGCATTCCGATTGTGTCAATATATGAAAATAATTATTTATATTCACTTAATGTTTAAATACGTGAAAATAAATTGTTGTACTTAAATTCATAATTGATTGTTTGAAATATATATTATGGTTATCATATTCATAGTTATTTAAATATATGACAAAATTTTAAATATATGTACCGGCGTCATAATTGTTTCAAAATGTGAAAATAATATGTTGTACTTAAATTCATAATTAATTATTTGAAAAATATTTTTTAGGTAATTATATTCATAATTATTTAAATATATGACAACAAAACTCGAAAAATGTTTCTCGCATTCCGATTTTGTCAATATATGAAAATAATTATTTGTACTCACTTAATGTTTCAATATGTGAAAATAATTAGTTGTATTTAAATTCATAATTTATTGTTTGAAATATATATTATGGTTATCATATTCATAATTATTTGAATATATAAAAAAAAATTGGAAAATACACCCACATTCCGATTGTGTCAATATATGAAAATAATTATTTATATTCACTTAATGTTTCAATATGTGAAAATAATTAGTTGTACTTAAATTAATAATTGATTGTTTGAAATATATATTATGGTTATCATATTCATAATTATTTCAAAATATGACAAAAAAATGAAAAATATACCCGCATTCCGATAGTGTCAATATATGAAAATAATTATTTATATTCATTTAATGTTTAAATATGTGAAAATAAATTGTTGTACTTGAATTCATAATTGATTGTTTGAAATATATATTATGGTTATCATATTCATAGTTATTTAAATATATGACAAAATTTTAAATACATGTACCGGCATCATAATTGTAAGGACATTTTTATCATGTTCGAAATGTTTCATTTATTTATGTCGTACGCCATTATATTTGGCACGTCTTTACAAGATCGCACACGACGGCCTCAATCCGAATTCCAGGAATCAAGCATTTATGATCTCCATCATGTGTCCCTCATCTGCCTCAACGACTTCACGTTCCATGATTTTAGGCACGTAAAGCAAGTGGTACGCAAGAAAAGTCAAAACAGTGCAACAAGGCTTGATAGGGAAGTTCAAGGGCAATTTGGTAATTTTATAGCCACCGTCCGGAGGACTGGTCAACTGGAAATTTGAAGATCTTGCCGCAACAAAGATACTGGAAGAAACGGCACCTCAATCCGAGCTACGATGAACAAGTTATGGCCCGTTGAAAATGGAGTTATTTCCAAGAAAAATCTTGGAATTTTTTCTAAGTGCTGAAAGTCCCTTTGACCAGCGAGTTTCCCCGAACCCAACCCGAACCGGTTCGGTGGGGCGAACTGATTCGCAGGGTACTCGAACCGGTTCGGTGTCCCTGTACGCTGGATAGAATTTTTGGTGTTTTTAAAACGTGGGTCTCTTCATATATTTCCCTATAAATACCAACTTCGGGGGAGCTGTTTTATAAGACTTGCATAGACGAATTTGAGAGTCCATATACCTCAAGTCTTCTCCTTTTTGAGTCCCTAGACTCATGTTTTGATTCACACAACCTTGCCAATCCTTTGTGAATCAGTTTGGAACCCAAGAACACATCCGCGTATCTATTCATACTCTTGTGGAGAAGACCATTTTTCTTCTTCACTACTGCCCTCCTAGAAAGGGAAACTTCTAGCCGCCAACTTTAGAATCCGACACGTGAGGGTAATTCTTTGTCACTTTTATTTTCATTGTAATCCCAAATTGTACGTTACAATATTATAATGAAAATAAATGGTTTTGCCCCTTTGGGGGATTTTTCCTCACATGTATGTGTTTGAATGTTCTTGCATATGTTATCATCTTGTTCAATCACATATAGTTTCATGTTTAGGATTTAATTGACAAAAACTGTGTTTAATTAAATAACTTTTTTCTATTTGAACGCACGCGCACTCCTCTCAAATTAGTATCAGAGCCAGTTACACAATTTTACCGTGTAATTTTCCGCAAAATTTTTCTAAGATATCAATTTTCTGAAAAATTTATTTTTGAAAACGTGTGTGTTCATTATGGAGAAGTTATATAATAAAATGCCAGTTTTTGACGGGACGAACTATGCATATTGGAAAGCCCGCATGAGATCTGCATTAAAAGCTATTAATGAACGGGTTTGGATTTTGGTTGAAAGATGGTGGACACCTCCCTCCGTCACTGTTGATAATGTGATCAATTTAAAACTTGTCACTTCTTGGACTGAAGACGAATTTAGATGGTCATCATTTAATTCTAAAGGTCTGAGTGCTATTTCTGGGTCTGCCACACCTGATGAGTTCAAACGCATAATGGCGTGTACCACGTCAAAAGAGGCATGGGATGTTTTACAACTCACCCAAATGCTGTGAAAGAGTCTAAATTGCAAAATTTGACAACTCAATTTGAAACAATCACCATGCATGAGACTGAATGTTTTGATGATTTCTATGATAGGCTTTCTGACATTGTTAATACTAGCTTTAATCTTGGTGAACATATTCCTAATGCTAGAGTTGTTAAAAAGATTCTTTGTTCTTTGCCTAAGCGTTTTATCCCTAAAGTCACTGTGCTAAATTCTATGGGTAATTTAAATACGCTAAAATTGGAAGAACTTGTAGGATATTTGCAGACTTATGAAATTGATATGTTCCCTAAAATTTCTAGGTCTAAAGATAAGGGAATTGCACTTAATGCCCAAGAGAGAAAGAGTGAGGGGTCGTCTAGAAAGAGGGTAAAGTCATCTAGAAAGAGAGAGACTGACACGTCAGATTCTGATTGTGATTTTGACTTAGATGATTTGGCTCTTTTTGTAAAAAAATTCAAAAGAATTCTCAAATTTAAGAAAAATGGCAATTTTAAAGATAAAAAGAAATTTGAGAAAAATAAGTTTGAAAAGAAAAATGAAAAAGTTTTTAAAGATCCTCCTAAGAAAGAAAGTGAGAGATGCTTTGAGTGAGACGGTAGGGGTCATAGAGCCTTTGAGTGTTCCACACGTCTTAATAGAGAGAAAGGGAAGGTTGTCCTTAATGTTACCCTTAGCGATGACAGTGAGGTCGAGTCGGTGGATTCTGGAGTTGAGTCACCGCGTGAGTGTAACTTCACCGCATTCATGGCTAGTCATGTGAGCACTTCTAGTTCCTCTCACGACGATGAGGATGCTGCATCACAGGGACACCTCGACAGTGAAATCGATGTGAGTGAGGGGGAGGATGACACAAGTGAGAGTGAGAGTGATATTCAACGCGCCTACGCTGAGTTATATTCTGAGTATTTTAAAACTAAAAAGCGTAACAAAGCGTTAGTTCTTAAGATCACCGACTTAGAGGAAGATTTAAGAAAAGCGACAGAGAGAGAGTCCTCCACCTGCACCGCCCTGAGAGAGAGAGAATTTGCCTGTGTTGAGAAAGAGAGTTTGTTTAGAGAGAGAGTAATTTTGAGAAAGAGATAGGGGACTTGACTAAACAAGTGGCTAGTCTTACGAGTGAGCTCCATTCCTCCATGGAGACTCGGAAGAAACTTGAAGCCCTTGTTGCCCAGCTGACTCATGATCTTGGAAATCACGGGAAGTCAAGGTACAAATCGAGGACACATCAGGGAAAATGGCAAAGATGCTCCTCGGCCCCGCTTTAGGTTTTGGTGATAGGAAGGGAATTGGTTATGATGATGCATCCACCTCCCAAATTACACCTGGACCAGTTCCTGAGTTTACTACGAATCCTTATGGCCATCGTCAAAAACCTAGAAGGAGAGTTCGACCAAGAAAAGCAAACCAAGGTCCGCCTTTGACTGTGTTCTTTTGTTCCTATTGCAAAAGAAAAGGCCACCTTAGGGAGTTTTGCTATAGCATGGGTCGGACACGACGTACTACTGCTCCACCACGTCATACTGATGAGTTTTCTAGTCTGAGGGAGCGAGTTGAGTTCTTAGCTGCCATGCCTCAGAGTTTGATGGAAGAATTCCGACGGATGTCGTTGCCGTCTGTGAATGCCTCTCACATTCCAGCTAAAACCAACAACAACAAAGGCAAACAAAAGGTCACCACTTCTTGAGTACCTAAGAAAGATAAAAAGTCTTTTGTTATTCATGTTGCTCTCAAAGCACATAATACCTCATAGTGGTATTTTGACAGTGGGTGCTCCAAACACATGACAAGTGATGCCTCATTTTTTACATCTCTTGAGGATTATCAGGATAGAAAAGTCACCTTTGGAGATGGGAGCAAGTCTAGCATTGTAGGATGAGGTACTGTAGAATTACCAGGATTTCCTATGCTAGAGAACGTGTTGTACGTCAAAGGTTTGAAAGCAAACCTTCTCAGCATTAGCCAGTTGTGCAACGCTGACTTTGCCGTAAAGTTTGACCGGAACGCTTATAAGGTCTATAATCAAGCTGGTAAAATTTTAGTGTAAGGGGTGAGGACAAAGGATACTTGCTATGGGACTGAGCCCAAATCCTCACTTATCTGCAACAGCACCACGATCACTCCTATGGATCTGTGGCACCAATGTCTAGGTCACGTAAATATTAGAGATCTCACTCGCTTAGCTAAAAAGGACCTAGTACGTGGATTACCATCTCTTGTAAAGTCAACTTCGACAGTTTGTGGACCCTGTCAGTTGGGAAAACAAATTCGTAGTCCCCATAGGAAGTTGCATTCCATTACCACCTCTCGTGTACTTGAGCTTATACACATGGATCTTATGGGTCCCACTCGTACCGAGAGTCTGGGTGGTAAGAGGTATATCCTCGTGATGGTGGATGATTTCTCCAGATACTCCATTGTAGGTTTTCTGAGAGAGAAATCCGATGCTGTAGAGTTTTTAATGACCAAGTGTCGTTTCCTGCAAAATCAACACGGAGTTACTATTAACAGTATACGCAGTGACAACAGCACTGAATTTAAGGAAGCAAAGGTAGATTTGTATTGTGATAGCCTTGGGATCAAACATGAGTTTTCTGCTGTGAAGACTCCTCAGCAAAATGGGATTATTGAGAGAAAGAATAGAACGATCCAGGAGATGGCTAGATCTATGCTTCTAGGTCGTAAAGTTTTTAGGAGATTTTGGGCAGAGGCAGTGTCTACTGCATGCCACATGGTGAATAGGGTTTATCTATGTCCACACACACTTCAGACACCTTATGAGTTGTGGACTGGCAAGAAGCCCAACCCAGCATATTTTCGTGTTTTTGGGAGTAAATGATACATCCTACGGGATAGAGAGCAATTAGGAAAGTTTGACTCCCGCAGCGACGAGGGGATATTGTTAGGCTACTCATCGAATAGTAGAGCGTACCGGGTTTTTAACCTGAAGAGCTCTAAGGTTATGGAATCAATAAACGTCACCGTGCAAGATGACGAACCTCTGACGGCTATTGATCCTAACCTTCAGTGTGAGGATGAGGACTTTTTTTACAGTGATTTACTTGTCCCTCACTCACACTCTGTGGTCCTCACTCCTGTGTTAGGGGACACACCTACTTCGGTTCACAAGAGTCATGACCCTTCAGCCATTGTTGGTGATCCCACTCTTGGGGTCAAGACTCGTGCTCAGCTAGAGAACGTTGTTAGCCATCTTTGCTGTCACACCCCGCCTAATTCTGGCGTCGGCCGCCACCAAAACTAAGCCGGGCGTGAACTAAATAAATACCATTCTTAGCATGAGACAGATATGAGACATAAATAAATCAGTCCATAAGATAAATAATTGGTCAATCTCAAATGATCACAAATAACTAAGCGATAAAAGATCCATCACATGCTAACTCCAAAAATCCAATCTCTAATAATGATTAAATAAAATCTGAAATAATCCAAAAATAAATCCTCTAAACAACTTTGGAACCGAATGGCCCAATAAAACTCAAATGAAGTCTCATAATACGACTGGTAAAGAAAGTCTAACTAAACTATGCCATAAAGTAAATAACTCCAGCTGCACCTCCAATGATAACTCCGATAAACTTATACAGCTTCTCCAAATTCTAATCCTGAAAAAGATTAGTCAACGCATGGGTCAGAGCCAAAGCCCCGAGCAAGAATACACACTACTCCCCTCAAATAGGATCCTTGAATCCAGACAGTAGCATTATACGCAATAAATATCACAATAGAATATTTTAAATTAAACGGAATAATTAAACACGATAAATATAAATCACTAACTACCCGCCGAAATCCCCATTTATAAAGGCACACCAATATGATTTTAAATTCCCAAGTCCTGCGGAGTTAATCCTTTATTAATTAACCCAAATTATCAAATTTCTCAATTATTTATGTTCTTACTTCCATAATTATTAGGTATGGCGGTCCTCCCGCCTCGGATGATAATTCACAAAAATTCATTATGGCGGTCCTCCCGCCTCGGGTGATTTCTCCACCAAAATACACATCCCCTTGTCAAAACGCCGGCTGGCCCGTTTAAACTGTCGGCCCTCGCTGATTGACAAGGTTCCACACACGACACGACATAAAATGCCGGCTAGCCCGTTTAAACTGTCGGCCCTCGCTGATTATGTCGTCAATATATTTTAATACCCGTCTTATTATCTTAGGTATTAGTTCTCAATTTCTCAATTCACAATTTATAATCACCCCACCCTTTTAATCGATGTGAGATCCTCAAAATACCCCTTAGTCCCATACCTAAGGGTTCCCAAGTCATCAATACGTCCTAACTTATGTATAGGAGGATTTTCTAACATAAATCATAACCTAGTCTCATACTTAGACAAGTGTAACGACGATAAAGTAATAAAAATCAGCCCACCCTCAAGGTGATAAAAACGCAAAAATCTTCCCTCACTAGTCCCATACCTAGAAGGCGTAAATCATCAAAAGACATACCCAATAGTTCCATACCTAGAAGGCATTATAAAATATAGGGAGAGCAATAACACCCAACAACCCGTCGTCATAAAGGCAACATCATAATACCAACAAGTCACACAACTAAGCATAATTAATCAATATATAAAACTACGCATGATAGTCCAATTCAATTAAATCTTTAATTTAATTATCTCAACGTCAACAATACCCAAATAATCTCATTTAATTATTTTAAATTAAATATACCAAGTTTTCATCATATAATCATCAAAACAAAATTATATTATCTCTACATGTATTACATGAGTTATACGAACCCAAAAAATCATTTATTTTAAAGCTAGGATTTTTCTACATGCATCATACACCAATAAAACCCAAAATCACTCATCAATCCTACATACCCACGGGTTATGAATATTATTCAGATTTAAAAGATTTAATAAAAACAGCCCCATAATTAGTGTTCACTTTTTCTAATTAAGTTACTAATTATTTTTAAGAAAACATGTAATTAAGTGTTTAGGCGACACTTAAAACGCATAATACTAAAGGAAAAGAATAGAGTATTCATGCCTGAATAAAAGTTGGTTTAGAAATCTGATCTTGAATGTGTATTCCTCTAAAAAATTTGACAAAGATTCGTTCTTGACGCGTCTTGAGAAAATCCGGTTAATCTTGACAAAACTTGAGTTGAAAGTTATGTAGAATGGGGCTAGGGATTTGAGGTTGAAGAAGATGAAGAAGATGAGAGGATTCTGATTTTTGAGAAGGCTAAAATGTGTTTTAAAATATCTAAACTCGTCACTTTATGTTTATATACCAAAAAGAATTAGAGTCCTAATCAAATACAAATACTTGAGAAAAAAAATCATTACGGACGATCGGACCGTTAGAATTGCTTCAAATTTTAATATGTTGTAGCGAAAGGCGAGACAGGACTGCTGACAAAAATTCAGCTCGATCGAGCCGTTCAATATTTTTAAATTGTTTTTTGTAGACAGTTTTATGCTTTTAGGACTCTTAGAGAGTTTTATATTTTGAGGACTCTTCTAAATAATAAAAATTCAATTAAATCTCCATTTTAATTCCGATTCCTATTCCGTTTAAAAATTCATTTTTCAAATATAAAAACCAACACTTTAAATTATAAAATTTATAAAATCCAAAATTTCATTTTTCTTCGATTTCCAAAATTAATTTAAAAATTCCCATTTAAAAAAATCCGGGTTGTTACATACTTCCCCACTAGCAAAGAATTTCGTCCTCGAAATTATACGAAGCATACACATAAACACTTAAATCTCGCAAAAAAAAAAATAAGGCTCACATATGCCTACCCGTAGAATGCCATAATTGGGAGCCCATACACCCAATTCTATGCGCACCTACCCCACGAGCAACAAAATAATATATATTGCCTATATACATACACATAACTATGAAAATAATGGCGTACCACATGCTCTCAAAATCCCCCACTTGATCCTATATCTGAAAGTCATTAAAATTATAACTTCCTCAAATTAAATCTCAACATCAAAAATCGATACATACGGTACCAAAAATCTGTACTAAAATCTCCAAAATAATTATCGTCTCCAAAATCCATTCTAAGGATCCCCACATCAAGCTTACTAATTCTAAACTCAATGTCTACAACGTCCTTAACTCAAAACTTCATATCTCCAAGAAACACATCTAACACGTATGCTAAACCCTATACTTTAAGAAGTACGAATCAACAAGGGAATCAAAGATCGGCAACGCGGAAGTTAAACGGACTCATAACCTACGAGACCTAAGATCATGCTCTGATACCATCTGTCACACCCCGCCGCTCTGATACCATCTGTCACACCCCGCCTAATTCTGGCGTCGGCCGCCACCAAAACTAAGCCGGGCGTGAACTAAATAAATACCATTCTTAGCATGAGACAGATATGAGACATAAATAAATCAGTCCATAAGATAAATAATTGGTCAATCTCAAATGATCACAAATAACTAAGCGATAAAAGATCCATCACATGCTAACTTCAAAAATCCAATCTCTAATAATGATTAAATAAAATCTGAAATAATCCAAAAATAAATCCTCTAAACAACTTTGGAACCGAATGGCCCAATAAAACTCAAATGAAGTCTCATAATACGACTGGTAAAGAAAGTCTAACTAAACTATGCCATAAAGTAAATAACTCCGATAAACTTATACAACTTCTCCAAATTCTAATCCTGAAAAAGATTAGTCAACGCATGGGTCAGAGCCAAAGCCCCGAGCAAGAATACACACTACTCCCCTCAAATAGGATCCTTGAATCCAGACAGTAGCATTATATGCAATAAATATCACAATAGAATATTTTAAATTAAACGGAATAATTAAACACGATAAATATAAATCACTAACTACCCGCAGAAATCCCCATTTATAAAGGCACACCAATATGATTTTAAATTCCCAAGTCCCGCGGAGTTAATCCTTTATTAATTAACCCAAATTATCAAATTTCTCAATTATTTATGTTCTTACTTCCATAATTATTAGGTATGGCGGTCCTCCCGCCTCGGGTGATAATTCACCAAAATTCATTATGGCGGTCCTCCCGCCTCGGGTGATTTCTCCACCAAAATACACATCCCCTTGTCAAAACGCCGGCTGGCCCGTTTAAACTGTCGGCCCTAGCTGATTGACAAGGTTCCACACACGACACGACATAAAACGTCGGCTGGCCTGTTTAAACTGTCAGCCCTCACTGATTATGTCGTCAATATATTTTAATACCCATCTTATTATCTTAGGTATTAGTTCTCAATTTCTCAATTCACAATTTATAATCACCCCACCCTTTTAATCGATGTGAGATCCTCAAAATACCCCTTAGTCCCATACCTAAGGGTTCCCAAGTCATCAATACGTCCTAACTTATGTATAGGAGGATTTTCTAACATAAATCATAACCTAGTCTCATACTTAGACAAGTGTAACGACGATAAAGTAATAAAAATCAGCCCACCCTCAAGGTGATAAAAACGCAATAATCTTCCCTCATTAGTCCCATACCTAGAAGGCGTAAATCATCAAAAGACATACCCACTAGTTCCATACCTAGAAGGCATTATAAAATATAGGGAGAGCAATAACACCCAACAACCCGTCATCACAAAGGCAACATCATAATACCAACAAGTCACACAAATAAGCATAATTAATCAATATATAAAACTACGCATGATAGTCCAATTCAATTAAATCTTTAATTTAATTATCTCAACGTCAACAATACCCAAATAATTAAATTAAATATACCAAGTTTTCATCATATAATCATCAAAACAAAATTTTATTATCTCTACATGTATTACATGAGTTATACGAACCCGAAAAAATCATTTATTTTAACGCTAGGGTTTTTCTACATGCACCCTACACCAATAAAACCCAAAATCACTCATCAATCCTACGTACCCAAAGGTTATGAATATTATTCAGATTTAAAAGATTTAATAAAAACAGCCCCATAATTAGTGTTCACTTTTTCTAATTAAGTTACTAATTATTTTTAAGAAAACATGTAATTAAGTGTTTAGGCGACACTTAAAACGCATAATACTAAAGGAAAAGAATAGAGTATTCATGCCTGAATAAAAGTTGGTTTAGAAATCTGATCTTGAATGTGTATTCCTCTAAAAAATTTGACAAAGATTCGTTCTTGACGCGTCTTGAGAAAATCCGGTTAATCTTGACAAAACTTGAGTTGAAAGTTATGTAGAATGGGGCTAGGGATTTGAGGTTGAAGAAGATGAAGAAGATGAGAGGATTCTGATTTTTGAGAAGGCTAAAATGTGTTTTAAAATATCTAAACTCGTCACTTTATGTTTATATACCAAAAAGAATTAGAGTCCTAATCAAATACAAATACTTGAGAAAAAAAATCATTACGGACGATCGGACCGTTAGAATTGCTTCAAATTTTAATATGTTGTAGCGAAAGGCGAGACAGGACTGCTGACAAAAATTCAGCTCGATCGAACCGTTCAATATTTTTAAATTGTTTTTTGTAGACAGTTTTATGCTTTTAGGACTCTTAGAGAGTTTTATATTTTGAGGACTCTTCTAAATAATAAAAATTCAATTAAATCTCCATTTTAATTCCGATTCCTATTCCGTTTAAAAATTCATTTTTCAAATATAAAAACCAACACTTTAAATTATAAAATTTATAAAATCCAAAATTTCATTTTTCTTCGATTTCCAAAATTAATTTAAAAATTCCCATTTAAAAAAATCCGGGTTGTTACATACTTCCCCACTAGCAAAGAATTTCGTCCTCGAAATTATACGAAGCATACACATAAACACTTAAATCTCGCAAAAAAAAAAATAAGGCTCACATATGCCTACCCGTAGAATGCCATAATTGGGCGCCCATACACCCAATTCTATGCGCACCTACCCCACGAGCAACAAAATAATATATATTGCCTATATACATACACATAACTATGAAAATAATGGCGTACCACATGCTCTCAAAATCCCCCACTTGATCCTATATCTGAAAGTCATTAAAATTATAACTTCCTCAAATTAAATCTCAACATCAAAAATCGATACATACGGTACCAAAAATCTGTACTAAAATCTCCAAAATAATTATCGTCTCCAAAATCCATTCTAAGGATCCCCACATCAAGCTTACTAATTCTAAACTCAATGTCTACAACGTCCTTAACTCAAAACTTCATATCTCCAAGAAACACATCTAACACGTATGCTAAACCCTATACTTTAAGAAGTACGAATCAACAAGGGAATCAAAGATCGGCAACGCGGAAGTTAAACGGACTCATAACCTACGAGACCTAAGATCATGCTCTGATACCATCTGTCACACCCCGCCGCTCTGATACCATCTGTCACACCCCGCCTAATTCTGGCGTCGGCCGCCACCAAAACTAAGCCGGGCGTGAACTAAATAAATACCATTCTTAGCATGAGACAGATATGAGACATAAATAAATCAGTCCATAAGATAAATAATTGGTCAATCTCAAATGATCACAAATAACTAAGCGATAAAAGATCCATCACATGCTAACTCCAAAAATCCAATCTCTAATAATGATTAAATAAAATCTGAAATAATCCAAAAATAAATCCTCTAAACAACTTTGGAACCGAATGGCCCAATAAAACTCAAATGAAGTCTCATAATACGACTGGTAAAGAAAGTCTAACTAAACTATGCCATAAAGTAAATAACTCCGATAAACTTATACAACTTCTCCAAATTCTAATCCTGAAAAAGATTGGTCAACGCATAGGTCAGAGCCAAAGCCCCGAGCAAGAATACACACTACTCCCCTCAAATAGGATCCTTGAATCCAGACAGTAGCATTATATGCAATAAATATCACAATAGAATATTTTAAATTAAACGGAATAATTAAACACGATAAATATAAATCACTAACTACCCGCAGAAATCCCCATTTATAAAGGCACACCAATATGATTTTAAATTCCCAAGTCCCGCGGAGTTAATCCTTTATTAATTAACCCAAATTATCAAATTTCTCAATTATTTATGTTCTTACTTCCATAATTATTAGGTATGGCGGTCCTCCCGCCTCGGGTGATAATTCACCAAAATTCATTATGGCGGTCCTCCCGCCTCGGGTGATTTCTCCACCAAAATACACATCCCCTTGTCAAAACGCCGGCTGGCCCGTTTAAACTGTCGGCCCTAGCTGATTGACAAGGTTCCACACACGACACGACATAAAACGTCGGCTGGCCTGTTTAAACTGTCAGCCCTCACTGATTATGTCGTCAATATATTTTAATACCCATCTTATTATCTTAGGTATTAGTTCTCAATTTCTCAATTCACAATTTATAATCACCCCACCCTTTTAATCGATGTGAGATCCTCAAAATACCCCTTAGTCCCATACCTAAGGGTTCCCAAGTCATCAATACGTCCTAACTTATGTATAGGAGGATTTTCTAACATAAATCATAACCTAGTCTCATACTTAGACAAGTGTAACGACGATAAAGTAATAAAAATCAGCCCACCCTCAAGGTGATAAAAACGCAATAATCTTCCCTCATTAGTCCCATACCTAGAAGGCGTAAATCATCAAAAGACATACCCACTAGTTCCATACCTAGAAGGCATTATAAAATATAGGGAGAGCAATAACACCCAACAACCCGTCGTCACAAAGGCAACATCATAATACCAACAAGTCACACAAATAAGCATAATTAATCAATATATAAAACTACGCATGATAGTCCAATTCAATTAAATCTTTAATTTAATTATCTCAACGTCAACAATACCCAAATAATCTCATTTAATTATTTTAAATTAAATATACCAAGTTTTCATCATATAATCATCAAAACAAAATTTTATTATCTCTACATGTATTACATGAGTTATACGAACCCAAAAAAATCATTTATTTTAAAGCTAGGGTTTTTCTACATGCACCCTACACCAATAAAACCCAAAATCACTCATCAATCCTACGTACCCAAAGGTTATGAATATTATTCAGATTTAAAAGATTTAATAAAAACAGCCCCATAATTAGTGTTCACTTTTTCTAATTAAGTTACTAATTATTTTTAAGAAAACATGTAATTAAGTGTTTAGGCGACACTTAAAACGCATAATACTAAAGGAAAAGAATAGAGTATTCATGCCTGAATAAAAGTTGGTTTAGAAATCTGATCTTGAATGTGTATTCCTCTAAAAAATTTGACAAAGATTCGTTCTTGACGCGTCTTGAGAAAATCCGGTTAATCTTGACAAAACTTGAGTTGAAAGTTATGTAGAATGGGGCTAGGGATTTGAGGTTGAAGAAGATGAAGAAGATGAGAGGATTTTGATTTTTGAGAAGGCTAAAATGTGTTTTAAAATATCTAAACTCGTCACTTTATGTTTATATACCAAAAAGAATTAGAGTCCTAATCAAATACTAATACTTGAGAAAAAAATTCATTACGGACGATCGGACCGTTAGAATTGCTTCAAATTTTAATATGTTGTAGAGAAAGGCGAGACAGGACTGCTGACAAAAATTCAGCTCGATCGAACCGTTCAATATTTTTAAATATTTTTTTTGTAGACAGTTTTATGCTTTTAGGACTCTTAGAGAGTTTTATATTTTGAGGACTCTTCTAAATAATAAAAATTCAATTAAATCTCCATTTTAATTCCGATTCCAATTCCGTTTAAAAATTCATTTTTCAAATATAAAAACCAACACTTTAAATTATAAAATTTATAAAATCCAAAATTTCATTTTTCTTCGATTTCCAAAATTAATTTAAAAATTCCCATTTAAAAAAATCCGAGTTGTTACATTTGCTACACGTCCAAAGTCGAGCCCAAGAATCATAAAGAAGCACTCAAGGATGAACACTGGATATCTGCTATGCAGGATGAGTTGCTTCAGTTTAAAAAGAATAATGTCCGGGAACTAGTCCCCCGACCTAGTGAGACTAATGTGATAGGTACCCGGTGGATTTTTAAGAATAAAATCGATGAAAATGGTACCATAATCATAAATAAATCTAGGTTAGTCGCTCAAGGATACACACAGATAGAGGGTGTAGACTTTAGGGAGACATTTGCTCCTATTGCGAGGCTTGAGTCCGTCAGTTTACTACTCGCCATCGCATGTCATCTGCGCTTCAAGTTATATCAGATGGATATCAAGAGTGCCTTTCTGAATGGAATTCTACAGGAGGAGGTTTACGTGGAACAACCAAAAGGGTTTGAAGACCCTCAGCACCCGGAGCACGTCTACTATCTGAGGAAAGCCTTGTATGGTTTTAAGAAAGCACCACGTGCTTGGTACGAAAGGCTTACTTCCTATCTCTTAGCCCGTGGCTTCAAGAGGGGGGGAGTTGATATGACGTTGTTCGTCAGGAGAGATGACGATGCAATTTTGGTTGCCCAGGTCTATGTGGATGACATAGTCTTTAGATCCATGTACTCTCAACATTCTCATCACTTTAAAGAGGAGATGAAAAGTGAGTTTGAGATGAGCATGGTTGGTGAGCTTACTTTCTTCCTTGGTCTCCAGGTTCGTCAGCTAGAGGATAGGATGTTCATCTCCCAATCCAAGTATGCTAGAGACCTAGTGAAGAAATTTGGTTTAGACTCCGCTAGGCATGCACGTACACCTATGAGTACCACTACCAACCTTAGTAAGGACACTTCAGGCAAGGACGTAGAGTAAACCTTGTATCGGAGTATGATAGGTAGTCTTCTCTACTTGACTGCCAGTCGTCCCGACATAGCCTTTAGTGTTGGAGTCTGTGCGCGATATCAGGAGTCCCCAAAAGAGTCACATTTACTTTCTCTAAAACGTATTATTAAATACGTGAGTGGGACTCTCTCATACAGTATTTGGTATTCCTTTGATACTGATGACCGTTGGTCCGCCTATTCAGATGCCGATTGGGCTGGGGATATAGATGGTTGTAGGAGAACTTCTGGTGGGTGTTTCTATTTTGGTTCTGCTCTTGTCTCTTGTCTGAGAAAGAAGCAAAATCTCATCTCTTTGTCCACTATGGAGGCTGAGTACATAGCCGCCGGGTGTTGTTGCACGCAACTCTTATGGATGAAGCAAATGCTGGAGGATTATGGGATTTCACAGGACACCATGATCATTTCCTGTGATAACACGAGCGCGATACACATATCCCGCAATCCATTCCAGCATTCGCCCACATCAGGATACGTGAGCACTTTATACGATAGTTAGTTGAGGAGAAAGTCGTATCCCTGAGTTTTGTTCCCACCGACCGTCAGTTAGTCGATATTTTCACGAAACCTTTAGATGACCTTAGATTTGAGAGTCTTAGGAAATCTTTTGGGATTTGCACCGTTGACTTAGGGGTTGGTCTATGTCTAGAATAGGATGCTTTTTCATGTTCATATCATATGCTTCATATTGCTAGTTTGTTTTATATGTATCATTGCCTTGTTCTATAGCTATTTATTTATTCTTTTGAAAAATACAAAAAGATTTTTGTTTTTGTATATTAATATTTCAGAAAATCACAAAAAGATTTTTGTATTTTTTATATACACCTTTTATGGATGAACATTTAAGATAGCAAAGTCACAATTTCATTTCATTTATCCATGTGACTGTTTGATAGAGATTTGAGACGTTACATCATTTCATCCATGTGCTTTACATTGATTGGAGTCTTTGAGATGTGATTAGTGATATCTTTCTACATGTTTGACTCCTATCTCCTTTATTGCACACATGCACGGCTTTATTTTATTATTGTACTTATCTATCACATGTTGGCTTGAGTGTTTTCATCTCAATTCTGTCTATACAACTTACAATATGCGATAAAACTTGACAAGATTGGAATGCATGTAAAAACCATTTTTGTGAGACTGAGTGTTTATTTAAGAACGGGGAGGGGCTGCGAAAGGTAATTATCCTTTATTTGCGCAAAAGCCACCGTTCAAAAGGACCTAAAAAATGGAGGAATTTTATTATCCGGGGTCCAAAGAGGTTAAAAGAGCCCGAAAAAATTTAAAGGCAATAAAAAGCATTTCATGCCAAATATGGGCCACTTAGGTTTCACCATCAATTCTCCAAAGTTTGAAAATTTAGAAAAGCCTCTATTCAAAATAAAAATCTGAGGGAGTTTGGTTGGGGAATATAAACGGGTTTGCACTTCCTTGAAAGTCCTGAAAAAGCATTAAATAGTTTTGGACGTTATTAGTGTGGAAACCATTTTTAGCTTTGATTTGTTAATTTGATTGAGTCAATGTCTTATATTTCCACCTTTTTACACCAAAGGAAGACTTTGAGTTCATTTGTTAGGAGTATCCGATATTCATCGTGCACATATGTCATGTTTGTATGCATTGATTTTCCTATCGAATTTGATCACACCCCTTCGTTTTCGCTATCCTTGACTTGGTTGTTTTTGTGATCTTTCATGGTGTGTTTCTTTGTTTATATTCTTTGTATGAAAAATTTTGAAAAATTCAAAAATAGTGGTCTGTTACCTTGTGGCATTCTCCATGTACATCTATTTTTGCTTCTCATATCTGTCTATTTGGGGACATCATAAAAAGGGGGAGACGAATTATCATACTATGGGGGAGTAAGTTTTGAGTTTGAGGATCTATTTTAAATTAGTATCTATGTTTATCCCATTTCAAACTCGATATGTCACGTCGTATTTGCTTTTTCTCATGTGTGTAGGGTACTACATTGATGATCACTGAATTACACACCCTGGTGAGAAATTTGAAAGTGTTGAAGATTTGAAGATCAAACGATGAAGACTTATTCATTTTTATCTTTCCAGTTTTGGATTCATGGAAGGGAAGATTTGTATAGGCAATTTTGTTATTCGATAATTCGGATTTTTTATGTATGTACCGGCATAGACATAGGGGGAGATTTGTAAGGACATTTTTATCATGTCCGAAATATTTCATTTATTTATGTCGTACGCCGTTACATTTGGCACGTCTCTACACGATCGCACACGACGGCCTCAATTCGAAATATCAGGAATCAAGCATTTATAATCTCCATAATGTGTCCCTCATCTTCCTCAACGACTTCACGTTCCGTGATTTTAGGCACGTAAAGCAAGTGGTACGCAAGAGAAGTCAAAATAGTGCAACAAGGCTTGATAGGGAAGTTCAAGGGCAATTTGGTAATTTTACAGCCACCGTCCGAAGGACTGGTCAACTGGAAAGTTGAAGATCTTGCTGCAACAAAGATACTAGAAGAAATAGCACCTCAATCCGAGCTACGGTGAACAAGTTATGGCCCGTTGAAAATGGAGTTATTTCCAAGAAAAATCTTGGAATTTTTTCTAAGTGCTGAAAGCCCCTTTGACTAGCGAGTTTCCCCGAACCCAGCCCGAACCGGTTCGGTGGATCGAACCGGTTCGCAGGGTACCCGAACCGGTTCGGTGTCCCTGTACGCTGGATAGAATTTTTGGTGTTTTTAAAACGTGGGTCTCTTCATATATTTCCCTATAAATACCAACTTCGGGGGAGCTATTTTATAAGACTTGCATAGACGAATTTGAGAGTCCATATACCTCAAGTCTTCAACTTTTTTAGTCCCTAGACTCATGTTTTGATTCACACAACCTTGTCAATCCTTTGTGAATCAGTTTGCAACCCAAGAACACATCCGCGTATCTGTTCATACTCTTGTGGAGAAGACCGTTCTTCATCTTCACTGCTGCCCTCCTGGAAAGGGAAACTTCCATCCGCCGACTACAAAATCCGACACGTGAGGGTAATTCATAGTCACCTGTATTTTCATTGTAATCCGAAATTATACGTTACAATACTATAATGAAAATAAATGGTTTTGCCCCTTTGGGGGATTTTTCCTCACATGTATGTGTTTGAATGTTCTTGCATATGTTATCATCTTGTTCAATCATATATAGTTGCATGTTTAGGATTTAATTGACAAAAACTGTGTTTAATTAAATAATTTTTTTTCTATTTGAACGCACGCACACTCCTCTCAATAATTGTTTCAAAATGTGAAAATAATATGTTGTACTTAAATTCATAATTAATTGTTTGAAATATATTTTTAGGTAATTATATTCATAATTATTTAAATATATGACAACAAAAATTCCGATTTTGTCAATATATGAAAATAATTATTTATACTCACTTAATGTTTCAATATGTGAAAAGAATTAGTTGTACTTAAACTCATAATTGATTGTTTGAAATATATATTATGGTTATCATATTCATAATTATATATGACCAAAAAATTGAAAATTACACCCGCATTCCGATTGTGTCAATATATGAAAATAATTATTTATATTCACTTAATGTTTCAATATGTGAAAATAATTAGTTGTACTTAAATTCATAATTGATTGTTTGAAATATATATTATGGTTATCATATTCATAATTATTTCAAAATATGACAAAAAAATAAAAAATATACCCACATTTCGATTGTGTCAATATATGAAAATAATTATTTATATTCACTTAATGTTTAAATATGTGAAAATAAATTGTTGTACTTAAATTCATAATTTATTGTTTGAAATATGTATTATGGTTATCATATTCATAATTATTTCAATATATGACAAATTTAAAATATTTGTACCTGCATCATAATTGTTTTAAAATGTGAAAATAATATGTTGTACTTAATTTCATAATTAATTGTTTGAAATATATTTTTAGGTAATTATATTCATAATTATTTCAATATATGACAAAATATTGAAAAATATACCCGCATTGATTGTGTCAATATATGAAAATAATTATTTATATTCATAATTGTTTCAATATGTGAAAATAATTAGTTGTACTTAAATTCGTAGTTGATTTTTTGAAATGTATTTTACGGTATTTATATTCAAAATTATTTTAATATATGACAAAATTTTAAACCTTCGTGCAGGCATTCCAATTGGACAAGGACGACCCATTCAAAATCTATGAATTGAACAATATACAAATTTTTTTAATACCATAAATGAATGTTTCCTAGAAATTCATATACAAAGATTTACTGGTGCGGGAATTCTAGTTTCTGACCTAAAAAAATACATAGAAAATTTTTTCAAGGTTGAACCTTTACCAGATTATATGTTCCCAATCATAACACGAGCATTTTGGTTTTATAAATTGGGGAGTGTATTTTTTCCAAATGTTCACTCCACTTCCGACCTCGGCTATTTACATTATCTGGAGGATATTCCTGCCATCAGCACATACGACTAGGGTTCGACTATTTATGCCCGTATTTTATGGTCTTTGGACAAAGCCAGTCGACAATCGTTGACTAGTGTTGAATGCATGTGGCAAATACTCGAGGTATATTTTCGTTTCATCTTATTTATTAAAATTTATGTTTCATTATAATATATGTCAACTTATTCTAATGAATGAAATTTATTAACAAATTTTGCAGTATTTACATCACGAGTACATGGCCACGGCATGTCCTATTCTCGTCGATCCGTCCATCGATACGTGGCCCCGCATATTTCGTTGGTCGAGGGGGAACAGAAAGAAAGTAAAGGGAGCACAGCGGTTCAACATCTCAAGTAGTCAACATCAGCTTGAGATGCGGTCACCCGAGTCCATTATATGGCAGCCATACGAGACTTCTGCGTACCGTGACTCTGATGTCATCTTATATGCTCGTGAGATATCGGGGTCACGGATGATTTTTTGGGATCCCTTATTTAAGGGTTTTTGGTACTTGGGTGATCGGGCCATCCGGCAATTGACTGGACGGATATGTATAGCCGACAATCCACCATGAAGTTTGAGTTATGCCTTAGAACACGATTTTCATGCAGCTGCCGCCCAAAATTGGCCTATTGCAAATCAATTCGTAAGAGATGTGTCACAAGAAGAGTATAATGCATATTGGAAGGCAGTAGCACTCAGGCCATTACTACCGCCGATTTCTAGATATGTTAATGCAGATTTGATTGGAGTTGGTTCAGTGGCACCTTCGACGTTGCGAATCCCGCAAGCACCAGCATCGACAAATGATCCGCATGTGTATGAGGCACAGTTCTCTGTGGGTGGTTCTGCGCACATCCAACCACTGAGGCAGAATTGGACGGTTGACGTAGGCCTACCGGAGGGGGTTTCATATACTATAGATGTGCCGAGACCTGAGTTTTCAACCAACGCACCTCCAGCTCAATCTTTGACGCAGTTAGAATGACGTCAGTCCTACGTCGAGGCAGCAGATAACATTCGAGGTCTACGTCATTTAATATTACACGAGACACGTCAGCGAGGGGATCAACTCAAAGCACGTGATGATCGCATTGATGAGTTGGAGCGTAGACTAGCACGTTTTAATATGCCTAGTCGTGGGTTTGAGGAGGGTGGTACTAGTTCTAGTCGTCCGAGCGTTTATAGACCACACATAGCCCCACCCTCTGACCCGGTCCCGACATATGAGACGCAACAAGGTTGGGGTAATTTATTTGGGTCTGACCCTTACACGGGTTCACATGCAGATTTAGGTGCTCATTTTGAGTTCGGCCCGGGGCGCCAGTGATGTATAATGTACAATTGAAAAATGTTAAGAAAAAAATTTGTATTGTTGTCTCAATTTAATTGTGATGATAAATGTTATAATGTATAATGTCTCATATTTATGAAAAATGTTATGATGTATAATGTCTCATATTTATTTTCATTTATTACACATAGAATGATGACAAGAAATTATTACGATTGCTCTGATATCATTTATTATTAGTATTGAAATATTGACTTAAGTAGTAAAAACAATAATATATGATAAAAATGATTATTAGGAGTATGTGTTCAAATGCTTAGGTCAAACCTAGTAGAAGTACAACAATATGGTTTTCCATTGCGCACTAAACATTTAGGTAAGTAAGATCATTGCATATCGGAATCAACATATTCTTCGTTGTAGTTTGATATATTTGGTTCGTACTCTTCCCCATCATTTTCATATTTGCATTCCGAAAAATAATCATAACCGGAATTGGTGTAGTCGGAAATATCGTTATCTGATGCCAACGTAGAGTCGTTATATATGTTAATTAATTGTTCTTGAATGTGACGACCTGATAGCATCGCCCGTTGTGCTTTGTGATAACGTTGTAGGCGCCTCTCCATCTGTCATATCTCTTCCTCCAATAAATCAAGACAAAACATATCCGCTTCTTCGGGATACGATATTGGCCAAAGTGCGGCAGCACAATTTTTTGGCACGAATATGTGATGGTAATGGCAAAGCACCTCCAGGTCACACCTTTCATCATATTTATCTGGACATGTGAGGTGTTCCCAAGGATACACAACTCCGTCTTCAGGTTCCGAATTGGGAGAGATTATGAATATATGACCAAAGTCATTCAGAAAATGTCGAGAAGTATCAATTGGATATGTTTGGAAAATTATTTTTTTCCCATACCAATCGTTACCAACAATATCTGTGTAAGCGCCATTGTAAATGGATGAATAGTAGGGAGATGAAGCCGTTTTTGAAATATAAGACAGTGGTAGATAAAAAATTGTTGCAATCCTTCTAATTTATTTATAGGTAATTATAAATCTTCGAAGATATAATTTTAGTTTACAATGATATAAAATATTTATAATAATACAAAGGCACACATATCAATGTAAAAGATAAATTATAGAAAGGCACACATACTTAGGCACACGTAAAGCTGAAAAATTATCACGTAGTAATTTTATAATTTTATAAATTATAAAAAGGCACATATAAAGGCACAACAATAACATGCAGACGATTGAAGTTACCACATAGTAACTTCCTAAATTAACTATACAACATATTGATTGCCTGAAGAATCTGAACCCAAAATGAAGCACACTTATCAATAGCACTCTGTAGCACACTTACCAAGATCATACAATATATTTACATACGAAAAGGACACAGATATTATTGACGCTGAACGAGCGCAGTAATCTAGATAAATTTGTATTGCACACTTACCAATAGGACACAGAAATTAACATTTTATCGATACTATCTATAGCACAGTTACATGTAGCACAGTTACCTATATAAGATTTTACCTATAATTATAAATACCTATGTAACGTAAAACTATACAGGTAGAGTATAATATTTCATCTACATCAAAATTAATTTATTTATAGGTAATTTTAAACCTTCGAAGATATTATTTTATTTTACATTGATAAAAAAAATTATAATAATACAAAGGCACACATACTAATGTAAAAGATAAATAATAGAAAGGCACACATACCAAGGCACACATAAAGCTGAAAAATTATCACGTAGTAATTTTATAATTTTATAAATTATATAAAGGCACAATAATAACATGCAGACGATTGAAGCTACCACATAGTAACTTTCTGAATCAACTATACAACATATTGATTGCCTGAAGAACCTGAACCCAAAATGAAGCCACTTATCAATAGCACTCTGTAGCACACTTACCAAGATCATACAGTATATTTACATACGGAAAGGACACAGATATTATTGACGCTGAATGAGCGCACTAATCTAGATAAATTTGTATTGCACACTTACCAATAGGACACAAAAATTAACATTTTACCTATATTATCTGTAGCACACTTATCTGTAGCACAGTTACATGTAGCACACTTACCTATATAAGATTTTACCTATAATTATAAATACCTGTGTACCATAACAATATACAGGTAGAGTATAATATTTCATCTACGTCTAAATTAATTTGTAACCATATTATATCATGGACTCCTCTAGTTCTAGCGATGAGGGACAAAATATTTTGCTCCAATATGCACAATTTAATGAAGGTGGATCATCCGATGATTCAGAAGAGGAAATTATTATTATGATGGAGATTACCCGGTAGTGTGCCAAAAAAAATATAATTCGCGATGGGAAAGAACTCGAAACGAGACGTCGAGTGAATCGTAAGAGAGAAAGGGGACATGAAACACTATGGGAAGATTACTTTGGGGAAGATAAGGTATATAACGAGTATTTTTTCCGAAGGAGATTCAGGATGCGGTATAGTGTTTTTAATCGCATCCTTGAATCTGTTTCCTTTATGATAACTACTTTGTTCAGAAGAATGATGCTTGCGGTCGTCAAGGTTTAAGCTCTCATCAGAAAGTGTTGGGGGCAATTAGACTGCTAGCTAATGGGGGTTCCTATGACGTGTGGTCTGAGCAGTACGCTATGAGTGAAACCACTCTATTAGAAACTGTTATTATATTTACAGAGGCAATTGTACGAATTTTCGGTCCCCAGTACGGCAGAAATCCGACACAAGGCGACGTTACAAGGTTACTCGAACAAAATGCAAATAGAGGTTTTCCACGAATGCTAGGCAGCATAGATTGCATGCATTGGCGTTGGAATAATTCTCCAACAGCATGGCACGCTCAATATAGTGGTCGTAAAGAGTCACCAACTATAATCCTTGAAGCGGTTGCCTCCTTGGAAATCATTCTTTGGGGTGCCTGGTTCTTGCAATGATTTGAATGTCTTGCACCGATCTAATGTCTTTCAAGAATTGCGCAATGGGACGGCAGCTCCCGTTAATTACAATGTTAACGGAAATTCTTACGACATGGGCTACTACCTTAGAGATGGCATTTACCCTCCGTACGCTTCAATAGTAAAAACATTTAGGAACCAAAATGGTATTACACAAAAATAGAAATTATTTTGCAAGTACCAAGAAGCGTGCAAAAAAGATGTTGAACGTGCATTTGGTTTATTACAAGCTCGATTCGCTTTTGTTCGGGAACCTTGTAAATTATGGAATAGGGCGTCACTATGAACCATTATGAAATTCTGCATTATAATGCATAATATGATTATTGACGATGAACGTAGATATTGTCCATGGAAAAATGAGTACGAACACAATGATGAAAGACCTGTAATTATGAGGAGCCAAACTAATTTCTACGACCACCTCATACGGGATGCTAAGATAAGAGACGTAACTAAACATCAACAGTTTCGAAATGATTTGGTAGAGCACATTTGGAACACCCACGGTGATGAAATGGTCGGTTGATAAATTTATTATATTTTTTATTTTAACCGTTGTTAAATGTTTTGTTTGTTCCATTTTCAGTTTGTATTTGTAGGATTGTCGTAGTGATCATATACCTGTTATTCTATATAAAATAATGGTTTAACTGATAATATTATATAAGCGGGAAATTGTTAAACAATACTCACATTTCATCTATTTAAGGGTGGCATTTCATTTATTAAGATGGATAGTGAATCACTCTCCATATACCGAAAAAAAATGAAATACAATTATGAGGGTTCAATACATCATTTAAAAACACTACTAGTCATTAATTGAATCGCTTGGACCAGACGACCCGGCAGAGTTCGATTGTAACTCAGATATCGCAGCTTCGGTCGCAGCAACCATCGTTGTTAGGTCATTGAACCTTTTAAAATGAAACTGCTTTTATATTTCATTCATATGATTCATATCCAGCTCCATGATGTACGATTGCTCTCGTCCTAGGCACACGAGCTGATCCAGCTTTTTGGTGAGTTGATCAGCTCGCTTCATCTGAATGAACGCATCCATTTGAGAGTTAAATTTAAGGGCACAATTATTCTTCCACTCTTGCTTGCTTTTAAACATTGCATTGAAGTCTTCGTAATGTTTGAGTACTGCCGTGTTACAATCCAAGCTGTCAGAACGCGCTCGTTGATGTGCACGTTATTTTTCACCCTTCCAGCCTGGGGTTCTATCCGGTACGTCTCGTACCCCCGGAGTATCATCTTCGCGTACAGGTGTAGGACTGTTGTCGTTCCCCGCTGTATTTTCCAAGTCAAATTTTGGTAAATCTTTTAAAATTTGATAGCAATTATCGAACGTAAAATGTTTGTTGGTTTCGGCGCGGTACGCATCGCGTGCATTAGCAACCGCTTGGAATTCGTTCGTCCCGCTTCCCATATTCTTCATTTGGTGAGAAAGCTTTGCAATATATAGCATTATTTGATGCGATATATGATTATAACGTGTTGATAGCATGGATCTCGTACGAGTAATTGTAATTCCATGTGTGACGTTATACTCATCTTTCACAGTGTCCCAAAATGTGCCCGATGATATTAAGTTTCCTTCAATACTTCGAGTTGTATATTTTGCATAAATGGTACATAATACTTCATCCTCAAAAGGAGTCATATTAGGTTGTCGAGATATACCGAAAATAATCGGTTGAGAGGAAGACATATTTTCTATAGAAATAAAATATATTTAGAATGAAAATAATAAAATGAAACAGCTAAAAATTTATAAAGGGTGATAATAAGAAATTGTGAGAAACTTAGCCCCTATTTATAAAGAAGAGTTCCCAAGAGGCCCCAAATAGTGTTAGATTTTCACAGCAGTAAAAAGGGATTCCTGCGAACTTCTTTTGTTTGTAGAAATTCTTACGAACTTCAGAAGTTCGTAGGAACTTCCTACGAACAAAAGAAGTTCGTAAGAACTTCTTACGCACAAAAGAAGTTCGTAGGAAGTTCCTACGAGCATCAGAAGTTCGTAAGAAGTTTTTACTGAATCAGCATCCAACTGGTAACTTTACAAATCCCTTGCCTTTCCTCTCTCCATTTTTGCCAACTGCCTATCCCCATTATACGTCTACAAATTTATAATTTTACCAATTTTTTTGTCCAAACTCTCCACCATTGTGGATGCTCTAATAGGAATGAATTAAAGGTCTTCTATCAGTTAAAAAAAACTATGGCTTATGAATGATATAGTCCTACCAACAAATTAAACTAAAGGTCTAATCTAGTTTCTCCATATGAACTAATGGAATAACCTATATATGAGGTTCGTACAAAAAAATATGGCCAAAATAAACTTTATAAATATTATATCATTGTATATAAAATATGTGTTCAGTTAAAAAAGAAAACGTAACTAATATATACATATATAAAATATATAAAAACAGTTATTACATAATATGCAACTTACAAAAAAACTAGATGAATAAGTCTATAAAAACAATGATATATGAAAAATATAGATATAACATAACATGTTTTCTACATCACACTTTTGTTTTGGGTGAGGCCCCTATTTTTGTTTTGGCTTTTTTATAGAAAATAATGTGCAATATAGTAATAAAAATGTAGATATTAATTTGTATGAACTAAAGTAGGAACTAGATTACAAATCTAATGAAATTTATGCAAAAACAAGGAATTTAAAGAGAGAGGGAAGGAATTAGACCTTCTTTGAAGCTTGATCTTTAATCTTGGATGAACTCCCTTGAATGTGAGATGATTGTTGGATGAGAGAGAATATGATTTTGCCAAATTGGGTATGAAAAGAATGGGAATGTAAGCTTGAATGGAACTTCACATGGGGAACTTCGCGGATTTTGGGAGAATGTTATTGAGATCACTGATGCTGATTGATTTCGGGTGTTGGTCTTTGGTAGTGAGTTCATGCCATCCTTTTATAGGGTCAGTGGTTTTTCGATCGTCACTAACGTTGTCCTCCTGCCTATCGGCAGGTGACCCTAGACACACTGTCGATAGGCAGGGATCTGGACCTGCTAATTGGCAGTCACGTGCAGAATTTCCTAGAAAAACAGTCATAGAATGTAATCCGTTGATTCAAATTGATCATGGAGAATACCTTTAGAAATTTATTTAAAAGACCTTTAAGAGTCCTTTAGGCCGCTCACGGGTCCGGGAGTTGACTTTGGGTCAAATATGACTCAGAAGCGCACGTCGATCCTTTAGACAGGAGATCGTCGGACGGAAACGGATCATTTGTCCCCATGGTAAGTCATAATCGTGCACGAGATGGACCATTGGAAATTTTAGGATATATACTTTGATATTCTAAAGAGTTTCTCTTGGTTCGAAAAATTTACCTTGGTCAACCGGGCTTGAAAACGCCCAGTGACCTCTCGGAGTAAAACAAATCGTTCGTCTATACCGTAAGTCAAAATCGCGCATGGGGTGGACCGTTAGAAATGGTATTCAATGATCTTCAGATATTCATTCAGTCTCATTCAAGCCGAAGGGTTGACCTTGGCCAAACGGAGCCCAAGAACGCCCGATGGCCTCGAAATTGATTTTCGAGGCAAAACTGGTCGTTCGTCCGAGAGGTTAAGTTGTTTCTCACACGGGGTGGACCGTTGGAAAGGGGTTTCAGTGCTCTTTAAAGATTCAAAGAGCTTTTACTCTGACGAATAAGTTGATTGGGGTCAAATTGGGGCCTGGGAGCGCCCGGTGGCCTTCGAATTGATTTTTGATAGTAAAATGGTCCGTTCGTCCGAATTGTTATGCCAATTCGTGCATAAGGTGGACCATTGGAAAGTGAATTCATACCCCTTCAAAGATTCAAAGAGATTTTTCTCTGACGATAAAGTTAACCAGAGTCAAATGGGGCCCAAGAGAGAACGATGGCCTCTAGATCGGTACTCGGAGTGCGACCTGAGTTTTATGGTCAAATGGATAGGTGCTAAGGACCTAAGGAGTCCTAAAATGTGGTGTCTACATAAACTATTTATTAATGTAGGAGATTACTGGATAGGTATATGGAAAAAATAATGATCTTCATATGGTCTCTATAGATTTTGGAAAGGCATGTGATAAGATACCAAGAGATATAATATGGTGAGTTTTACATAAAAGAGTGATTCGTAAATACATTGACATGATCAAGGATATATATATATATATATATATATATATATAACCATAACTATAGTAAGAACATCACTTGGAGAAAGAAGTGAATTCCTAAGTATTGTAGGTATGCACCAAGACTCAACACTAAGTCATTATCTCTTTGCTCATGTTATGAATGAGTTGGTTGGACAAATGCAAGATGAGGTATCACGATGAATGTTATTTATTGATGATATTGTCTTAGTGGATGAAACCAAGACGAGGATTAATACTTTATTGGAATTGTGGAGAGAAACTCTAGAACAAGAGGATTTAAAATAAGTAAAACTAAAATAGAATGTGTAAAGTGCAATTTTAGCAAAAACAATAGGAGGACAAATGGAGATGTGGTGAAGTTTCAGGGTTAAGAGATACTTAGAAATAATTATTTTCGTTATTTAGGCTGGATTATCCAAAAATATGGAGATATTAATGATGATATTACTCATAGGATTAAAACATGTTGGGTTAAGTCGAGTTCTATCGACGTATTACGTGATAGTCCTATACCTTTGAAATTAAAGAAAAATTCTATAGGACTGCCATTAGACCCACCATGTTTATTGGGATGGAGTGTTGGACAATCGAAAAATAAAATGTGCAAAAATTAACGCGGCAGATGGTAAAACTCAAAAAGATAAAATGAAAAATGAAAAAAAATCATGAAACAGTAAGAGTAGCTCATATGGAAGATAAATTAGGAAAAAATGACTTAGATAGTTTAGATACATCAAGCGTAGAGCAATATATGCCCCCGTAAGGAATATGATTTAGGTACTATTGATAGTAGCAAAAGCAGAAAAGGCAAGCTTAAATTAACTTGGCGGGATATTGTAAAGAAGAACATGATATCATGTGATTTAATCGAACATATTGTGCTAAACATAAAGGAATTGAAAAGTAGGATTCATGTAGCCGACCTTAAATATTTGGTAAAAGGATGTGTTAAGTTGAGTGGAGTATGGGTAGGTGAGATTATGGTATACAATAAGTTTTATTTAGTGTGTGTGAGCCTATAGTATATGCCATGGGGTGATTACGTGTATTTGAGTTTAGTTGTTATCATATGAGGTGTTAGAAAGTATACGTGGGTAAAAATGTTAGTCAAATATCCAGTGTCGTATCGTTGTTAGTGAGGGAATATTAATACAAGTGTTTCATATGTATTCAATGTCTTATTTCAAACTTTTCGTTTGGTTTCGGGTCCCTGTTTTATGGGATCCTAGAATTGAATTCATTTCGATTTATTTTAGTTTTATTGTTAGGTGTATGGATATTGTGTTTTTATTTTATTGTCATCCTTATGGTTTTTGTTTTTTATATCTATGTTGTCACTCTTTATGCTACTTCTCATTATTATAATGATTATTAATTATTTAAAGGTCGTAACTTTTGTATTTAGGCCTAATCACCCTAAAAATGAAATTTACGAGTTGTCACAATTGGTATCAGATCATGCTCTATCCTTTAGGGTTTGCATTAGCCCATGGTCGGCCTTGGTGATGTGCCAAATGGGCAATGACACAGAACCCATTTTAGAGTATGCACCTATATATGTATATTTTAGGGGTCGAAAAATATTTTATGTATATTAAAATTTTAATTTTTAAAATAAGTTTCATTTTTTAGGGGTTCATTTTTTTTAACTACCAAAAACAATTTGTACAAAGAATGATTCAACTACTCGAAAATATCACCCTCATTTTTTTTAATTACCCAAAAATAATTTGTACAAAGAATGATTCAACTACCCGAAAATATCACCCAACTAAAATGGGCCCTAAAAAATAAGTTTAATTTTTTACGGGCCCATTTTAAGAATTTAATATTTTTATAATAATATTTTTTTAGAAGAGTCCTAAATTAATTTTCGTACGAAGCACTCTCAATTTTAGGACCGCCCTCCATTAACCCATTCCATTTTCCAATGGATTTTCTTTAATATGTATGTGGTGCGTGTATTTTCTCCCATCTTAAAAAATAGTGAACACGGGGAGCTATGGAGCGCAATATGATTGAGGTGGAAAGGATCCGTCATGGAAGAAAGCTTTTATTATGGGATAGGTTAATGGACTTGGGTTCCCTCCATGTGTCATAATATTATTACACAAGATGATATTGATGGGGTTATAATTGTGGTGTAGGGATTCTCGCAGACACCACCAGTGTATGTGGCTCACGTAATACCGACATCACAGTGGGAGAAGGTATGAAGTGAATTTTTTAAAAGGAACCGACTAGAATTTTCAAGATGTTATAGTTGATTTGCAGTGGAAGAGGGACATAGAGAGACCTTAAAAATGTTTGCTTTCTAAGTTTCAACTGGTTGGATATGCTTATAATGTGGTGACAGAACATTATTAGTTATGCTGAAAGGATGACTTTGACACATGCTCAATATTCAAGATAAGTTTGACAAATTATATTTTCCATATGCAATTCAGGTAGCCAAGAGGAAAGAACTTTTTACTCTGAAGCAAGGTCATCGCGCAGTTACGGAATATGAGGAAAAGTTCATGAGGTTGTCTTTATTTTGACTTGAGAGATGGCTAGCAGTGATAAAAATGTATATACTTTTATTTATGGGTTGAGTTGTCCCATTAAAGGGGTCATTTTGGCGAATTCGGCTTACACATCTTATATAGAAGTTTTCAATGCATATGAGCCTTATGTCTGTGTGCGTGCGTGTGTGTTTAAATATATATAATGGTTACAAGAGTGTGTGATTCCTAACTAGGGATGGCAACGGGGCGGGTTTGGCCAAACCCGACCCCGAACCCGTTTACCCTCCTCAAAACCCGAATCCGCCCCAACCCCGTTTACCCCACCCCCATCCCCGCCCCCACCCCGTTTAAAAACCCCGCGGGGGCCCCGAACCCGCTCCAAACCCGTCCAATTTTTTTTTATTGTTTTTTTATATAATTTTTTATATCCTATTGAAAACAAATATTTTGTCTTAACATGTCATAAAAATATAACTTAGGAACAACAAAGCAATCTGCATCATACCATCCATATACACAAATGGCTTATAAACAAATCACTATAAAATGTGTGTAAACAAATGGCTTATAAACTGTGTAAACAAATACAAATGGTTTATAAACTGATTTTGTGAAAAAATAAGAGTTTGTGAAATATCTGGTTTTATACTGAATATGTTTAATGATTTTATATCTGATTTTTAAACAAGTGATTTGTTTATTAAACTCTGTTGAGAACATATATATACTGATTTTTAAATAAGAGGTGCAGAGTGAGGAGGAGCAAGTGATCTATAAAAAATGTACATTGATGAGCAAGTGATTTGTAAAAGAAAGTATATTGTTTACAAGTTGTTTACAAAATCTGTAAAAAAAAAAAAGGCAACACATCTAGTTGTTTACAAATCCACTCAGTTTGTAAACAAAATCTGTAAAAAATAGGCCAAAAAAGGTAAATAAGTGGGTTCTTACTGGAGCAAAGGGAGACGGACGAAAAATAGCAGAAGGAGACCGGACGGAAAAGAGCTGATCGTCATGAAGGGGAGACCGAAAATTAGCAGAGGGAGTAGAGAGAGAATAGCATGAGCGGCTAAACATGTAGAGGTAAAATGAAACCCTAAGATTTTATTACTCTCTCTATATATATAAGGGTAAAATTGTAATAATACCTCTAAACGGGGCGGGTTCGGGGTTTTTATATACTAAACCCGACCCCGCCCCGAACCCGACGGGTTTTTTTTACTTCAAACCCGACCCCGAACCCGCCCCATTTATTTATCCGAAATTGCCCCCATTAGGGTCGGGGTCGGGGTCGGATCGGGTCCCCGCCAAAACCCGCCCCGTTGCCATCCCTATTCCTAACTATGATTGTACGATTGGATGGGTATTTGTGACCATTATATATGATAAGTGTTATTCAAGCTGGAATCTCGCTCAAAAGTCATTTCGCTATAGACTTGTAGTAGGTCTTATAGTGTATTTAATTGTATGAAAAGTTGTGCTTTGTGGTTGCCTAGAAAAATGATGAGAAAAATACAACAAGGTATATTTTTTGAGTAGTGTTATGAGTCCCAAATAACTCCCCCAAATCTCCCCCAAAATGACTTGTGCTTTGTGCCCTGGCGGGACCCGCATCACATGGCAATAGATGATAGGTAAGTGGAAGAATGACGTGGCGTCCACATAGGATTTGGGGGAGTTATTTGGGACTTAAAGCATTATTCTACTTTCCTTTATGCACTTGATTAACAATAAATTTACCGAAAAACTATATACATAGGTCTAGTTTAGTTATAATTTGTTTTATTTATATATTTTTTTAAAAGATAAAAAATTTAGTCAACATCTACGTAAGTTATAGATTCCAAAATACGAAATACATTTACTCTCTCATAATAAATCATTAATTAAATTGTTTTAACAACTACTTTATCTAAACGAAAGTATATCGTGGGGGTTCCTTATTTGAATTTCACTTTGGTGAGACGTTCCATGCATGAAATTTAGAGGCGAGTAGGAGTGATGATTCAAAACCCTAAATAAAATTAATATACTTATACCTTATTGTTTCATGTTACGAAAAGTTAGTTGAAAGCTTATTATCCCCTTTGCTCCTTACATAAAGGCCTAAAACATATTAATGGCTCTAATTGGTAATAACTGGAGGGTGGGGTAATTGGGTATCGAGGTTATAGCACAAAGTGGTAAAATATGTGAATAAATTGTGAACATCTTTGATAAATGAACATGAGAAATGTGAAATAATTGGTGAGTGTCGAGGATGAACACCCCTATATTTAAACACACGATGAGTATATCATGATGGGCTATTATTTAAGTCACACAAAGTTGTGTTGTTTTGGCGTTGCGTAGCAGGGTGGCTACGGGTATTTCGGCACTATAAAGCAGGTAATTACGGATTATTATATGGTTTGATTTGACGTACCGCATATTACTGAGATGGCCAAAAGGAAGGGATGCATGTCGAGTACTTGTTGATTGATTAACGAGATTAAATAATAAACGAAATGAATAGAGATAATTCAACTGCATTGTGAGATTGCGTTTTATGTGATGGGTCGTTCACTTGGATTATATAAATTGTAATTTTATCATCTACATAGATAACTACTTTGAATTGCGTAGATAAGTTACTTGTTAGGGTTTTGATCCATCTCTTTTACGTGGACTTCGAGTGCTAGGGTTGGAACTCCCTCTTAGCTTCCTTGCTCCAACTAGCACTCATTGTTATTATCTCTCATTCAGGACTCCAGCTACAGGGATGATGTGGTTATCATTCTTATATTCCAGTCTAGTTATATTCAAATATTTCACGTAGAATGTATTGTGGGATTTAGACTTGGCATGTATCGTTGGAGTTTTAGTGGGGATTAATTGTGAGGATTTATTTTGGGACATTATCATTTTCTACCTCTTGTTATTGTGGGCTTCATTTTACGGATTTATATTGAGGACCTTCGTATCGCTTCCATATTATTTATGTTTCATTTGATCTTTCCATAGTGAGAATGGTATTATATTGTTTATTATCATATGGTTTTATAATTAGACTTGATTAACATAAGTTTTTAATTACACAAGGTATTACAAATCGCCTCATTATCGCAGGCTAAAATAATCAACTTGTTGACAAGAACATAATCTTGCATGGCTCGCTTGCACACACTAAAACAAACACACACACACACACACACACACACACACAAACAAACTAACTAAGCCAGTGAAACAATTATAAATATTAAGAAATGTAATATTAATTTCTAGACATATTTATGATCAATAATAAATTGAAAAATGTAAATTATTAATATTGTATAGCAATTATTATTATTATTATATGTTTTTTATAAAAGCTGTAATTATAAAAACTTTAAGGAATGAATACTTTACAACATGTTAATATTTTTTTTATCATTTATAGATTAACAGATACATATGTTTTATACAAAAATTGTGTATAGAATTAAATACCTTAATATAAATAAATTTTTAATATTAAATTTAGATTTTACATAATTCTTCTTACTATTACTAATATAAGTTAATTTATACTAACAATTATAATATAAGATTTGACCATTTCATTAACAACAACAATAATAAAAATAAATAGATATCTTTATGAATATTGATGTAACTTTTTTAAGGAAAAAATGTTTCGAATTTTGTGGAATGCTTTTTACATAATTTTTTGAGAGTGTGGGTACCCAAATTTCGTGACTACATACAAGACAGAGCCACCCTTGGGTTTGTTAGTGGGTCCTAATCCCTGCTCGTGGCCAGTGCTGCTATGCTAAGGATGTCATTGTGATCCGACATAATATGAACTTCATACACTACTAAAAGTCTTGTGGTTTTATATATAGGTCATAATTCTAAATTTTGTGTCGTTTTGGGTATTATATGTTGCAAGTGTAGGTGTTGGGATTAATTATGAAAACAAGAGCTAATTTAGGGGTATCGTATGTACTGATGAGGTAAGTGGACAATGTTGCCATGTATATCTCCATAATCACAGAGCCAGTAGTCATTATGGGTCAATCACGGTACCTTCCTTTTTCATAGTTTCATTCACTCATTTCCTCCATTTAAATTGCAATTCTCCTTCTCATATTTATGCCCATCTCTCTCTCTCTCTCTTTTCTCAATGAGCAAACCACGTACACTAAAGATGTCATTGATATGGAGAGTTATAGATTTTCTAGCCTGTGCTTACGCGTCCAACATTCCTTCAGGTAACCAACACTTTTTTTTCTATTATTATTAAATTTGAAACTCATCTGTAATACAATATAATTTTATTGATTTTGTATGTTGTGATTGTAGAGGAAGAACCCTATCATGCATTTCAATCTTCAGCCACTCGGTGTCATGGAAACCTACACAGAACAAGAAAGTCAGATTTGTCGATGAGGAAAGTGATGACTCAAGCTGGCATAATAACGGATTTGAGGCTGGTGATAACATTGATCAAGCAAACCCAAGTTCAAGTCCTACTAGTCGAAAGGTTAGTGATGATGAATCATACTAAAAATGTCTAAGTTTTTATTGTCGAGCCTTTTTGATTGGAATGTTAATAATGGTCTTGTAGGGTAAGGGAAAAGTGAACATCCACGTTAATGAAGACAGGAATCCAGGAAAGAAAAGAAAACGAAGAGTAAGAGATTATCTATCGTGTGTTTATGGGTGCAACTTTCCTTTAGGTAACCAACACTTTTTTTTTAATTTGAAACTCTATTGTAATACAATATGATCCGAAAGTATATTTGTTTTATGATGATATATTGATATTTTCCATATAATGTGATTGATTTTGTATGTTGTTATTGTAGAGGAGGAGGAGGAGGAGGAGGAGGAACCCCATGCACTTGAATCTTCATCCCATCAACTGTCTCATGGAAGCACTATTTTCCATCCACAAGTTTATAGCAGAAGCTACCAAACGAGAGAAATGATCACCAACTCTACACAAAGCAACAATAACAGTTTTGTGGAGGAAACTGATGACTCAAGCTGGCACAATAATAGACTTGGGGCAGGTGATAACTTTGATCAAGCAAACCCAAGTTCAAGGCCTATTAGTCGAAAGGTTAGTGACGATTCGATCAATCATACTGAAAATGTCTTAAATTTTTTTATTGTCGAGCCTGTTTCATTGTAATGTTAATAATGGTCTTCTAGGGTAAGGGAAAAGAGAACGTCCCCTTGAATGAAGAGTGGAATCGAGGGGAGATTAGAGGGGTAAATGAGGTTAGAAAGAATAGAAAATGCAAAGGGGTGTCTGTGGAATCAATTGACTCCAACCAATCTGATTCCAGTGCAAGTTCTTTTGCCTTTCCTATGTAAGTATAATATTCTAAAACAATAATTCATTATAAGGTGTTATATTATATATAGATATTCTCAACTTTTAAATCAATTTTGATTACAGTTTGATCCCTTGCATTGTGCAGAATGAACTGGGAATCGATGGGCAGTCCTGTGCGAATGCCTAAACCAGAAGAAGGCCTACACTTGAGGAAACACATTATGCCCTGGAGTGAGCAGCTTCACTATCCTATATTCTAGCAGCTGCATATTCTCTCTCTCTCTCTCTCTCTCTCTCTGTCTCTTTTCATTTTTTTAATGGCAATTGCTTAGAAGTATGTGTGGGTAGATATTGATATTTATTGTGGGTAGCATGATATGTAATGGAGGGTGTTTGAGACTTGATGATGATTTGGACTGAATTCAGTGTTGATTCGTTTTAGCTCATTGTAAATGATGGACATATATGCCTGTTTATATACAATTGTAGTTTTGAACTTGCATACTTTTATATAATCTTTGCAACGTTTTAGGTTTTTTTATGATGATTTTGATTGGGTTTAGTGTTGATTGGTTTTAGCTAGTAGAAAATGATAAAAATATATGTGTGTTAACATATAATTATGATTTTGAAATTGTTTAGTTTTTTGAAATTCTATGCAACTTTTTATGTATTTTGAAATTAGGGTTAGGATTCTTGATTTGGGGGAAGAAGATGAAGAAGGGGTAATTGTGCCCAAGTAATACTGTGGATTTATGTCAAATTACAAACTGGTGGGAATTTCTGAATGGAGTGTAACATACGTCCGTTCGTGGGGGTTTATGTATAACTTTTAATCTTAAAGGGAGTCAAGTCTAATAATGCATTAGAACAATGGATTAAGTCGAAAAATCCCTTAATATTATATAATATGACCTTTAGTAATTAAACATTTTCTAAAAAATTGAATCAAACGCAAAGATAGTAGAAGTTGTAAATATGATTACATATTAAATTAAAGTAAAATTAAAGAAATCACAAGATGAATCTGAAATGCCAAAAATTGCAACAATTAGTAACCAAGGCATTCATGGGAAAGGATGAATTCCCAGCAGTATATGTTATACTTCTATTTGGGCATGTGCATAAGTCATTTGAATACTCTACCACGTTTTGTAGTAAATAAATGGATGATGTTTGATCACAACAATAATAACGGAATTGGCCCTTCTTATTAACAACTTCTGAGGCCTACCTACCTACATATTATGCACATCCCCAAAGAGAAGTTTAATACATGGCTTCAGCTCCATAAAATTTGATGCCTACGATTAATTTTAGATATATCTAAATGACCTTTGAATTAATTACTTTAATTATTGAACAATAAGGAATGTTTAAGGGTTTTTTAAGGGTTGGGGGGTGGGGTGGGGGTGGAATGTCTTTGCATGTTTTCTGACAGAATTATGTCTTTACTTTTTACCACCATTGCAAATATTCAAATTTTTAGAGCAGAGTACATCACTCTTAAATAGAGCGAACAATGGATCGTGTCCTACAATGACAATAAATATAATATAAATTCAAGGGTCGAAACCATCTCAATTCCTCGTATGAACACTATTTTTCATCATTTTGAAGCAACCATATATCTCACATTGGATATTATTCTGAGAAAAGTCATTAAATAATTATAACTAAAAGAGTCCACATTGTGTGTGTGTGTGTGTGTAAGAGAGAGAGAATAATAACTTCTCAGCAATAGGTAAATTTGTCGCCATTAATATGATACCCTCGGGTTAGGATCCTCTTGGAAATCCCAATAAGGAAACCTGGCAGCTATCCTTTTCTGTGATGTCCTTCCTCCACTAATTAAAAGGAAAATACCAACAGAATTCTTTTTCTTTGATATATGAAGGGGAAATACCTAAAGATTGAAGCCATAGATTTAAATCAAGAAAATGAGACGCATCCTATGGTCGAAAACACTTTACTAAAATACAAGTTGCCATCCCAAAACACCACAACTGCACACATTCTTTATGCTCAACATCTAAAATACTACAGACGTGATAGGAGGAACAACAAAGGGTTTCCACTCTAGAGTAAATAAAGGATATAAGTCATCGACAATAAGCCACAGAGTTATGATTACTGCAGAAGCCTAATAGATAAATTATACCTCAAACGAACTAGTGAGCAAGTGTTTCAGAAACAGCTCTTGGAATCACCGCATACGGAGTATCATTGCTGACATTCATGTGTTTGGTTCTTAGGACGAACGATTGAAGATATGACCTGGAACTAGCAGCTCTGACAATAGTATCTTCATCTTGCTTTTCTTTTGCACCGGGTACAGCTTCAATATAAGCTTCTCGTGCCTCCTCTATTTTTTGCATCTCCATCTCATCCAAATCATCCTGTTAAAACCAATTTTTTCTCTTAGTATGAAAATTAAGAAATACAAACAATGATCCAGATATAATGAAGCAAGTGTACTTAGCATGGTAGTAGATCACAAGTGTTTGATATGAAGAAATAAATTTTAGTTGTACCCTAATAAGAATTCATAGTTACGTACAGATTTTGTGCAAGTCGTAGAAAGGAAAAAAATTGAATGGTGATGACGGGTCGTTATTAACTTACTATATCAGGAAGATGATCCGAATGATAGGGTGTGACATCATAATCTTGAGCAGATTTGGTGGAACTATTTTTTGCTAAGCCTTCAAACAAAATCATGAATGAGGACACCTCTTTTTGTGTCGCATCTAGATCTTCCTGGAGCTTATCCACTTGGTGTTGAAAGTCATTGCTTCCCATTGCAACTTTTCCAGGGCTGCTTGTTTGTCCACGAGTTTATTCTGTGGAAGAGAATAGTTCTTAATAATGATTAACTAGTTGTTGTGCACATGCTACACCAGCAAAACTCCTTTTTATTTTTTTAAATGGGCCATCAACTAATTTAAAGGACAAACTAATGCATATGGAAAAGATTCACCAATTTTTATGCACCAATATGAACAAATAATAAGTGTGCTCAATGAATCTTCAGATTCCCAGGACAGAGAATGGGAATAAAAATTGAATATGCAAAGAATACAAAAAAAATAAATAAAAAAGGCTATACAAGCATTAGACATGTGCCTTTGCATCAGAAAGTTGCAGTTGAGTAGACTTGAGTAAAGAGTCCTTTTCTGAAGACTGGTGGTTGAGTTCATCACGCTTGAGATGGATTGCCATCTGGTCTTTTGAAATCTCTGATGGTTTTAGGAGTTCATCTTTCTCTGATAATTTTCTGCATAGATCCTCCACCTGCTCCCTCAATGCAATCAACTCTTCTCTTTCCTTCTCAGTTGGCAACGCCCTTGAGAAGAAAATTGAGAATCTTTCGGCAGATCCATCTTGGACATTGCCTCTGCATTCTTATCTTGGCCCTCATCTCCCAGGTTCCTCCATTTTTTGTCAGAATGGATTGAGTCGCATTCTTTCCTTTTGATTCACTTATCTGCATAAACAGCTAATTATAAGTAGCCCTAATATCAGAACCTACTGAAGGACAAACACTTCATTGGGGGTGAAGTGTTGGTGTCGAACACGGGTTCGACATATAGCATGTCAGACATGTTTGGTTGGAATTATAAGTTTGACGGACACTAAGTGGACATACAAGGACATGGCTAGGACACGATGTGACAGTTATTATATGATTTTAAAGCTGTCCGGGGTTCTTCTCGGACAATTCTCCGAATTTATGTCCACCTTTGAGATTTTAATTTGTATATACTTCTTTTAAATTTGTATTCAAACATGTAATGTTTTCATATTCTTTTTAATCTATATGAACAAATTCCTTTTATTTATCGCTGTCTCCCTGCCATGCCATATCTTTAACGTTTTGAGATTTGTCATGTCGATGTAACCGCGTCATGTCAGACATGACCATGCTTCTTAGAAGGTCCATAAACGGAGGATTAATTTTCGACGCATGAAATCACAAGATCTGGAAAGAAATAGAAAATAGTAATGCCAATTTTTCTTTTCAATGAAACAAAGAACTACAAACACACTACACGTACATAGTAAGTCCTACGAATGTTAGAAACGCTTCAAAATGTAAGTGATGAACCTTGTTGTTTGACGTCTAGAAACTAGTGCAAACTTCCATTTCTTCTATACCAAAACTAGAGTCCCCACAAACTTAAGTAATTTGAGTAAAGAGTAATGATATGCATCCAATATGTCCCAAAGGCATTGGAATTTCGTACATTCTTAATTCTTAAAACAATATTGGTGGTCATCGCAGTTATAAGTACAATAAATAATGCAGTTAGGATACAATTTGGGACTTAAATTAAATACCTAGTGTTTTCCTTTGGATAAATTTGACTTATAGACTCCTTTTATTTTGGAAAAAAATCCAGACACATGCCATTTGACTTATAAACTCCTTTTATTTTGACAAAAATCCAGGCATACATGCCATGTGTTTTGTTTAATATCATAAATTGCCTAAACTAATCACACCATTTCTTCAAAGGTAAAGGTAGGACAATAACCAAAGCCTCTTGGCCGAGTGGTATAAGGCTGTCACTGGGACACTGTTTGGGGGTGAATTGTGTTTGGTCTCCAGTTCGATCCCTGACAGTGTCAAAATAATGCTTGGCCGGCGGAAGCCACGAACCGCGAGCAGGGATTAGTCGAGATGCGGGTAAGCTGGCCCTGACACCTCGTGGTATGAAAAATACCTTACCAAAAAAAAAAGGTAGGACAATTCCCTTTATCTCATGTAATACACATGCCATGTATTTTGTTAAATACCACAAATTGCCTAAACTAATCACACAATTTCTTCGAGGGTGAAGGCAAGACAATTCACTTTCATCTCATGTAATCCACTATATGTCCAAATCAAAACTTATTCATCAAAGGGACTGAACTTATTATTGTTTATTAATAATTAATATAACTAGTATAAAAGGCTCCGGTGCAATTCATGTACACACCAAGCATGATAAGGCAAAAGGGGATTACAAATTATAGAAATGAACAATTTCTTCAAAATTCAAGAGGCACTCTAGCATTAATAACAAACTTTCTAGGGAAATCCACAAAAGCAATTGACGAACACTAAAAAAATTAATTGGGCCAAACTGTCTTCAGTTTCCCTCCAAATAATCTATACTAAAGCAGCAAGGAACATTAGACCACTTCATGTTATTTCTTGATTAGTATTATCTTATATAGTGCTCTTTTGGTTGTAAATTGAATATTTTATTTGATACAAACATACATTTCCCATTTCATCTAAATAAAACATATATTATATTCATACTATTTCATTTATTCGAATAAAACTCCATCGAATTGAGGAGAAAATACATTCATGATAGAATGATCAAGAATAAGATATACTCCACTTTTGAGAAATCACGGTGCATTGATACTATAGCAAAAACTTTAGTACAGTTGGAAGCAAGAATATGCCTGTCATGTGGGGTAAAAACCACTAGCAAGCAACATGAGTTGCCACTAAAAAGATATGTTGGGCGAGCAAGCCCCAATCACTAGTAAGTCCCTCGAGCATCCACCAACAAGATATATTGGGCGATCAAGCCTATGTCATGTGAAAGACACTTGAGCAATCACTATCAAGATATGTTAGACAAGCAAGTCCTAGCTAGTAATAAACCACAAACGGTTACCAACGAGGTGGGTAACTCACACACACTCACACTTGCACAGTCCACAATTGCTAAATAAAGCGAGCAGTCAATGCTTTGCTCGTAAGATGTTTCAAGTGTCTCAAAGGCCACTTGCGAGTTTTTAATATTATTCACTAGGTAATCATTTGGAAATAAAAAATAAAAAGATAGTATTTTTTGGCATTATGCCCGACAACATTACTTTTTTACCTTGGTTACCAGGTTTCACCTGTCAACAGAAAAATCGTGGTAAAAAACAACAAATAGTGATAGGAACAAAAGTAATATTCAGATATATGTTGCAAGGGAATATCCCGTTTTCCGCACACGCGCCACATCAACCCTAACTTTCTGCTATAAATAGAGCACTTGGGGCATGGACAAAATGGATCATCACTAGAGCATGGTTACTCTGCACGAATTTCCACAAGTATTCTCTCCATCCTCTCTTCTAGGTACTTGAAGTGCTTATCTCTCCACTCTTGGAGAATCACCATTATCAAGTGGTTTTATTCCTTTTGTTACTATTGAAAAGTTATAATCAACCACTATTTTCTATTTGTTGTAACAAAAAAACTCTTTATTGGTTTGAAAGTTTGTTTTCAGTCTTTTCTGTGCTAGTAAAATATTATCACCTTGAAGGTGGTTTCCACTGAAGTGGGCCACGCCTCATTCTTTCAGTATATTTATAGATCCCAGTACCACTACCCTCTTACATTTGGCAACTCTGTTAAGGAGATATTCTCACTGCCACGGATAAAGAATGTTATAATGTTTCAAAGAAGTTGATTTTTAAAAATACTCTAGCTTGAAAAGGAGTTCAAAGTGACCAAACCACTAATGAAGATGTTATGGTTACCGGATTAAGGGGTCCCGCCTTTTTCGTGGAACAGTAGAGCACCTTACTGGCTCTAACGCTGAATGGAGTGAACCTTATGATCATATTTTTTGAGTTTTTGAGGCAACACAATGTGAATGTGGCCAGTTTGAGTTAAGCTTACATTACACCAACAGTAGATCCTAATAGAGGAGCAGGCATAGCAGAGGTGGTGCCAATAAAAAAGTGGCAGTTGAGCAGGTCCTAACTCCTATGAGGTCACCAATAGCGAAGAAAGTGGAAGCAATCGTTTTCCATGGCAGTTATGATGGAAGAGGTAAAGTTCCTTCTCTCGCTTCAGACATAATCTCTTTTCATATATGATGAGTTGCAAAACCCTTATCTAGACAGCATAAACAAGAAGCCATACCCTGAGGGGTATGTTCCACCCAAGATCATGAAGTTTAATGGTACAAAGGAGCATGTCAAGAGGTTTGTGGAATACCTTGTCGTGCATGGTAATGATTAAGAGTTGAATCTGAGAGAGTTATCTAAGAAGCTCATGACCAAAGCCTATACATAGTACTCCCAGTTGGTGCCAAATACCATCCCCATATGGAATGAGATGCATAGACAATTCTTGCAGAAATTCTTTTTAGCTGAAGATAAGTTTACTTTAAGTCATTTGGCCTCGGAGGTGAAAAAACCTGCTGAGGAGCTGATGCAATACATCAAGTGCGTTAAAGAAAAAGAACTAAATGTCCACAATGGGGGCACGGAGGCCAGGTTGCTGCAAATTTGTGTAAAGGGCTTAATCGAGGAATACAAAGTCCACATGATCAATAAAACCTGACAAGGAACTATAAGAGAGTTCACTCGAGCTGTGGGAAATATATCCATGTTTATCAAGCCAAAACCTCAAGGTTGGAGAGCACAAATTATTCTACAAAAAAGAAGATTTCAAGTCTCGCGGCGACAAACGGTGAACTATATGGAAGGAAGACCTAAAGGAAGGAAAGGGGGCTAAGGGTTCAAGAATAATGTCACGAGGAAGAGAAAGTTTGGAAGCAATGTTCCACCACAGTTGTTATGCAGTATGGAGGAGTCTATGGACTGTTATTAGATGTTAGTGCGCGAGGGGGTAGCAGGTCCTCCTCACTCAAATGGTCAGGTACCAATAGCTGCGGAGAAAGCGGACAAAAAATTTTGTGCGTTGCACCACATAGTCCAGCATGCTACCGAGGATTGTTATTATTTGCATTGGATAATAGATGAGCAAGACACGAATGGAACCTTGGATGTCCCACCTATGAATGTTAATGAAAACCCGTCGCCATACCATCCCTACGGTTTAGCTAACAAGTAAGCAGTACATAACTGGGACGAAATGTTTAAGTTTGAAGAGTGGTTAAAAAATGAGAATGCATGTGATTAATGGCTATTTGATTTGGCCAAAAAGATTCCAACAGGGATTGGGATGAGGAACTTGATGTGGTAAAAGGAAATGTCAACGTAGTCCTTACTCTAGATTAGGGAGGAACATTAGAGTCTGAATACGTTTGTAGCGCGCAGATATATGAGGTAGAGATAGACTCAGAATGTGTACCAATTGCAAGGATCCCAAAGTTGAAATAGTTTTTTGACCAAATATGAGTTAAGTACGAGACACGAGTAGAGGTTACTAATAATATCTTAGAGACGGTAAAGGAGCGAGGGGATCCATCCATCAATTGGCATGGCCCCATAGGAAAACTTATGAATAGGTATACATCAAAGGTGGTGTTCTCAGAAGCAGATAGACAGTTACCTTTCTTTCACAACCGACCCATATATGTTATTGCCCTCACGAATGGTATCAGTTTCCTAAGTGCGTTATTAGATGGGGGGCATGAATTAATATCATACCCATTAGTACCCTCTATGAGACCAGAATTTCACATAAGAAAATTGTACTGGTGTAACTTACGATTTCAGGTTTCGATAGCTTGGGGATGTAATCCCTTAGTTTATGGACATGGAGGTCAATTTGGGAAATTTTACATCCCACATCAAGTTTCACATCATTAATGCCAACGCGGGTTATCATTTATTGATAGGCCGCGTGTGGATGCAGACATATGGGATTGTGTCGTCAACATTCCACTAATGTTAAAAAATTAATGTTCGTGGAATGGAGGTAGTGATCAAGTCCACGAAGAGACCTTTCTCAGTAGAGAAAGCCCATATAGTTGATGTATCATTCCACATAGAGTTGGATAAATATAGAAAGTGTTTTATCAAAGGAGATAAGAAGCCCTGCGTGGACTCAAAAGGAGTTAAAACTAAAGAGTCGGTGCATGAGAGGTTGGGACCACAAATGGAACCTTTTGAGAACAAAGGGAAAGGAAAGAGAAAGTTAGAAAAAGAGAGGAGACATGCACGGACTTGCAAAAAGATTGATTTGCCCAATAAAAAAACTAATTTATCGCTTATAACGATCTGAGTAGGCGATGTTTTGGGATGAGAGTGTCAACCAAGAACAAGAGTGCTTTTTGATTGATGACTCCCATATAGTGGATGTGACACCCCACCTACTTTAATCATGGATGGTCAGTCCTTTATCAAAATAAATCAGGAATCTCATATGGTTCATTCTTAACATCACTGTCGAAAAATATTTTTTAATTACTAACCACCTATGTTAAATTAAGTCGGTGTCGTATTATATCTTTCACAATCATAACGACATGTGGAAGTAAATTAAATTAACCAAACCATCTACACAATAATAATCTGAATAATCACACAACATATATATAAATAAATAAGACCGAATAAACCATCAGTTCCAAACAAATAATTCACTAATATGAAGCAAATAAAACTGAATTCTGAATACAGTTTGATAATCTAAAAAAAAATAGTCTGAGGGGAAACACGCCCAAATGTAATATTGAGAGATCTCATATCTAGAAAGGAATAAAATGAAACGTCTAAAACAACTCATGTAAGCCTCCACAAGTGCTACAACTGTGCATCTCTGGATAGAATCATCAATCTTGGCATCCCTATGACTGGACACCTAAAAGGTTTTGAAAATATTTTGACAAGGGTCAGAGCCCAAGAAAACAGTTTGAAAATATTTTGTAAGTGTTTAAATCACAAGTTAAATCAGTTATTAGACACACATGTTAGTTCCACGCACACTCTCTTGAGATCCTTACCTCTCAACTAATGTACACGCCTAACGCTTACCTACTAACCCAACTAGTTATACTACCCTACCTAACTAGTATTGTTATAACCATCCTATCCTTTTACTCTATTTCGAGTATGTCCTTCTTTTTATCTCCTAAGTTACTTTACCCTTTAACTTAGTTGATCTTTTCCACTTTCATTGATTATATAACATGCACATTAGTTATATAAATACTAAATTCACACCTTGTAGTTTTAAACCGTATATAATTTATCTACACTATTATATACGTCTAAATACACTACAACAATCACACACATGTCGCGTATAATAACCATCCTTCTGAGCACTAACTCACTGGATGTTTGTCTCGAAAATGCTATCATCCCAGATATGCCCACTCTAACCCGGTTACCATAAATTGGCTAACTCACACCGAAATAGGTAAATAAATCACAAACGTAGTGGAGGTGGTCATATTTTCTCAAGAGTGAGACTGAATCATACCCAAAACATTCCACCTCAAAAATAAATCGCACAATAAAAATACCGACCGATATGACCTGGTGATTATACTATCCCTGTATTCACTAGCGAGGGGATTCACCCATATCGCGCAACCTCCTATAATAGCAATAGAGGGGTATGTATACACATATATTACTAACACTGATATTTATAAAGCACACAAATATATATACATACTATCACATCTTCTCTCTCTCTCTCTCTCTCTCTCTCTCTCTCTCTCTCTCTCGCTCGCTCTCTCTCTCTGTATATATATATATATAAATTAAATCCGGTTAATCCATGCCTAACTCCCGTAGCACTAGCCCATATTACCCGAGTCTATTTCCCCGACTCTTATTTTATTTAATTTCACATTTTTTAAATAAATTAATGTAAATTTCTGATACGCCCCTCGATCGGTTAACCATTATCCGTCCAAGTCCAAATTTACCCTCATTAAGAATTATCGAGCCTTAATTACATACCAATTGACTCTCCCTAGTCCTTGTACGATTACAAAATTTATCTCAAAGTCTTTCCATAATTAACTTCTTAAAAATATAGACAAATAAAAATTCTGGGAATAGCAGGTCATCTGAACCAATTCCAGTATGCGGCCGAACCAATTCTGGGGGGGTAACCGAACCGGTTTGAAACCTTTGACAGTCATCTTCTTCCCTATTACGATTTTCTACTATTTTTAACCCATAATTTCTTCATGCAACATACCCAAACTCCAATATAGTTTATCCCAACATCATCCAAGAGCATGTATATCAGTTCTAGCAATTCTCTAACGTTAAAACATCACTTAATTCATAAATCTCAAGATTTCATCAAGGTTTAGCGATGGTGTTGTTCATATAAGCTCATCAAAACCCAGATTTCTTTGATGTTATTTACCCCATAATTTCTTATTTCATTTTGTCTACACAAAAGGATTCATTCTACATGCAATCCTATCCAGAATTTTGAATTTTTATTCATGAATCTCCCAAGAACATTATCAATTTATATTAAATCAAGAACCCTACACTATATGGGTATTATAACTCATAAAATCATGCAATATAAACACTTGACTTAATTAGCTGATCTAATTTCATTTTTGTAAGTGATGAAAGTGTTCCTCCTTTGCTTCCGATCACGATTCCGTCAACAACTTAGAAGAAAAAGAGGTTACACCACCAAGAAATCTATGTTCTTCCTCTCTAATGGCCTCTCATCTCTTCTCAATTATGTTATGTTATGTTGCTGCCCCAAATGACTAACCTTAGGTTTTAAATCCCAATTCCCAAAATTAGGCTAACAAGCCAAGCCTAAGTAACCCAAACACTCCCATGTGGGCTCAGTTATGTGTAAAAAGGTCCCGAAACCCAATTACAAATCTCGGGTGCACTATTTTGACTCTCTCGACCCTTTCGGAACCAACCATGACCTCGAAATCTCCATTCGAGTCATCCTCCAATAATTTCCTATCTCGACCTCACATAGTCTACACGCCACTAACACTCGTTATGATGTAAATAATTATTTACTATTCACTTAGTAATTTTATTGCATAATATTAGTCATTATCTCTCTCGATTAATATTTTAATAACCACGTAATAGTTAATTCAAATAAATTATGTCACACATGTAATTTAAATCAGTGAAATTAATTAAATATTAATTACTGAGAAATACGGGGTGTTACATACTTTCCCATCATCAAGAAATTTTTCCCTCAAAATTTAGGACATACCTGCATTGAATAACTTCGGATACTAATCACGCATGCCATCCTCTCGCTCCCACATTAACTCGTCAACATTGTGATGCCCCCACTGAACTCGAACTAAGGGTACCACCTTAGACTGTAGCTTACGCTCACTAAGATCAAGTATCGCCACTGGTCTCTCCTCATACGAGATATGTAGCTGTAAGTCTATCTCTTTCAATGGAACGTGATAAAAATCCATCTCGCTCCTCCGGTACCTCTTCAGCGATGACACGTGGAACACGTCATGAATTCGCTCTAAGTGCTCCTGTAGTCCCACCCTCTCTATGATGGAAAATGGTCCCACGTATCTCGGCTCTAGCTTCCCCTTCTTGCTGAACCTCATGACCCCATTCATAGGAGACACCCGCACCAAAACTTGGTCACCAACCTCTAACTTGATATGCCTACTATCTGTGTCGGCGTATCTCTTCTGCCTGTCTTGAGCTATCCGGATGCACCCTCGGATTAGCTCAATCTTGGTATGGGTGTCTTGAATCATTTCTGGCCCCGATAACTTGTTGTCTCCCCTTCTAACCAACAAGCAGGAGAACTACAAGGACGTCCATACAGTGCCTCAAATGGTGTCATGCCTATGGTGAACTAGTAGGAGTTATTATATGCAAACTCCACCAATGGAAGATACTTCTCTCATCCTCCCCCGAAGCCAAGTATGCACATCCTCGACATATCCTCTAGCATCTGATTAACTCTCTATATCTACCCATCTGTTTGTCGGTGATACGCTGTACTCAATCAGAAATCCATGCCCATAGCCTCCTAAAAATTCTGCCAGAAATAGGACACAAAGATCTTGTCCTGGTTGGACACAATATTCATCGGAACCCCATATAGCCGTATAATCTCTGCAATGAACAAAGTGTGCATACTGTCTCATCTAAGAGAGTTCACTCGAGATGCGAGAAATATAGTCATGATTATCAAGACAAAACCTCTAGGCTAGAGAGCACAAATTATTCTACAAACAAGAAGATTTCAAGTCTCGCGGTGACAAACGGTGAACTATATGGAAGGAAGCCCTAAAGGAAGGAAAGGGGGCCAAGGGTTTAATAATAATGTCATGGGGAAGAGAAAGATTGCAAGCAATGTTCTACCACAGTTGTTGTGCAGTATGGAGGAGTCTCTGGACTGTTATTAGATGTTAGTGCGTGATGGGGCAGGTCCTCCTCACTCAAATGGTCAGGTACCAATAGCTGCGGAGAAAGCGGACAAAAAATTTTGTGAGTTGCACCACATAGTGCAGCATGTTACCGAGGATTGTTATTATTTGCATTGGATAATAGATGAGAAAGACGCGAATGGAACCTTGGATATCCCACCTATGAATGTTAATGAAACCCCATTTCCATACCATCCCTACGGTTTAGCGAACAAGGTAGCAGTACATAGCTGGGACGAAATGTTTAAGTTTGAAGAGTGGTTAAAAAAATGAGAATGCATGTGATGAATGGCTATTTGATTTGGCCAAAAAGATTCCAACAGGGACTGGGATGAGGAACTGGAGGTGGAGAAAGGAAATGTCAATGTAGTCCTTACTCTAGATGAGGGAAGAACATCAGAGTCTGAATATGTTTGTAGATATATAAGGTAGAGATAAACTCAAAATGTGTACCAATTACAAGGATCCCAAAGTTTAAATAGTTTTTTGACCAAATATGAGTAAAGTATGAGACATGAGTAGAGGTTACTAAGAAGATATTAGAGACGGTAAAAGAGCAAGGGGATGCATCCATCAATTGGCATGGCCCCATAGGAAAACTTATCAATAGGTATACATCAAAGGTGGTGTTCTCAGAGGCAGATAGGCAGTTACGTTTCTTTCACAACCGACCCTTGTATGTTATTGCCCTTGTGAATGGGATCAGTTTCCTAAGAGCTTTATTAGATGGGGGGAATGAATAAATATCATGCCCATTAGTTCCCTCTATGAGACAAGAATTTCACATAAGAAAATCGTACTGGTGTAACTTGTGATTTCAGGTTTCGATAGCTTGGGGATGTAATCCCTTAGTTTGTGGACATGGGGGTCAAGTTGGGAAATTTTACATCCCACATCAAGTTTCACATCATTAATGCCAACAAGGGTTATCATTTTTTGATAGATCGCGTATAGATGCACACATATGGGATTGTTTCGTCAACGTTCGACTACTGCTCAAAAATTAATGTTCGTGGAATGGAGGTAGTGATCAAGTCCATGGAGAGACTTTTCTCAGTAGAGAAAGCCCATATAATTGATGTAGTGTTCCACATGGAGTTGGATAAAGATAGAAAGTGTTTTATCAAAGGAGCGAAGAAGCCCTGCGTGGACTCAGAAGGAGTTAAAACTAAAAAGTCAGTGCACGAGAGCCACGAGTGGCACCTTTTGAGAACAAAGGGAAGGGAAAGAGAAAGTTAGAAAAAGAGGGGAGCCATGTGAGGACTTGCAAGAACATTGATTTGCCAAAAAAAACTCATTTATCGCTTATAACGATCTGAGCAGGCGATGTTTTGGGATGAGACTGTCGACCCAGCACCAGAGTGCTTTTTGATTTATGACTCTCATATAGTGGATGTGACACCCCACCTACTTTAATCACGGGTGATCAGTCCTTTATCAAAATAAATTAGGAATCTCATATGGTTCATTCTTAGCATCATTGTCGAAAAACGTTTTTTAATTACCAACCACATATATTAAATTAAGTCGGTGTCATATTATATCTTTCACAATTACAGCAACATGTGGAAGTAAATTAAATTAATCAAACCATCCACACAATAATAATCTGAACAATCACACAACATATATATAAATAAATAAGACCGAATAAACCATCGGTTCCAAACAAATAATTCAACTAATATGAAACAAATAAAACTAAATTTTGAATACAGTTTGATAATCTAAACAACAAAATAGTTTGAGGGGAAACACACCCAAATGTAATATTGAGAGATCTCCTATCTAGAAAGGAATAAAATGAAATGTCTAAAGCAACTCCTGTATGCCTCCACAAGTGCTGCAGCTATGCATCCTTGAATAGGATCATCAAGCTTGGCGTCCCTATGATTGGGCACCTAAAAGGTTTTAAAAATATTTTGACAAGGGTCGGAGCCCAAGAAAATATTTTGAAAATATTTTGCAAGTGTTTAAATCAGTTTTTAGATACACATGTTAGTTCCACGTACATTCTCTTGAGATCCTCACCTCTCAACTAATGTACACGCCTAACGCTTACCTACTAACCCAACTAGTTATACTACCCCACCTAACTAGTCCTGTTACAACCTTCCTATCCTTTTACTCTATTATGAGTATTTTCTTCTTTTTATCTTCTAAGTGAATTTACCCTTGAACTTAGTTGATCTTTTCCACTTTAATTGATTATATAACATGCACACTAGTTATATAAATACTACATTCACACCTTGTAGTTTTAACCCATATATAATTTATCTACACTATTATATACGTATGAATACACTACAACAATCACACACATGTCGCGTATAATAACCATCCTTCCGAGCACTAACTCACTCGATGTTTGTCTCTAAAATTCTATCATTCCAAATATGCTCACTCTAACCCGGTTACCATAAATCGGTTAACTCACACCGAAATAGGTAAATAAATCACAAACGTAGTGGAGGCAGCCATATTTTTCCAGGAGTGAGACCGAATCATACCCAAAACGTCCCACCTCAAAAATAAATCACACATTAAAAATACCGAACGATATGACCTGGAGATTATACTATCCCTGCATTCACTAGCCAGGGGATTCACCCATATCGCGCAACCTCCTATAATAGCATTAGAGGGGTATGTGTACACATATATACCTAACACTGATATTTATAAAGCACACAAATATATACATATTATCACATATTCTCTCTCTCTCTCTCTCTCTCTCTCTCTCTCTCTATATATATATATATATATATATATATATATATATATATAAATTAAATTCGACTAACCCGTGGCTAACTCTCGTAGCACTAGCCCATACTACCCGAGTCTATTTTCTCGACTCGTATTTTATTTAATTTCACATTTGTTAAAAAAATTAAAGTAAATTTATGATACGCCCCTCGATTGGTTAACCATTGTCGGTCCAAGTCCAAATTTACCCTTATTAAGAATTATCGAGCCTTAATTACATACCAACTGAATCTCCTTAGTCCTTTTATAATTATTAAATTTATCTCAAAGTCTTTCCATAATTACCTTCTTAAAAATATAGACAAATAAAAATTCTGGGAATAGCAGGTCATTCGAACCAGTTACAGTATGCGGCCGAACCGATTACGGGGGGTATCCGAACCGGTTCTAAACCCTTGACAACCATCTTCTTCCCTATTACGATTTTTCACTAATTTTAACCCACAATTTCTTCATGCAACACACCTAAACTCCAATATAGTTTATCCTAACATCATCCAAGAGCATGTATATTAGTTCTAACAATTCTCTAACGTTAAAACATCATTTAATTCATAAATCTCAAGATTTCATCAAGGTTTTCTACACAAAACCCTAGCGATGGTGTTCTTTATATAAGCTCATCAAAACCCAGATTTGTTTCATGTTATTTACCCCATAATTTCTTATTTCGTTTCGTCTATACAAAAGGATTCATTCTATATGCAATCCTACCCAGAATTTTGAATTTTTATTCATGAATCTCCCAAGAACATTATCAATTTATATTAAATCAAGAACCCTACACTATATGGGTATTATAACTCATAAAATCATGCAAGATAAACACTTGCCTTAATTAGCAGACCTGATTTCATTTTTGTAAGGGATGAAAGTGTTCCTCCTTTGCTTTCGATCACGATTCCGACAACGACTTAGAAGAAAAAATGGTTGCACCCCCAACAAATCACGTTTCTTCCTCTCTAATGGCCTTTCCTCTCTTCTCCTTTTATTCTTAGGGTTTCAGTTATGTTATGTTGCTTTCCTAAATGACTAACCTTATGTTTTAAATCCCAATTCCCAAAATTAGGCTAACAACCCAAGCCTAAATGACCCTAACACTCCCGTGTGGGCCCAGTTATGTGTAAAAAGGCCCCAAAACCCAATTACAAATCTTTCCTTCCGGAACCAACCGTAAAATCTCCACTCGATTCATCCTCCAATAATTTCCTATCTCGACCTCATATAGTCTAAATACGACTCTCGATTGATATAAAACACTATCACGCCACTAACATACGCTATACCGTAAATAATTATTTACTATTCACCTAGTAATTTTATTGCATAATATTAATCATCATCTCTCTCGATTAATATTTTAATAACACATAATAGTTCATTCAAATAAATTATGTCACACATGTAATTTAAATCAGTTGAATTAATTAGATATTAATTACTGAAAAATACGGGGTGTTACATACTTTCCCATCATAAAGAAATTTTTACCTCAAAATTTAGGACATACCTGCTGTGAATAACTTTGGATACTACTCACGCATGCCATCCTCTCGCTCCCACGTTAACTCGTTAACATTGTGGTTCCCCCACTGAACTCGAACCAAAGGTACCACCTTAGACTGTAATTTATGCTCACTACAATCAAGTATCGCCGCCGGTCTCTCCTCATACGAGATATATGGCTGTAAATCTATCTCTTTCAATGGAACGTGACAAAAATCCATCTCGCTCCTCCGGTACCTCTTCAGCGATGACACATAGAACACGTTGTGAATCCGCTCTAAGTGCTCCGGTAGTCTTAGCCTATATGTCACTCGTCCCACCCTCTCTATGATCGAAAACGGTCCCATATATCTCGACTCTAGGTTTCCCTTATTGCCGAACCTCATGACCCCTTTCATATGAGACACTCGCACCAAAACTTGGTCACCAACCTCAAACTCTCTATGCCTCCTATCTGTCGGCGTATCTCTTCTGAATGTCCTGTCAATCTTGGCAGTGGTGTCTTGAATCATCTCTCACCCCAATAACTTGTTGTTCCCCCTTCTAACCAACAAGAAAGAGAACTACAAGGATGTCTATACAGTGCCTCAAATGGTGTCATGCCTATGTTGAACTGGTATGAGTTGTTATACACAAACTCCACCAATGGAAGATACTTCTCTCATTCTCCCTCAAAGTCAAGTATGCACTCCTCAGCATATCCTCTAACATTTGATTATCTATATGTGGGTGATATGTTGTACTCAATCAGAAATCCAGAAATCCATGCCCATGGCCTCTTGAAAATTCTACCAGAAATAGGACACAAAGATCTTGTCCTGGTCAGATACAATATTCATCGAAACCCCATGTAGCCGTACAATCTCTACAATGAACAACTATGCATACTGTCTCATTTTAACATCCGTGAGACCCAATAGAAAGTGGGCCACCTTTGTCAACTGATCCACTATCACCCAAATGGAGTCGTGACCTAGCTGCGATAACGGCAACTCGGTAATGAAATCCATGAAGATACTCTCTTACTTCTACACTGGAATCTCGAGTGGCTGCAACATCCCCATCGGCCTCTAGTGGTCTACCTTCACTAGCTGGCAGGTAGCACACTTCGAGACAAACTCTGCTATGTCCCGTTTCATCCTCGGCCACCAATACTGCATGCGCATATCCCGGTACATATTATCCTCACTAGGATATACCATAAACCTAGATCCACGAGTCTATGACAATATTTCATGTCTCAATTCCACATACTCTGGAAACACAAATCTCCTATTAAAATGAAGATGGATCGAATAAGACTTTACCCCATCAGCTAACAATTGTCGACCCCTGTCCTAGAAATACTGATCTCCTACCTGTTCTTTTACCTCCATCATAACAATCTCAGGTGTGACAACTAATACATACATACAAGCCCTGGAAATCTCATCATCGTGTCGAAGTTCTCTCTACTTTGCCTTCCAAATCTTTTATATCTCCCCAGCGGGTCTTTGGCTCAATGTATCTGCCACCATGTTAGCCTTCTCAGGATGATATTGAATATCAAATTGGTAATCCTTCACGAACTCCAACCACCTCCTCTGCCTCATGTTTAGATCCTTCTGCGTGAACAGATACTTAAGTGATTTATAGTTCGTGAATAAGGTAAACTTCTCCCCCGAAAGGTAGTACTCCTGATCCTCAAGGCAAACACAATCACTGCTAACTCAAAGTCATGCTTGGAGTAATTCTTCTTGTGTGGCATAAGCTTGAGATACGCATAAGCTATAGCCCTCTCCTCCTGCTGCAGTACACCCCCCCCCCCCCCCCAAGTCCCTATAAGGATGCATATGTGTAAACATGATACTCCACTCCTCCCCTAGGCAATGCAAGTATTGGTGTTAGGTTCAATTTTTTCTTTAGCTCATCGAAAGCTAATTGACAAAGGTCGTCCCAAACAAACGGCACCCCCTTGCGAGTCAGGTTCGTGAACGGACCCACAATCTTCAAGAAACCCTTATTGATAGGCGATAATATCCTGCCAGCCCCAGAAAAATGTGAACTTAGGTTCGGGTCGTGGGTTGTCCCCACTCACTCACCACCGATACCTTACTCGAATCAACATCAATACCCCTATCAGACACATTGTGGCCCAGAAACTGCACCTCCCGAAGCCAAAATCCACACTTCTCAAATTTCATGTACAACTGGTGATCCCAAAGTTTCTACAAAACCATCTGCAAATACTCGGCATGCTCATCCTCAGAGCGAGAGCAAACCAGAATATTGTAATACCCTTTGATTTTTTAGCCGTGAAAATCTTTGTTAATTAAAAATTTTGGAAAAATAATTTTTTAAAATCTATCTAATTTTGGTATGTAAAAATGTTGGTTTTTATATATAAAAATAAGGTTTTAAATGGAATTTACATTAGGAATCTAATTTGGAAATTGTAACTTTTTGTATAAAAATTGGGGGAGAATCTGACCTAAGGAGAGAAAAATAAGTAAATAAAAATATTTTACCGTCCGATCGAGTTGAATTTTTTTGTTCAACTTCCACCCACCTTCAGCTACAACATATTAAAATTTCAGCAATTCCAACGGTTCGGTCATCCGTAATTTTTTTTAGTGTTTGTATTTGATTAGGACTCAAATTCTTTTTGGTATATAAACATAAAGTGACAAGTTTAGGACTTTTAAAACATATTTTAGCCTTCTCAAAAGTCAGTAGCCTCCTATAATTTCATTCTCTCTCATCTACAAAACCCAAACCTCATTGAACACAACTTTCAACCCAAGTTTTGGAGGTTCAAACCAGGTTTTCTTAAGTTCATCCAAGAACATATATTTGTCAGTTTTTCTAGAGGAACGTGACCATCAATTAAGATTTCTCAAATGATTATTCTAAGGCATGAATACTTCTATTCTCTCTCTTCAGTATTATTTATTTTAAATGTCGCTTAAACCTTAATTCATATGCATTTCTTAAAATAAATTAGAAACCTTAATAAAGGAAAGTGAAAACTAATTTGGGACTGTTTTTCTTAAAAATATTAAGCTTAATTAATATTTATGACCCTTGTGTGCTTAGCTTAGAGGTTGGATTTTGGGTAATATGGGTATAGGTTTGCATGTAGAAACCGTAGTAATTTGATTTAAGTGAAAACTAGATTTGTAGAACCACATAAAATTATGTAGGTATGGTTAAAACAAATTCTTGTTATATTCTTCATAAATTCACTTGATGTTAAGGTTATATTTGTTAAATAAAATTATTGTGTTAATTGCGACGATGGATTGAATAAATTAAATTGACATTTATTATGGTTATATGAGAAATTGTGTATTTGTTGATAAATTGAATTGTGCGACTTATGGTGTTGAGTATATTTATCATTGCAGGGACGATGGGATTTCAGGTAGTATGCTCTCACCATAATTTTAGGAGTACTTTCTAGGTATGGGACTAGTGGGTATGTCTTATGATCATACGAGAAATCATCCACTTGTCGTTCTCATACTAACAAGTCAAGTATAAAGTGAATAATATGAAAATAGAGCAAGTGGAGAGAGATAAAAGACAGTAATAGAGTGGTTTGGCTATTAAAATGAGAAATTCGCCAGGATCAAAACTCATATGGCTGCAACAAGACCTGAAAAGTATAAAGAGTCCGCAGTTAGGTGTCGCAGCCAATATGGAAATACAGGACTCTTAGAGGCCTCGACAAGAACAATGAAATAGCAAGTTCAAAAGCTAAAGAAGAAATTCTAGAAAATTTGGCTAACTATACCAAGTGTTGGGCTCTAGAATCTTAGAAATCAACTTCTATCGTGACATATTGGGGAAGGAGATATGGTATATTCATACATGCCGCAGCCATTGAGTTATTGGCAAAGTGTTGTGGACACTAACCTAAGAGGTAAAAGAGTTTATATACAAGAATTTTTTTAATGATATCGTAGCCAGATAGGCTATATGCTGTAGCCAGACATGATACATGCCGCCGCTAAATTATTAAACAAGTTAGAATTTAATGTTACCTTCCTTGAAGATCGAAGCCCTATAATTTAAAGGGTTTGCTCAAGAATTTCAAAATCAGAGATATATTTTCAACACCAAAATCAGTGAATTTGATCCGACACAAGTGCATCACCATGGGTCTGTTTTATGTATTGATCCTATGAACTTGGAACAGAATAAAGCCCTAAGAGTCTAACGTAAGCCAGAAAATTTTAATTATTGGGTAAACATTAGTGTTGACAGCTTATTTTATCGATTGAAGATTTATTCAAGTGCAAGATCAGTTATCTAGTACAAATCTAGACAATTATATAAATTCAAATGGGTTCAATTCGTCATGAAATTAGCAGCAACGAATTTAGATGATGGATCATTCGATTGCCATAATTATTTTGCAAAAGCAGGAGTTAAAATGGATCAATTTCAATTAGAGATCAAAAATAGTTGGAAGGATTAAATTATCAAGCTATTCAGGAGGTTTTTGGTCGAAAAAATTACCTGGAAATAGGTGAAAACCGATTGCTCAGCCTCCTGACACCACAATGTGCCGCCTCAGAACCACCACACGCTGCGTTGAAAGGTCGCCGAAAAAATCAAGAGAAGGAATGGACAGAGGTTGGCTTTTGATTTTCTCTCAAGAAGTTGGAAAAATTAATGAAGTGCACGGTTGGTTCATTTATATAAGAGTGGGCGGGAAGATGAAGTGTCATTTTGAAAATGGACACCACTGAGGCAACGCACCACGGCATCAGCAGTATCAAGAAGCAGTACTAATTACTCCTTGGCACTACGCCTTGGGGGATTATTGATATGACAGATATTACACCCTGTCGCGGAATGAGGATAATATGCCTACATTGAATCATGATGTCGCAACCCAAAACGTACAGGCTGGGGCCCCCACTCACAGACCGCAACCCTATGCTTACTCACCTGGCTGCGACCACACATACATAGGATGAAGCCCTCTACATGTTACAGGGTGCGGCCCAAGTTTATTCACTTAACCGGCCGCAACCCTTCTTTTGCTTCATCAGCAGTAACACAACATTTGCACCTATTATAAATAGAGGTCCAAGTCTCGAGATAAGGGGCTCTTGGTTTATTTCTTACACCAAGAATTAGCTTAGAGCTGATTATTCTCTCTACGATGATTGGCATAGCTTGGGGCTACTCTCTGGCATCACAGTTATTACCCTGACATCCCTGAAATCATGATATTCATCTATTCTCTTCTATTCTCATGCTTGTACACCTCTTTAGGCCTAATTACTATATACCAAACAACGCATATAAAGAGAATAAGGCACCAAATTGGACGTAGGCTCCGGCCGAACCACTTATATTTGGTATCATCTTCTTCTTTGTCTCATCCCCTTTTGTCTATAAATTTATATCTTTTGTACGCCATTATTGTCTGGTTTGAGCTTACATACATCTTAACCTGGTGATACCATTTCTGGTATCATCACCTTATTTGCGGTCAACACTTTCTAGGTATGGGGCTAGTTAGTGTAGATTTCACGAATGGAACATTCCGGGGTGGGGCTAATTTTTGTGTCGTTCCGTTGTTTTGGATAGCCTAGGCATGAGATTAGGAAGAGATGATTGATAGAAATTTATCCTACAAAATAAGATAGGGCGTGTTTGTGTTTTTGAGACCTCTAGGTATGGGACTAAGGGTAGGTTAGAGGCTTTATGCTCTATAATACGGTGAGTCTAAAATAAAATAAGGAGAAAATGAGCTGGTGAGAAAATAAGAATTGAGAATTAATGCCTAAGATAATAAATAGGTATTAAAATGAATTTGAAAATCACGAGTATGTGCAAGGCTGACAATTAAATGGGTCGGCCAGCTATAGCGACGAGGGTGTGTGTTGGCGTCACGAGTATGTGCGGACTAACAATTAAATGGGACGATAGGCTATAGTGATGTGACATGCATGGAACCTCACCAGTATGTGTAGGACTGACAGAATACAGGTTAATTGGCGATAGTGAGGGGAATGGATGTGATGTGTAGAACTTTGAGTGTGCCAAGAGTGTGTGCATGGCTGATAAGGGGTCGAGTGGCCATATTGGTGTCGCATGAATTAAAATGATGAATTAATTAAAATAAGTAAGGAAAAGAATAAATTATAAATAATAATGGAATATTTGGGATTACACTTTAGAAGGATCGATTGTAGGGTGGATAGTAGCAGTATACATTTTATTCACTCATTAATAATTATCTTGGTTAAATTAAAATATTTAATTTTGGTATTTATTATGTATAATGCTACTGTCTCGGCTCACGGACCCCAATTGGGGAGAGTACCTTATATTTATGCGGTGGGCTCTGACCCATTGCGTTGACTAACATTTTAGGTTTAGCGTTGGAGTAGCTGCAGGGGAGATTGTAGATATTTTGAAGGTGCAGATCGAGTTTATTATATATGCTTAATAGTTTAGATTTATTTTTCCTTTCTGTCGTATTTTATTATGAGACTTTATTTATGGATTTGGTGGGTCAATCGTTTCCACGGTTATTTACGGTTTATTCAAATATTTATAGTTGGATTATTTTATTCGGATTTATATAATTATTGGAGATTGGATTTATTTAGAGATTAGCATGGTGATGGTATCGCGTGAATGGTTAATTTATTTGGATCAATTTAATTATTATCTTATGAAATGAATTTTATATGTCTCATATATGTCACATGCTAAGAATGATTACTTATTTAGTGACGCCCAACCTAGTTTGGCAGCGGCGGCTAGCCACCTTGCTTCTCTGATTGCGCAAGATGTTACAAATATCATCGATGAACACTATCACAAACTGGTCAAGGAACTCTTTGAAAACCCAATTCATTAGATCCATGAACACCGCTAGCGCATTGGTGAGCCTAAATGGCATCACCCTAAACTCGTAAGACCCCTATCGTATCAGAAAATCAGTCTTAGGAACCTCCTACTCTCTGAGGTGCAACTGATGATAACCATACCTCAGATCTATCTTAGAGAAGTAAGTTTCTCCCCTCAGTTGGACGAATAAATCATCGATCTGAGGCAATGGATACTTATTTCGAATTCTGAGCTTGTTTAGCTCCCTATAATCAATACATAATCGAAGTGATCCATCCCTCATCTTAACGAATAACACCGGTGCACCCCACGGTGATGTACTCCGTCTAATGAAACCCTACCGTAGGAGCTACTGAATATGATCCCTCAACTCTCTCATCTCATATGGGGCCATATGATAAGGCACTTGGGTGATAGGCCTCGTACCCCGCGCTAAATTAATATCTAGCTCAATTTCTAAGCTAGGCAATAGCCCGAATATCTCCTAGAACACGTCGTTAAACTCCATCACTATCGAAATCGAGTCCAAATATCCAACCACCTCCTGTAAGGTCTCCTCCTCAATGTAGTATAGCAGTGTGCTCGGTCCTCCCTCGGGAAGAGGCATCGCCACTTAGAACATCTCCTGCCCTGGGATGGAGAACACAATAGTCCTGCAGAAATAATCCACCATTTCTCGGTATCCAACTAGCCAATCCATACCCATAATGACATCGTACCCCTCCATATCTAACACAAGAAGGTCGACGACTAAACACAATCTACCAACGTCAATGTTCACACCCCTATAGATTGAGTATATGAGTGACCCACTACCCAACGGTGACTCCACACACATAAGGAGACTACCAGTTGTCTCTAATAGGCCGACGACTTGTGCAAATCTAGTCGCTATGAAAGAGTGTGATTCCCCAGTATTATATAGAATCCTATCCTCAAACCCGTGAATAGGAAGTGTACCCTCTATTATTAGTGGTACTGATGGGGCCTACTGTATGATTACATCTCAAACATTATAAATATATTCGTACTGTAACTGCCATTACTGTGATGGGGCTAGTTGTGCTGGTGCTACCAAAGCTAATTTTACCTTTTTCCTCTATTGGGTACCCTGTTGTTATGTTCCTCTACCCCTCTGAGGACACTCTCTCTTCATGTGACCTCTTTGACCACACATAAAATAGTGCCCCTGGAAGTCACCCTGCCTCTGCCCTACCGACCCTATCAAGGTTATCCCTACTACTGGCTATGATGGCCTCAGGCCTGCTAGCCTCCCCCATTGTTCCCTTGGCCCTGGAGGACGAGAGGAATGTGTTGTTGCTGCTGCTAACGACCCTGTTGGCCCTACCTGAAACCTCCCTCGGGTCAGTAACCCCCAAATCTAAATCTTTTAGCAAAATCCCCCTACCGGGAATCCTGCCCCTGATGTCTGCCTAACTGTTGCTACTATTGTCGTACTCCACTAGCACCGCTTCCCCCTGCCTTGCCCAGCTGGTTAGGTTCACCTCCTCTCTTGATCCTTTTCACATGCAAGCGATGGTCCTCGAGTGTAATAGTGTTGCATTGACAATATTTGTATAATTCACCAATGCAGGGTTGCCAACCAAATGTTGCCTGATCCTCTAGGTTAATCCATCCATAAACTTTACCTTCTTCCTTTCCTCATTGTTCACTTCATCTGGCATAAATTTTGCCAAACGAGTGAACTCATTCTCATACTCAGCTAATGAGCGGTCTCCCTGTGTCATCTCACTGAACCTCCTCCGCATCTTTATCTCAACTGCTGGCAGAAAGCATTTGCAGTCAAACCACACCCAGAAATCTGTAATAGACATTTTGTCTCTCTACTCTTCGGTTATAACCGACTCCCACCACTGTAAGGCATCCCCAACTAATCTGAATGTGGCCAAAATCTACTTCTGCATGTTATTATAGTCGACCATGCGCATATAGTGCTATATATCTTTCTTACACTGGCAAGACGCAATCACGTCTGAACTCCCCTAAAACTCTAGTGGTTGGCCCTTTTAGAAAGCCTCCCTAACCCTCTACCACTCTGACGGCCCCGGTAGGCCTGGACAACTAGCACCAGTGGTTGCGGTGTCTGTTGGGCCAGGGAAAAATGGAGAGCCATGTCAGTCATCATCGCATTAAATGTTTGCGCCACTATCACTACCACCTCTAGTGCTTACACTGTCCCCTATGGTGGCTATAATTACGGTGCCTGTAGCTCCTGTTGAGCCTCTTTCTGATCGGCTCTTGTTGCTACTCTCGACGGTCATTCTCTCCCGGGTGGCATCTGAAAACAAATCTAATTATATGAGTTCACGGCCAATTCAAATATAACAGTCGAAGAATATAATCTCAAATGTGTAATCATGAATGCAACATTCCTAGTAATAGGGCTCTATATCAAAGAACACTACACTGAAATCGTAGTAAGCTACACAAATCCTATGGACACTAGTAGTGGCCAATTCTGAGAGACGAGACCAATTCTGAGGACCAAAAGTTATAGTGACCAATTCTGAGGGACGAGGGTAATTCTGAGGACCTAAAGTTATAGCGACCAATTCTGCGGGTCGAGATCAATTCAGAGGAACTAAAGTTCTGATGACCAATTCTTCGGGCCGAGGTCAATTCTGAGGACCTAAAGTTGTAGCGACCGATTATGTGGGCCGAGGTCAATTTTGAGGAACTAAAGTCGTAGCGACGAATTTTTTGGGCCGAGATTAATTCCTTGGACCTAAAGTTATAGCGACCAATTCTAAGGGTCGGGGTCAATTCTGAGTACCTAAAGTTATAACGCGAGGAGTTTCTCTCGTGAGGAGTTTTAAATTATCTTGGGGGTGCGGATGCATCTGCGATTCCTCTAGGGATTGTGTAGTTTTAGGACTTCGCTAGGTAAGGGTTTGTCTTTTAGATATCCGTCTTGGATACGGATGCATCGTTGGTTCTGCTTGCGGAACATGTTAAGGACGAGTTTGTAAGATGAACATAATTGGGGATTTATGATGGAGATAGGAGTATAAGATTAATTCTATTGGGGATTTCAAGATTCTTGTGTGGGGCTCAGCGCTCCATAAGTGATTTTTCTTTGGAAAAATGAGGTTCCATATTTTTGTGGGATTTTTGGAAATTTTACGAGCAATTTTTAAGATTTTTCTAAAATTTTTTGGCATTTTTATACGAAATTTGGAGGACATGATGATATGCAGTCCTGGGGATGCCAATCGACAAGGGCACATACTCATGGGCTTTCTAAGGAAAGGTAAAAGACACATGTCAACTGGCATGGTCAGAGGGCTTTAGAACTTAGCTTCTATGTGTCCTTTTGAATCTTTGTTGGGGTTGTAGGTGACCTTATACTCTTGGAGTCTTCCTTAGGGGACCGCGGGGGCTACAGGTATGAAGATGTAGATTAGGAGGTTACTGGTGCATGCAATGGTGTCTAGGTTGACGGAGCTTCTGGATTCAGATCTACTATTATGACTGGAGGAGCTTGGTGTCGACCATATTGTATGCTTAATTTAGTGGCTTTATACCTGAAAAGATACTTAAAAAGTCAAAGATATGCATATTTTGTTTTCTTATCTTGATTTAGTGTCCTAATCTACATGCACTTTAATTTAGTGCTAAGGTTTTATTTTGAGGAAAAGTAGGAAAATTGTATTTTTTGGAATTTTTTTAATAGAGGAAAGCCTTGGAGGACTGGTTGTAAAGATTTTTCCCTTTGAAGGGGGTTATTTCGATAAAAGGTAGGGGAAATATATTTTTGGAAACTTTTTTATAGAGTAAGGACTTGTAGGCTTGGTTGACATATAGATTAGGAGATAGAAGGCTTAATGTGAAGTGGAGCATCGCTTTTGTTGGGTTATGTTGATTCTGGTGTGTCGGAGGGACTTACTGATGAGGGATTTGCTAAAGCTGTTTACAGGAATCTACTAGCATTGGAAGTATGATTATGGTATCCTGAGGTCCATGTCTTTCATTTTGTTATGGACGAGGTTTATCCCACTTACGAGGAGTTTTCAACCATAATGGGGGTCAGCCCCTAGTGTGGCAGAAGTTATGCCTGATTTCTCCCATTCTCCACGGGTTTTCTTATCAGAGTTTCTTTACATATCTCCTTCGACAGCTAAACCATTGGTTAGCAAAGGGTCCATTTCTTTACAAGTGGTTATGTATTCAATGCGTCTGAGGGGTTATGCAGATGCCGACTTTGCTCCTGCTGTCGCCTTGAGCCTAAATGCCAGGATACTATTGGTGATAGAAGACTTGACTGTAAATCCCCAGGTTGCTGTGATAATGGCCTGGATGTCTTACCATTATAATCCCGCAGCGAAAGGTGAGGGTCATTCTGACTTTTTAAGGGGGAGCCCTGTGATGCTATTCATGTGGCTTGTGGAGAGGTTTCACTTGGAAGCCCCTCCTAAGTACCCCTTGGTGGTTGTTCCCAATTTCTTTGTCTGACCTTTCTTAAGCTTCATCAAATCTGTTGAGGGTTGGGTAAACTGTCTTGTAGAGCATGGGGCCCGGTGCCTTCATTGGTCAGTGCCATGGTGGGGGGACTTACCCCCTGTCTTGCAGTGAGAAGATTACCAGTATGTGCGGCTGGTGGGCCTATGGCATACTTTTTTCTTTTTCCCCCGGCGGCTCCTGCGCCAAGCCAAGTGGGAATAGATGGTTACCCTCGTCTAAAAAATTTCTTCCTGGTGAAGGATTTGACTGAATAACTAAGAATGATGCTGGGCCATTTGTGTTAGCTTCATCGGCCATCTATTCGTCCATCACAGTCCATGAAGGGGTCTGTCATGTATATAGGGATTACCTAAAATGGCTATGGAAGAAAATAATAGAGAAGGTTTTGGAAGAAGAAATCAGTCAAACATTGTTCATGTCTTTAGACACCATAGAAGGCGGTGTTGTGTTTCTATCCAGGTTTGTCAGGGTGTACCGTTCCACGTAGTGTATACGAAGTACCAATCAAGAATGGGAAACTTGGGGACCTCCAGGGGCTCGTAATGATGATCAAGTATTGCCTTCCGGCAGTTGAAGGTAGTGTTTTGTGAAGATTTTGGTGACTTTTGTGAAGCTATGGTTATTGGGATGTTTTTGTAATTGAGATTTTAGGGGTTATTTTTTTTATTTTGTCAGGTTTGTTTGGGAACAGTTTGGTTAGTGAAGAGGGGTGGCTGGTTTGAGTCCTTCTACTGATACTTCGTGTAACGGCACCACTATCCCTAGTTTAGAAATAGAATTTTATTTTGAAAATAGTTTGTTGTGCCTCTTGATGAGTTTTACCTTTGAATTATCTATACTAATTGCTAAGGATTGCATAATCTTTTTGTTCCTGTAAATGATAAACTGGATTGTCGTTCTTGGAGGTTAGAAAAGAATAGCATTTTGTAAAAAGCAGGGGACCGGGCCCATGTATGGGATATGGGTTGCGTACGTACCTCTGTTGAAAATTTTCATGAGTTTCATTTTGAAAAGAAAATGTTTTTAGAGGATCAGGTCCCACGTAGTTCTAGGTAAGGGAAATGAAGATTTTTATAGAATAGAAAGGGATGAAAAGAGTCGTAGCGCACCGAGATTTCAAATTAAGGGTAAAACTTCTTGAGACGGTCCAAGTTGATTGGACGCTCCATTTGTTCTCCATCAAGGTCTGTGAGCAGGGTAGTGCCTCCTGAGAGAATCTTCTTCAGAATGTAAGGGCTGCTCCAATTTTGCTTATATTTTCCTCTGTCGTCCCATACAGGTTCTATGATTTCTTTGAGGGCAAGGTCTCCTTCCTGGACACCACGGTCCTTGACTTTCCTCTTGAATGATCACGCTATTCAGCGATGGTATCCTTGTATATGGTATAGAGCCTCCAATATTTTTCATCTAAGGGAGATAACTCGTCCAAGCGGCTCTGGTGCCATTCTTCTACATCAACTTTTTGTTTGAGCAAGATGCGGAGGGAAGGTATTAAGAATACACTATATGGTTAGCTTACTTGAGTTTATTCCATATAGGAGCTCCAACTAGTTTGGATATTAAGACAAAATAGGTTAGATTTTAAATAGTTATCCTCTCTCAAAGTATCCAAGCTTCAACAAGAAAATCCAGTCCAAGGTCTACAATAATCTACCAAAGGGAAGCATCCTTGATTTCATGAACACACCATTAGGGCACATTTACTGCATGTAGTGTTAATATGTGTGCACAAGGGTTTAAATAATTTTAAGTAATTCTTTCTAACATTTTTAAAACATTTTAAACCATTTAAAATGATTTTTGAAATAATTAAAATTATGTTTTAAAAGTGTTGTGGTTAAAACTCGGATATTATTTCTTCCTAAAAATAGCTCAAGGTAGAAAACAAAACCGCTAGAGAGTTCTGGGGATGCAAATTGAAATTGTTAAAATCACAAAATACATGTTTCTTGTTTCATCCAGTCCATACACATATTAGTTATGTGACGGCGTGATTTGTGTTTCTTTTGATTCTTAGATAAGAGATTAAATCGCAACCCTTATTTTGAAGTCATCGATGGTTTACACATTGTATTTCTCAATCCTTGTGACTATAATAACAACTAATCATCGATTACATAAACCACCGATTTTTATCAACCCTTGTATGTGAAGTTAAATGGTAAAATTCGATCCCAACACTTGATTTGGTTCCGCCTTCTCGATCCTTCGTTGTCTAGTACAAAAAGAGCCTTAGGGTATGCATTTGAGAAGTTTTGTGATTTTTGATACTCCGTCTCCTTTGAGAGAAAATACAGAGATAAGAGATAAAAGGGAGAAGAGAGAGAGGAGAGAAAACCAAAATAGTTCGAAGATATAACCTCAAACATTTTCTCCAAATACAACACACCAAACCCAAAACCACTATTCTTTCCAAAATCAGAAAACCCAAAACTAAGAGTTAGACTTTAGGGTTTGTGAGAAGTTGATTTTGTGTGTTCATATTCTTTTGAATACCTCTTCAATCGTATATCTCTCTAGAACCTTACTCTGAGAAAAACTCAAATTTCTTTGAAGAAATTTTGGGGTTTTCTATAGATAACATTACATATAGTTTCATTAGGATCTTTTACTTCAGTTTCTCTTGGATCTTACTCTTATTGTTGTAATCTTGAGATACACTCTCCTGATTTTAAATAATTTTGAAAATAGGATTTCCGAGTTTATATAATATCATATTTGAAAACAACTTTGTCTCAAAATATGATTTTACAGTTTGTGAAATTAGTAGATTTTGAAACAGTCTTGATCTAATCTTCAGAAATTTTATCCCTTAGATTTGAAAAGTTATTGAAATATGTTTTTCAAAATGTATTTGAGATCCATTGCATCACATATAGAATCTCGGTAATTCATAGGACTTGTTTGTATAACTATTGAGCGAAGTGAGTTGCATTCTTACATGTAGTGTAAATCACATCACATTCACTATTTCACTCTCGCGTGATCACTTAGAAGTTGTGGTTCATTGAGAAATATATTGTTGGTTGAGCTGCTACAATCAGTCGACAAGGAAAAGGTAAGGAAGCTGCTGGAGGGAGATCTAAGCTACTTTGACGCTAACTTTGAGAGTGGATAACTTGTATAGGTACAATTTCTGAACTTAGAGTTAGGATCTTGATAATGCATGCTTAGTGTTGTAACTTGTGATTGTTTTAGTGGATTTTGTTTTTCTTTTGTGGCGTAGAGGTCACTTTGGAGGTTTCCCCTAATTTGGGGTTTTACACGTTAAAAAATCGTGTGTCAATTTGCTTGAATGGTTTTTAACTACTTTACTGCTTGGTTTCACATTAAAGACTTAACATAGGTTTTGTTTTTAAAACCTAAGGTAATAAAACTATTAAATCCATCATCAATATTTAGAATTTATTATACACATCTTATGAAGATTTCTGAAAAGAGTTTTGTTCAAAGAGTTATACTTTGGAGTTTACTTAAACTTTAACTTTTAGTTCATAATCTAGTAAATATATTTCTTCATTATTAAATATGTTAAGGGTACATTAAATTTTAGTATTTGATATACAAAGGACACCACTAGTCCCATTATAGGATACACTAATGCCTATTAGGCAGGATGTTCAGACAATAGCGAAATCACGTCTAGTGCCCGTTATTATGTAGGCAATAATGTCGTAGGTTGGATTAGTAAAAAACAAAACTGCATATCGCTCTCTACGGCAGAGTCCGAGTACATTGCATCAGGTAGTTGTTGTGTCCAACTACTATGGATCAAGAAGATGCTTAGTGATTATTGAATCACCAAAAATAAATTGACCATGTATTACGATAGTCAGAGTGCCATAGATATATCTAAAAATCCAGTCCAGCACTCACGAACTAAGCACGTAAAGATAAGACATCATTTTATTTGTGATCTTGTAGAATCCAAAGAGCTTAATACTGAATATCTAAATACTAAAAAACAATTAGCTGGCCTATTCACAAGACCTTTGGATAATATCAGATTTCAGTTCCTTAGGAAAACCATAGGAATGACAGTTCTCATATAATTTATTTCACACAAACTATCATAACCTTGGTAGTTTCGCGCAAATAACTGGTTTCTGAGGATTTAGGTCTCAGAAGATAAAATATGCCTCCTAAAATTTGTTTAATGTAGGAAGATCCTTGAATATGCCCTTGTTTATGTACTTGTGTATCTTTATTTTTTACCCCGCTGTCTATTTGAGCAAAATTGGGGGAGAGGAACTTGAGTACCTGGCTTTCAATTTCATCTTTTACCTCAAAACTAACTCAACTAATATGACATTAGAAGTGTTCATAATTTTTTCAGGCATCTTTTCAGAGCCATCGGTATAGCTTGTTGTAATTATTTAGGGAATTGGTTTGTATTCTAGTTGAGTAATGTATTTTATCTCCTTTTATTTTCTGTTCTAGGATGGTAATAGGTAGTTAGATAATTTGTATAGGAAATTTATGTTTTTTAATATTTACCCACGAGTACAGGTTACTCAAGAGAATTTTGTCTCTAATATCCAAATGAGGAGATTGGGAACACACTATGTGGTTGACTTACTTGAGTCTGTGCCATTTAGGAGTTCCAACTAGTTTGGTTATTGAAAGAAATAAGTTAGATATTTAAATAGTTATCCTCTCTAAAAGTATCCAAGCTTCAATAAGGAAATCCAATCCAAGAACTACAATAATCTACCAAAGGGAAGTATCCTTGATTTTATAAACACACCATTAGGACACATCCATTGCATATAGTGTTAATATGTGTGCACAAGGGTTTAAATCATTTTTAGGACTCCTTTCTAACATTTTAAAACCTTTAAAATGATTTTAGATATAATTAAAATTTTGTTTTAGAAGTGTTGCGGTTAAAACTGGGATATTATTTCTTCCTAAAAATAGCTCAGGGTAGAAAACAAAACTGCTAGAGAATTAAGGGGATGCAAATTGAATCTGTTAAAATCACAAAACATTAGTTTCTTGTTTCATCCAGGCCATACACGTGTTGGTTATATGACGATGCGATTTTTGTTTCGTTTGAGCCTTAGATAAGAGATTAAATCACAGCCCTTAGTTTGAATTCATCGATGGTCTGCATGTTGTATTTATCAATCCTTGTGACTCTAATAACAACCAATCATCGATTGCATAAACCACCATTTTCTATCAACCCTTGGATGAGAAGTTAAATGGTCATATTCCATCCCAACCCTTGATTTGGTTCAGCCTTCTCGATCCTTTGTTGCCCAGTACAAAAAGAGCCTTAGGGTTTGCATTTTGAGAAGTTTTATATTTTTTGATACTACGTACCTTTGAGAGAAAATACAGAGAGAAGAAAAATAACGGAGAAAAGGGAGAAAATAAATAATAAGAGAGAGATGAGAGAAAACCAAAGCAGTTCGAAGATATAACCTCAAACATTTTCTCCAAATACAACGCACCTAACCCAAAACCACTATTCTTTCTAAACTCAGAAAACCTAAAATTGAGAGTTAGACTTCAGGGTTTCTGAGAAGTTGAGTTTGTGTGCATGCGCTTTTGAAGACCTTTTTAATCGTATATCTCTCTAGAACCTTACTCTGAGAAAAACTCAAATTTCTTTGTAGAAATTTTAGGGTTTTCTATAGAGAACATTACACATAGTTTCGTTAGGTTCTTTTACTTCAGTTTCTCTAGGATCTTATTATTATTGTTGTATTCTTTAGATCCACTCTCTTGATTTCAAACAATTTTTAAAAATAGGATTTTTGAGTTTATATAGTATCAGATCTAAAAACGATTTTGTTTCAAAATATGATTTCACAGTTTGTGAAATTAGTTTGAACATAAATAAGATTTTGAAATAGTCTTGATCTAATTTTCAGAAAGGTTATGCCTCATATCTGAAAATTTATTGAAATATGTTTTTTTTAAATGTATTTGAGATCCATTGCATCTCATATAAAATCTCTGTAATTCATAGGACTTGTTTGTATAACTATTGAGCGAACTAATTTGCATTCTTGCATGTAGTGTAAATCACTTCATAGTCACTGTTTCACTCTCACATGATCATTTAGAAGTTGTGGTTCATTGAGTGATATATTGTTGGTTGAGCTACTATAATCAGTGGATGAGGAAAAGGCAAGGAAGCTGCTGGAGGGAGATCAAAGCTAGTCAGACGCTAGTTTTGAGAGTGGATAACTCATGTAGGTACTATTTCTGAGCTTAGACTTAGCATCTTGATAATGCATGCTTAGTGTTGTAACTTGTAACTTATGATTATTTTAGTGTATTTTTTTTCTTTTGTTGCGTAGAGGTCACAGTGGATGTTTCCCCTAATTTGGGGTTTTGCCACGTTAAAAAATAGTGTGTCTATTTGCTTGAATGGTTCTTAACTACTTTACTTCTTGGTTACACATCAAAGACTTGACATAGGTTTTATTTTAAAAACCTAAGGTAATCAAACTATTAAATCCTTCATCTATATTTAGAATTTGTTATACACATCTTGTGTTGATTTCTGAAAAGAGTTTTGTTCAAAGAATCATACTTCGGAGTTTACTTAAACTTAAACTTTTAGTTGATAATATCGTTAACAGATTTTCAGATTTTTCAGGTATTTCCAGCTCAACGGGTAGGATCGATTCCATGTCGTATACTAAATAGTAATGGGTAGCCCCAGTAGGTGTTCTAATTGAAGCTTTCTAGCCCTAGAGGGCGAAAGGATCCGGTCAGCCCAATCTCTACAACTCTCAGTCATTTTGTTGATTATGGTCTTAAGACTTTTATTAGCGGCTTTGACGACTCCATTGCTTTGGGCTCAGTAGGGAGAAGATTTGTGTTTCTGAATCCCGTATTCATCGACTAATTCTATAACCTCGTCGTCGAAATGGAGCCCATTATCTAATACTAACTCATGGGGAACTCCGTATCGTCAGATAATGTTCTTTCTGATAAACTTGACTACTTTCTTGGCATTCAGCATCATACATGACTCGTCTTCGACCCATTTGATGAAGTAATCAATGACGACCAGGATGAATTCGTGTCGAATATTTAGGAGTAATTTTCCCTATGATGTCGATGCCCGGGGTATAGAAAGTCCAAGGAGAGGTCATGTTGTACAACTCACTTGGAGGAAAGTGTTGGAGATTGATGAATTGTTGGCATTTGAGGCATCTTCGAACATAGGCAGTGAAATTTTGAACCATAGTGGTCCAATAGAATTTTGAGAAATATAAATGGGCTAAAAAGGAAGTTAAGAAAGTGGTAAGAGATGCTAAGTTAAAAGCGTATGATGATCTTTATAAAAAATTAGGAACACAAGAAGGGGAAAAAAGTATTTATAATCTTGCTAAACTTAGGGATAGGAAAACAAAAGATTTTAATAACGTTAAGTGCATCAAAAGTGATGATTCGAGAGTCCTAGTCAAAGATGATGAAATTATGGAAAGATGGAAAAACTACTTTGAGAGATTATTAAATGGAGATAATGGGAGTAGATTAGATATAGAGGAACTTAGGGAGACTCGAGAAGATATATTTTTTCGTAGAATTAGGACAACAGAGGTTAGGATTTCTCTAAAAAAATATGAAAAAAGGGAAGGCTTTAGGACCAGATGGTATCCCTATTGAGGTTTGGAAGTGCTTAGGGGAGGATGGAGTATCATGGCTTACAAAATTATTTAATATAATTTTAATGACTAATAGAATGCCCGATGAATGGAGAAAAAGTATTTTAGTACCTATTAATTAAAATAAAGGGGACATACAAAGTTGTCCAAATTATCGTGGTATTAAGTTAATGAGTCAACAATGAAACTTTGGGAGAGAGTGATTGAATATAGATTGAGATTGAAGACAACAGTATCTGAGAATCAATTTGGGTTTATGCCTGGGAGGTCAACAATGGAAGAAATCTATTTATTGAGGAGATTAATGGAGAGGTATAGAGAGAAAAATAAGGATTTTCATATGATTTTTATAGATTTGGAGAAGGCGTATGATAGGATACCCAGAGATATAATATGGTGGGTTCTACATAAAAGAGGAGTGATTTGAAGATATATTGACGTGATCAAGGATATGTATGATGGTGCGATGACTACAGTAAGAACATCAGCTGGAGAAAGTAGTGAATTTTCAATTAGGGTAGGGCTACACCAAGGTTCAGCATTAAGTCCTTATCTCTTTGCGCTTGTTATGGATGGTTGACTGGACAAATACAAGATGAGATGCCATGGTGTATGCTATTTGCAGATGATATTGTTTTAGTCGATGAGACTAAGATGGGGATAAATGCTAGGTTGGAATTATGGAGAGAAACTTTAGAAACAAGAGGATTTAAAATAAGCAGAACTAAAACAGAATATGTGGAGTGTAATTTTAGTAGTAATAGGAGGACAAATGGAGATGCGGTGAAATTGGAGGGTCAAGAAATACCTAGAAATGACCATTTTCGGTATTTAGGATCGATTATACAAAAAGATGGAGATATTAGTGATGATGTTACGCATAGGATTAGAGCAGGCTGGGTTAAGTGGAGAAGTGCGACCGGCGTTCTGTGTGATAGGCGTATACCTTTGAAGTTAAAAGGAAAATTTTATAGGACGGCCATTAGACCTGTCATGTTATATGAGACAGAGTGTTGGGCAACCAAGAAACAAAATGTGCAGAAAATGAGTGTGGCGGAGATGCGAATGCTAAGATGGATTTGTGGTAAAACTCGAAAGGATAAAATTAAAAATGAACAAATTCGTGAAACGGTAAAAGTAGTTCCTATAGAAGATAAATTGAGAGAAAATCGACATAGATGGTTTGGACACGTTAAGCGTAGACCAATGGATGCTCCTGTAAGGAAGAGTGATTTAGTTAGTCTTGATGGTAACCCAAGGGGTAAAGGTAGGCCTAAATTAACTTGGTGGGATATTATAAAAAAGGACATGATATCATGTGGTTTAACCGAAGATATTTCACTGGACAGAATGGAATGGAAAAATAGGATTCATGTAGTCGACCCCAAATAATTGGGAAAAGGCTTTGTTGAGTTGAGTTGAGTTGAGTGGTCCAATAGTACCATTGAAGAGTGATATTTTTGGCAAGCATATGACCATTCATGTGGGGCTCGTATTCCCCCACTATGGATCTTCTCCATCATGTCTTCAACATCAGCCCCTTTTATGCAGTGTAAATGGGTTCCATTAAAGTTTCTTTTGAACATGGATTTATCGCAGATAATATATTAGGCAGCCAATTTGTGAAGGGTCGTGCGGTCTTTCTTATCGACATCTTAGGGATACCTACTGTTGACACCACTAAAATTATGACAAGCTACAAGTTGCATACTATGGCATGGCTGCGTCCAAATTCCCAGGGGTGATACATAGGACACGGAGTTCCTCTAAAGAAAGATTAGCAACCATCGATCAGCCTACATCATATGTCGTCCAGGAGATAATGCACTTTATATTGAACAAATCAAGAAGGTAGATCAAGAATTTCACAAGCACCGAGAAACACTACAGAATAAATACTCCATCCTTTCAAGTAAACCATCAAGCATGGATCATTGGGGGCTTCTGTTAACGCAAAAATTCTCCATCTACGAGGACCAATCAGAAAAGGACACATGTCATCCTACGTGGCAATATTCGACACCCGAGGAGAGTTGGTCGGCACCCGAGGAGAATTGGTCGGCACCCGAGGAGTATTAGTTAGCACCCGAGGAGAGTTGGTCGGCACCCGAGGAGAGTTAGTTGGCATACCAACCAGGAAGATCAAAGGATAACTATGCATTTAATGTGCAGATGGCAGCGCATTTAATGAGCCTTAATGTACATTTATACTGTATTAATAGATGACAACACATAGCATACCAAGCAATTCAACAATTAGATTCGTTGAATGTAGACATAAATGTCTACATACAATGAATATCTTTATCTCCCATCACTATAAATACATGTATTCCCTTAGCCAAAATGGAGGAGATCCGGGAGAACCTAGAAACACCATACACAAGATACACATTCTTTCTCTCTCTACACCTTATGGTGCTATTATAAACCGCTAGGAATAAAATAACAGTGGACGTAGGCTTTATTCATAGCCTAACCACTTTAAAAGCCTTTGTCTCTTATATGTTTGATGTGAATGTTTATCTTCATCTTCAATCTCATCCTCATCATTTATCTGCAACTGAGTGCTAACTTCACGTGCTTGATTCTTCTGATTTATGATCCTCTGAATACTTTGTCGAGTAACATACTAGCTTTTGAACCCAACTCTTCAATCTGATTAGTACCAAGATAGTGGTGGACTTCGAAACATTTTCATACAACTTCTTCTTCAATGTTGGTCGGGATAGTGGTAGCAAAGATCTCAGTGCTGTAGATGCTAAATTTGACTTTTGAACTTCAATAGTATGTGCATAATAACTCCTGAATATGCCTCCTGAACTTCAATATACCTCTTGAACGTCAATATTCCTCCTGAACTTCAATATATATCCTGAACTTCAATAGCCTCCTGAACTAATATATTCCTCCTGAACTTCAATAGTATGTGCATAATAACTCCTGAATATGCCTCCTGAACTTCTGAATGCGCTTCCTGAACTTCTGAATACGCCTCCAAGTGTGGAATGTGAACTTTGAATGCTTTTTGCTTGATCGCTTTCACATACTTATAAAATGTTTCCAACCAACTGTAGTTGACAGCTTCTTATTTTCGACCAACCTGAGTTGGTGGATTTTTTCTTAACGAGCAACTTTGACACTTTCTGGAATAATTTTACCTCCCGAGGAATACATAGTTTTACTTCCCGTAGGAATACATAGTTTTACTTCCCGTAGGAATACATAGTTTTACTTCCCGTAGGAATACAAGTTTTACTTCACGGAGGAATACACGTTTTACTTCCCGGAGGAATACAAGTAGCTTTACTTCCCGGAGGAATACAAGTTTTACTTCCCGGAGGAATACAAGTAGCTTTACTTCCCAGAGGAATACAAGTAGCTTTACTTCCCGGAGGAATACAAGTTTTACTTCCCGGAGGAATACATTTACTTCCTAACCAACATAAGTTGGCATTTTTAGGAATACATTTTTGATAATAAATGATAGAGACTTCCTCGGAGCCAACCAACAGATTGTTGGGAATAAGATATAATAAATGCTGGAGATCTCCTCGGAGCTGACCAACAGATTGTTGGGAATAAGATATAATAAAAACTGGAGACCTCCTCGGAGCTGACCAACGGATTGTTGGGAATAAGATATAATAAATGCTGGAGACCTCCTTGGAGCTGAATAGATGATTATAAATATTTGTCGAGCTCCATGCTGAAATAAGAATAGAATATGCATCCAAATAGATATAAAGAATAATTAAAAATAATAAAGTGCCTCGTTGATCTGTCGAGGTAGAATTATATAATGCCGAACAAGAATAAGATCTTCCAGAACATAAGAATATGGCCGAGAACGTTGTCAGGCCTGAATATAAATAAGAATTATCCGACCAACTATCCGTTGGGGGTGAAACACAACGAATGTTGTAATTCTCCTTAAAGCTGAATAAGTATCTTGTCGAGGCACAATTGCATAATGCCGAATAAGAATAATATTTTCGAGAACATAAGAATATGGCTGAGAACTTTGCTGGGCCTGCATATAAATAAGAATTACTTTGACAAACTATCCGTTTGGGGTGACATATAATAAATGTTATAGTTCTCCTCGGAGCTGAATATGATAATAAGTATCTCGCCGAGTTCCATGTTGAGATGAATATAGAATATGAATCCCAAGGGATATATAGAATAATTTTTGCTTGAGCCGATATCTGGGCCTGAATATAAATAAGAATTTCCCCGACCAACTATCCGTTGGGGGTGAAATATAATAACTGTTGTAGCTTTTCCTCGGAGCTGAATATGATAATAAGTATCTCGCCGAGTTCCATGTTGAGATGAATATAGAATATGAATACCAAGGGATATATAGAATAATTTGTGCTTGAGAACAAATCAAAGCAATAATAAAATATATAGTTCCTTGCTGAGGTGAAATTTCATAATGCTGAGCAATGATAATAGTTTCCAGATTGTTTCCGAGCATTCGTCGGCGTTGAATCTTGTACCTGTAAAAATTAATAATTTGCTCTACCATATGTGTAGGCTGAATTGATTAGTCATGGGAATAATTTACTCATCCAATCAATATATGATATGTATATGCTTGAGAAATAAAAATACTAATTTCAAAAAATGAAATAATATATGTTGGCGGATATGTCGAGGTAAAACTGCCAGATGTCGAGCAATAATAGTTTCCAGAGGTTTAAGATTGTGGCTGAGCTTTTGTCGGGATTTACGTCCCTATGAAATATTAATAAGCTGCCCGAGCACCTGTCGAGACTAGATCAAATAATTATTGTCATGAGAATAATTATTCAGCCAAACAATATGTGATGTGTATCAGCATAAGGCAATAAATATTTCAAAATATAAAATAATATGTTTTATGCCAAATGTGTGTGAGATGGACAAATTATTATCAAATATGCATCATAAATAAGACGTAGAGTTTTTTGTAAAGTTATTTAATCTCCAACAACTAAACAGGTATAAGTTGCTGTTTGAAAATTATTTATCATTTGGTTTTAAAAATATTTTTGGAGTGATCACAAGTTAAAAAAGACTTAAGCCCCCTGTTTGTCCCAAAGTTGAACTCGTGTTTAAAGAAATATCTGGGATGCTTCGCATTTTTTTATACCCCAAGATTCTACTGCTGCCGACAAACGTCATGGATGTTGCCGACCAACATTTAAGGATATCTCAAGTTATAGAATAAATGGTGTCGACCAAGAAGCAAATGGTCCCCGACCAGCTGAGCAATTTCGCCGATCAACAAAAATGGTGCATTGATAGCACCGAACAACATTATATGTCACCGACCAAAAAGTGGATGGTTGGATAGCTTCTGACCAGTAAATTGAACCCTCCGAACAAGACTGAGATGTCACCGATCAAGAAGTAGATGATCGTCGACCTGCAATTGGTTCCATCGAGCTACAATATGGGGCTCCGACCAGTAATAAGATACCTCGTAGTTGGATAAAATTATTTCCACGTTGCTGATGGATCTTCACATCTTATCTCCGATAAACAAAAATGGTCTGGTTAAGCTTCTCTTTAATAAAAGATGGCCCAAGATGATGCCGACCAACAATATGGATGGCTGACCGGAATATCTCGAATCCTTAGATAAGAAAAATAACATTCGATGTAAAATCTAAGCATTAAGAATGTTAATTAAATGAATACTCATCTAATCCACTAGATCGTGTGATTTCGACAAAGAAACCCTGTGATGTGATGAACGAGGGGCCAACATATCAAATTTGTGCCCAGAATCTTGATATGATCATGATTGTTTTACTGATCCTTTTTTTACAAGAGGTGGGTAATGATTTTTCTAGTGAGAGAAAATTATTTTTTATATTGATCCCTTCCTATTCCCTATTTGGAGAGATAAAAATATATTGAATGATCAAAGTTATTACCAAATTTATATAAAAAAATCAATCAATGTGACTTTATTGACCTGGATGGCATGTGAACCAAATTAAGTATATAGCTCATAAAAATGAATGCAAAGAGACTCAAAATTGAAGAGGGAGAAAGTAGATATGGGTCATGATTTCCATGAGAAAACTTTTTATTGTCTTTAACCTTTTCCCATTCTCTGATTAAAAATATAATGGGAATTTGAATAGTCATCAAAGATCTTTCAAAAATTATTTCAAAATCAACAATGAAAATTATCAAATCTTATCATCGTCGTATATATTGGTATATGTAATCATTTAAAAAATATTTATTCCATGATATAAAATTGAAACTTGAGAATCAAGCAAAAAGTTATGATTTATGAAATCCACTATTTTTCATATTTCTAAATAAGAATGAATCTAACAGTTATGATTTAAAAATCATGATATGCAACATTTTGCAGATAAAAAATTGGACAATTAATTTATGTATATAAACATAAAAATCATGATTGAATCAAAAGATGTATGTATAATTTATTATACGTAGAGAAAATAAAAACTTAGCTTTTGATGGAGAACAATGCTTATAACACGTTCCCACAGACGGCGCCAATCTGTTGAAGACAGAAAATGGCCACTGTCATTTTAGTGGCGTCAAGAGCAAATAAATGATGAGGATGAGATTGAAGATGAAGATAAACATTCACATCAAACATATAAGAGACAAAGGTTTTTAAAGTGGTTCGGCTATGAGTAAAGCCTACGTCCACTATTATTTTATTCCCAGGGGTTTACAATAGCACCATAAGGTGTAGAGAGAGAAAGAATGTGTATCTTGTGTATGGTGTTTCTAGGTTCTCCCGGATCTCCTCCCTTTTGGCTAAGGGAATACATGTATTTATAGTGATGGGAGATAAAGAGATTCAGTGTATGTAGACATTTATGTCTACATTCAACGAATCTAATTGTTGAATTGCTTGGTATGCTATGTGTTGTCATCTATTAATACAGTATAAATGTACATTAAGGCTCATTAAATGCGCTGCCATCTGCACATTAAATGCATAGTTATCCTTTGATCTTCCTGGTTGGTATGCCGACCAACTCTCCTCGGGTGCCGACCAACTCTCCTCGGGTGCTGACTAATACTCCTCAGGTGCCGACCAATTCTCCTCGGGTGCCGACCAACTCTCCTCGGATGCCGACCAACTCTCCTCGGATGTCGAATATTGCCACGTAGGATGACATATGTCCTTTTCTGATTGGTCCTCGTACATGGAGAATTTTTGCGTTAACACCTACCATGTTTAAGGAGGGGATAAATATCATAGTACCATAACCCGGTCATATTAGAATCTACCTCGGTAATGAGTTCGATATGGTAGTAGTGTGTAGGCTTAACTTGCTTTTAAACTAGGACAGTGACCGTTGTTACCTACACGGGCATGTCGACCAAGAAAGCCAAGGTTGCTAGGGCATTTACCAGGCTATTCTTTGCTCGGTGCAAGTAGTGGAACGTGACATCCCTAAATAGGAGGCCAGTTCTTCTAAGTGGGCATGGAAGGGTATGAGTTTTTCATGTTTGACATTCCTTTTTTTAAGGATTTGGCCAATGATAAGAGCAGTGCCTCTGTAGATGTCGAGGTACCGAATTTCTTTTTAGAGGGCGGTCTTAAGGCCTACTGTGCATGACCTGTACTTGATCATATTATTGGTGCGAGTAAAATCTAGCTTGATGCCAATTGGGGTGTGAGAGTCATCAAGGGCGATCTGGAGTATCACAATGTTGTATTCTTTATTGTTGGTAGCTCCATCAAAGAATATTTTCCATCTGAGGTCCTCTTGAGATGTGCAGAGAATATCTTCGTTCGGTAATTCATAGACCCAAATATAGACCTCTTCCATGGGGTAATCAGTAACCTTGTCGGATATGGCTACCCCTTTCATGGATTTCTGAGTAACATACACAATATCAAAATTGGCTACCAACATCAACCATCGGGCCATTCGGCTGGATAAAGAGGGCTTTTCTAGAAATTACTTGATGGGATCCATATGAGACACAAGTCTAATAGGGAAGGCGATCATGTAATGCCGTAACTTTTATGTGACCCAGGCCAGGAAAACACATTCTTTCTTCAAAGCAATGTAGTTAACTTTATACCCGGCTAACTTTCAACTGGCATAGTAAATGGCTCTTTCCTTTTGGGATTCTTCAATATATTGGGCAAGAAAATTCCCTACTGTAGTATTTGTTATGGTCAAGTATAGGAGTAGGGGGAGATCAGGCTGCTGAGGCATTACTACTGGAGGTCGGGTAAGGTACTGTTTCATTCAGTTAAAGGCTTCTTGGCAGGCCTCATTCTGGAATTTTGTAGAATCTTTCGGGAGAAGATTGAAAATGGGTTTTCATATAGAAGTTAGTTGGTTGATGAACCAACTAATGTATTGTAATTTTTCTAGGAATCCTCAGACTTCCTTCTCAATCTGTGGCAGTGGCATCTCAATTATGGCTTTCAGCTTGGTAGGGTCTGCTTCGATTCTCTTTTCACTGAACATGAATTCCAAGAGTTTTTCTTTTGTGATGCAAAAAATGCATTTCTATGGGTTTAACTGCATCTGGTATTACTGCAGTCGCTCAAAAAACTTTTGAAGAGTACGAACATAACCTTCCCGAGTATTAGATTTGATGATCATGTCATCCACATAGACTTCAACCTCTTTGTGAATAAGGTCATGCAGGATCGTTGTGATATCCATCTGGTAGGTATCCTCGGCGTTCTTGATTCTGAATGACATGACAATATAACACAAACTTACCCATGGGGTGATGAAGGTGGTTTTCTCCAGATGGTAAGTGTGCATCTTGATCTGATTGTTACCCATAGGGTGATGAAGGCGGTTTCTCCTGATGGTTAGGCTTCATCTTGATTTGATTGTATTCAAGAAATCTATCAACAAATGACTTGAGGGCATGGCTAGCTATGTTGTCCACAATCATATCGATATATGGTAATGGGTAATCGTCCTTCGGGGATACTTTATTTAAATCCTGATAGTCGATGCACATGTGGACTTTCCCTCCTGACTTCAGCATAGGGATGATGTTGGCGAGCCATGTAGGATATTCGACTACATGAATAAAACCTACATTCAGTTGCTTGACCACTTCTTCTTTAACTTTAAGCGACCATTTATTGTGGAGATTCCGTAACTTCTGTTTGATCGGATTGCATTTTGAGAATGTTGGGATCTTATGTTGATCTATTTATGGGTCAATGTTGGGCATGCCATCGTAAGACCATGAGAAGACGTTCACGAATTCCTTTAGTAATTTTTTGAATTGTGCACGCTCATGCTCATTAAGGATGGACCCTATCCTAATCTCGCGCTGATGGCTACTAGAACCGAGATTTATAAGAATAGTTTCATCATCATTAATTTGGACGCAGTTATTTTATTTTCTATTCTCCTTATTAAAATCAGATAAGAATTGTTCATTTTCAAAATCATCATCATCAAGCGTTTGATTAGAATCAAGACAATTAATGTAAGACACACCAATATACTCGAAATCTTTGTTTCTTTCATTCTTAGAAAAAATAACATTGAAAACCTCGTCAAAAGAGATCTCAGTTACATTAATATCAAAAAATGGAACAACAACATCGGATGAACATATTTGGATAGGGTAGACAACAGTGTCGACTTTAATCTGGGCAGGTGGGATAAGTATAGAATTTTAGTTAAGGAGAGGCATGTTATTAGCTTTGATTTTAGTAGACGGGTTCGATGATGTGACATCTGAACGGATCATGTAGAGACTCAACCCTAGGTTCTGCTGTTTAAATGATTCCTCGAAATCGCTTTCCTCAAAATCCCCGGTAACTACCAAGGCTTTCTCAGTGGGAGGTTAAACTTCATGCGGGTAATCTGTGGCCCAAGGGTTGCTGTCTTGAAAGAAGATTTACAGTCCCGACTTCATCTTCTTATCAACGTGGTCATACCATGTTTCGAGGAAGTCACGAGAAAGGAATTTCCCACCTTCCTTGATAAACCCTCCATTCAAAGAGTCTCTTAAGACAATCTTTTTTTCTTCCAAGCTTTTTTTTTTATTGTGTCCATTGGAGGTCTTTGAGTTATTCTAGTGAGGGTTGATAGCCCATGCCACATGGAGGAAATGCCTCTTTCACGACTATAGGCTCAAGGATCCATTTTTAACAACGTCCTAGCCCCATTTCAGGCATGAAGTGAATGTTCTTGAATATTTGAATCATGTTGACAATACCGTCAGGGTTGTGTTCTGGATAGACCCAGTCTTTGAAACTATCTCCTACTGGAAGGGGAAGTGGATCAACTACGAAGCCAGAGTAAAGAATGTAATTCATACCATGTTGCATCTCTAATACTATATTATTGGTACTAGCAATATCTGAATTATCATCATCCCCCAAGATGGTGATAACTTGGTCATTGGAAAAGAATTTCAATTTCTAATGAAGAGAAGATGATACACATTGGATACTATGAAGTTGTGGACGACCAAGAAGAAGGTTAAAACATGTCGATATGTTAATAACCTGGAACTAAGTGACATGATTGATAGGGCAGCCAGCCCCTATTGTGAGTTTTATATACCCCACTACCTTTTGGTGTGTATTGTCTAAGCACGCACGACGATGGAAGTAGGAATGAGATCACTGACTTTCAAACCAAAGCAATTGAAGGTTCTGAAAGGGAAAACGTTTAGGGGAGATCTGTTATCAATAAGGGAGAGTTGTATTGTCTTTCCTAATACTTCAACAGTGATATTGAGGGCATAATTGTGGTTAAGGCCGATCTTTAGTATCTCTGCTTCAGAAAAGGATAGGAATCTGGAAGAAGTCAAGGGACCAACCATATTTACGGCTTCTTGAAGTGTGGTGGAAGGATAGACTGTAGTCTCGATGGGGAGTCTTATCAGAGCATTTTGATGCAACTGGGAGGACATAAAAAGCCCTTATAAGGTGATGTTGGCTTAGGTTTTCTTGATCTAGTTAAGGACTTTACTTTCTTCGATGGTCATTTCTAGCATGGGAAGTTCTTTGGCAACTCCTTTTCCTTTATCTTTCTCGGTCACATGAGGAGTCGGATCTCTATAGTGTATACCTGATTAGGTAATGTGATATACTGAGGTGGGGAATAATAGGAACCCCGTGTCTTTATCTATTTTTGGATGAATGTCCACTTTCTTGATTTCCCGCAACAGATCTTCAAAGGATATCATCCTGCACAAATTGGCTGCTAGACTGGTGTTCTCTTAACTGGACTCATCATCTGAGATGTCAAAGTTATCTCCCCATACGGTGGAGACTATATCCTCTTCCAAAGAGAAATCAATGCATTCAACAACCTCGACATCTTCATCGTACAGATCTTCCCACTCAACGGGGAGGTGTAGGAATGAAGGGACAAACCGTTCCTGAAGCTTTGAAGTAGTGAGTAACTCATCAATACTAAAAATTTCCCTAGTCTGTCGGAACACATCAGCCATAATCTTCATTACGTCATCCAGACTGACTTCATCAATGGGTACCACCCCATTATCAGACTCTCGGGCCCATTTTCAGGATTTCATAAATAAGCCACTGAATTTGTGACAATCCATGGTCATTTTTGTGGGAAATTTCAACCCAAACTCCAAGGGTTGGTTCAATACAGTAGGTAACCCCATATCCTTCCCTACAGATGGTAGTATAAGCCCATATGAGGAGTGACAAATCTTGGTTGGTGAAGAAGTAAGGGCATAGGAGAAAATAAGGGAAAACTTTGAGAGGTTTGGATGAAATTACGGTATGATGGGTGCTTTATTGGGCACAATCTAAGAAGATGGATTAAATTGCGGGTCATTCTCTAAAATGATGGTATTTTCATGGGTTGAAAGTCGGTAATGAGTGGTGTTAGGTTTAGAATTAGTTGGTGGGGCGATGATACCTCGGTCAATCAAACCTTCAATCACATTCCGAAGATGGAAGCATTGGTCAATTGTATTATTAGCAGATTGGTCGAAATCACAACAGGCATCAGCTTTGAAGTTTTCAGGGAGTGCGCTTGGTAGTGGACAAAGGTCCAAGGGTTTGATAAGATTTCATCTCAGTTGGTAAACTTTTGATAGGGGAGCATGGAGCTCAGTATATTCTTTCGTGGTAGGGTTGGGGTGACTTTTTGGTGCCTAAGATCTAGCAGGTTGGGAGATTTTATTGATAGTTGAGACTGTAGCACTGGCGGTCTTCTCATATTTTCGGGGAGTGAACTTTTCGATCACCTTCTTAACCTCATATGAGACTTTGGTAATGCCTTCCTCAATTTCTACACCAGCTTCTTGGAGGGCTCGAAAGTCTGGAAATTAATGTCCTTCCATGGATGCTCAGATATATGGCAAGAAGTTCTTCTTCACAATACTAGCTTATTCCTCCTCGGAGGGTTTGTTAGTCATGGTAGCATCTTTCTCTCTCCACTTCTTATGAAACTACTAATTATTTCCCCAAGGTTATGCTTAAGAAGCTTTAGATCTCAATGCGTAACCTCTATCTCCTCATTGTACTTATACTGTGACATGAATTCTCGGGCGACATCCTCCCAACTATGAAATTTGGATTTTTTGAGGGACAAAAACCAACGAATGGAACTTTCTTTCAAGGTCTATTGGAACATCTATGCCATTATATCTTCAAAGGCACCAAGGAGGGTCATGGCTTGGTGATATCTTTGAAGGTGAACAATTAGGGGTCCACTTCCCTCAAGATTCTTGATGTTTGGCATCTTGAATTTCTCTGGCATCTTGGCTCTGGGACAGGGGGCATATGGGTGTAGTCCATGTAGTTCCTAGATATCTTAACCTAGTAAAACTTTTTTAACAACAACGTTAGCTCTTACTTGACCTTATTTAGTTCCTCTTCCTTAGGACCTGTGGGTGCTGGCAGGTTGGCCCTTGGCTGGGAAAGGTTCGGGATAGAGAGTTGAGCTAGCAGATACTGATTGGCAGGCGAGGCACACAAAGTATGTTGATACTCCTTAGAGACCCAAATAGGCTTGGGAGCAGGTGGACCCATGGGACGAGAAAAGAGAACCTCAAGTTTTTCGGGAATCTGGGCCCGGTGATGTTGTACCTCATGGACCTCGGTTTGAAGGTTGTCAATCTTGGCACTGAGATGGGACAAAATGGTCATCAGATCAGGTTGCACATTTGGTGCTTGGTCAATATTCTCCATGAGGATCTCGTAGAGGTAGATCCCAAACTCAGATGAGGTAGTAGAAGAATCGACAGAGATTTAGGGCGGTTTGACGGAAGACCAAACCTAATAAGGATCCGGGCCAAACTAAGGTAGAACTTTGTCCAATAGGCGTGAGGTTAGGAATGATGCGTGGAAGGGGTCCATTCAGAGATTGGAAGACCAGTCAGGGGAAATGGCTTAGGCCAAGAACCCTCTCTAAAGAACCTTTGTCCAGGGATCACCCATTGTATAGGAAATCATGGATATTCCGACACCATCAAAATTTAAAGCTCTTATAGTGACGCCTAAATATGATGGAAAGACTGATCCTGTCCTCCACATCGAGAAGTATCAGGCTGTTGTTGATATCTACGCAGTTCCTGATGAGATAAGGTGCAGAGAATTCTTAGGAACTATCATTAGGTCAGCCCAGATATGGTACAACAGCCTTCCTCAGGGAAAGATTGCTACTTTCCATCAGCTGGAAGAGCTCTTCATAAGTAATTTTTGCTTCAGTGCGAAGTTGGTTAAGAGAGTAGCACATTTACGGAGTGTGAGGCAGAAAACAGGTGAACATACCAGGGATTACATTACTCATTTTAACAAGGAGAAACTTGAGGTGATTAACTATGAGGAGCATACATCAATAACAACTCTAATGAGTGGTCTATTACCTAACAAGTTATATTATACGTTGGCTAATGATCATCCCAAATCCATGGCAGAACTTATGACAAAAGTAGCTAAGATCATGAACGTCAAAGAGGCCATGGCTACGAAGAAGAATGTTGACACTAAAGCAGAGATCAAGGCTGAAGGTACATCGGAGAAGAATGATTAAAAGCGTAATGGAAATGGCAAGCGACCAAAAGGCAAGGAGACGCTCGAGCAACTGAAGAAGTATGGGAATTACACTCCTTTAAAGGTGGATAAAAACCATATCCTGGAGGAGATTAAGAACAGCGAAGAGCTAACTTGGCCGGAGAAAATGAGCACAGACCCCGATAAGAGGGATAAGTCCAAATACTGCGAATTCCATAGAGATCATGGCCATACGACCAAGCATTGTATAGCTCTCCAGACTGAAATTGAAGCACTCGTTAGGCTGGAAAATTAACTAAATTCATGGATCGCCAGAAGAGTGGAAAGACTAACAAGAGAGGAAGACAAAGGTCCAAATCTCCGCACCGAACAAGAGATGACAAAAAGAGGGACCACAAAGATAATCCCGAGGATAACACCGACGTCCCCAAAAAGCCAAGGCAACCTGAACATGAGGTATTCTCAATCCATTTTGGATTATTTGAATATAATATGATTACAGGTGGCGATGCAGGAGGAGGAGATCATACTGCTGAACGAAAAGCTTACATCAATGAGGCTCAAGCTTGTTCGTACATACAGCGCATAAATTTGGCCGAAGACGATCGCCCAAGGAAAATGAATAAGGACAAACTGGTTATCGGTTTTTCCAAAAATGATCTTACAGGCGTACTATATCTACACGATGACCCCTTGGTAGTCAAGATGATAATGAAGGATGTTGTGATTTCACGTGTATTGGTAGACAATGGTAACTCTACGAATATCATGTTCTACCCCTGTTTTGATAGTTTGAATTTGAAGCTAGCCCAGTTGGAGCCATATCACAACCCCTCCTCAATTTTATAAGTGAAAACGTTTTTCTACTTGGGATGATCAAGTTGGACATGCTCATTGGCACCTGGCCTTCTTGTAGAACAGAAAAAGTATGCTTTTTCGCAATGGACAAGATTATCCACTCAGCCTACAACATAATCATAAGGAGAGTAGGCTTGAAGAAATACGAAGCAGTGTCGTCCATAGTCCACCAATGCTTGAAATTTTAGACCAATTTTGGGGTTAGAATTGTGAAAGGCGACTAAAAAGTAGCTCGGGAATGCTACTATTCATTTGCCAAAAAGGAGGAACTGGAGGAGGCCAGGAAGAAAACTACCACCTACTAGGTGGATGAGTCTGAAAATGTAGAGGTTGAGACTTTGGACCCTAAGGATGAGTCCCATCTTGTAAATGGTCAAGTCATGGAAGCTACGGAGAACGTCATTCTGGACGATGAACGACCAGAACGGACAACTCAAATTAGTGCTTCACTGGAGCCGTCAATAAAGCAGGAACTAGTGGCATTTTTACGACACAGAAAACAAGCTTTCGCATGGAGTCATGAAGACATGCCAGTAATAGACCCAGCCTTCCTGTTCCACGAGTTCAATGTTAATAAGGAGGTCAAGTCAGTAAAGCAGCGAAGAAGGGTACTTAGCCCAGAGAAGAACCAAGCTATCCAAGAGGAAGTCGAGAAACTACAAAAGGCCTCTTTCATTGAAGATGTCAAGTATCCTGATTGGCTAGCTAATGTTATAATGGTAAAGAATAAGAATAACAAGTGGAGGATGTGTGTAGACTTCATGGATCTTAATAAAGTCTGCCCGAAAGATCATTTTCCATTGCCCCGAATTTATTAGTTGGTGGATGCTACCTCGGGGCACGAGTTACTGAGCTTCATGGACGCTTACTCTAGCTACAACCATATTAAGATGAAACCGGAATACAGGGAGAGTACTTTTTTTATCACCCCAAGGGGAACATACTGCTACAATGTTATGCCTTTCGAACTTAAAAACCCAGGCGCTACGTACCAGAGGTTGATGAATAAAGTTTTCACTGAGAAAATCGGCAAAAACATGGAGGTTTACGTCGACGATATGCTGACTAAAAGTAAGAAAGACGACGACCATCTAGCTGACCTCACCTAAACCTTTGATCAGTTGGATAAATATCAGATGAAGATGAACCCGACGAAATGCATATTCGGTGTACGAGAAGGAATGTTCCTCGGGTATATTGTGAATCAGCGAGGCATTGAGGCGATTTCAAAGAAGATTAAAGCCTTGTTGCAATTGTGATCTCCTGCTACGAAGAAGGAGGTACAAAGCCTCACAGGCCGCGTTGCAAGTCTCAACGGGTTTATGTCAAGAGAAACGGATAGGTGTATTCCATTCTTCAAGACTCTCAGAATAACTTTCGAGTGGAACGATGAGTGCGAGAAGGCATTTCAAGAATTGAAGAAATTCTTGGGGACACCTCCATTATTATCCAAGCCTGTGATGGGAGAAAGATTATACTTATATCTGGCTGTCTCGAAAAGCACAGTCAGTTCAGCATTGATAAGACTGGAGGATGGAGTACAAAAACCAGTGTACTACACCGGCAAAGCATTCCAAGGAGCAGAGATCAGGTATCCAAGGCTAGAAAAGCTAGCATTAGCTCTAATAGAGGCGAGCAGGAGGATGAAACCTTATTTCCAGGCCCATACCATAGTGGTGTACACTGATATGCCACTTAGACAGGCCCTGCACAAGCCAGAAAAATCTGGAAGACTGATGTATTAGGTGGTCAAACTAGGCAAGTATGACATTATTTATGAGCCAAGATCCTCCCTCAAAGGGCAGGTGGTGGCAGATTTCATTGCGGAATTCACTTACCCAGATACCTATGGCCAGCAAGAGTCTAATACCGAACAACCCGTGAATGCTATGGGATCATTAATAATAATACCCGATCAGCTGCCATTAGCAGATTCACCAGAAGGGATGAACAATGAGCCAAAAGCATCATCGGGTAACAACCCAGTAGTGGCGAATGATAAGAGGAAGTACAAAATATTCCATTAGGGAAACTTATCAGATCAAGAGTTTCATAATAGTATACCTATGTGGAACTTTTATGTTGATGGCTCTTCACATGCAACAGGAAGTGGAGCCGGGATAATTCTTAACAGCCCTGATGGATTAGATGTCGAATACGCTCTGCGCTTTCAATTTAAAGCTTCGAATAATGAGGCCGAATATGAAGCTATGATCGTGGGCCTCAGTTTAGCAAAAATAATGCATGCAGAGCAAGTCTCCGTGTTTAGTGATTCACAATTAATTGTAAATCAAATTCTGGGATTATATGCTGCGAAGGGAAACTTGATGTTAAGATATCACGCCAAGTCCATGAATATTATGTCCACCTTTGCAGCAGTTCAGTTGATTAGAATACCAAGATTGGAGAATACGAGAGCTGACGCACTAGCTCGGTTAGGTTCAGCTACTCGCACCGAGCTATGAAGAATGATTCCTATCGAGATAATGGAAGGACGGAGCATAGATGAAGATTTAATGGTGAAATTCATTACCCAAGATATGGGACCATCCTAGATGAACCCCATCAGAGCATACATCGAGGAAGGGGTTGTGCCAACTGACCAACTTGAAGCCAAGAGACTAAAGTTCAAAACTGCTCGATATGTACTCAATTATGGCATTTTGTATAAAAGGGGTATTATCGCAGGTCTACATATATGTGTTCACCCTTCAGAAGTTAATGACCTGATTGAAGAGGTTCACCAAGGCTCTTACGGAGCTCATGTGGCGGGTCGAACTCTCCTACAGAGGTTAACGAAGCAGGGATATTACTGGTCGATGATGAGAGCTGACTGCACAGCCTATGCGAAGAAATGTGACAAATGCCAATGTTTCTCTCCCGTTCGAAGAACTCCCCAGGCATTGTTAACACCCATTACTTCCCCCTGGCCATTTGTTATATGGGGCATAGACTTGGTCGGGCCCTTACCGACCATCAAAGGGAGGTTCAAATATCTCGTAGTCGTGGTCGATTATTTCACCAGTGGGTCGAGGCTGGACCTTTCATTGACATGTCGTACGAAAGGGTTTACTAGTTTATCTGGAAGGATACTATTTACAGGTATGGCCTGCCACATTCCTTCATCACTGACCATGGAACCCAATTTGATAATGAGGAATTCGTTGCATATAGTCATCAATCCAACGTCCAGAAGATCCATTCTGCACCAGTCCATCCCCAGAGCAATGGACAAACTGAAGTGACGAACATGACTCTACTAAATAGCTTGAAGAAACGACTAGACAAAGCAAAAGGAAATTGGATTAACGAGCTACACTCTGTGCTATACGCATATCACACAACTCCTCGAACAGCCATTGGAGAATCGCCCTACATGATAGCCTTTGGAAGTGAAGCAGTTATTCCAGTTGAGTTGGGCTTGCCTACACATAGGGTACTTAGTTTTAACTCCCCTATAAGCGATTTGATGAGACGCTTCGACCTGGACATGCTCGAGAAATTCAGAGAAGATGCGACAATCAGGAACGTAGCCTACCAACAGAGAACAACCATGTTCTACAACAAAAGAGTGAAGAAATGTGAACTCAAGGAGGGGGATTATGTGCTCAAGAAGGTGATTCAGAAGCATAACAAGTTAGAGGTGAACTGGCATGGGCCCTACCGAGTAACTACAGTTGTTCGCCCTGGGACATAGAGGATAGAACCCTTAGAGGGAGAATAATTCAATAATGCGTGTAATGCGGAGCACCTGCGCAAGTATTATAAGTAATACAGACTTACATGTACACATTTCTCTTTACATGAATAAAAGTGTTGGTTTTTCGATATTCCTTTTTTGGTTTAATTTTTGTCGGTATACTAGTGCTACACACTACGTCAATTCTGGTCAACATCAGCAACCACCAACTAAGGTTGGTCGGCATTCATCAACCACCAACTCCGATTGGTCGGCACCAATAAATTTAACCAATAATGTTGGCATAACTATCATACAAGGCAATGCCTGTTTGATCACTGATAATCTCAAGAGATATCCCAAACTATGCAAAAAGATGGGTGACCTCTCGGGGCATCCACTGTCTAGGCACCAAGGTAATCTAGATAAGATTGCTACAATTAAGCAGGATCATGGGATGAAAATCATTCCATTGCTTAGTCACTAATGGGTGATAAGTCACTACAACTAGGTCGTAAGTGGGGCAAGGCAAAACAGGAAAAATTGTCCCTCTCTCTTTCTCTCTCTCTCTCTCTCTCTCTCTCTCTCTATATATATATATATATATATATATATATATATATATATACATTCATCAACAAAAAAATGAGAAACACATCTCACGAAGTATTTCCAAGGAAATAAAACTTGCGTAAAGACCAATTTGTATTCATTAAACACAAGCAGATTACATAAACATGAAGTATAAATTTCCTATTCTATGGGTTTCTTTCCCTTTGATTTTGATACAGATTCCATCTCGGCTGGAGGGTCATCTAACGCATAGGGAGAATCGATTAAATTCATATCTTGCAGCATTCTGACGTTGCTCGGACATAGTCGATCAAGTAAATGTTCAGGATGAGATATCTCAAAATCTGAATGAAGCTGGTAATCACCAAGATACCTGGAGATCAAACACCGAGGAATGGCGTGAGCTGGAATCCATCGAACATCGAGTTTAAAGGGAGGAACGGGTAAATCAAGTAATCCAGGTTCACACCAATCCCACAAGGATAGTCCTCGATCAACTTTCATCACACATAAGGCATTCAACCATCCCTGTTTGTATCCCTCGTTGTTCGATTGTTGCAGTCGAGCATCGAGATGACATAGAGCTTCATTTTATCCCACCATCCAAAATTCTCTAGGCTGATTGTGAAATTGATAAGTCAATATCTAACGATGTTTGTGGAGCTTCTTCACCAAAATTTCTTTACTTTTCATCACAGAGCTCTGGTTGGAAAGTTGGTCGGTAAGACTCTGAATCATTCTAGACATTTCTGTCAGGGCTTGATTTTTTAACATCAATTGAACGACTTGATTTTCTAAAGACAGTTGGGTCCTTATCTCTTCAATATTAATCCGACCAGCCCTTGCTCGGCCACAGGTAGAAGGCTTGGCTCTGCCACGAGCAGATGGAGTAGGTTCGGTTCATTTTGAAGTCTCCGACTCTTCTCTCAAGCAACATTCTCAGTTTCTAAAAAGGAAAACCCTTCATCATTTACTAGAACCAAAACTCCCGAAGAAAAGGAGGCAACAGATATGAGTTGCTTCACTTCCTCATGTAACATAATATTCTCTTGCTCTAGAAGCTTGGCAATATTCCTGTGCTCTTCAATATCAAGTTTTAGCACACTTTCCTCTTTCTCATGGGTCGAGATGTACTTGTCGTAACCTCTGTCAGCACTTAATTATTGGTATTTTCTCTCATAACCTTCGTGTAAGAGTCCAGTGGTTTTTTTGTGCTGAAGTTGGAGTTCCTCGATGATCCCTTGAAGGTATTTAATCATTTCATAATAAGCCACATTATTGGCCACAGCACGATCAAGCAAACACTTCAAGTATTGGTATGCATCAATTTCTCGCTCAGAAGCATCGGGTCTAAGGATATCAATTATTTGGGCCTCGGTAAAATCTGCATGACCCGCTTTAAAGTAATCATTGCATTTTTTCATCAACTCAGTGTCATGAGCTGATAAGAGTTCTATCCTGGCAACAAACTAGCAAGGAAAAGTAAAAACACATCAACAATGATACAGACAAGAGCAAGTTAAGGAGAAATTCAGATTAGACGATAGCAACTCATTTTATTGATCATAAGAGAAGAGAGTACAACCAAAGTTACAAGAAAGAAAGGAAAAGCAGAAGAAGAACATAAATAAAGATCCAAGCAACGCTACACCTTCTCCTTATTTCCTATAACACCATTAACAGGTTTGGACGAAGGAGTTGGTTGCTCGGGAGGAATTTGGTGCTGCTCGGTTGAAGTTGATGCTTGCTGAACTTGCTCGGAGGGTTGAGGAGCAGCAACAGGGACTTGTTCTACTATCATCATGGAAGACTCATAAGATGAAACTTCAGCCTCTTCTTCGTAGTCAATAGTAGGAGGAGGGCCATGAGTGTATTTTTGAAACAACACATAATCATTCACAACATTCAACTCTTTTAATGTTGCGACCCATCCGTCCCTAAAGTACTTCAGACTTGCATACTCCATCTGACAAGTAATAGCGGTTAAGGCTCTGTTCCATCCCTTGTTCCAACCAGTGCTGAAAGATTTCTTCACCGCAGCCTTTCTCTTCGTCTTCTCAGAAGAAGCGCATTCCTCAGAAAGCCTCACCTTCTCCTCGAGGTCTTTCTTACGCCGTTCAGCCTCTTCAAGCTTGTCATCAGTCTCTTTCTTGCTGGAAACGACGAACTTTAATTTTTCCTCCAACTCCTTGGAGGCACTTATGGATTGGTCACGAGTTAACTCTGCAGATAGAAGTTTCTTCTCCCAAGCAGCTTTATCTTCCTCGTATGTCTTCTCGAAGTCCTTCAAGGATTGAGATAACCCAGTAAAAGCTTCTTCAATCCCAATAGAGGAGGTTGAAACCTTGATAGCCTCATCCTTATCCAATAGACTATTAAAACACGTCATAAATTGAAAAAGAAAATAAGCTCGGATTAGAATATGAATACAGTAGGTGGAAATGAAGTGGTAGGGATGATGATACTTACTGACGTGATATGTTGGGCCGCCAAATCAATGACCTTCTCCCGAGAAAGGGGACCCCCAGTAGCTCGATACTCCAAAATGGTCCAAGCCTTGATCAAACCCCTGGCCGAACTAGGGGCAATAAAAATAAGAGCGTTAGTTCCCGAGGAAGGACCCCCAATATCAGAAGGTCGAGCAATAGTTTCTACAGGTCTTTCTGCAAGACCTCTCCTCAATCTCCGTAAAGGAGCACCTTCAATCAAAGGTGCTGCCTCTTCTGGTGTAATAGAAACACCTTCAATCAAAGGTGCTGCCTCTTTTGGGACAGTAGCTGGTTTCCTGCCAACCTCCATGACAGGTGGAATTATTCCTTTGGATGGAGTACTATCCATTCTCTTCGTCCTTCAGCTAGGACATCCCCTTTGCTCTTCTTTGCCCCTTCAGTGCCAGGAGCATCCTTGGCAAAGAATGCAGGCATTCTCCTCTTCTTCGTCATTAAATCAATAATAGAGGTATTCAAATCAGAAGAAGGTTCTTCGGAACTTGCTCGAGATGTTGGCACTTGATCAAGATCAATTACCACAGGAGGGGCAAGAGGACGAGCAATGAAAAAAGAGGTGGTGTTTTTGTATCTCAGTAAATAAGAAGCAGCTCTAACGTGCTCCCTGTCAACTGATTGCTGCAAACCCCAGATGAGTTTCAAAGATTTTATATTTATGTCACTCTATTTTAGGGGATTTCTTTTGTTATCAACTGCAAAAACAAACATGAATATCGGTGGCGCATTTTATCAAACGTAAACAGAGCTAAATTGAATAATTAATAACAAACTATCCCATTTCCATATAGTGGACATATGGTACCTTGGTAAACATCATTTCCTTTTAATGGAGGGTGTTGCAAATTTTTCATCACAACTCCATGATCAAAATAGTCCCTATTAGCATCGGAAAGATTGACCACAAAAGCTCTATTAGAAAACCTAGTTTTTAAATAAAATGTGGTATCACTGGTAACCCATTTATAACAAAACATAATTTCAGGGATCCCTAAACGAGTCCCATGAATTTGGTTTAACCTATGTATTCCATTAACTACCCCCCATGTATTTGGAGCTACTCTTGCAGGCACAATATCGAAATATTGGCAAAATTCCAAGCACAAGGGATTAGGCGAAAAAGAAAAGCCACATTCAGCTATGAAAAGTGAGGGAAACCAGTGTCCCTCAGCCAGAAAAAATAGATCAGATGGAGAAAGAGGTTCTTTTATAATAACCTAAGAGGGAATTGCAAAATCGGCTCGAAATTTATCCAAAGATTCGATAAGATAAACCATGATGACTAAAGAAAAGAAAGAAGAAATTCTTACAGAAAATTGATAAATCTGCTAAGGCGGACGATGGAAAGAACGATAGTATAAAAACAGAGTGAGAAAACACATAGTTTAGAAATCTGGAAGTAAAAAGTAGATGATGATATTTTTCTATCGCTTTTAAATGCCTTGCATCGGGAAGTAGGAAAAGAAATGATTACTATAAAAGACGATTGCGTGTTTTGCGGTTAAAGGATAAAAAGACGCAAACACCCAAGCGTCTGTCGCATATTCAAAATATTTATAAATTTTCCATTTCACGCTCAAAGGGTACCTGAGCAGAATTTGGGTAAAATGTTCCACACTCTCATATCAAAACTCATCTGTGAAACATTGGGGGCTTCTGTTGATAGGAAAATAAGTCAGCAAACATAGACCAATTATATAAAGACACGTGTCATATTACCTCGAAAATACATATGCTCACCTAGCTACTCAGCATGCCGAGCTACTCAGTGTCCCGAGATACATAGTGTGCCGACCTACTCAGCATGCACAACATCTAGCCAGGAAGATCAAACGACAATTATACATTCAATAAACATCGGATTTAATGAACATTCTTATTGTACAAATGTATGTGTCTATTAAACAACAGTACATCATCTATTCATACTAATATCCCCAAGGCTATAAATACATTGTACACCCCCTATAATGGGGTAATTAATATCTTGTAATCATCATCGAGATTAAGGCAAACCTCGACAATACAAACAGTGAACGTAGGCCATTTTCATAAGGCTGAACCACTTTAAAAATCTTTTGTCTTATTTTATTTCGTAATCAATATATAATAACAAATGTAGGTAGGAGGATTCGGGTTAAGGGATTTACCCAAGACACCTACGTAGCCTGGGAACATCAAAGTCCATGTAGTTCAAAAATGATATAATATGGGGTTCAGCCCATAAATCCAACCGAGGACTTTATTATATGTGTGTGTAGAAAAAAGATGTTTTGGTGTGAGAAAGTTTGATGACAAAATCCCCCTTTGGAATTTACGAGTGAACCCTTTTTTCTCGTTTTTGGGTTTTTCTATGAAAATTAAGTATGTGTGAATACTATGTAATGAAATAAGATACCAAATCAAAAAGGAAGTAACTAATGAAAATTAAGAGAAATTATAGACAAAGAGGAAGAAATGGACCTCCTTATAATGACTTGAAGTCGATCTTCCTTGTAGATGCGTTGACCTCAAGGTGGAGTGATGGTTGTTTGAGGAGGTGGGTGGGAATTTACCCAAAAGAGTATGAAAATTATGAAAATGATAGAAGGAAAGTGGGATATGGGCTTTTTAGGAAAGAGTAACTTTAAATTTGAGGGAATTCTCTTTGAATTGCTGACATGGTTGTTCAGGTGTCCTGAGGTGTGTCTTTTAAAGTAAATTCATGGCCTTTATTTATAGGTCCAAGAAGGGGTGCCGATCGTCATGGTCCTAAACCTTCCTATTGGCATAAAACCTTAGACACACTAATAGGCAAGGTCTTGGGGTTGCCATTCTGCAGTTTGAGGCAGGTTTTTCAAAAAATAGTTGTAAAACGTGAAGAGTAAGTCAAAATTGCACACAGAGTGGATTGTCAGAATTTTTTTCCAAATCCTTTTAAGAATCCATTGAGCTACTCCCGGGTTCGAAAGTCGGCCGAGGTCAAACGGGTTTCGAAAGAGTCCGTTGTTCACTATACAGGAAATTTTCAAAGGAAAATGGATCATTTGTTCGAATCGTAAGTTAGAATTATGCACGGGATGGACCATTGGAAAGGGTATTCATATCCCTTCAAAGATTCATTCAGTCTTGTTTAGTTTTGAGAGTTGACATTGGTCAAACGGGGCTCAAAAGTGCCCAATGACCCTTCAAAGTAAATGGGTCGTTCGTTTATACCGTAAGGCTGATTCGGTGCATGAGAAGGATCTTGGAAAGGGTATTCAGTGCCCTTCAAATATTCAATCAGTCTCATTAGAGATGAAGAGTATACAGGAGTCAAACGGAGCCTAAGAGAGCCCGGTAGCCTCCATATTAGTTTTTGGGGTAAAATAAATCATTTGTTCAAACCGTAAGTTCGATTTGTGCACTGGACAGATTATTGGAAAGGGGATTCAGATCCCTTTGAAGATCCATTGAGCTTCTACTCAGGGGATGAAGTTGATTAGGGTTAAAACAGGGCTCGGGAGCACCCAGGGGCCTCTAGGTTGATTTTCAATAGTAAAATGGACCATTCGTCCGAACCATAAAGTCGATTCATGCATGAGGTAGACCTTTGAAAAGGGGATCCAGAGCCTTTCAAAGATTCATTGATCTTTCTCTCTAGCGATAAAGAACGGGGCCCGGAAGCTCTCGATGGACACTAGATTGGTACTCGGAGTAAGAACTAGGGTTTGTGTTGAATGGGTGAGTGTTAAGGACCTATGGATATGCTTAAAAGGGTTCTAAGATGGGGTATATACAACTAGCAAAGATGTTTGGTGTTAATTGGTCATCAAATATTCATTACTTAAAGGGCAACATGGCTGAGGTGTTTAGTGATAATTGATCATAATGTAGTCATAGATCTGAAGGGTGATATAGTTGCGGTGTTCGATGAAAATTGACCCTCAACAAGTGATGATATTTGAATACCAACAAGGATGAGATGTTCTATGAAAATCGATCATCAGCAAGTCATGAGATGTGAATATTGACAAGGTTAAGGTGTTCGGTGAAAATTGTCCATCAGTAAGTCATCCAAAAATTTTATTAGACTAAATTGTTCGGTGAATACTGTCCGTTAGTTAAATCATAACTTCAGTGAATGATCTAGACTTAGGTGTTCGATGAAAATCGACAATCAGTTAAATCACAATTGTACCAAGTGATTTTGACTGAGGTGTTCAATGAAAACTGATCGTCAGCTATATCATAACTTAATAAGTTAATGAATTTTCGAAGGTTGACATGACTGGGTTGTTTGATATTGACAGGTCGTCCGAGGTCATACCCCTATTTTTAGTTAAATGGATTTTATAAGTTAGATTTTTTAAGAATGAGTAATCTATAGAATACCTTATTCCCCTTTAAAGCTAATAAACTAAGTGATCGATTAACCCTTCTAAAAGAAGAGTGTTTGTTTCATTCCATGTACGTCGGACCGCGTCGGTTAGAGGGACCAGGTCTGACAGGATCAACTAGATAGTTCGGTGAAAACCCAATGTTCTTTGAGACTATCTTAAGTCTAGAAAAACATTCTAAGACCTTATCCTATGCTTATCTTTTGTGGACCAGCCCAGAGTGAAATGTCAAGGATAAGATCCAGTGTTTAGCCTTTATTTGACCATTTTATTTATGTTTACTGCATAATTAAAAATTTATTAAGCAATTTAAGTGGGAAACATTCTCTTTTCGGGGATAATCGGTGAAAATCGGATTTATCCATAGAAGTCATGTATAATTGGTGAAAACTACATTTATCCATAGAAGTCGGGCTTCATCAGTGTTACAGGATTTAGCTGTGGGAGTTGGGCTTCAATTTTGGTGTTGCGCTAGAATTGATTTTTTTGTCGAGGTGATATATCTTGAAGCATATTATCATAAGTTCATTTGCTAAACATGTTGTTGGCACTTATGGTTGATCGATGTGTCATCGATGAGTGGATACTCATCACTTAGCCTTATAGAGGTCTTTTCCTACCAAACATATGCATCCAAGAAAATAAATGAGGAGTGTTTATGGCATTCATGATATTATAACGCTAGTACGTCTACTGATCCTCGTGATGGTCATCTAATGTGATCATCTTTTCTTAAATTATATTCTAGGAGTTCACATATGAAAAATGTTCATATAGTAATTTAATACAGATGAAAATGTGATTCCATATAATTTAAGTCATTTCGAGGGGTGGCATGAGCATTCATTTTTCCAAGAAAATTATTTTATTGAGTGCTCCCCGACCGTTTGTCTACCCCCGTCAGTATCTGTAAAACTAAGGATAACTTTTGTAAGTAGTGATGGTGTAATTGTATTTTTTGTTCCAAAAAAGATCTAACCATCTAAAATGTTTCACTCTATTATGGAAATAACATAATGCAGAATTGGGTGCTCAATTGTGACCAATGGCTCATTATGGACGTGTAATAATAGGTTGTGATTTCAACAAAAGTTTAATGTTGAAGGTTTAGCGATATTTTTTGGAGAATTAAATTCTGAACTGAGCCTCCTGTATATAAACTTGTAGAGATGTATGACAACAAACAAAGTTCACAATGTTTACCTCATGCTCATTGTTGTGTTCAATTGTATCACTAAGAAATAATTAATATTGATCCTCCTCAAATATTTGCAAGTGTAGCTAGATATGAAGGGATCCTAGGAATTTTAATTCTAAAATTTTTCTAATTTATGGCATCTATGTAGTGTACGCATGTGCATGAATAGAGTAGAATACAAATAAAATATATTCGTACGTCTCTTGTCCCAGTGATACAAGGCTTCCACTGGGACAGTATTGGGGGTGGATTAGGTTTGGTCCCCAGTTCGATCCCCGATACTCTCAAAATAATGCATGGCCAGCGAAAGCCACGAACCGCGAATGGGAATTAGTCGAGATGTGCGCAAGCTGGCCCGGACTCCTCATGGTATGCTACCAAAAAAAATATGATGGAGATAAAATGGCCCTTTTGGTGTCGGCCATTTGCAGGCGTTTTGATAGTTGCCGATAGACCTGGAAAAATGAGTCACGACACGAACTGATACGAAGTTATAAGTTAATGGGTGGACCCTTAATGGGTTCAGGTCATATCAGTGTCAACCCAATAAGACACGATAGTTTACCGGGTCGGGTTAGGGTTGACCCCCTTCACCCGTTAATACCTGATAAAACCCATTATGACCCATTAATTTAAGTAAATAAGATATACTTTTGGAACTTATAAACTATTTATGTAGCATAATGTTAATTTAATCATAATGAATTTTACTAAATGAGAGATTTAGTAATGTCAATGAATTAATGGGTCTATTTGGGTTCAAAAATGAGACAATATGTCAACTTGTATACAATTCAAAATAATTTATTATCTTAATGGGTATTAACGAGTGAACACAACACGACACGATAACATAACGGGATGGGTTTGGATATGATTTTTTCACACGATAAAAAAGTCACCCGTTTAGACACAAACCCGACCCGAACATGATAAAAAAACGACACGAATACGACTCGACACGACCCATTGACAGATCTAGTTGCCGAGAGCGTTGGTAACAAGAATGTGGAGCTCAAAAATCATGAATGTTCATGAATATGTATTTTCTCTACTAAGGTTATACCAATTTTTAATTTTTCAAATTAATTAACTTATCGAATAAGCAATTAATTCCAATTTAAATCTTTGCACCTATTAAACCAAAGTTGTGTAAACAAACTGTCCAATTTTACCTTGCCCTAAGCATTCATCTAAGTGATATAATAAGAATAAATAAATAATCACACAACACCTCGATGTATGAGGAAAACCTACAACAAGAAAAACCTCGGACAGTCCAGCCACACAAATCAACTATTATATAGGTATTATGCGAGGACAAATTAAACATACTCACAAAATCAATGCCTTTAAGCCTTGGTAAGATTATTTGCTCCTTGTTACCTTATTCACAGTCCCCGTTGGATGTATTCCAACGGTAATCATAATGCAGTCATCTCACATATCTCGATTTCTCACCAATCTTTCATTTACTTTGCTAGTTCCAATCACCCTCCACGCACACAAAATCCACCATGTCATAAGTGCAAAAAATACGGAATACACTACACGAAACAAACTCTGACAAATATGTACAGTAAATAGTCTAGGTGCAAGACACACGAGAAACACACATGTTATGGTGAAACTTGCATCTCAAACTTATAAGTCTAAACTAGGGTTTAGGAGGCATAAGATTTGTCTCTAAAAATTATTTTTGCAAAAGATTTCCTTAAAAATACTTTGGTCGCCCTTTAATTTATTGAAAAACATGAAAAGTTGGAGACATAAATTTTGAGGTTACTTATTCGAATGAAAACGGTATGTCGTTCGAATGATTAAGGCCTATTCGTTTGAACAAAACCAATCTTGTTCGAACGAAATACCAAACTAGTTTGAGCAGCCTTCGAATGACCTTTCCGTGATAATTTTCTAAGAAGCAAAAACTTTTTTCTTGAAGCTCATTTGAAGTTGATTCAAACAACACCCCAAACATCAACTCGCGAATGACTTGTACAAACTCATTTGAATGAAAAAAATTTCTCATTCGAACGACCTAGAAAATAAAAATATTTTTCTTTAAAAACTTTTAAGAAAAAGAAGTCCTCAAGAAAAATGCTAGTCATTGAACGTCTAGAGAAAACACTTTGAGATGAAAGCTCTTATACTATATAAAGCCAGTGGAGCCGGTAGTGTTGTTTAGGAAGCACTAAGGAACTTTTCCACCACCAGTTCATAGATGGGGTAGTCTTGAGGAGAAATAAGTCATGAGTAGTGAGGAAACTGAGTACAAACTTATTGTATAGCCACGTCGAGAGTGTAAGACCGAGATTGAGATAAGTATGTTACCTATGTGATGTTAATGATGATTTTGCATATGTGCGTGAGATAGAAGGTGTATGGACACCCCGGTGAGTTTGACTTTCAATATCATCTGAGATAAGGGGATTTGGTTATAAATGTGTCGAATGTATGCCTATGGGGCAGTTAGAAACATAAGTGGAATGGTGTGATGGACTGAACTTAGTTTAAGAAAAGGAGATAGTTCGACTATATGTATATCAAGGAGAACTATCACAACCGATGTGGGTTAAAAGACTGAGGAGATATATGTAAAAGATATCTCTTGACAAAAGAGGATCCAATGGTTTTGGGGATGTAGATCGGAGTCTTACTCATTTGAATGTTGACGATAGCTTAATCATCAATGGAATGTTGATTTCTACTAGACGAAAAAGCGCCTATGAAGTGCACAATTTTAGAGCAGATGCACGGGCCATAGTTTTCATATACCCTAGAAAAGGGGATTAAGATGTACCATATAATGTAAAATATTGAGCATGTAGATCAGTGTTGAGTGACACATGGTGAAGTTGTCTCCAGGTGTACCACCCATAGATGGGAAAAGGTTGGTCTGAAGCGATCGATCGAAATGTTGTAGTAAATTGGTGATTCCAGTGACAGAATAAATGCACAGACTGATACATCTCATTGTTGGGTTACCAACATTGCGGGAAGGTCAATATTTCCTTCGTTGTTCTCCCAGCTGATCACCAAAGGGCGGTAGGGTCGGAGCAGTTGGCCCTTCAGGCTAGTTAAAGGCTCGCTCTGGTAAGGTTTTTCCTTTTTCTCCTATGTTGTTCTGAATTCCCTCATTTTCCTCTTCTGATGCTTTCTTTTTTCTACAGTTTGTTACTGACTTTGTCGTGCTGTATCATTCACGCTACGAGATGGTGAAAAGAAATAGCGAGCTGGAGAAGGAAAATCCTGCCCTGAAGCTGAAGGGTAAAGAGCTCGAGGCTATCTTTAAAGCCATTGACGCTGCTCGGATTTCATCCGACTTGGCTTTTGCAACTGCCAATAAGGAGAAGGTTGCTGCAGTCCAGGATCTGAAGGAGCTCAGGCAGGCCTACGACCTGGTTTGCTCGAGCAAACTTACTATCATAGAGGAGAACAGGGTGCTCTCCGAAGAACTGAAGAAGAAGGAGTCTGAGGCTGTTACTGCCAAGGAGGACTCTTATAATTCCGGTTAGGCTGCATCATATGAGGATGATGAAGTTCAGATAGGCTATATTAGTCTTCTGAATTTCAAGAAGGGATGGAACAAGGCCCTTTTGGCTGCTGGCGTCGACATCGATTCTCCCTTATTTGACGAGCATGACCCAGGTCCGAAGCCAACCGTAAATGAAGTTTATGGCCCACCTGATGATCCTATTCCTCAAGCGACCCCTGTTGACGTTTCTCTGGTTGTGGGGACAGAGATTACCCCTGCTGAAGGCGGTGCTCCTGCTGATGTTAATAAGGGGAATGGTCCATCGACCTCTGGGCCACCTGAGGTTATCAACTAGTTATCTACTAGGATTGCTCCGTACTTTTGGTTTTCTCTGTTTGTAAATTTTTTCTTTACTGTTCGATGTAACTCCAATCCCTTATTAATGAAAAGGTTTCATTTTCTACTCGCACTGATTTGTCGCTTTCTCTCCTTTATCTTTTTCTCGCTTGTAGTTAGTTGATGTGGATGATTACATTCCTGTTACTTTCCAATTGGGCAGGACCCTTGGTCCCAATGTGAGTCCTGAAGTCCGCCAGACCTTTGTTAAACTTTGCAAATCCCTCAGATCTAGAAATCAGTAGTATAAGGAGCAATCTGAACTTGTGGCCAAGCTGAAGGACAGGCTCCAAGAGATGGAGGACATTGGTGCCTCAGTCCAAGAGGAGGTCAATGCGTTGAGAACAAAGCTATTAGAGGCCTTCGAGATCAACCAAGTTGGGGAGGTTCTTCAGCAGGAGAATGAGGACCTGAGGAGAGAAGTCTTACGACTTAGAGATCATACGTCGAGCACTGTTCCAGTAATATTACAAGGTTCCTCATCATCGCGAACTAGAGCTGGTCAGAGTGTTAATCCTCCTGTGTCGCGGGGTTCCACTCGCCCACCCATTCCGCAAGATGGTAGGAGCACCAAGAGCAGAAATAGGGAAGCGAAAGAACTTCGAGATAAGGAAATGGAAGAACTCTGTGGTGATGTCCAGCGAGCCTATGTGATTGCTGCTGGGCTACAAAGGGATGTCACCCGGTTGCGGCACTTGTTCAAGAAAGTTCCTCGGCAAGCGTGGACTGACGGCTATGACCAGGGTTGGTCAGATGCTCCAACAAGGTTGTCTGAGTTCGAGGAGCTTTATTTTATCAGGGTATGGCTAAGTGCCTTGAAGGAGATGCAAGTCCTGAGGAACTCGATGCTCTGGTACCGCCATGAGATGTCCCCCTCTATCCTGATTCCTAACCCCTTCCGAAGGGATGATCGATGGATCCCCATCGATGTTATTCCTCGGCAATTATTATAGTCGGATGCAAATGAGGTTGTGGAAGAGTTAGCTCCTTCTCCCGATGATGGACGAAGAGCTCGAGTGGCTGACTATATCGCTCGGAGGCCTCCCCCCCCCCCCCCCCCCCCCATTGAGATTTTTCCAGTTGTTATTTTTTGGTAATGTAAATGCTTTGGGTGAGCTCATCGACTAAACAAGTATCACCATTGTTGTAAATATGATGAATTAATGAAAAGTTTGTGTTTTGGGCAATCTTGCCGACTAAATGTGTGCATCATATTCTTCATATTCTTACTTCTTTATAATCTTCTAAGTTTGTTTTGTCATGCGAGTGTCCTCCCAGTCCAGTATAATATCGAGATACCGTTGTGCATCACTTTACCTTTTAGGTTATGTCCTCACACTCCCTTAGGCCTAAGTGGGGAAATTGGCGAGGACACACCTGAGGTTGGATGTTCCATCCAATCAGGATTTTATTCAATCAAAGGAGTTTTGATGACCAGTATAAAACTTGGTCGCATTGCCTAAGGATCCCCTGTAGGGCTTCATATATTTCTAGGGGCAATGCTAAGAGGTTCTTCGTGTTTCATGATGATGACCTGAGGAGGGGTATTCCCCTGCTATAGTATAGTGATCAATGTGCCTGTTACTTGAAAAAGATGTGCGATAAATGCAGTTGTTACTAATCAAAGTGTAACCAATTAAATAACTTTCATTAATAAGGGAAATGCACTTGTATAATAAAAGAATACAATAAAAATATCTAAAAATAGAATCTCTTGAGATTAGCTTCATTCCATGGTCGTGGTCTTTCTCTGCCTTCCATCATTTCCAAGTGATAGGCGCCCTGAAGGTCGTCTCTGGTTACTTTAAAGGGTCTTTCCCAGTTGGGACCTAGCTTGCCGTCTGATGGTTTCACTGCGCTGCCCAGGACTTTCCTTAGAACATAGTCCCCAATTCGAAATGCCCTCGGGTTAACCCTTTTGTTGTAATGCCTCGCGAGCTGTTGCTGGTAGCTCACTAGTTTCACTAGGGCTAGCTCCCGGCGTTCGTCGGCTAGTTCGAGCTCAACGAGTAGTGCTACATCATTATGGCCTTGGTCGACAAGGTTGGACCTCATTGTCGACAAACCTGCTTTGAGTGGGATGACTGCCTCCATGCCATATGTCAGCGAAAATGGGGTTTCTCCTATTGCTCGCCGAGGAGTGGTCCGATATGCCCATAGGACGTGAGGTAGTTCATTTACCCATGCACCTTTGTCTCGCTCCAATCGCTTCTTCAATCCATCGATAACATTTTTATTGGAAGCCTCAGCTTAGCCATTTCTCTGAGGGTAGGCCACCGAACTGAAGTGGTGTCTGATACCGTGTTCGTTATAGAAGTTTTGAAAGGAGCCACTTTCGAACTGTGTTCCATTATCGGTGATGATGGTTCTGGGGATTCCAAAATGAGTGATTATATTCCTCCATATGAACCTTATCATATCAGCATCTCGGATGTTCGCCAGGGGTTCTGCCCTGATCCATTTGGTGAAGTAGTCAGTCGCAACCAACAGATATTTGCGATTGCCGGTAGCGGTAGGTAGTGGTACCACGATCTCCATTCCCCATTGGGCGAAGGACCATGGGCTGGACAGGGACTTTAGGTCGCTGGTGGGTTGGTGGACCATAGGAGCGTGGAGTTGGCATTTCAGGCATTTGTGGACATACACTATAGAGTCCTTTTGCATATATGGCCACCAATATCCTTCCTTCATTGCTCGAAAGGCTAGAGACCTTCCTCCGATGTGGCTTCCACGGATTCCTTCATGAATCTCGCGTAGAACTTTCTCGACCTCCCCTGGGTGGACGCATCGAAGGTAGGGACCGGAGAAGGATTTCTTATACAAGTTGCCTTCTGGGGATAAGTAAAAGCGAGCAGCTTTGACTCTTATCTGGTGGGCGGTCTTCTTATCATCCAGGAGCGTGCCATTCTTTAAAAATTCTCTTAAGGGGTCCATCCAGCTGGGGGCTGACCCCACCTGGAGTACCTGCTCCATGTTTGGTGGATTGTTGTCGATGCTCGGAAAAGTGAGGAAATCGATGGGGATGATTCTTTTTAGGTCGGAGTCAACTGCCAAACTAAGGGATGCTAAGGCATCAGCATGATTGTTTTGCCCCCTGGAAACCTACTGGACGTTCATCTCTTCAAAGTTTGACATCAGCTTTTTCACTAAGGCGAGGTATGCTGCCATTCTCTCATTATTTGCATTGTAATCTCCGCTTATCTGATTGGAGACCAGTTGGGAGTCGCCGAACACCTGTAAATGTTTTACTCCCAAAGTATGCGCCTTTTGGAGGCTGACTCTTAGGGCTTCGTACTCTGCTTCATTGTTGGAGGCTACAAATCCAAGCCTGATTCCTTGTTCAAGGATTGTGTTCTCTGGAGTTATGAGGACAATGCCTACCCCTGCCCCCTTTGAATTGGAGGCTCCATCAACAAACAGTTTCCAGGTTTCCTTTTTTGCTGGGTTCTCCGTTTGCCTGGTTGGTTGAGGTTGGTAGGAGGGTTCTTCGCCCGTGAATTTGGCTATAAAATCAGCAAGGATCTTACCCATGATAGCTGTCCTTGGTTGAAATTGGATGTCAAATCGATCAAGCTAGACTGACCACTTGGACAGTCTGCCTGACAAATCCGCTTTCCTTAGGACTGCCTTAAGGGGATGCGATGTAAGGACGATGATAGTATGAGCTTTGAAATAATTCTTCAGCTTCCTCGAGGCTATTACCAGTGCAAAGGCGAGCTTCTCCAATGGCAGTTACCTTTGCTCGGCGTTTAGTAAGGTCTTGATCGCGTAATAAACGGGGTGCTGGATTCCTGTAACCTCGCATATTTGCACAGAGCTGACAGTGTGACTGGATACGGAGAGGTACAGGTACAAAGAATCTGTTTGCTGTGGTATGACAAGCAGTGGTGGAGAGCTTAAGTAGGACTTGAGCTCGACCAATGCTCGCGAGCAATCTGGGCTCCACTCTATCATTTTGCTCCTTTTAGAAGCTGGAAAAAAGGCTTGCACTTCTCGGAGGATTTGGATATGAAGCGATTTAAGGCAGCGAGCATACCAATGAGCTTCTGTACGTCCCGGATTGTGCGAGGGGGTTGCACCCTGTTGATTGCATCGATCTGGTCTAGATTAGCCTCTATGCCTCTCTTACTGACCAAGTACCCAAGAAATTTTCCTGACTGGACACCGAAAGAACACTTGCTTGCATTAAGTTTCATTCGGTATTTCCTGAGAATTTCGAAGGTGTTTGACAGGTCTGAGAGGTGATTCTCCTTCTTCTTGCTTTTAACGAGCATGTCATAGATGTAGACCTCCATGGTGTATCCTATCTGATCCTTGAACATCTTGGTAACCAGCCGCTGATATGTTTCCCCTGCATTCTTGAGCCCAAAGGGCATAACTGTGTAACAGTATAACCCAACTGTAGTGATGAACGTTATTTTGTCCTGGTCTGGGGCATTTTGGTGATACCCTGAGTATGCGCCCAGGAAACTCATTCGCTCGTGAGCTGCGGTGGCGTCTACTAGTTGGTCTATCTTCGGGAGGGGGAAACTATCTTTAGGGCATGCTTTGTTGAGGTCAGTGAAGTCGATGCAAACTCTCCACTTCCCATTGCTCTTCGGAACACTACTGGGTTGGATAGCCACTTGGGGAATTGTACTTCCCATATGGATCCTGCATCCAGTAGTTTTTTAACTTCTTTTTTTACCGCCTTAGCCTTCTCGAGTGTAGTTCATCATGCCTTCTGCGTGACTAGCTTGAAGGTGGGGTCGACGTGCAGCTGATGATAGACCATATTATGATCGATTACAGGTAGCTCGTATGGTTCCAATGCGAAAACATCTACGTTGTGCCTCAGCAAGGTCGTCAGCTCCTTCTGTTTCTGGTTGGTAAGAGATGCTCCAATCAAGAAGACTCTGTTACTGTCACCATCTCCAGTCGTAACTTCTACCAGGTCCTCGACGACTCGTTCGGAGGGGAGGAGCCTAGTCCCCTCTACTCCAGGTATCCCATACTTTAATTGTTATTTAGAAGGTGTCAGACCTTCTTCAATTTTCTCGTTGGGCTTCTCGGACTTTTTCTCTGGCTTCGGATGGATGGCTGCTATGAAGCACCTTCTCGCCATTGCCTGATCATAGTGGATTTCCATTACTCCGCGTTCGGTCACGTACTTGAGTTTCTGATGGTAGGTTGAGGAGACTGCCTTCATCGCATGAAGCCATACCCTATCGAGGATGGCTTGGTATGGTGAGTTGATGTCAACTACCAAAAATTCGATCATCTTGGAGACGTTTCCAGCACGCACTGGTAGTACAATCTTTCCCAGGGGCATAGTCATTTTTTCAGCGAAGCCAACCAAAGGTACAATAGCTTCCTTTAGGTCGACGACGCTTAACTTCGATTTCCTGAATAGGTCGAGGTACATTACTTCGGACGAGCTTCCTTGATCGACGAGCAGCTTGTTGACGTCAAAGTTGGCTATCCTGAGTGTAATGATCAGGGCATTATGATGTGGGGCCTCACTCCCACCAGATCTTCATCTGTGAAGACAATATGCTTGTTATAGTTGACGTCCTCTGCTCGTCGACGCTTTCATGACTGTGACTTTGCTGGATCGATCTGAAAAGCCTGCATTACTGCTGTAAGTTTCTTCATCTCCATTCGGGCTGAATTTCCTTGTATCTGTCTGGCATCAGATGCCCCGTGAATTACTGCGAACTCATGTCCAGCGTCATCTTCCAGCACGTTGTCAGGTCTCGTCTCCCTATTGGCAGCCACTTTCTCTGCCTTCTTTTCCACAAACTCGTTCAAATGCCCAGACTGGGCCAACTCCTCGAGGTGAGACTTAAGAGCTTTGCAGTGCTCGGTCTTATGTCCTCCCTCTTTGTGAAAAGCGCATCTTAACGCATTGTTCCTCTTCGAGGGATCTCCTCCCATCTTCCTGGGCCATTTGATGAATGGCTCGTCTTTGATCTTCATGATAACTTTGTAAATTGGTTCTTTGAAGACGGTGTTAACCACATGGAATGCCTTCGATGCGTCATGGTTCCCTCCGTTCTTGGAGCCGTTTCTGCCCCCGTTCTTTCCTCCTTTCTTCTGGTTCTCAGTTTTATCACTTCCCTTGGTAGTGAGTTTAGCTCGACCGCTTTCTCCTATACTGAGGCGGGTGACGTCCTCCACCTTAGTGTACTTCTCGATGCGAGACATTAGGTCATCAATATTTATAGCTTCCTTCTTTGTCAGGGACTGGTATAGAAGGGAGGAGCTGGGTAGCCCGATTTTGAAAGAGGCCACTGCCACTTTTTCCGAGCAATCTTTGACCTCGTTGAATAACTCCCAGTACCTCTTCACGTAGTCTCGGAGTGTCTCTTGAGGAGTTTTCTTCATTGTCAGTAAAGCATCCATCCTTTTGGGATGGGAGCTGCTAGTGATGAACCGGGCCGTAAAGAGCTCGTCCAGGGATTTGAAACTTCTGATGGACCGGTGGGGGAGTATTTCGAACCATTTCTATGCCACAACATGCAGGCTCGAGGGAAAAATGCGGCACATCAGTGCATCTCGCTGATTCCAGAGGGTCATGGCCTGTCGATATTGCCCGACGTGATCGATGGGATCAGTCTTACCGTCATAAATCTTGAACCTTGGAATAGCAAATTTCCTGGGGGCTTCTTCTTCTTCGATTTCCCTCGTGAAGGGTGACTTCATCTGGGTTTTGAGAGCTCGCCTTGCGAGTTCTCTGCTTGATCTTGTACCATGGTGGGCAGGATGTTGGTCCATTTCCCTATGGACCAGATTTCATATGTTCTCGTCGCTGCGAGCAGGGCTCTGGTAACGGCGAGCTCTTCGTAGCTGCTCGTGGAGGTTGTCGTTCGATTCGTCTCCCTCAACCTTTTGAGATCCTTGCCTAGGGATCCTTCCTCGGCTGCGAGACTTGCTCGCCTGAGGGCTAGGAGTGCGGTATGGACGTCTCCTATTATCATGACGAAGATCCCTCTTCAGTCTTTCCAGTCTTCTTTTCAGGCGATCATTCTTAGCCTCGTACCTATGAGAAGACTCCCTCTGCTAGTGGAACCTTGCCTCGTATGCATCAATCAATATGGATATCTGTGTAGACCTCGTTGGTCCCTGGCTTTCTTCTGAGGCTTGCCTTTCCAAGTGAGCCCTCTGATCTGAACGTCAAACTTCAGACCTGATTCTGCGAGGAGCAGGTGGTTCTTGAATATCCCCTGCCTGGGGGGCATTGCTGCTATGACCAGAAATTTTAAACTCCTTTCTTGGTGTGGGCTCTTCTAAGGGAAAAATGAACGTTTCCCACAGACGGCGCCAATTGTGGTGACAATTATTATGCAACACAAATAGATAAGAGAAAGGCAATCACCAAGTAGGAAAGAGGAATGTAAAATGATAATCACACAACAAAGGATGTACGTGGTTCAGCAAAGAAGTGCCTACATCCATGGTGATCGAGTTGGTTTTATTTCTATATACTCCGGGGAGTGATTACAGAGAATACAACTTATCCTTTTGCCCCGGACCTAGGGTTTAATATATACATGTACATTTAGGTGAGTGGGGGTGATGGGTTCCCCCATGTCTTCCATCTCTCCTATAACTTCCCTTCAGGGAAACGTGGGAAGAGACCGGATCAAAATAAGAGGTGGGGGGCCTAGACTTTGGGCCGCCAGAACTAGGCTACTCGTCTAGGCCCATGGTATTAATTCTGGGTACCCACAGTTTTTATTATAAATCTAATTTATGAATTCAATTGATGATATTAGATAAATGTTTGGTATTTGGACGATTGTTCACTGTTACAACCATCTAGGAACCATTCCCTTAGGTTACATTTTAATGGAGGTATAGTACCGTATCGAAAGGGGTTTGGGGTCGAAATTGGAGAAGAAGGTTCGCTGAACAGGGGTAGTGAACCAATTCGTATGTCCAGGCGAACCAGTTTGGAGTTCTAGGTGAACCTATTCATAGTCTGGTCGAACTGTTTTAGATTTCTGGTACGTTGAAGAATGGTTGTTCAATTAAAGGGTTAGTTCCGTAGGGTTCAAATGAAATTTATAAACCCATAAGGATAAGAGATGATTATTAGGGTGATTTCGAAAGATTTAAAATTACCTAAGGATGAGTGGGTAATTACAACTGGATTAGAGATAATGCGAGAAATAATTGATGAGTAATATTAAATAACAAATTAAGTGAAGTGAATTTGTAAATATTTGATGTACAGGCTGGTTGAGTAAGTTTGACTGTTTAACGGAGTGATGCTACCTAATAAACTTAATTATGATATTATATTGAATGGTTGGGTAGGTTCGAGAATTTTAGCAGGGTGACACTATTTTACTTCTTTAATTGAGGAGAATTAAAATAAATTAAGAGTCGGGGACAGACTCGGGATAAGTGGGCTAGTGCTTCGGTTGGTAGGCACTAATTAGCCGAATTTTGTGAATATATATATATATACGGGTATAGAGATTGTATATATATACGAATATGAATAATATCTCTTTGTATGATATTTAGGTGAAACATACCCCCTAGTGCTATCATTTGAGGTTGCGTGATGTGGGTGATCTTCCCTGATGAAACACGACAGGATAAGATTTGACCCCAGGTCAAAGCGCCATGTTTATACCTTGTGTGATGGTGATTCAAAGTGAGACGGGTAGGGTATGACTGGGACTGACTATCCAAGGACTATGATCATCTCTAATGCGATTACTATTTTATCGAGTCGGTGTGAGGGTCCGACCATCGGTAAACAGGATGAAGTGAGCATGCCCTAAATGGTGACAGCATTATAGACGAAGGCATCCAATGAGTTAGTACTATGGGGAAGGCATCTATTGAGTTATTACTTGGGGGATGTCATCCCATAAGTTATTACTCATGGGATGACACTTGTATGCAACATATGTGTGTTTGTTCTAGTATAACTTTACGTGTATATATATTAGTGTGGTAATTATATACGGGCTTAATACTTTAAAGAGTGAACGCTATAAATAACTGGGATAAAGTTATGAGAATGGTAAATAATGAAATCAATAATTAAGTTAATGAGAGAAATAGCTAAGAAATGAACGATAAACAATACTCGGGGTAGAGTGGTGTATTAGTGATATTTGCAATAGGACTAGTTCGGCGGGGTAGTATAACTACGCGGGTTAAGATGTATGCACTAGATGGGCACTATAGTTGAGAGGTGAGGGGTATCTCATGGGAGTGTGACACCGACTTAATTATGGAAAGTTTTACTACATATTAATTTATTTCATCTTAATTATTTGCAAATATTTTTATAAAGGTTTTGGGATCTGACCCGTATCAAATCTATTTTCCAAAAACTTTTAGGTGTCGAGCTATAGGGACACCATGGATGACTATTCTTCCTAGGGACACAAAGTTACAGCTGATGTGGAGGCTTGCAGGTTCGTGAGTAGCAACTTCTCTTATTACATTTTAGGTTAGATTCTTTATTCCGATATTGGTTGGGCATGTTGCCCCTTTATCTTCAAATTTATGTATTTTCGAATTCTAGTCAGATGGATTAGATGTGTTGGATTTTAACCCGATAGTTTATTCGGGGACTCTATCTATTTATCTCTGCTTTATATTTTACATCGTGGTTTCATTTATATTGATTACTGTGTTTGAGATTATTATGGTTGAATTCATATTGTTGTATGTTAATGAAAGAAAATTTGGCATCAGCTTATTTAATTAATAGGTAGTTAGTAATTTAAAATGTTTTTTATAGTGATTTTAAAATTGAACCGGATGAGACTCCCATTTTATTTTAGTAAAGGACTGATCACCGGTGATTGAAATAGGAAGGGTGTCACAACGTCCTCATCTCAAAGGTTTAGAGATCACCTATAAGTTTTTGGACCCACAAAGTATCAACTCCACTAAGAAAATCTAGTATCATCACCCCAGCGTTAACTATTTCAGCCCATGACCTTAAGATTTTTTGCACCACTCTCGACTCAAGGATAGGCTCACCTAAGTTAAAATAGGAGTTGACAATAATGGGCAACTTAGCGTAAAAATTATCAAATGACTCACACTCTAACATCTTAATCGTTTTAAACTTAGTTATTAGATTTTGTAACTTATAAACCCTAAACGTATCAGTGCCCTCGCGTGTGTATTTAAAAATATCCTAAGCATCCATTGCACTCTCACACGTCATGATACGTCTAAACTCTTCTGCAGTGACAGTGCAAAAATTAGCATACACTCACTTGGAATTAAGAGTCTATGTATTCTTTTCAGCCGTAGATCAAATGGAATAAACTTTTGGTAAACCATCTTTGGTGGGAGGGGACCACCCTTGATCAATCGAGTTCCAAACATTCTCATCAATTGATTTTAAGAAAAATAGCATTCGTGTCTTCCGATAGGGATAGTTCGAAATGCCAAACATGGGAGGTCGGGTTATGAAGCTACCCTTTCAGTTAAACTCCACCAAAAAACCCTAAATATGTAATAAACAGAGATCAAACACGATAAACTAGTGTAACCCTCTCTCATACCAATTTAAGAAACACCTATAGTGCTAGGGATATACCAATTTTTAATTTTCCCAAATAATTAATTTACCGAATAAGAAATTAATTCTAATTTTAATCTTTTCACCAATTAAACCAAAGTCGTTTAAAAAAATTGTACAATTTTATCTTATTCCAAGCTTTCATATAGGTGATATATCATGAGTATAATAAATAGTCACGCAACACGATGATGTACGAGGAAACCCCATAATGAGAAAAACCTCAGACGATCGACCCACACAAATCCACTATGATATAGGTATCATATAAGGATAAATTCTACTTACGTACAAACTCAATGCCTTCAAGACTTGACACACTTCTTTGCTCCTTGTTACCTTCTTCATCAATACTTGTTTGACACCTTCCAATGATAATCACAATTTAGGGGCTTCCCATATCTCAGTATCTCAACTATATTTTCTTTGCTTAGCAAATTACAGCTATCATTCACTGCACGTGGAATCCACAGTGTCGAACTGAAAAAAATACGAAGCCCATCGTATGAGATAAACTCTCACAAAGATATAGAGTAAACAGTTTTGGTGCAAGAAACATGAGATCTAAAACACACATGTTATGTCAAAACATGGATCTCAAACTTATGGGTGTAAACTAGGGTTTAGGAGTTTCAAGATTTGTCTCTAAAAATCATTTTTGCAAAGCCTCTCTTTGAAAATACTTTAACAACACTTTAATTTATAAAAAAAAATGTGAAAATTCAAAGGCATAAATGTTGAAGTAACTCGTTTAAATGAAAACCATTATTTCATTCAAACGAATTAGGCATTTTCGTTTGAGCGAAACCAGTCTCATTCGAATGAAATATCAAACCTCGTTTGAACGGCCTTCGAACGAACTTTGTGTAATAACTTTCAACAAAAAATAAACCTTTTGCTTAAATCTCGCTTGAAGATGATTCAAACGAAACTCCAAACATCGTTTGAATGAACACATCAACTCTTTCAAAAAACTTATAAAAACTCGTTCAAACAAGACTATGTTTCTCGTTCGAATGACACTAAAAACAAAATTATTTTTTCTTTAAAAAACTTTTACGAAAAAAGTCCTCAAGATACATTTTAAAACACTAACATCTAAAAACACATCCATGAATCAAACAAAATTTACATTCATACCTCATCGAAATCCCATAGATGTTGAAGATGAAACTCGGCACGAAACTCAAAATCATGTGATCGTTGCTTTACTTGGCCACTACCATCTTCAATACGCATCATAGGAGTGAAAGACAACTAAACTCCAATCATAACCTATGAATCAAACGGTTTTATCCAAATGGAAGAAAGCCAATATACATACAAATTAACTCGATGTGAAATTTGTCCTTACATGTGTAACATTCTTTAGTCGTCGGCAGTTTGTTCGGAAATTATGATGTGAATGAATATATAGTGAAAATTGTGTAAATGTCTCACGGATTCATTTTATAAAACTATACCATATTACATTTTACATTCATTTCGACTCAATATTTTTCCCTTTAGCGGGTTTTTCCCTCGTACATCTGGTTTTGTGATATTTTTTTCCTTTAAAATATTTTTAGAATCACTATCACATATTAAAGAAGATAAATTTTGGATTCTAAACTTAGTAAAACATTTTTTCATATAGACTTTAGGATTGTCTTACCCTTTTTCAATAATAAATTAATCTTTCTTTTTTTAAAATTTGGTTAATTAATTTTTATTTAGGTAATTACCATCGAGAGGCACACTCTCATAATGAAAGATAAACAGATGCACTTCAATACTTACAAGATAAAGTGTCTGGATGGCATGAAGACCCAACCTATTTAAGGATAGGCTAACGACTCAAGATTATACACTTAGGAGAGAATCTCCCCTCATAAGCGCAAGCTAGTTTTGGTTGCTTGGCAACTGAACCCTCAGCAGGGGTTTTCCCTTGCTAGGGCAATCATCTAACTGTAAAGTTGTCACCTGAATAGAAAGATTGTTTCTCGCCTTTCACCTTTATTTAGGTTGGACTTTCACCCTCTCGAGGGAATCCCCCATAACAACAGGGTAAAAAGTACCCCTTAATTCTTCCCGTTTGGTTGGTCGAGTAGTAGGAGAAGTTGGATAGAGAGTGCCCCCATCAAGTTTATTATATTTCTCTTCGGAGACCTATTATCCTCAAATGAAATGGGAACAACCGTGGGTATGGAGGAGACATCCACCAACTCAAAAGAGCCTTATTTACTAGTAGCTGAAGGGTTATGTTTAACGAAACCCTCTAGAATATCTAGTTCTCGATCCAAAAACTAGGAAATAAATGAAATTATTGATGAGTTATAGAAGAGAATAAGTGAAGACGGCCTTGGGTGACTGGGATCTCCCAAACTTTATTTGATCAACTAATTTTTCTTCAAGGCAGCAAAGTTAACATCCCTTGGCTTAGGCTCTTTCTTATTATGAGGATCTGCACAGCGAAGATCAAAGTGTGAAAAAATGCATAAAATGTGAAAACAAGGAAGCATAACCAAGTAAATCATTTCAAAAGAATGTTAGACCTATCTCATTCCCACCCTCGGGTCACTTGGGGACCTTGTAGGGATCACTACCCTCGGGTATGGGAAAATGTTCCCAATTTTTTATCATAAAAACTTGGGATCAATACTCCTTGATGGAGTCTTGAAAATTGACAACTAAGGTCCATTCAGGCCTCCTTTCCTTCAGGTATAGATATTCTCATTAGTCATCACCCACATATAGAAATAATGTATCTCTGGGATCCCTAGTTGGGTCTTATAGAGGTCATTTTATATGGTTTACACCATTTCCTTTCATCCATCCATCCCTTCACGTAATAGATATTCTCATTGTTCATCACCCAGATATAAAAATGATCTATTTTTAGGATCCCTAGCTAGGTCCTATAGAGATCGTTTATATAGTCTACACCATTTACAATCCTCTATTGGGAGAACAACGAAATACGACTACATAAAAAATGACAAAAACTCATAGAATAGACGATTGGGGGGAATATAATTTCGATCTTAGCTACAAACTGATAGAAAAAACACTAGCCATCATCATCATTGTAGAAATCCGTGGGTCCTAAGTCTAACTCAACGGTTATTGTAAGGAAATATTTTATAATGTGTTAAGTTTATAATATGTTTATTGTAAATTTGTAATATTAGTTTCATTGCATTTGGACAAAATTATTTGAGTCATAGGTTAGGTCTACTATATTTTACCTGCTAGTCTATGCATGTTGAATATTATAGCGGCCAAGTTAAAGACATATCATCTAGATGCCGAGGTTTCATCCTCATATTAGGATCTTAAGAAAGGTATAAAAAATTTAATATGTTGATCACTAGTTTTCATGTTTGGGTGTTTATAGTTTAATGAGCAATTTTTTGAAAAGGGATTTTAAAGAATTTATTTTTTATTTGTACTATCGTTTGAACGTGTTTTAAATGTCGTCCAAATGAGTTTCACAGTTTCATTCGAATGATAGTTATTTTCGTTCAACAATTTTGTGGACTTCGTTCAAACAAGATTTGAACGAGCTTCGAGCGAATTTTTTCTGCTTGGCAGAAATTTCTCGTGCAAAGGTCATTTGAAGTTCGTTCAAATGAGATTTAGAGTCTCTCTCGAGCGGCCTTAAGGTCCGTTAAAACGAGATGCCTCGTAATGCGTGCCACCTATTTTAAATGAATATGTATAACTATTATACACAACAAATAGTTTTCAAGAACAAGGATTTTGAAAACTGATTTAAAAGAAAAAAACCTAAGCTTCTTTTAACCCCGTTTACACCAATGTTTAGAGATCCAAAAATCAAGACAATATTCACGTTTGCGATCTCAAGTGTCAGCACCAAGTTTTATTTACTCTATATCTTTAAGAGTTTCTTTGGCATGATGGATTCCATATGACTGCGATGACAGTTTGCTAGCCAAAGATTGGTGGACACCAATGCATATGAGGCACAAACGTTGTGAAGATCGTCGGTGGATTAGAGCGATGTAGCTGTGAATAAGGTTCAATAAACGTCTAGAAGAGTGCATTAGGCTTGAAGTCATCAACTCTTCAGTAAATCATTTGTCGTTCTTGTATGAAATCATATATGATAGTGGACTTTGCATAGGCTAGGTTGTCTGAGGTTTTTTCCATTATGAGTTTTTCTCGTATATCATGGCATTATTGTATATTGATTTTATTCTTACAAATATCATCTAGATGCATGCTTAAGAAAGATAAAATTGGACTAATGTTTCACAACATATGTTTAATCAGTGCATGAATTAAAACTGGATTAATTGCTCATTAAGCTTAATTTAATTGAAAATTAATTTTTGGTATTCGATAAGCTCTCTATTTTCATCCACTAGATTTTTCAAATTGGTATCAAAGAAATTGCATTAAGTTATTATGTTGATCCTATTTTAGTCACTTTTGGGATTTAGATGGATTTTAACCATGAGGAAAGTTCCATTACTCGGCCTGCCATGTTTGATGGTTTTTTTTCCCTATTTGAAGGAACAAATGAGATTTTTCTTAAAATCTATCTATGAGAATGGTTGGAACTCCGTAAATCAAGGATGGTCTCCTTCGACTGAAAGTGATTTAGTTAAAGTGTATTCCTCTTAGTACAAGGCTGAAGAAGATTCCTCGACTTTCCATTCCAAAGGTGTGAACATAATTTCTATATTGTCATGGCTGACAGGTTCAGACATATTATGACATATGAGAGTGAAAAAGATTCTTGAGAAATTTTATAATCCATAAACGAGAGCTCTTACACGGTTAGGGTTTCTAAATTACAAAATCTGACAACAAAATTTGAAACAATTGAAAGGGGGGAGCATGAGTCTTTTAATGAGTTTTATGCCAAATTATCGAATATTGTTAAATCCTCGTTTAACTTAGGTGAGTCTATCCCTGAACCAAGAGTTGTGAGAAATAATTTAAGGTTGTTGCCTGAAAGATTTAATTCCAAAGTCACGATTCTAGATTCTCTTGGTAGTGTTGACGCAATGAAAGTCCATGAATTTCAAGTGGGTTTTTATGCAAAAATAGACTTTGGAGTACAAATTAAGCTATTTTTCAAAGATATCATGCTTGAATGATATTATTCCATAAATTTGGTGTTATTTAGTGATTAATAAATCTTGAGTTACATTTAAGGATTTTAGACACCAAAACTATAATATTATATGTAAAGTATCACAAAAGTCACTAATTGTAATTTTGGGCTAACTGGTAACATGATAAGATGATGTGTATGGTGAAATTAATATGTTAATAATCTCAAGGTAATATTAATCTAATTAGAGAAAAAATATGTCAAAGTTTGGGTGGAAATGAAAAACTTGGAGCATAGAAAGGCATCGTTGTTAAAAGTAGATTAAAGACTGATGAATTAATATAATAAATTCAAAAGTGGGCAAAAATTAAGGCTTTCTTCAAGTAATACATTTTAAGTAAAAATATGAAGAATTGTTCACTAAGGATTTAAATGAACACTAAATATTCAAAATATTCCTAAACTTGAGAAAGTAAAAATATTAGTAATACATCAAAGATATGTAGTGTTAAGGAACTAAAAAGTACACTTAATTACAAACAAGGTACGAGACTGTAAGTCGGGTGTTTTTGATAAAATAGCGGTTAGATCGTAAGGAAATGCAATTAATGAAAAGTGAAAGCGTTTTCACAAAGAAAAATTGGAAAATAAATAAGAAGGTCTTAGAGCCTTAGTGTGAAAGACCCGGGATAACTGGGGAGTAAATTATGGGTCGTGATATTTATGGCAGATGGTGAATGCCCGTAAACATAAATAGGATTACGGTTGACTCCAGGATAATGAATGAATAATTGAAATTGGTTAAAACTCCAGAAATGATAAATGAAATTAAATGAATATGGATGTAATTTCGGGTAAAGGTTTAAAATGGATAATAAAGGAAATTTAATGTAAATTCAATAAAGTCCATGGAAGTTTTAATTAGAGGTATATAATAAAGGATAAAATACGGGTAAATAAGTGGCCTGAACTGGAATAAACCCAAGTTCACGTAATAATTTGTTCTTAAAGGTGTACTTTAGGGTGATAAGGCTAAGAATTATAAATAATTATCTTAGAACACCGTTTGTGTGTGTTGAAATTATAATCAGGTAATTTGGGTATTTTAATGGAATAAAAATCGATTTCAAAGAAGTGATAAAGACAACATTTTTCTTAAATTAATCGGGTAGGGTTAATGGAATTAAAAGGTGTTGTATGAATGTTAATGGAATGGGTATAAAGGGAGTTAATGTAGTTTAACCAAAATAAGTAAATGTTTGATATAATATAAATTCTTTTAATATATGGTTATATATATTACATGTACATTCTACGTATCGCTATATTATAATATTCGTTCTTTTTGTCGTTCGTTTTTATGTTACATTTTGTTTAGAAACCCACTGGGCATTGCCTCACACCCTTCATTTGTTATGGAAGGTTAAGTGTGGTTCCATCTTTGAGAGAGTTTTACAAGTAAGTGTTTCTTACCCTATTATATTACTATCTCTGATTACATGAATCCTGAAGGCACTCAAATGGGTTTTACACTTATCATACTATGATATATTGCTAGAAAACTAAATTACATACTAAATATCAGAACTTTAATAAAATAAAAGGGACTAGAAACATTATCTAACATTGTTTCACATCACTCCACACTAACACATTCGGATTAGTTCGGGTTGACCCACGAGTGACCCCTAAATTCGGGTTGGAGCGTTACATTAAGCTTAAGGAAGATAATAATTTTGGTAAGAAATCCAAGAACTTCAACAATGACATGATAGGAAGAAGTTGGATAACCCTAATAAGCTGGATGGTTGAGATAAGTGCTATTAGTGCCAAGGATTAGGGCATCGTGCGTGGGAGTGTCCCACTAACTAAGGAAATAAGGTAAGAATTTCAAAGATTATAATGCAACCCTTAGTGATAATGAGTCGGGAGAGGAACCCAATTCTTCCATGGAGCATAACTTCACCACTTTCATGGATAATCATGTGAATTTAAATGAAAAAGTCTTGCAACATTGAAGATAATCATATGATGACAGTTATGAGGTCCGATCTTGTAATTCCCAAGATAGTGATAAAGAGGAAGAATAAGAGAGTTGTGATGAGGAGGACAGTTAGATTTAAGTTACCTTTCGTGGGTTGTATGTGGAGTAATTGAAATTAAATAAGGCCAACTCAAAGTTAGAGGTTAATTTGAAAGGGAGTGCCATAGGAAATAACGATGAATTAATTGAGGATTTGAGGGCACATGAGAAAAATCTTAGGGAGCAGCTCCCATATGTAGAGGGGGAGAGAGATAACCTTCCAGTAATGATTGAACATATTAATAAGGAGTCCTTAAAATTTCATGAGTTTAAAATTTTGCTTGAGTCTAGGACTTTAGGGTTAGAAGAAAAATTAAGAGACTTGAGTCATGTCAAATTTGATTTGAAATCTAGGTCGAAGAAGTTGGATAAAATTTTAGGCACCGTCCATTAAAAAAATGATAATATAGGTCTAAGCTTCGATGATACCAATGATTTCTATCCTAAATCAAAAAATAAGATTTTGAGAGAGTCAGCCATTGCCGAGAACGTTAGAAAATGTCAACCCAAGGGTAGTTTCTCACGTGTTTACACTTGCACATATTGTGGTAGGAAAGGTCACCTTAGAAAGATTTACAATGATCTTTAAAAAAGGTCCTAGGAAGTCTAAGTCCCGTGTCGCCATGGCTCTCAAAACTCGAGGAGTTAAATATTCAATTTGGGTTAGGAAATTAGATTTAGAGGCACTTAACATTAAACTTGTTGATTATCGCATATTTTCACATGATTCATCACATGTTATATCTTACGAGTAATTGTGTGTGCATATTTTTCATACACTAGTTTGTGCTTCCTGATTATATGTTATAGAAAGTGATGTGATGTTTGTGTCTTTCGTATTTTAATTTTTTTTTGTTAGTTCTATTTGAAAAAATACAAAAAGATTTTACTTCTCTTTTGAGTGATTTTTGAAAATTTTCTATAAACAAAACATATTTTTGGCTTTTTATGTGGCATATTGCTATGTTTGAATTCCATTTATTCAATGTTTTCTATATGGATAGAACATTAAAGTTAGATTTACAATGATTTGGATTGTTTCTTAATCATGCCTTGCATGGAATTGTTTGAATTTGGTTTTCTTAATGGATTCATCCAAATATACTCCTCTGAGAACAATTTCACGGGCTCTTTTAGATTTTAACTTCTTATATTGGATGAGCTAAGTGAGATGTTCTCTTATTAATCTTTTTAAATACATATCTATTTATTTGGAGATTTATGCACGTAATAACTATTGTGTGAGGATGTTCACATGTTAAGAGTGTCAAATAGAAAGGGCTATGAAGGGAGTAAACCTATTTTCATGAAAGGCCACTATTATCAAGAGCCTTTTAAAAAGGAAATAAAATATATGTTTAGAAAATATTTCCCAAACCCAAAGTTTAAAAATTGATCATGAAAATTGATGTCGTCAAAAGAACGAAAAATTGAATATGTTTAATTTTGAGAGTGTTATGAGTTAAAGATCAATGGGTTTTCACAATGAGTCATAGTTCATCATTAATGTTTAACGCTATTATTTTGAGAATCATCAATAATTTCTAGACTTGTGTGCATTTAGTTTGTTTTTCCATTTAAGTTCACCATATTTTTCACATAAGGCTAAATCTAAGTTTAATAAATTAATGCGATCAAATATAACTTCTTGGACTATCTTGAGTGCTAGGGATATATTTCTTTTATATTCTAGTTCACTCCCCTTCACTATGTGCCATGGTTGTGACACATTTATGCCATATAAAGGAGGAAAATTGTGTTTATGTCCCTTTATGATGTTATACCTATATATTTGTGTGCCTTATTGCTATATGTGTGCTTATATATATGGTATTTATTTTTAGTCTTTGCTTAAATATAATCCATGTTCGTCATTGTCTCAAATTGATGAAATTGGTATCGCTTATTTGTACGTGTGTCACCTAGTTTGTTTCTCGTTGCCATTTTACTTTACATCGCATGATATGATTATTTCCTTTATGATCATATGTGTCACATTAAGGGGGAGACTTATTTCATATTATGCATACTTACCTTTGTTTATTCCCGAACAAAAAAGGGGATAAGTTTGCCCTAAGGGGGAGATGTTTTAACAAAATAGGAGGGTTTTTCGTATACGGTTTATATATTTTATATTCTCTTTGCATTGAAAGGTGTGTTAAGCGTCCAGGTTTAAGAGATGATGCAACAAAATTTCACAAGAGCAAAGCTACTCAAGAATTACTGTAGGTCAAGTGTGATTTTGTACTTTTTCCGTTTGGGATTTGGAATTGGCTATTAGAGCTTGACGGCCTAGTTTTTATTTTTTGATTTTGTCAATGTGTCAAGTTTATAATATGTTTATTGTAAATTTGTAACATTGTCTTTATTCCATTTAGACAAAATTATTTGAGGCATAGGTTAGTTTGTGTTCTGTTTTACCTTATATCTTATATATGTTGAAGGTCGTAGTGGCCAAGTTAAAGCTGCATCATTTACATGTGGAGGTTTCGTCTTCATCTTTAGGATCTCAATAAAGTTTTTAAGTTTTTATTACGTTGATGCATGGTTTTCATGTTTGGGTGTTTATAGTTTTATGAGGCAATTTTTTTTAAAAAAAAAATATTTTAAAGAAAATATTTTTCATTATTCACTGGCATTCGAACAAGTTTTATATATCATTTAAATGGGATTCATAGTTTCTCTCAAATGATAGTTGTTCATTCAAATGATTTTTATAGGTTTCGTGCAAACGATATTCGAATGAGCTTCGAGCGAAATGTTTCTACTTGGCAAAAATTTCTCACATAAAGATCACTTGAAGTCCGTTCAAAGGAGATTTTAGGTCTCTTTTGAATGACCTTAAGGTCCGTTCGAACGAGATAACCAATCTCGTTGAACGACTTTGAGTTTCATTCGAAGAAGATGCCTCATAATGCATGCCACCTCTTTTTGATGAAAATTTATGAATACTAGGCACATTAAATAGTTTTTAAGAACAAAGGTTTTGAAAAGTGATTTAAAAGGAGAATATTCAAGCCTCTTTTAACCCCGTTTACACCCATGTTTCGAGATTCAAGAATCAAGATAATATTTGTGTTTGATATCTCAAGTTTCAGCACCAAGTTTTCTTACTCTACATCTTTGGGAGTTTATTTGGCACGGTGCATTCCGTGTGACTTGCGTCATGGTTTGCTATCCAAATATCGGTGGACACTGAGATGTGTGAGGTGTACACATTGTGAAGATCATGGGTGGATTCTTGCGGTGTAATTTTGAAGAAGGTTTAATGAGTGTCTGGAAGAGTGCATCGGGGTTTAAGGCGTTAAGTCGTGAGTAAGTCATTTGCCATCCTTCTATGAAATCCTATATGATAGTGGACTTTGCATAGGCTACGTCATCTGAAAATTTTCCTTTGTGGATTTTCCTCGGCCATAGCCACTACACCAAATCTGTCGAATTGTCACGGTCATTGACCTTGATAAGTTGGACTTGTCAAGGTCAATGACCGTGACAATTCTAGGGGTGATAACTTTTATTATCACGGACTTATCATGGTCATTGACCGTGACAAGTTCATTAGACTTGTCACAGTCTTGGACCATGAAAAATTGTACCTTGACAAGCTTTGTCACGGTCCAAGACCGTGACAAACCCGTGGCAATCTTTAAACAATTATCATGGTCAATGACCATGACAAATTTGGGTAGAATTTAAAAAAAATTTGTTGGGCAGTTTGGCCATTGCCACTGCCCAGCAGTATATTTGTACCTGTTATAGCAAAATTGTACCTATTTAGACAGCATATATACAAATAAAATAGAAAGAATGCACCAAATAATTTCATATATAATTCCATATCCAAACTAAAATGTAACAAATCAAAACAATACAAATATAATCCAAGTGTCCAGATAAAATAGATAAAAATAATTTCATGTGGTAGGTTTGAGGAGGAAGTAAGGCCACACGACAAACGCATTGAGACATCCCTAAATATGCATCGTGTCGCATTGTTCGTGCAACCACAATAGTGCGTTCTCCTTCTTGGTTATCACATGCGTGACGAGCACCTTGGTCTCGATGTCTTGAAGTGCACGTCTATGAACTAATATACCATGGACGGTATTCGAGTCCCTCAACCCCCTCCCTATCTGCGTGCCATCAAATACATCGAGTATAAACATGCTCGGCCAACCAATTATTGACATTGGCCGCTTGGCAGGTGCCAAGTAGGGGATTGGATCATCAATCGGTGAGTCCACACATCTCGGCGATGAAGTAGCGATGTCCACGTCCTCCTCCTCCTCCTCCTCCTCCTCCTCCACAACCTTCTCCTTCCCCTTACCCTTGCCCTTTTCTCCCAACGAATGCTTCACAAATGAGAACATATCTTGGATCGTCGCCTCCAACCATGATAGCTTCGCGTCATGCGAGTCCACCTAACGATCTAACCCGATATTGCTCATCTCCAATCCGATGATCCTAGATTTGGCCATCCGCGACCTCACCCCCTTGTCCTCCCCTTATGATCAGTGCCAAGCACTTGGCTGAGTGCGTCCGTGGACAAAGATGCCTTGTCGGCATCGGAATGTGACTTATGCACTTCCTTAAGCTTTGCCTGAAACGACAAAAAGCACACAATTAGTTAAATAAGCAAATAAAAAAATTATAACTTAATTAACAAAAAGTAAAACTGTCGAATTACATACAATCGTGCCTACGATGCTCGGGGACACCTCCTTATCTTTCCCCTTCTTCATTCGAATTTCCACATAGGCATCAAGCCTATGTGGCGTACCCCCAGGGCCACTCCCCGTCCTATGAAATAAAATAATACAAAATTAGTATCGGGCCCTCAAAGTAAAATAATCAGAAATAACATATTTATGTAATTATAAAAAAAATAAAAACTTACCATCATACTATGCTCCACCTCGGCGTAAGACGTCCGGCCGAAGTAGTGCACATCCGTCTTTTCGCCCGATTTTCCCTCCCCGATTGGCGAGATGCTAATTATCGCTCCTCGATCTCATTGTCAATGAACTTTTTTCATTGTGCCAATAAGATCATCTCGGGTCTTCACAAAGTATCGGCCCCGTAAATTTTTCTTCCATGTCTTGTGTTGCTCCCTCAACTGCTCCAAGAAAGAATTGCGGAGTTTTGGGGCCAGGCTGAATTTTTCTGTCAAACAAATACAATGTTAGTTGTGAATAAATAGAAATATAAATGGAAATTGAAATTAAAATATAAATACATTACCTGTAGTGCCGCCCAAACAGCTAACTTGAGCTCATTTGACACCTCCCTCCAACTAGTGTACCCCAGGCCGATAATCGTCTTTAGCAGCTCGAGGGATCTAGCTAATATCCTCGTCTTGTTCTCGATGGCCATTACCAATTTTCCCCATTTGGCGAGCGTAGGGGCTAAAGAGCCCTCGTCGCCTCCGCTACTGGCGGGCCCAGAAGGCATCATCATTATCATCATCATCTGTGCCTTAATCCCTAAAGAAGACATTTTATTGTAAAAAAAATGTTGTTATTAGTACAAATTAAAAATGAATTAGTAGAAGACATGCAAATGTTAAGTCTAAATAATATGTGCTAATGTAATCAAGTACAAATGAATAAAAAGCATTAAACCAATGTTTGGAATACTTTTTTCTGTTTAACTCACACACATATACAAAGGAAAGAGAGAAATATAAAAAACGAGTGAAAATGATCAAGTACAAATGAATTAAAACCATTAAACCGATGTCCGATAATAATAAAACACTAGTACATGCGCTCAATTGGAATACTTATTACAAATTAAAAAATTGTTTCAAATTCGGGTTATCGTCAAAAATGGATTGATATCCGGTAGGAGCAGCCAAGTCATCAAAAAACATTTCCATTCTTCGACATCTTCATGTGTGTCAAATAGATAATGAGCTACTTGTTCATGTTGCAAACTCATTAATTTCACTCGTTTTCCCATCACATGACCACCCTCATCGACGAACTCATCAATGTCATCAACGTTGGTCGTGTCAGGTATATACTCCCGAGAATAAATTGATGACTCCACGGTGATGTATTCCTCTGTAATTGAACCTGCAATGTATCGCATATTCTTGACATAATCTTTAAAACGTTTATCAATCTTTCAAACGAATACATCCACCGATATCTAACTGGACTGCAAATAAGTGCCTCATCGCATAGGTGTACCAACAAGTGAACACTTATGTCAAAGAATGCTGGGGGAAAATAATTCTCCAACACACAAATTGCTTCGATCACCGCTAATTTTGCAGCCACTATGTGTTCTCGATTGACTACCTTCTCACACAAAAGTGAGAAAAAGATACTAATTTGCATAATAGCCCTCCACAAATCCTTGTGCTTGGAGAAACAGTGCTTAAACAATAGAGGAACCAATTGCATGATAACATGGCAATCGTGGGACTTACACTTATTTAAATCATGGGTAGCATAATTCACAATCCTTTGCAAGTTCGACGAAAAATTAGATGGAACCATAAAATTATATACTGTGTCTAAAAGCACCTTCCTTTCCTCACTCGTCAAAGTAAACACACCAGGGGGAATTATTGTCCTTCCCCTACTATCTTCTTTCAACCATAGTTGTGGCTTAAGTTTTAACGATTTAAGGTTTTTTCGTGCATTTTCTCCATCCTTCGAATGACTCCCCCAAGGCATGTGCCCACGATATGTTCAGCGAGATTCTTCTCTTCATGCATTACATCAAACACATGGCGCACCGGGTTATTCTTCCAATAAGGCAAGTCAAATAAAATTGACCTCCTAGACCATGCCGTTCTTGTCTCAGTTTCACTCCCAGTTGGGGTCTTCTTATGCTTGACATTCTTAAATTTAGGATTCTTACCTGGCATATTCGGTCCACAATCAGAAGATTTAATTTTAATTTTGAACTTTGAAGTTTTCTCGACGGTAGCCTGTGTTCAACCCCGCCCGATAAATAAATGGAACCTTTCTCAAATCTGAAACTATGAGCCGGGGGTAAAAACCTCCTATGGCAATGGTATACATTTTTTTAGATAGCGGGGAGATGAAGATATTCAATCTCCTCTCCATAAATAGGACACCCCAAATAACCATGTACTACACAACTGGATAATGTCCCATAAGCTGGAAAATCATGAATTGCCCACATCAACATAGCTTTCAGCGTAAACTCTTCTTTTCTAAAAGAGTCAAATGCTTGCACACCCTCTTCCCATAACTCATTTAGTTCTTATACCAAAGGAGCCAGATAGACGTCGATGCCATCACTTGGTGCCTTTGGCCCAGATATCAATAAAGACAACATCAAAAATTTAGGTCTCATACACTTTGAATGAGGGAGGTTGAGTGGGGCTAAGATCACTGGACATACACTCTGATTGATGCTTAGATTTCCAAATGGATTGAAACCATCTGTTGATATAGCCAAACGAATATTACGATGTTCTCAAGCAAAATCGAGATACTCATAACTCATCCTCCTCGAAGTTGTAGAATCAATAGAATGACGCATGAGATTATCCCCTACTTCTGCCCTAGCATGACAATTCTTGCCTTCGCTATCCTAAGTCCTACTTTTTTATGCACTTTTGAGCTTGTGCCTTCCTTGCCAATAGATTGGACATATCTAGGTTCATTACATACCGGACAACGATCGATATTTTCATACTCCTTTAGGTATAGTATGCAGTCATACACACAAGCATGAATCAATTTATACTTCATTCCCAAACCTTTCAAATTGTTCTTCATAACAAGATAGCTATTTAGAAGCGTATTCTCCTTGGGTAGTAAGCCCTTCACCCAATTCAGAATTCATGTTACGCTATTGCCAGACAAATCGTATTGTGTCTTCCAACTGTGCAAACCAACCATGGCATGTAAAGTTGTTTGATCTTTCTCAGAGCCAGAGTATAACGATTGGGTCGCCTTAAATTTTAAACATTGGTAGTCATCATTAAGGTTTATCGTGATATCTTCATGAGCACCTGAACCTTATACATCGTCAGTGACCTCATTCTTCTCCACTTAATGAACTCTGTACGCGTCATTAACTAAATCCTCTAACATATTATGATCTATGTCGTCCCCTTTTACATCTATCTTACGTGGTAAAGGTTGTTGTGAAGGTTGTTCGGGGACAAAAGTAACTTTCAATTCACCGTGAAAACTCTAAAATCGATAATTATCTTGCATACTCGATCTTAACAAATATAGTTCAACTGTTTTCCACTCAAAACCCTTACCATTCTTCACCTAGCACACGGCCACGAAAAATCTTCATCATTATAACATTTCTTTGTGTATTTCACAAATTCATTAGCACCTCTGCGAAACACATCCCCCAATCTATTTGTCTCCCCCATCCACTCTTTGTATTTAGGATATCCCATCACATATACTACAAATAATCACCTATTAAAAGTAAGAAGCGTATATTCGTGGATTAGTATAAATAAAACTTAGATTTATAGTATGTTTTAATTAATTATGTCTTATTTATATTCGAATTTTAAATTTCAATTTATAATAGTAATTCCTATTTCCTCCATCTCCTCTAAAGGGTGAGTGGTCCTTTCCCATTCAAGACCGCATATTTCTGTAATATACTTAACAGCTCATCCACATTGTTACGATTTGAGAAAAATTCGACAGCATATCCCCATAGTTCTCCAAGTACACGACGTAGATTGGCAAGTGTGAGTGTTATTTAAATTGATTAATTGCAATAACACTCACACTTGTCAATCTAGTATGTACTCAGAGAATATTAGGATACGACTGCAAAACTTCCTCTAAAAGTAACAACTTTAAGCCACTAAGAATATTATTATACAGGGGTAATAACTCAAAAGATCTCATTACAGGGGTAATAACTCCCGTACGGGTCTAAGGACTATTGAATGCGTACACATAAGAACTAGAAGTCTAGTATCTATGCGCACTATGTGTAATTGTAGGTATGTTTCATTTAATTATGATAAGTCCGTGGTCGTGCCACTCTCGAACAAGTCGTGACACAAAGTAATTTTAGAAAAAGGTCAAAAACTTCCCCTCCCCCCATTTTTACATTAATCCAGTGGTCGGGCCACTTCCAAAATTAACCAACTCAAAAAGTTAAGACAATATAATTATTTACAAATTTATTTCTGTAAATTAAATTAAGTATTTTTAAAAAATTTAACAACAACCTTCCATATCCAACCACCTTCGTCCAATATAATCCAATAGAAACAACAAACCAACAAATGTGTATCTCGTACTCCATCTAATTTATCTACTCAATTAATTCAACAATAACAATTTCAAACCTAAATAAAAATAAAGAAACAATATTTATAATGTCAATCAACATTAACAATTAATTTCAAGTTCTAAACTAAACATTAATTTCAAATCCTAAATCAACATTAACAATTAATTTTAAGTATTAAACTAAACACCAATTAATTTCACAACACACATATACACACACACCACCCCCTGCTCCACCACACATATACACACACACACACATACAAATGCCCCACCCCCCTGCCCCACTACACAAACACACACACACAAATGCACACGCACTCACACACACACACATGTACCCCCCTCACACACACACACGCATGTACCCCCCTACCCACCACCACCACCCCTTCCCCCTCCCGCCCACCACACACACATGCATTCACACACACACACATGTACACGCACACACACACCAATGTAAACACACACATACACATATACACACACACGCGAACACATATACACACACATACACACATATATACAAATAAAATAGAAAGAGAGAAGAAAAAATACCTGGTAGAGTGAGAGAGAGAGTGCGCAGTCGCTTAGAGAGAGAGAGAGAGAAATGGAGGGAATAGAAAACAGTGGGAAAAAAGAAGAGGGAGGCTTTTTTTTACTGACCAAGTTATCACAGACCTATCACGGTCATTAACTGTGATAAGTTTATAATATTGTCACGGCCAATGATCGTGACAAGACCATGATAACTGTACTTATCACGGTCATTGACCGTGACAAGACTTTATCACGATCTTGTCACGATCATTGACCGTGATAATGGTGGCCGGCTCAAAAGTGACATTTTTGTCTTTTTGGTGTAGTGTGCGGCCTTGTGGTTTGTTGATTTTATTTTTAAAAATATCACCTAATGCATGTTTAGGAAAGATAAAATCGGACTAATGTTTCACGACATATGTTTAATCAGTGCATGAATTAAAACTTGATTAATTGCTCACTTAGTTTAATTTAATTGAAAAATTAAAATTTGGTATTTGGTAATCCAACCCTATTTGCACGCACAAGCTTTCTCAGTTATCCACAGAGGAATATAACGGCCTTAGATGGACTCAGAATATAACGGCCTTTAATGGACTCAATGGTATTTTTGTTAATTATGTATACCATTATTATAACATGCAGCACAAAAACGAAAGGATATATGTAATCTTTTAAGAAAATGCACAAATTCAGAGAGAAACGGAAGGGAGAAGACTTATAAGTGTGGAAAAGACAATGGGAGATCTAGTTCTCTAGAAGGAAATGGAAGTTTTGAATAATGGAATAAATTAAAGGCATGTGTGGGTTTTGTGGGTTAGAACACATTCCAATGTAAAATTCCATCATTAAGCACGCACGCAACCCCCTTCGTCTTAGGGACCTAAATTACCAATGTACCCCTAAAATGACTAGGGAAAATTACTATTTTACCCTCAAAAGTTGGTGGGTAAAATAACTCTTCAACTTCATTCACTATTACTATCATGTCCTTTGACTACAACATAGTTGGATGATTAACATTACTAACGATCACCACTCAAACTTATTTGAATAAGCGAACAAACCTCTATGACCTCAACTTGCTACAAAGCTTTGGGGAAAATTATGGGGGAAACAATTCGGCCACAAGTGTGAGGAGGGAACGTGCCCACTGATCCGGCCAAGATCTCATCGATGAAGATAATAACTGTAGGAGCTAACCAACCTGGGAGAATCAAGGAGCGAGATACATCCGATCAAGTTGAGATAACTACTAAGGTTAATAGAGTCATCGTCTCAATGATCTATTTTCCTATAAATGTAACCCTAACCCCCATAAGAATGGTAATGTCATAATAATCATTTAAACTAGACTAATAGAAAAGAGAGAACATCTAGTGGGTATAGGCACGTTGATTAACCACGTAAATATTGTTTTTATGTTGTTGTGCATGATTTACTTTTTGTTCGGTTATTTATGTGTTGAACCATAACTAGTAGGGTTTTTACCGCCTATAATAAATAAGTAAGATAAAGATGAAATCAAGTACAAAATGATGTGTGTGGTTCATAAATTTGACTGTCCATAGATAAGTCAAATTATATTATTGTGGTGAAAATTATTGTGCAACACAAATAAATAAGAATAAAGCACTCACCAAGTAAGAACAAGGAATATAAAATGACAATCACACAACAAAGGATGTACGTGGTTCAGCAAAGATGTGCCTACGTCCACGGTGGTGCAGTCAATATTATTTCTATATACTTCAAAGAGTAATTACAGAGAATAAAAAAATTGTCCTTTTGCCCCGGACCTAGGGTTTAATATATACATGTACATGTAGGTAAGTGGAGGTGATGGGTTCCCCCACGTCTTCCATCTCCCCTATAACTTCCCTTAATGAGAACGTGGGGTGAGACCGGATCAAAATAAGAGATGAGGGGCCTGGACTTTGGGCCGCCAGGACTGGGCTACTCGTCCAGGCCCATGGTCCTAATTTCGGGTACCCATAATTGCCCCTAAATTTGTTGGGCCATGTTTATGGGCTCAATAGATTTAAATGATTAGCCGTAATGGCTGTTTTGTAATTCTTCAGAAACCGTGAAGCTGATTTTGGCGGCACCCGCCTCGTATCTTGTGCACTATGATTAGTAGAATTTGAAGGTTTCTTGGAATAGGTACTTCTCTATTTTCGTTCTAATTTTTCCAGCATTTTCTCATTCCTTGCGAGTTCTAGCACTTCGTACCTTCTTATCTCAATCTCCAGTCTCATTGCTTCCTTGTCGTTTGGGCTCGTGCTTCTTCATCGCTTGAATTGGTTTTCTATCTTGTAAGTTCCCTGTATCTTTTCTCTGTGCTTTCTCTTTGAGTTTGTAGTTTTCTAGGGCTTTTCAATGGCGAATATTGGGAATGGGTCAGCCTCTGAGTTTAGGAAGTTTTATAACATTCTCGAGTGGGTAGATATTAAGTGTTGTTCCTCCCCTCCTAGAAACATTAGAGAGATAGATGATGCTCATTGGATCCATGTTTTGTTGCTTTCCCAGGGAGGACTCACTTTTCCTCCCAATAATTTGTTCCTGCATTTCTTTGGCTATTTCAATATTGTTCCTGCACAATGCTCGCTCAATGTGTGGAAAATAGTAAATGGCGTCCATAGGATAAATCAATTGTATGGAACTAGGTTAGGGCTCGCCGAGGTCTGTTTCTGTTACTCCTTTTCTCGAACTAGTTCTGGTGTCCTTTACCTCAAAGCTAGGAGCCCTGACAGGGTATTGGTAGTAAATCTACCTGATTCCCATAAGGACTACTGGCAAGAAGGTTTCCTTGTTAGAAATTGGCAGTTTTCTCCCCAATTTGAAGGATCGAGGTCTGAGAGGTTCTCTGTCCCCTTCTATGGGGAGGAATACATAGGTAGACATTGTACTGTTATTTTGATTTTTGTTGATTTGTAATCCTTCTAACTCTTCTTTGCTTTTTCTTTCGCAGCGAAGTCAAAGAACTTGGAACCTTCACTCAACGAGGTTCGTCTTTCAGAATTAGTAAAGGCTTGGAAAATAAGGGAGCCTTTAAGTGACGGCGAGCACCCCAGATCAGCTGCCTTCCTGCTCGAGTACAAGAACGTTGGTTCCAGCTTTATAGCAAGGCCTGTGGATAGTATCCCAGAGTTTGAGTCATCTGAAGAGACTGTTGCAGGTCCTATCCAATTGGACGAGGAAGAGAGTAGCTCTGAGAGTGACATTGTTGGATCTGTAAGTGATCTGTGGGGAGGGAGCTCTAGTAGTAGTAGCTCCTCTGATCGTAGGGAGGCTTCTAAAGCTCGAGGATCGCCGAGTACCTCGAGCAGTTCGAGTGAAGGAATGGTTCCACCCCGAAAGAACCTAATTCGGGATAATGATAATGAAGACCACATGCTCCTCGCACAGAGGTCGAAGAAGCAAAAATCTGCCTCGGGGGCTGTGGCTACTGGTTCTCAGTCTTCTACTCAGGAGCAGGAGAGGAAAAGGAAGGAAGAGGAGCAGGTGAGAGAGAGAGAAAGGAAAAAGGAAGAAGATAGGAAGAAAATAGAGAAACGGAAGGTGGAGGAGAGGAAGAGGAAAGAGAGCGAGAAGGAGGAGGAGAAGAGGAGGGCTGAAGCGAGGACGAAGGCCGGGCAGGCCTTGGTCCCGGTGTCTGCTCTGCCCGAGGGGACCTTTGTGGCAATTTCTCCTCAGCTGGCCCCGGCTTTGCTATAGAGAGCTGTCCTCCCGGCTGATCGCCAAAGGGCAATAGGGTCAGAGCACTTGGCCCTTCAGGCTAGTCAGAGGCTTGCTCTGGTAAGGTTTTTCCTTTTTTCTCTTATGCTTTTCTGACTTCCCCCATTTTCCACTTCTAATGCCTTCTTTTTTCTGCAGTTTGTTACTGACTTCGTCGTGCTGTATCGTTCACGCGATGAGCTGGTGAAGAAGAATAGTGAGCTGGATCAAGAGAATTCTGCCCTGAAACTGAAGGTTAAAGAGCTCGAGGCCAACTTCAAAGCCATTGATGCTGCTCGAATTTCATCCGATTTAGCTCTTGCCATCGCCAACAAGGAGAAGGACGATGCAGTCCAAGATCTGAAGGAGCTGAGGCAGGCGTATGACTTGGTTTGCTCGAGCAAACTTACAGTCGTTGAGGAGAACATGGTGCTCACTGAAGAGTTGAAGAAGAAGGAGTCTGAGACTGTTACTGCCAAGGAAGACTCTCACAATTCTGGCTGGGCCGCAGCATATGAGGATGCTGAAGTTCAGATAAGCTATATTAGTCGTCTGAACTTCAAGAAAGGATGTAACAAGGCTCTCATTGTTGCTGGAGTAGATGTTTCATCTCCCCTTTTTGACGAGCACGACCCAGGGCCGAGTCCAGTCGTAGATGAGGACCCTGCCCCAGCCGTTGAAGGCTTTGATCCGGTTTCTTAGGTGCCCCCTGCTGACGTTTCTCCTGTTGAGGTGACAGAGACCACCCCTGCCGAGGACAGTGCTCCTGTTGAGGCTAATAAGGGAAAAGGGCCATCAACCTCTAGGCCACCTGAGGTTGCTAGTTAGTTATCTGATATGATTGCTTTGTATTTTTGTTTTTTCCATTCTGTAAACTTTTCTTTTTTCAGTTCGATGTAACTTCAATCTTCATTAATGAAAAAGGCTTCATTTCTGCTTGTACTGATTTGTCCCTTTCTCTCCCTTTTCTTTCTCTTGCTTGTAGTTAGTTGATGTGGATGATTACATTCCTGCTACTTCCCAGTTGGGTAGGACCCTTGGTCCCAATTCGAGTCCCGAAGTTCGCCAGGCCTTCGTTAAGCTTTACAAGTCCCTTAGGTCTAGAAATCAGAAGTATAAGGAGCAATCTGAGCTCGTGGCCAAGCTAAAGGATAGGCTCCAGGACATTGGTGCTTCAGTGCAAGAGGAGATCAATGTGCTGAAGACAAAACTATTAGAGGCCTCCGAAATCAACCAAGTAGGGGAGGTTCTTCAGCAGGAGAATGAAGATCTGAGGAGAGAAGTCTTACGACTCAGGGAGCATGCACCGAGCACTGTTCGAGCAGTATTACAAGGCTCCTCATCATCGCGAACTAGAGTTGATCATAATGTTACCCCTCCTATATCGCGAAGTCTCACTCGCCCTCCCCTTCCGCGAGCTGGTAAGAGCTCCAGGAGCAGAAGCAGGGAAGAAGAAGAACTTCGCGATAGGGAAATGGAAGAACTCCGCGGTGATGTTCAGCGAGCATATGTAATCGTTGCTGGGCTTTAAAGGGACGTCACTCGGTTGCGACACTTATTTAAGAAAGGCCCTCGGTAAGCGTGGGCTGACGGTTATGATCAAGGCTGGTCGGATGCTCCAACAAGGCTGTCTGAGTTAGAGGAGCTTTCTTTTATCAGGGGGTGGCTAAGTGCCTTGAAGGAGCTATAAGTCCCAAGGAACTCGGTGCTATGGTATCATCATGATATGTCTTCCTCCACGATGATGCCTAACCCATTTCGGAGGGATGATCGATGGATCCCCATCGATGCTATTCCTCGGCAATTATTGGAGTCGGATGCGAATGAGGTGGTGGAAGAGTTAGCTCCTGCTCCTGATGACGGACGAAGAGCTCGAGTGGCTGATTATCTTGCTCGGAGGCTTCCACCCCATTGAGATTTTGCTAGTTATTTATTTTTTTATATTTTTGATAATGTAAATGCTTGGGGCGAGCTCGCCGACTAAAAATGTATTACCATTGTTGTAAGTATGATGGATTAATGAAAAGTTTGTGTTTTGGGCAATTTTGCTGACTAAACGTGTGCATCCTACTTTTCATACTCTTGCTGCTCTGTAATGTTTTTTGTTTCGTCATGCAAGTGTCCCCCCAGTCCAGTATAATACCAGGATACCATTATGCTCCACTTTACCTTTTAGGTTGTGTCGTCACACTCCCTTAGGCCTAAGTGGGGCAATTGGCGAGGACACACCTGGCGTTGGATGTCTTCATCCGATCAGGATTTTACTCAACCGAAGTAGGTTTAATGACGAGTATAAAATTTGGTCGTATTGCCTAAGGATCCCCTGTAGGGATTCATATATTGCCAGGGGCAATGCTAAGAGGTCTCTCATGTTTTATGATGATGACCTGAGGAGGGGTATTCCCCTGCTATAGTGATCAATGTGCTTGTTATTTGAAAAAGATGTGCGATGAATGCAGCTGTCACCAATCAGAGTGTAACCAATTAAGTAACTTTCATTAGTAATAAGGAAAATGAACTCCTATTTTCATAACAAAAGAATACAAGAAAAAGATTTAAAAATAGAATTTCTTGAGATTAGCTGCGTTCCATGCTCGTGGTACTTCTCTGCCCTCCATCGTTTCCAAGTGATAGGCACCTTGCAGATCGTCTTTAGTTACTTTAAAGGGTCCTTCCCAGTTTGGGCCTAGCTTGCCGTCTGACGACTTCACTGTGTTGCCCAGGACTTTCCTTAGAACATAGTCCCCAACTTAGAACGTCCTCGGGCTAACCCTTTTGTTGTAATGCTTCGCGAGCTGTTGCTGATAGTTCGCTAGCTTCACCAGGGCTAGCTCTCTGTGCTCGTCGGCTAGGTCGAGTTCGGCGAGCAATGCTTCATCATTCAGGCCTTAGTCGATAAGGTTGGATCTCATTATTGGCAAACCTGCTTCTAGTGGGATGACTGCTTCCATGCCATATATCAGCGAAAATGGGGTTTCTCCTGTTTCTCGCCGAGGAGTGGTTCGGTACGCCCATAAAACATGGGGTAGCTCTGTTACTCATGCGCCTTTGGCTCTCTCTAATCGCTTCTTTAATCCATCGATCATAGTTTTGTTAGAAGCTACAGCTTGGCCATTGCTCTTAGGGTAGGCCACCGAACTGAAGTGGTGTCTGATCCCGTATTCGTTACAGAATTTCTGAAAAGGGCCACTTTCGAACTGCATTCCATTGTCGGTGATGATGGTTCGAGGGATTCCAAACCTAGTGATTATATTCCTCCATATGAACCTTATCATATCAGCATCTCGGATGTTCGCCAGGGGTTCAGCCTCTATCCATTTGGTGAAGTAGTCAGTCGCAACTAACAGGTATTTGCGATTGCCGACGGCGGTAGGCAGCGGTCCCACGATGTCCATTCCCTATTGGGCGAAAGGCCATGGGCTGGACAGGGACTTCAGGTCGCTGGTGGGTTGGTGGGCCATAGGAGCGTGGAATTGGTATTTCGGGCATTTGCGGACATATACTGCGGAGTCCTTTTGCATATATGGCCACCAATAGCCTTCCTTCATTGCTCGAAAGGCTAGAGACCTTCCTTCGATATGACTTCCACAGATTCCTTCGTAAAGCTCGTGTAGCACTTGCTTGACATCACCTGGATGGACGCATCTAAGGTAGGGACCGGAGAAGGATTTCTTATACAAGTCGCCTCCTGTGGATAAGTGAAAGCGAGCAGCTTTGACTCTTATCTGGTGGGCAGTTTTCTTGTCATCTGGGAGCGTGCCATCCTTTAAATAGTCCTTTAAGGGGTCCATCCAGCTGGGGGTTGATCCCACCTGGAGTATTTGTTCCACGTTTGATAACTTGCTGTTGTGGTTAATGCTCGGACAAATGAGGAAATCGATGGGGATGACCCTTTTATGGTCAGAGTCAACTGCCGAACTCAAGGCTGCTAAGGCATCAGCATGACTGTTTTGCCCCCTGGGAAACTGCTTGATGTTGATCTATTCAAAGCTTGACATTAATTCTCTCACTAAGGCGAGGTAGGCTGCCATTCTTTCATCCTTTGCATTGTAATCTCCACTTATCTGATTGGAGACTAGTTGAGAGTTGCCGAACACCTGTAAACGTTTTGCTCTTAGAGTTTGTGCCTTTTGGAGACCGGTTATTAAGGCTTCGTACTCTGCTTCGTTGTTGGAGGCTGCAAATCCAATCCTGATTCCTTGTTCGAGGATTGTGTTTTCTGGAGTGATGAGGACAATGCCTAACCCTGCCCCCTTTGAGTTGGAGGCTCCATCAACGAAGAGTCTCCAGGTTCTCTCTGTTGCTTGGTTCTTCTCTTGCCTTGCTGGTTGAGGTTGGTCGGAGAGTTCTTCGCCCGTGAATTTGGCTATAAAATCAGCAAGGATCTGACCCTTGATAGCTGTCCTTGGTTGAAATTAGATGTTAAACCGACCGAGCTCGACTTACCACTTAGACAGTCTGCCCGACAAGTCCGCTTTACTTAGGACCGCCTTAAGGGGATGCGATGTAAGGACGATGATAGTATGAGCTTCGAAATAATGCTTCAGCTTCCTCGAGGCTATTACAAGTGCAAAGGCGAGCTTCTCCAATGGCAGGTACCTTTGCTCGGCGTTTAATAAGGTCTTGCTCGCGTAGTAAATGGGGTGTTAGATTCCTGCAACCTCGCATATTAACGCAGAGCTGATAGTGTGATTAGATACGGAGAGGTACAGGTACAAAGAATCGATTTTCTGTGGTATGACAAGCAGCGGTTGAGAGCTTAAGTAGGACTTGAGCTCGTCCAAAGCTCGCGAGCAGTCTGGACTCCACTCTATCGGTTTACTCACCTTTAGAAGCTGGAAAAAAGGCTTGCACTTCTCGAAGGATTTGGAGATGAAGCGATTTAAGGCGGAGAGCATTCCAGTGAGCTTCTGCACATCCCGAATTGTTCGAGGGGGTTGTACCCTGTTGATTGCATCGATCTGGTCTGGATTAGTTTCTATGCCTCTCTTACTGACCAAGTACCCAAGAAATTTTCCTGACTAGACACCGAAGGAACACTTTCTCGCATTAAGTTTCATCCGGTACTTCCTGAGGATTCCGAAGGTCTTTGACAGGTCCGAGAGGTGATTTTCCTTTTTCTTGCTCTTAACGAGCATGTCATCGATGTAGACCTCCATTGTGTCTCCCATTTGATACTTGAACATTTTAGTGACCAACCGCTGATAAGTTGCCCCTACATTCTTGAGCCCAAAGGGAATGACCTTGTAGCAATATAACCCAACTGTCGTGATGAACGCCATTTTGTCCTGGTCTGGGGCATACAAGGGGATCTGGTGATATCCTGAGTATGCGTCCAGGAAACTCATTCGCTCGTGAGCTGCAGTGGCGTCTACTAGTTGGTCTATCTTTGGGAGGGGGAAACTATCCCTAGGGCATGTTTTGTTGAGGTCAGTGAAGTCGATGCAAACTCTCCACTTCCCATTATTCTTCGAAACTACTACTGGGTTGGACAACCACTTGGGGAATTTCACTTCCTGTGTGGATCCTGCATCCAGCAGTTTTTCGACTTCCTTTTCAACCGCTTTAGCCTTCTCGGGTGCAGTTCTCTGTGCCTTCTGCGTGATTGGCTTGAATGTGGGGTCGATGTGCAGCTGATGACAGACCATACTAGGATCGATTCCAGGCAGCTCGTATGGTTCCCATGCAAAAACATCTACGTTGTGTCTCAGCAAGGTCGTCAACTCCTTCTGTTCTTGTTCGGTGAGAGATGCTCCAATCAAGAAGACTCTGCTACTGTCACCAACTTCAGCCATAGCTTCTACCAGGTCCTCGACGACACGCTCGGAGGGGAGGAGACTGGTCTCCTCTACTCCAGGTCTTCCGTACTTTAATTGCTACTTGGAAGGTATCACACCTTCTTCAACTTTCTCGCTGGGTTGACCGGCCTTCTTCTCTGGATTTGGTCGGATAGCTTCTATGAAGCACTTCCTAGCCATCGCTTAGTCGCTGTGGATCTCCATTACTCCTCACTCGGTTACATATTTGAGCTTTTGATGGTAGGTCGAGGAGACTGCTTTCATCACATGAAGCCATCCCCTGTCGAGGATGGCCTGGTACGGTGAGTCAATGTCAACTACCAAAAACTCGATCATCTTGGAGACGTTTCCAGCACGCACTGGTAGTACTATCTTGCTCAGGGGCATGGTCATTTTTCCAGCGAAGCCGACCAAAGGAACAGTAGCTTCCTCTAGGTCGGGGACGCTCAACTTCAATTTCCTGAATAGGTCGAGGTACATTACTTCGGATGAGCTTCCTTGATCGACGAGCAGCTTGTCGATGTCAAAGTTGGCTATCCTGAGTGTAATGACCAGGGCGTCATGATGTGGGGTCCTTACTCCCACTAAATCTTCATCCGTGAAAATAACATGCTTGTTATAGTTGACGTCCTCTACTCGTCTACGCTTTCCTGACTGTGACTTTGCTGGATCGATTTGAAAAGCCTGCATTACCGCTGTAAGTTTTTTCATTTCCATTCGAGCTGAGTTCCCTTGTATCTGCTTGACGTCAGATGCTCCGTGGATTACTGCGAACTCATGTCCAGCATCATCCTCCAGCACATTGTCGGGTCTCGCCTCTCTATTGGCAGCCACTTTCTCTGCCCTTTTTTCCATAAAGTCGTTCAAATGCCCGGACTGGGCCAACTCCTCGAGGTAAGACTTAAGAGCTTTACAGTGCTCGGTCTTATGTCCTCCCTCTTTGTGACAAGCTAATCTTAACGCATTATTCCTCTTCGAGGGATCTCCTCCCATTTTCCTGGGCCACTTGATGAATGGCTCATCTTTGATCTTCGCGAGAATTTTGTAAATTGGTTCTTTGAAGACGGTGTTGACCGCCTGGAATACTTTCGATGAGTCATGGTTTCCTCCGTTCTTGGAGCCATTTTTACCCCCGATCTTTCCTCCTTTCTTCTGGTTCTCAGTTTTCTCACTTCCCTTGGTAGTGAGCTTAGCTCGACCGTTTTCTCCTGTATTAGGGTGGGTGACATCTTCCACCTTTGCGTAGTTCTCAATTCGGGCCATTAGGTCGTCAATAGTCATAGCTTCCTTCTTCGTCAGGGACTGGTATAGGAGGGAAGAACTAGGGATCCCAATTTTGAAGGAGGCCACTGCCACTTCCTCTGCGCAGTCCTCGATCTCATTGAATAACTCCCAGTACCTCTTCGCGTAGTCTCGGAGGGTCTCTTGAGACGTTTTCTTCATTGTTAGAAAAGCATCCATCCTTTTGGGATAGGAGCTACTGGTAATGAATCGGGCCGTAAAAAGTTCGGCTAAGGATTTGAAATTCCTGATCGACCGGTGGGGGAGCCTTTCAAACCACTTCTGCCCTACATCATGCAGGCTTGAGGGAAAAATGCGGCACATTAGGGTATCTCGGTGATTCCAGAGGGTCATGGCCTGTCGGTATTGCCTGACGTGATCGATGGGATCAGTCTTTCCATCGTAAATCTTGAACCTTGGAATGGTAAATTTCTTGGGGGCTTCCTCCTCTTCGATTTCCCTCGTGAAGGGTGACTTCATCTGGGTTTTGAGAGCTCGCCTTGCGAGTTCTCTGGTTGATCTTGTTCTATGGTGAGTAGGATGTTGGTCCATCTCCCTGCGGACTAGATTTCTTATGTTTTCGTCACTGCGAGCAGGGCTCTGGTAGCGGCGAGCTCTTCGCAGCCATTCGCGGAGGTCGTCGTTTGATTCACCTCCTTCGACCTTTTGAGATTCTCGCCTAAGGATCCTTCCTTGGCTGCGAGACTTGCTCGCCTGAGGGCTAGGAGTGCGGTATGGACGTCTCCTGTTATCAGGACGAAGCTCCCTCTCCAGTCTTTCCAGTCTTCTTCTCAAGCGATCATTCTCAGCCTCGTATCTGTGGGAAGACTCCCTCTGCTCGTGGAGTCTTGCCTCGTACGCATCAATCAATCTGGATATCTGTGTGGACCTCGCTGGTCCCTGACTTTCTTCTGAGGCTGGCCTTTCCAGGCGAGCTCTCTGATTTGAACGTCGAACTTCAGACCTAATCCTGTGAGGAGCAGGTGGCTCTTAAATATCTCCTGCCTGAGGGGCATTGCTGTTGTGACCAGACATCTTAAACTCCTTTCTTGGTGTGGGCTCTTCTCAGGGAAAGATGAACGCTTCCCACAGACGGCGCCAATTGTGGTGACAATTATTGTGCAACACAAATAAATAAGAAGAAAGCATTCACCAAGTAAGAACAAGGAATATAAAATGACAATCACACAACAAAGGATGTACGTGGTTTAGCAAAGATGTGCCTACGTCCACGGTGGTGCAGTCGATATTATTTCTATATACTCCGGAGAGTCATTACAGAGAATACAAAAACTGTCCTTTTGCCCCGGACCTAGGGTTTAATATATACATGTACATGTAGGTAAGTGGAGGTGATGGGTTCCCGCACGTCTTCCATCTCCCCTATAACTTCCCTTAATGAGAACGTGGGGGGAGACTGGATCAAAATAAGAGATGAGGGGCCTGGACTTTGGGCCGCCAGGACTGGGCTACTCGTCCAGGCCCATGGTCCTAATTTCGGGTACCCACAATTATATATAGGAAAAAATTACAAATTACAATAAAGAATAAAATAATGATAAATCCCATGCCATTTACTCTCTTACCTAAATTAGAATAACTGTTGCACATAAAATATCCACCCAAGTGAATCAAAATTCTAAACCAAGAACTTCACCAATCTCATTCTTCCAAGTTCTTATCGCATACCTAATATGTCACAAATATTATGTATTTGTGCCATTTATCTTTATGCATTCTAGAACTTTTGTGTTCTTTATGCCTATAACTATGATGGTTAACTAGATAACCTCTATTTTGTATATTTATATGCGTTGCGAGGTATAATTGAGCTTTTGTATGTATTGAAATGCTTAAGGTGTAGATTGGTTGCTTTTCGAGGAAGTTCCATCGTCTGACTCAACTTCAAAGGAAATTTAGTCATTTCATACTTCATCTCCATCTTATTGGGATTTCACGAAAGCATAGTTAGTTGAGTTAGCTTCGCGTGGCCAGAAACAGCACGTCATTTCGAGTTCGGACGAATAAGTTATGGCCGATTTCGTAAAGCACCTTTTCTCCTCATGATAGACCAAAGCTCCCAAGAAAACACGGCACCCGTCGAATGGTCTTTCAGCATTAAGCCCCTGGTTGTGGTTGACCGGTCCTCCCAGATATTTGTCGCTTCTTCTCTTTTTATTTCTTTTTCTTTTATTTATTTTCCCACTTAGTATATAAGTGGGTTTTTACTCATTTTTTCAATCATTTTTTATTATGTTTAGTTTTAGGGTTTCATTTTGGGGAGCTTCCCTATTCTCACCTCTTATGGTTAATACCCATTTATGTAAGTAGATTTATCTATTCATTGTCTTCTTTGTTTAATTTAAGTTTTATTTCCTTTATTTCATGCTTTGTTTATTATTTACTTGCCTTGCGTTTACTTTTTGTTGGTTAATTAGTTGTTTTCATTTGTTAATTAGGTTTACTTCTTGCTTTAAATATGTGTTGCAATGAATTTAAGGGTTGGGGTCATAGGTCCTCCATTAATGGATCTCGAGCTTTGAAATCTAGGCTTTGGATCAAAATGCGTTTAATTGAAACCTCGTGTATTTAAATTGGAATATTATGCATTTAACTTTCTTTGTCACGCAACGTTAGTGTTTAAAGTGATAATCTGATTTTTATCCACGTGTGACCATTTTCGATTAATTGTTTAATCTTTCATTTTTTAATTAATATTCTTCATGTTTGGTGTTTATAATTAATTGAGTATGCTCGGTTAAATGTTTTCGAATCGAAATCTTTTTTACGCATTATTTAACCCTCAATGGGGATGTGATCATAATCCCGTTTTATTGTTCTTGTCAAGTTTAATTTCTTTTTCCCCTTTTTCCCTTTTAAACCTCATCACCTCACTTTTATTTCTGAAATAATAAATCACTTAAAGTCTGTCAAATATTCCCTATGGATTTTCAATACTCAGACTAGCCGTTATACTCGTGCATTGCGATCAGAAGCTGATACCAACGATTTGCGTATCTGTACGAATGCATGATTTTCGCCTCATCAATACCATCATAGTTTATCCCACTGCTTGTGTAACTCGGTCAGAAAACCCCTCACTTAACACATTTAAAACACACCCTCAATACATATATCTCTCACCTTTGAATGATAACCATTAGTCAAAGGAAAAATCCCTTACTTATCAATCCAAAAGCTCACCTTAAAAGAAGCGTCACCCATCCCTTAAAGAGTCTATCTCAATCACTCCTTCAACTTATCAAACCCTACAGTTCAGATCACTTTTATCCAAAACTATCCACCTAGAAATCACCCAAAACGCCCTAACTTTAAACTTACACACACATACAAACACACATGTATGTGTGTGTGGGGGGGGTGGGGGGGGGGGGGGTATTTGTATGTTCGAGTGTGCATACATAGTAACTTGTAGGCACTTATAAAGCAAAAAACATGCCTAATATGGCGCAAAAACTAATATATTGATGACTACATTGAAACTTCTAGATGCCTACTTTCTATTTTGATCTAGAATACCATGAAACTCCACCTTGTTGAGTAACATAACAAAATATGGAGACTTCACCATATGAGAATTACTATAACTATAAATGTTAAATGTCCCCTTTTGTTATGTCCATCAAAGATTAACCATCAACCTTCCTTGTGCGAGATACACATACTCGTACATAGTTCCTTGTTTCCCCAAATGACCTATATAAAATTAAAAATATCCTTTAGAGCATGTACCTCCTCTTGCATATATGCCCAACCCAATTTGTAATTTTCAATTGCCATTCATAGTCATCCTCATAAGGTGATTGAAACGAGTTTAATATACACCCTAAACCCAAAGAGGTAATTGAACCCCTTCTATCACAATTATTTCCTCCTACCATTGTCTTCCGTGAAAACATACACCTCGCTCATTTGTGTTTGTATATCATTTATAGGTGTCGAACATTTGGTATATATGTTCTGTTTATATGTTGTTTTTAATATTATGATTTTTAATAGTGAGTTCCATTTCAATCCCTGGCTAATATTTTTTGGGCATTAAGATCCATCACTCCTTATACATATATAAAAAAGCTATACACAAACTTAACACATAATACAAAAAATTCATGTATAAATTGTACAATTTCATTTACAAATTACAATGTTTAAAAAAAATAAAAATAAAAAACTACATATATTTTATAAAATTATTGTATACATTACTGAAAATCGAGAATATATTAAGGAAGAGACCATACTGCCTAAAAAAATATGTTAAGAGTAGAGCGAAAAAAAATCTCAAACGTAATTTAGTATATATTATTGTTGCACTTTTGAACTAATTGAATTTAATCTAATTAAAAATAGGTATTTTCTTTGCATTTTCTAACCGCAACATCAGTAGCATCATTAGTGTCACCAACAATTGCAGCAAATCCAAAGGCAATTTCAGTCCTTGTCTCAGCACAATATCAAATTCATATACATAGAACGTAAGTAATATTAAAAAAGCAACAACTTGCACATTTGGGAACATTTTGGTTCCAAATTTGCATGTTTTTGTAAAAAAGATTATTTCATTCCATGCCGAGGTGAGTCAAGAAAAATAACATTATTTTCTTGATTCAAACCTCTTCCATTCTCCTCCAACATGAAAAAATCAAAAAGGCCAAAACAATCAAAAAGAATTAAAAAAGCCACCACCCAAAAACAATAAAAAAGAAGCCAGAAAAAATCTACTATATATAAATCCCCCAACTACAAAATGAAAATCTTTGAACAAAACAATTAATAAATATGGTGGTAGTTATGTATTTGACCCATATATATACTGTACAAATTTCTTCTTACTGAGATAATAATCTGGCCGTTATATTTATATTTTAATTAATAGCAATTAGGGGAAGTCTTGAATCTCTCAAGGAATGAGCAGAAGCCTCTTGAGCCCCTAAAATATGTTTTACATCTCCATTTGCTTGCTTAGAACCTTTTGCCTCCCAAAATGACTTCAACAACTCCTCAAATGCCGGTGTTCTTAGTTCTTCAATGGATGTGATGCTCGGCAGACTGAACAGCCTCTTTCTCGGAGTAGAACACGAAGGTTGATCCACCTGTCCATGACAAGCATAGAAACTTTAGGTCCAACTTGGTTCATGTAAACACATCTAGCGATAAAATTGAATTAGAAGTTCCCAGAAAATGGAGACTAATTCCATGCTAGGTTCGGGGTGAAATTTTTTTCAACCAAGTTAACAGTTTTCCTAAAAATTGGAGATGATTTCCCTGTTTGATTGAAGGTAAAATATTTTACACCTATTTTAGCATTTTCCGAGCAAATTGGAGTCTAATTCCCTATCTGTGGTGAAGGATATCTTCCACCTGAACCAGGGCATAAAATATTTTTACCATGTATTCATCTTGCAGGCATTTTCCTGCATTTTCTGTGATCTCTACAATCTTGTGGTAGTGCCCACCCTTAAGTTCCCTCAACTCTCCACAACAAGGGACAATCATAGAATCAAGGTTCCCACATGCTTCGTGGTCAAGTTGTAATGAATCTGCAAATGTAATGTTTCAGTTGAATGCATTTTACTTCAGCAAAACAAAAACATCTCAACTACTACCTTAAAGCATCTATGCAGCAAAAAAGTAGATACTTACGATCAATGGAGGAAAGGAGATTTTTGCTCGCAACATCTGCATCTTCAAGTGCAGATGATACCGCAGAAGAAAACCGAGAACGTAAGATTTGATTGGCGTCCTGCCCGCCCCTAAGGACATGAAAAAGAAAGCGCATAGATAAATAAAAAGTTAGCAATAATCTTATGGTCTAATCCAGAAACCTCCTCCAATGGCACAATCAAAAACTTAGCAATGATTAGCAAATAATTTGAACTCAAGAGAACCGCACCACATTTTAAGTCGAAATGAAAAATAGAGGAATCTTTTCATATTTAAAATGTCATTTCCATCCATCTTATGTTCTCTGTTCACATTTACTGGTTATTGCCAAAAAAAACATTATGCATATATTTTCTTGCTTTTGATTATAGACCAAAAAAGATATTTATAAAGCTTGAGATTTGGTAAGTTCCACAAACCAGTAAGTGTATCACCAAAAGCAGATGTGACAATTATCTAATTTTGAAAAAGATTGATTAATTGGAGATGCTTATCCATGTTTGGTAAGAAGACACTAACCGAACTATTTCATCCATTGAAGCAACATTGCTCTTCTCTAGACTGAGCAAGGATTCTTGAGCACTACTCCATTGCTGAGCGCCCATTTTAGACTTTTTCAAACTGCACATACAAGTTCAAAAATTTTGAACAGTTTATTAGAAGATTATACCACGGCTCATTAAGAAGAACTAATAAGAAAGTGTATAATTATGAAACAATTATCACAAGTGCTCATACCAATTATGAAGAACCTCCTCCAGGTCTTTCTTTCCACTTTCCACAGCATCAGTATCTTCAAGATAGTGAGTTTCAGCTTTTTCCATATAAGTCCTCCATTCAGTTTTAACACAAGAAGTGGAATCTTGCATAGTTGACATTTCTTGCTGTAATCTGCTTGTTCTACTTGCGGCACTCTCCCTAAGGCCATTAACTGCTCCTTGAACCTAAATTAGATACATATACACAGACAACATGCACAGAATTTAGTATCTCTAATTTGACTGACTCTTACCAAAGTTCCAAATTATGCACAACTCTCTGCAGCATATATTTGGATCAAAGAAGTTACCACACCATCACAGACAGAAAAGTTTGTTCACCCACGAGATAAAAGCTATGTACATATATTTTTCTGTAATACAGAAATTATACAGAAGTTGTCAAATATCTGCATTTATCTGTCTCTAGTTAAAAGAACAAGAACACTTCGGGCCAGACCAATACAAACTTTCTCAAAATTCATGCCCAAGTTATGCTTCAGTTAGTAGTGAGTAGATGAAGACATTAGTCTTCAGTTATATATTAAACCCATACCAGCAGTTTCTTCCTAACATTTGAACTTGCAAGCAGCTCTGCTACTTTTGCTAAGAGTTGCCTCTCCTCATTTGCAGCACATTCCTGCATATATAAAATGTGAAATTAAAATTGGAAGGATAAATTATTCATAAATATTCAAGTAAAGAAAAAGCGTGCAAGACTTGATCACCTCAAACTTCTTTTCTAGTTCAGATAGTTTCTGATCATTGACTATTTGTGCTTCTTCCACGATATGACTCAAATTTGACGCGTGCATGTCTAGAGTATCGAAGAAGTTCACAGTTGATTGAGAAATTGATCGTGTGATTGTCACAGCTCTGGAATGTGCCTGTATGTATAATGCGTTAATTATAATAACAAGCAACTGTTAGTAAAAAAAACTATTCATTTTGTTGCAAATTCCACTCCATGCGTCTCTAAAAAGTCCCCAGAATAAGGGGGTCTTTGAAACAAAATGGGAAGTCTTGTTGTATTAGAAATATTTTAGGGGAGTTTCTTACAAAAAAGTACACAGTTCAAGTGGGATCTTTGCACACTTCACCCTGTTTTCAAACATAAAGCGATATTAACCCAAATGGAAGCTGACCTCGCGTTGTTGTTGTGCAAATGCATTTAATTTTTCCTCCTGGCTGTAGAGGCTATTTTGCAGATCATCAAGTAATGTATCAGCCTCTAAAGCTATTCCCTTAAAAAGCTGCAATAAATGAACAAATGTCAAATACAGCCAATAGGAAAAGATCTTGCCAAGGTTTTCTCATAGCAATTATCGCGAGACACATACGTCACCAAGAGCAGATGAATGCTTGGAAACTTCAGAATTCAAGTGTCCAAAAGTTGAACGAGAATTTCCATCAAGCTCCTCCGCTAAATCATCCAAAGCTTTGATACCAGAACCATACATTGTTTTCAATTTTGCTAACCGTCCTCGAAGTTCTTCAGTAGCCTACAACAATCATAAGAAATAGGCACATATGAACCTTTCTGACTGACAATTCAAAACTATGAAAGGCTTGTGCTATCTTAACGAAATCAAACCTCTGCCTTTGTTGACACAAACGATTGCATATCTTCTTCCATATCTTTCAGTTGCTGCTCTTGTTGTGTGACAGAAGCTGCAACAGTCTTATGCAAGGTTTCAAGCTGTTGAGTTAATTGAAACTGGAACTTCTGAATAAGAATTTTGTTTCCGTCTTCTATCTTGTCTTTGCGCTCTGGAAATATAAATCAATATGTTAAATAAAATACACCACTTGTGAGCAGAATATTCATAAACGCTTTTTATTTCTCAAAATTAGTATACAAACCAATCTTGGTAAACAGACTAGTCACGTCTGATGCAGCATTCTCTAGCTCTGCTCGAAGCTCAAATGTTCGTTCCACAAGTGCTTTTTCTGATGAAAAGAACATAAGAGGTCATTGTTAAATGCTACTGTTGACAATAGAGAGAGAACATATCAGCATAGGATGGAAATCTCAAGTTAAACAACGGGATGGAGATAACCATAATACACCGGAATTGAGCAATTCCCCCTGGATGTATACGTAGTTCAAACGACAAGAGTTGATTATTGCATAGATACAACCACTGGTGGTTTCTAGACCATTGTACCGAGGTGCACTGGGGGTATCTAAACAATGTTGGTTGGAGGTAAACATCTTGATGGGAAATTTAAACAAGTTGGATGGGGGGTCTCTAAAGAGTTGGTTGGAATTCTAAACAAAATGTTAGTTGGATGGGGGTCTTTAAAGGGGTATCTGACTGAAAGAAATTTGGGGCAACTAATTCGAGGGAGGTCTCACTGTGAATCCCTCCTCAAAGTATGCGCCAGTTGTGGCCGGCTGGCGGAAGATAATAAGGAAATCAAAAGAGAAATAAGGTATAAAGAGTCTTCACTCGTCGTTGTAACAATCACTTGGCTCACAAACATATACAAGGAACCAACTAAACCCCCCGTGGACAAACGCAAAGTTTCTGAAACCACGTAAATCATTCTCTCTCTCTCTCTCTCTCATTGCAAATTGGTCTAAGTTCTCTAGGCCGTGTTACACTACCACTTCTGATATAGTTCTCTTTAACCCCCACCTAGCAACTAACTACCATCCTACAACTTGAATACCCAAAGAAATGCAGAAAAACAGGATGTTATAAAATAAATGAATACAAAATGATGAGAGTTTCGACTCACCAGACTTGAGAAGATTGGAAATCAAATATTCCTTTTCTTTGATCGTTGAATTTGCTTGTCTATGTCTTTCTTCAAGATCAACCAATGCATGTTCAGTTTCATGGAGCTTTTTCTACAACAATGAAAATTAAGATTAGAACACGGCAGGGAAAAACAAAAGAAGGCATATAATATAATACCATCTAGGATATTGCATTCTACAATATAATACCTCAGTTTTGTCAAGTTTATCACTTAATTCTACAGTCAACAGCTGCTGAGAATTGTTAAGTTCCTGAAGCTCCATAAATTGCTGTTTACAAGAACAATATGATAATCAGCCCAAATTCTTAATGACAATCAGGAAATTCTGTAGGTAATTCTCAATCTCTAGTGTACCTTGTCTCTGGATTCAAAATCAAGTTCCATACGCTCTATTTTTTCAGCCATTGCCTGGAAAAGGAGACAACTAGAACGAATTAACAAAATCTTCCAAACCAGGAGGGACTCCCTACAACATCCATTAAGTTAAATGTCTAAAACTCACCTTTTTCTCTGCTTCTTCCTGAAGATAACGATCTCGTGGTATATAGATCCCATTCTTCTCTCTCGCAGCATAAACCTCTGAACATTGAAACACAATGTACTAATGTATTAAGTACTTAGCTGTATCATTAATGTATCATAATGTATTAAGTACTTAGCTGACCATGCACAAGGTACTAAACATGAAAGAGAGAGAGAGAGAGAGTTTTTAAAGAAAATGACAACCTTGCTTAAGTCTGTCAATTTCAGAGTACAAATCCTTCATCACGGCAGATTTCATCATCTTCTGATTAATCTGAAGTAATAACCAAATGAAACTATTATAACGGCATTCTGAGGGCGTGAGAGGATGAAGCTGCTCTAAAAATGAAGTCAAAAAATATAATAAATCACCAAACTACTGACCTCTGGTTTATTCTTGATGTTTTTGGCACGATGGGCATAATCTAAAGTGCTAAGTGTCTCTTCCAAACAATGGATGGAGGGTGATATTGTAGCAATTATGCACGTCTTTGTTTTTCCTCCCAAAGAATCCCTCAACAACCTTGTTAGTTTGCTATCCCTGAAATTCAAAAGTAATACCATTAAGTGGGAGTCTTGGGCACTAGGTACGACCATTTAAGAAGTTTCTCTAATTTTGCATGTTTTAAAAGAATGTCCGTGTGGCCAATTTACATATGCAGAACTTGTTAGGATAGTACCTATATGGTACATGACCTGAGTGCTCAACAAGTGCATTTATGACACGACCAAGTGTAAGCAAACTTTTATTGATCTCGCCGGCTTCCCTCGCTCTTCCCTGTAAGAAAAGATTTGTATCTGATCATATGAATCATGCAATGGCCATACTATTTTAATGAAGCAGAATGTTCTAATTATGTATAATACTGTCATTTCATGTTCATGCCTTTTTACTTCTGTACATACTCATCCCAGGCATTAAAGTTTGTACCAAACTTGGAAAAAATATCGTACTTATTAGCCTTTTACCTCTCTTGCACCAGAACGTGAAATATTCTCAGAACCAGCAAGGTCAACAAGATTGAGCTTCCCACATTTGATCATCTCCTCTCCCTCCGGTGTACATTCTTTGATGTGAATTGTAATAGAAAATATCGAGTGAGAACGGCTGCTTTGTTTGTTAAGAAGCGTCTCAGCAGTACGCCTTTTAGCAGAACCTTTCTCCAATATTTTGTAAATTTCATTAGCAGTGCACACTATTTCCTCTTCCAAGCCTCTTACAAAAACGCCACCCTTTCCATCCTCCATAAGTGCTATGGGTTTCTTGGACTTGTCATCTGTAAATTTTGGGCATTCCTCTGGAGCCAAAAGATCTGATATCTCTTCATTATACAGCTCTAAAAATGTAACTTTCATGTTATACTCAGCATTTTGAGCCTCTAATATATCAAAAATCTGCCGAACAGCTCTGGGAATAACACCTGCATCACTCGGGAACTCCCCATTCTAAACAAGGTGAAAAGACAAATAATTTAGACCTGGTGATAGAAGTTACATAAATATTATGCATTAAGACAAATTTGGGAAATGAAAATCAAAACCTTTTTCCTTCCTCCTCCCTCCATTGTATATGTTTTCCCAGTTCCCGTTTGCCCATAGGCAAAAATAGTGCAGTTATAGCCCTCAAGAACTTCAAACACTATAGGAGACACAGCCTGATCATACAAGTCCTTTTGTTGGGATGTTGGACCAAAGACCTAGAAAAAATTATCCAAGTCATAATTACATCATAGAAGACACAAGATTAATTAAAAAAATATTAATATCCAAACCCGACCCATTATGTTATCGTGTCGTGTCGTGCTCACTCGTGAATACCCATTAGGATAATGAATTATTTTGAATTGTATACAAGTTGACATATTATCTAATTTTTTAACCCAAATAGACCCATTAATTCATTAACATTATTAAATCTCTCATTTAGTAAAATTCATTATGATTAAATTAACATTATGCTACATAAATTGTTTATAAGTTCCAAAAGTATATCTTATTTACTTCAATTAATGGGTCATAATGGGTTTTATCGGATATTAACGGGTCGTGCCTTATCGGGTTGGCACTGATATGGCCCGAACCCATTAAGGGTCCATCCATTAACTTATAACTTCGTATCGGTTGGTGTCGTGTTATCGAGTCGTGCCTCATTTTGCCAGGAGTGAAGTAAAAAAATACAAATTTTCATACTTTATGAAGTACATTCTTTAATGGTGTCAAATTTGTGCATTGAAAAATATTTAATCTTCCACATTTGCCATGCCAAAGGTGGAAAAGAGTATCAAAGTTTAATAAAACATGTACAAAGACGACAATTAGAGTATGTTTGAGAACCCTAATTATTCCAAGCTTTAGAATCAAAATCGTGACTAACTAATCAAAATACACACCAATTTTGCATTAATTCCAATTGCAAAGCATACAATTAGATTATTCACTTAGACAATCACAAAATCATAAGATAACAAACCTTATCAAACATAAACGTCCTATCGATCTGCTTATTAGCTATATTCTGAACCGCAGAAACCTCTCTTCTATTCTCCGGACACGAAATCACCACAGGTGTATGCAATCTCATTTCATCGTCACTCAACGGCCTGAAATCCAATCCAATCCATCACATCATTTCCAAATCCAATCCAATTAAATGAAATCAAAAGAAAAACACAAATTCAATTCCAATTGAAGTTAACATTACCTGCATCTCACAATAACTTGAACATTAACGCCTTTATCTTTATCATGTTTACCGCTCATATTCCCTTCACCTGATCTCAGATCTCTCGTTGCCTTATCGCTTGACCTAGGAGTTTGCGAAGGAGACATCGTAACCAAACTCCCTCCTCCTCTCCTCTGTTGCAATTGTGAAGTTTCCATACCTAAAAATTGTTGATCTACAAATGTTATTTATTTACGTAGAATAACACAATGTGGATGTGAATTATGAAATGTGATTAGGAAATATAATTACGTTTTGAAATAGGCATTGAGAAATGCGGATGGGGAGATGAAAACGATATATGAATGAACTTACGGGTAAGTTTATGAAATGGCCGGCCTTTGTGAACTTCAAATATTAGATAGAGAAGGTAGTCAAATTAGTTTGCGGAGTAATTTTAGAAAGAGAGAATAGAAGAGAAAAGACTGTAGAGAGGAGCCTACTGATTGGGTGACTTTGTTATTTTTTAAGTCGAGAGAGGGTATAGAAAAACGAGAGACAGAATATTTGGCCGTTACGGGGCGTTTGAATTTTGAGGATATGACGCTGTTAGAGCTATTTTTGACCGTTGCAATATAGACAAAGTTAAATGAATAATGAAACCAAAAAAGAAAATTTGTTTTGAGAGAGGAAAAATAAGAAGGTTTGAATTATTGTAGGTCACTTACCAAGATTACTATAATTAAAAGTTACGTTCAAATCGAGGTATTGGAAAGCAAGACAATCATATGTCAATGCGCTCTGTTGAGTCATATTTATGTGAATTTTTATGGTGTTCGAATCAATATTTTATAAATGTAGTGAAATTACAATAAAGTCAATATTTTATAAATAATTAGGATTCTTAATTTTGTAAATTATCAATTACATACTGTCAATAATTCTTAACAAGATCCATTGTTTAGTATGATAGATTTTGACTTCAATCTCACTAGGTTAAAATTGTCTAGGGTGATCCATTAGTCACATTTTCTTAGATAAGTCATCTATACCCCATCAGAGGTGGTTGACGGATGGTTTGGTCGTTATTTGAGTGATACGATTTGGTATAAAAAAAAATCGATATATTTGGTTCATGTAATTTTGGTTTTTGGTTTTTTGAAGATACTTACTAAAACCAAATGCGCTACATCGGTTTTTATCAGTTATTTTCAATCATTTTACTTTTCGTAATTTGTATATTTATGGTATTTTTGACAACTTTGTATTGTTCGATTTTGATAATTTCAATTACCTAATCCAAAAACTAAATTAACACATAATCTAAAAAATAACACATAATGAATAAACATGAAATCTAGTTTGAAAAATTACTAGAAATATACTTTGTTCACAACAATACTTATTCAAAGGAAAGATAAATTAATTAAAAGCTTTTATATGGAAGAAACGATTAATAGTTGAAATATTAAATGTTAAGATAATTATTGAGTCCAATTACTTATACAATTTAACAAATTTGATATAAAATTCAATATTTCTAGCATATTAAATCAGCATTTTTCCTTCACTATTTTAATTTTGGTGCAGGAATTTTCGAAAGTCATGGTTTTGAATGCCTAAATCAAAACCAATCACAAATTTTCAAGTAATTTTGGTTTCAGTAATTTTGATTTTCAGTAATAAAAAATAATAAATCAAAATCACATTTTTTCCTAATCAGAATAGTACGAGACAATAAAAAACCGTATATTAACTACCCATAAACCCAATTATATTAAAAAAAAATGTGCCAACCATAGATGGCAAACACATAACTTAAATTTGTTTGTAATAGGTCGAATATGGTTAACACTAATCTTTACAAGATACTAATACGAATTGATTTTCTTTTATGATAAATTGATGAAATAATAGTCAATCCAATAACTGCTTCAGCTGCTGCAAAGTTATAACAAAAATTGAGAAATTGGCTCCTTTTAATTGATGACTATAAAAAAAATCAAAAAATGTTACGAAATTACTAATGATAATATGTGCTCTAACGGCACATGGTTTAAATTTTAAAATAATATGTATGAGAGCTATGAATGAGTACTTGTGTCCTATTAGATGTATGGCGACATTGTAACTTTACTTTTTTAGGTTATTAGCATATGTCATAAGGGCACATGTTATCAGGATCTTTAAATATAACACAATTTATTATCAACATTGTTGGTACTATAACAATGCTAAATAATTTAAGCCATTCCATTTAATAGTTTTGATACCATGTGATTTAGAGTACAGTGAACATATCAAAAATAATAATTCTATAAGCATTTATATTTTGGTTGTAATTATGAACTATTTTAATTTTTATACTCTAGCACTTCACATATTCATTGGTCAATCTTATAATATTTAATTGAGGGAGATCTAAAAATGACAATTAGCAGAATTATTAATTGTATAAATAATTCTTAATTAAGAAAGAAATAAACTTTTAAACATAATTGTAGCATGTGCACTTATTCAAAATTTCAAAAAAAAATCTAATTTCAAATATGTGAAATACAAATCGCCATTTTACTTTTTACTACTATTAAAAAGTATTCATCCAGAACCAAGCGAACACTGAAATACTATTAAATGTGGTGAAAAGTAAATGGTGAAATGTATTTTCACACATGTTTTACTATTAATATGATACAACTCCTAAACTAATCAGAAGATGACACATGGAATCATCATTTAAGAGAATGATGTCGTCTCATGTAACCGTGCGATCGATTTAGATACTAACAGGGACAGCCTAGGTGTTCTGATCGGCCCTAGAATCCTGTACAACACACTTAACTCTGTCATTTGTCTTATGGGTTGACTCTCTCAAATAGCTCCGTCTTAGACATGAGTCAAGCAGTGGGATGATGTCATACTATACCCACTTACTAGAAATAAGAAAATATTCCTTCCCACCATGTGTGTCCATGCTAAACTTTACAATTATTCCTCCACTGTCATGTAAAGTAGGTACTTGTTTAATCTTTAAAGACAAGACCTCTGACACAATCTAGTGGATTAGCTTGAATAATCCATGAACAAATACTCGCAAATATTTAAGAAGGCGTGAAGTAAGTAAGAAGTGATAACTAACTGAGAATATACACTCTTATTCTACTAAATCAATACTATCTACACTTGCACCTGTGGACGTAGACACCACCTTGGACCGAACCATGTAAATTTGAGGCCATTCTCTTTGTCTATAGCGAGTCATAGATTAGTATTCCACTGATTTACATTTATTTATCAATTATCGTTTATACGTGTATGCTCTAGCTGAGATCAAATTAGTATACCAATTTTAGGCGATAACAATATATTTTAAATAGATTTTTATTGGTTTGAAATCGTGAATAAGAGCACACCTAATAACTATAAAACTTTAAACAAAAATAGGGAACAAAATTTTATTCCATATAGGTGAAAGAATATTTCACCATTTTACTTTTCACCATAGTGAAAAATATTTTACCCTAACCCGTTTGGGTCGAGGTGAAATACTTTTAATCGCGATGAAAAGTAAAATAGTGAAATATGTTTTCACATATTCAAAATTAAATTTTTGTTGAGTTGACATTGTGAATAAGTGCACACCCTATAATTATGAAACTTTAAACAATAATAGAGAAGAAAATATAACTCTAAATACGTGAAAATGTATTGCACCGTATTAATTTTCACCGCGTTGAAACATATTTTATCTTGAACCAAACAGACCCTAATAAACCAAACAGACCTTTAAAGTTAATAAGAGAACTAAAGGAGATGAACTTTCCTAATCATTTGTGAGTTGACAAGTGGTTTCAGCAAGGTCGACATTTTATTTTGAGAACGATGATCGTACTACGAATGACAATCAAGTTTGGTCTGGTCTATACAAAACCCACTAAAACTAGAACGAATAAAGACAACAAGGAAGCCTTTTCAATTAGTATTAGACTCTAAGCCCAACCTAACTTGACTGAAATGCTCATAATGACTAAGATTAATTTTATAACTACAGCTCTCTAATTATAGATAAAAGTATTTGTTATGAACACGATCGATAAAACACCATCCAAACCCTTTCACCCCACGAACACTAACATGTTCCCATTCTCGAATTACGTAACTCTCAAGTCAATATATTTACTTTATTTTTTATTAAAATTAAATTTTGGATGAGTTGATTATACATAGGTTAAATCCCTCGATGAGTATACTCGACTAGTTGTGTCTACATTAAGGAATTAACCCATTTGTTCAACTTCAGAAGATGGTTAGATGAGAAGCTAAAATTGCAAAGTGCAATGTGTATATTGCAAGGGTAGGTGTATCCTTTAAGGGAAATTTTCACGCATATTTGGATATTTTGAAATGGTATTGAATGGTGTATGAATAGGTTTAGGAGGTATAATAAATATTCGTTGTGGATAATTTTTTATGGCATAAAAATCGAGGAAATTTAGCATGAAGAGTTATCATATATGTCATCATAAAGAGCCTCAATGTTGTGGTTTATGATGTTTTTGGGAAATGTGAATATTTATGGCAATTTGACCCTAACATTACCTTAAGGGAGACAAACTCGCAATTTATTATGTGTTTTTCATCAAGGGAAAAATTATGTTCACCATTAGAAGTCTAATGGTGGATTAATTAGACATCTTATGGGATTTGCAACTAGGTTTCAAGTTGAGACATTTTGGGGTTTGTGACACAGTGGTCTCTTAATATAAATGAACATTTGAAGTGTTTTAAACCTAAGTTTTAATAGTTATTTAAGATATTAATAGATAAGTGAGGATTCTTTTTCTAAGGTGGGAGATTAGAATGAGAGGTGGGATATTTTTTCGTCGCACCTATGGTCATTGCTCAAAGGTGAAAGATGGTGGTATGTGTGATTATTCCATGATTTGAGTGTACTATATATGTATTGTAAGAAGGGTTTTCTAACTCGGGTAACATTAAGAGAGTAATACATAGGGTAGGCCTGTAAATTGAGTGCCCGAGGCTCGAAGCCCGCCCGTTCGGCCTGCTATTTTTGGGCCGAGCTATATTTGAGTTTGAGCCGAACCGAGACTGAGTTAAAATTTCAAGTCGGAATGAATTTCGGGCCGAGCTTGAGCCAAACTTTGCCAAATCCGGGATGCACTACACCAAAATGATAAAATTGTCACCTTTCAGCCGGCCACCCTTGTCAAGGTCATTGATCGTGACAAAAAATACGCATTTTGTGTCACGGTCATTGACCTTGACACGATCGTGATAAATAATTGTCACGGTCAATGACCATGACAAGTTCGTGACAAATGTAGTTGTCACGAACTTGTCACGGTCAAGGACCTTGACACGACCGTGACAACTTCTGCAGCACCCTTACCCCTTCTCCCCCCCCCCCCCCCCCCCGGCGTTCCCTCCTTTTTCCAACTCTCTCTCTCTACGCTGCTCTCTCTATCTCTCTCTACTTTCAGGTTAATTTCTCTCTTTCTCTTCCATTTATATATATGTTTGTGTGTATATATGTGTGTGTGTGTGTGTGTGTGTGTGTGTGTGTGTGTGTGCGTGTGTGGGGGTGGGGCAGGGTGGAGGGTTGTTGTGTGTGTGTGTGTATGTGGTGGGTGGGGGCAGGGTGGGGTAGGGGTGGGGCAGGCTGTTGTGTGTGTGTGTGTATATGTGTGGTTGGTGGGGGTGGGTAGGGCAGAGTGGGGGTTGTTGTGTGTGTGTGTGGGGGGGGGGGGGGGGTAAGGCAAGGTACCATTGTAATTCTCTTAATATCGTGTTTTGATGATTCTATGAGATAATATATATTGTTTCAAGGTTAACTCATTGTAGATAAAAACATTCACATAGTAAGATTAAATTGAATCCATCCATAGATTCTATAATTACATCCACTAAAATATAATTAATAAATGAAACAGTTAGATGAAAGTAAATTAATAATTAGTGCCCATTTCATATGAAAGTAGGAATGCCCCGCAGTGTAAATTAGTAAATTAATAATTGTATACGTTAATTGTTAGTTTAATTGATGAAATGAATTAATTGAGTAGATGAATTAGAAGGAGTACGGGATACCCATTTGTTGTTGACGTTGCTGTTGGATTATTTTGTTTAGTAAATGTTGGGTTGGTTAGTTTTAAAAGTGGCATGACCACTGGATTATTATCCATATGGGGGTGGAATTTTTCAACTTTTGAATAATTGAATTTGAATATAAATAAGACATAATTAAATGAAACATACTATATATAATTATTAATAATTGAATGTGAATATAAATAAGACATAATTAAATGAAACATAGTATATATAATTATTAATCATTATTGAATTATTGTGTGTGTGGTGGGGGCAGGGGATGGTGTGTGTACATGTTCGTGTATGTGGTGGGGGTGGGGGAGGGGTGAGAGGGTGGGGGTGGTGGCAAGGATGGGGGGGTGAGGGTGGGGTAAGGGTGGGGGGTTGCGCGTGTGTCTATGTGTGTGTGCGCGTAGTGTCCGTTGTAAAAAATTGATTGATTATTAATTTTTTTAGTAAATTCTTATATGATTGCCCCTTATTGTAAATTAGTAAATTAATATATACTATATATAATTATTAATAATTGAATTTGAATATAAATAAAACATAATTAAATAAAACATACTACATATAATTATTAATAATTGAATTTGAATATACACATTTGTTGTAGACATTGCTGTTGGATTATTTTGTTTAGTAAATGTTGGGTTGGTTAGTTTTAAAAGTGGCATGACCACTGGATTATTGTCCATATAGGGGTGGGATTTTTTAACTTTTGAATAATTGAATTTGAATATAAATAAGACATAATTGAATGAAACATACTATATATAATTATTCATAATTGAATTTGAATATAAATAAGACATAATTAAATGAAACATAGTATATATAATTATTAATCATTATTGGATTATTGTTTGGGGGGGGGGGGGGGTGTACGTGTACGTGTGCGTGTGCGTGTGTGTGGTGGGGGTGGGGTGAGTGGGGGAGGGGCTGGGGGAGGGGTGGGGGGCTGCGTGTGTGTCTATGTGTACTAATAATATTTTTTTTATTTGTACTAATAACATTTTTTTACAGCAAATGTCTCCTTCAGGTATTAAGGCGAGGATGATGATGCTGGTTATGATGATGTCGTCTGGGCTCGGTGGTAGCGGAGGCGACGAGGGCTCCTCGGCCCCTAGGCTCCCCAAATATGGCAAATTTGGGATTACCATCGAGAACAAGTCAGAGCTATTAGCGAGATCCCTCGAGCTGCTAAAGACGGTCATCGGCCCGAGGTTTATGAGTTGGAAGGAGGTGCCATATGAGCTCAAGTTAGCTGTTTGGGCGGCACTATAGGTAATATATTTATATTTATATGAATATGAATATGAATATTTCAATTTCAATTTTGTTTTCAATTTCATTTTATATTTATATTTATTCGCAACTAACATTGTATTTGTTGGACAGGAACAATTCAACTTGGATTCAAATTTACGCGATTCCGTCTTGGAGAAGTTGAGGGAGCAACACAAGACGTGGAAGAAAAATATGCGGACATGGTACTTTGGAAAAACACGAGAGTCCATTATCCAATGGCGTGGATCCGTCTCGCCCAAGGAGCCGATCTCATTGGCACAATGGCAAAAGTTCATTGACAATGAGATCGAGGTTCGACAATTGGCATCTCGCCAATCGGGGAGGGAAAATCGGGTAAAAAAGACGGACGTGCGCTACTCCGACCGGACGTCTTACACCGAGGTGGAGCATAGGATGAAGGTAAGATTTAATTTTTCTATAACTACAGAAATATATTATTCTTCATTATTTTACTTTGCGGGGCTGATACTAATTTTACTTTATTTTATTTCAGGGGGTAGGGAGTGGCCCAGGGGGTAAGCCACATAGGCTCGATACTTATGTGGCTCTTCGGACGAAGAAGGGGAAGGACAAGGAGGTGTCCCCGAGTGTCGCGGCCACGATTGTAAGTAATCCGATAGTTTAATTTTTGTTAATTACGTTATAATTTTTTAGTTTACTTATTTTACTAACCATGTGATTTTTATCGTTTCAGGAAAAGCTTAAGGAAGTGCATGAGTCGCAGTCTGATGTCGACAAGGCGTCTTTGTCCACAGATGCACTCAACCAAGTGCTTGGCTCTGATCGCAAGGGGAGGACAAGGGGTGAGCTCGCGGGTGGCCAAATCTCGGATCATCGAATTGGAGACGAGCAACACCGGGTTGGCTCGAACGGTGGATTCACATGACACGAAGCTATCCCGTTTGGAGGCGACGGTCTAAGATAACTCATTCATGAAGCGTATGTTGGGCGGAGACCGTAAGGGGAAAGGGAAGAAGAAGGCGGTGGAGGAGGAGGTGCGGGAGAACGAGGCGCAGGATGACGAGGATGTGGACCTCGCGGCTTCATCACCGACACGTGCGTACTTCGATGATCCACTTCCTTATTTGGCTCCCTTCCCCATACCGATGTCGACAATTGGTTGGCCGAGTGTGTTCATATTGGACGTATTTGATTGCCAGCGAATAGGGCGGGGGTTGAGGGACCCGAATATTGTCCAGGGTGGAATAGTTCATGGACGTGCGCTTCAAGAGATCGAGTCCAAAGTGCTCGTCACGCATGTGATACCCGAGAAGGAGAACTCCCTATTGTGGTTGTGCGAACAATGCGGCACGATGTATATTAGTGGGTGTGTCAATTCGTATATCGTGTGGCCTACTCACCTCCTCACATTTACCCCAGACATGTAGTGACATTATTTTTAAGTTGGTACATTTGAATTATATCGTCATGTATATTGTTTCTATTTTGAATATATATTTGCATTATCTTTAGTTTGTTTGGATATATGATGTTTGAACAGGTACAACGTTGCTATAACAGGTACAAATATACTACTGGGCAGTGGCATTGGCCATACTTCCCAACAGATTTTTTTTTTAATTCTGCCCAGAATTGTCACGGTCATTGACCGTGACAAGTCCTTGACAAATAAGGTTGTCACGAACTTGTCACGGTCAATGACCGTGACAATGTTTTAAAAAGGGTCAAGGCTTTGTCACGGTTATTAACCGTGACTAAACTTGTCACGATCATGGCCCGTGACACGACCGTGACAATTCTAACGAACTTGTCACGGTCAATGATCGTGACACGTCCGTGACAAAAAAAGTTGTCTTGCCCCGAATTGTTACGGTCATTGACCTTGACAAGTCCAACTTGTCAAGGTCAATGGCCGTGACAATTAGGCAGATTTGGTGTAGTGACGCATATTGGCTAATTAATAATTTTAAGGGTCATTTTAACTTAATCACTAAATATTAATTCTTAATTTGACTTATCCCCTCATTTTCATAATCCTTTGACTTTGCCCCCAACATTGGGAGTTAAGTCTAATTTGTTATTATAAGCAGGCGGAAAAGTCAAATAAATCTTTAGATTTAACCCCTATTTTATATAATATTGTAAGATAACCCCTTCATGTTGGGTATATCAAAGAGATTAGTAGCATGGGGATTAAGTCAAATATCCCATTAACAATTGGGGGTTAAGTAAAAAATCCCTAATTTTAATTATATAAATTAAATCGCATAATATGTTAACCTTTGGTTCAGTTTGTATTAGAAGGTTTGGATTAAGTTAACAATAGTGGAATATAGTCCATTGGGTTAGCATGTGGGTTGGGCAAAGTTTTAGACCATTTGGGTTTTTTTAAGACCTTTTAAGATTAGGCCAATGTAGGGACTGATCCTAATTAAGAATTTAACTAATATTATAAGCTAATTAACTTAGCATAAAACAAATGATACACACTGGAGAAACCCTAGCTACTAATTAGGAAAATAAAGGAACCCTAGCTCTTGAGATTTGGGGATTTGGAGGGTTGACTCATACAATCATCTTTTATGCAAGTTTACTTTGTGTAGAAATATGATTGGATTCGTGTTATAATAGCAATTATTTATTGGCATATGTTACTTTGTGTAGAAACATGGTTATATAATATTTTATTTGACTATTAAACTTAATTTCATAATTAGTTTTGATTAAATTAAGAAACCTAGTTAACTAGTTAGTGAACACATGAAATTCATTATTAAATGAACAAATTAACACATTAATCCATGTAATATGGGATAGAAATCATTAGACATGTTATATACATATCTTAATCTTCAAAAGCCCTAAACTAATTATAGAAATTCAACTGAAATTATAGGTTAATTCAATACATTCATATGAAGAAGGTGAAGTTGAGTTTAATCACTATGTCATAAATCGAAAAGGATCACAGTTGTAGACCCTGACCCTGGGACATGGTCATGGATCTGGACCATGATCATTTTAATGCTGATAATATTGGGGGTCATGGTCCAAATTTGTGACCCTAATATAGGATCACTGTCCAATAGGTGACATCAACATTGAGTGACTGGTCACGGTTTAGGATTGTGACTCGGTGGTCACAGCTCAAAATCATAATCCAGTCAGTGACCCAATTGTTATGGTGATTTTGTGGTCGCGGTCCTCAATCATAACCACAAAAGAGATTTTTTTACTGTAACCATATATTTATTTTTTAATTTGGTCACGGTCCAAAATCGTGACCAATTTTTTTAAATTAAAAAAAATAATATATTGTTATGGTTATGAATCTGACCATATACTAAGTTTTCTAATTTAATCACAGTCTTGGTCATGGTCCAAAATCGTGACCAATTTTTATAATAAATTTAAAAAAAAAAATCCTGCATACATGTATACATTTTCACAAATCAATATTAAGCCACAACGTCATCCATAACCATTGCACATTCCATTAATCATAAAATGATAATACAACACAAATTAACTAACTATTAATCCAACAAATTGTATAACACAAATAAGAATACAACTCATGCTTGCGACAATATGATAATAACATCTCAATATCTTCATTGAAATCCAATGCACATTATGGATATCCACCTAACACATACAACAATGAAATATATTCATCTGAAATGTCAATCCACTTAGGCTTGCATATAGGTTTTCAAAATTTTCCAAATGGTAAGTAAGAAAGGATTTGAATCTCAAAATGACTTACGGATGTCTGGGAAGCTAAAAATAGCATTAAAGTTCATGTATTTCGTAAGATGAACAAGGTTTACGTCTAACCCATAATTCGAATCTATGTCATCTCTTTTATTTAATGAAATTATATTCGAAACGTGTTCAAAGTGTAGAAAATTGTGAGAACACTATAAATTGGGAATTGTGGTATAAGGCCCTTTTTGGATTTTTTTTTTATTTATGAAATAGATGGGAATGTTTATATGATAACAACAATAGTGGGATTAGTAATAGTGGTGTACTATAAACAAACTAAAAATGAAATAAGAATATTAAATATGCATAATATCATTTATGGGACTAGTAAAACATTAAGGATATTAGAATGCATTTGAAGTTTTGACTGAGTATCCTTTGATAGATTCTTGGAGGTGTAACAGGTTCAATGTATTCGGAGTTCCTAGATTCATAACAAGACTATTACATAACCTATTAGACCCTCAATAAACTATCCAAGGTACTCACACGAAACTATTCATGTGGTTACATCAGATTGGCGATTTCTTATCAGTGTCGCATTCAATCTATAGAATAATTACAAAATGTGGGGGAGTAGGAAACAAGTGCAAGAAAACTAAATATATGAGTTAAAGATGCACAAAATAATAATAAAATAATATTTTCAAACTCAATAAACTAAATTTTTTGTATCTAGGGTTGTTGATACAAAGGTAAACTAAATGACAATAACACAATGTTTCGAAACTCAACCTTCATTTAAATCAACTAAAAGATCCTTCAAATTAAGGTTGTCATCAAGAGTAAACTGAAACTCTATAGGGGCCTTTAATACGTCTGTTTAATTAGTCAAACCCATTGGTGCATGTGTAACAGGAGATTAATTGTCATGATTTATTCAATTAGAGTAGAATACATTCTTCACGTTTTGAAAGGCACATATAAAAGCTCTTCGACCATGCGATCTTTACTTTTCAACTTAGATAAATCTACTATGACAAGTTTTAAGGCGGGAATAACTTTACAACCATTTGTAGTGTCCTCCACCTTCACTCAGTCACAATAACAGATGATTTCTTTGAAGTCTAGGTAATTCAATTCCAGGATTTGTTGGACAATCCCATAATAAGTCAGCATCTTATCGTTTGAATTTTTATCCTTTTTTCTAGGTACACAATAAGTCAAGACAAAAATTAAAATTCCTCTGTTTTGTATCAATAATTTTTCCTAGCATGGGTATGAGATGAAATCAAAATCGTTGATGCGGAATTTTTTAAACTCCTTTGCGCGAAAACTAGGACATTTGGCTAGGTGTGCAAGCCTTAAAGAGACATCACCTCATTATAAAAGTTGTATTTATTAATGGATTTTATTAAGGATTGTTTTACAACACATACATAAGTAATCGCAATATAAGAGGTGGAAATACCTCTTTTGATACCCATGCCCTAAAATCATTCGTCGTGTAATTTCTCTTATAATTTTGGGCAATTTCACTCTCATACTTCCTAAACGTATTCATGAAACTGTAGAGTTTTAAATGGTAATGTAGAGAATGCAAATAATCAAAGAAAAATAAGTTATATATGTAACTACTTACTCTATCTAATCTTCAACTTCATCTTGCAATTCGATGACATAACGAGCTACTTGCTTGTATTGAAGATTGGTTAGTCTCACCTATTTAATATTAACAAACGGAAATTCATCCTCAAACTCGTTAGTTTCCTCGATCACTCATTCTCCAAGAGGATAAAACCTCTTAAGACCTTATTCCGACATATATTTTGAGACGTATAATTATAATTATGTTGTTATGTATTCTTCTATAATTGACCCTCCAATATACCATGTATTCTTAACATAATATTTGAAGGTTTTCATCAAGAAATCGAAAGGATACATCCAACGAAACATTATGGGTCTACACAATAAAGCCTATTCACATAAATTCACAAGGAGATGGACGTTAATGTCAATCAACGACGTAGGAAAATACTTCTCCAAGACATAAGTTGTCCGAGTTAAAGTGGTTTTCGCAGCCTTAATGTGTTTCATACATTACACCTTTGCATACAGTAAGGTAGTAAAGAAAAACCCATTGTTCTAAAAAACCCGCCTAAGCACTCCTAGGCTTGAGGCTTGGGAGAAACGCCTCGCCTTAAGTTTTTGACGCCTTATGCTTGGTAAAACCCTTCAGTCGCACTTTTTTTTTCTAAAAATAACAATGCTTTAGTGAAACGATATTTCCTTTTAAAGATTTTTTTACAAACCGGACCATTATCTCATCCAAAATAATCAAATAGTATTTTAATTTATAAATATTCAAACATATTTTTATGATATATACAATTTTTGTATTTTAATAGCATTATTAGGTTAAAAAATATTAAAATATATTAAAAAGGCCTAAACGCCTTTTCACGCCTTTTTACGCCTAACGCTCGCCTAGGCTTCTAAGGCTTAAGGCTTGGCCTCCACGCCTCGATTATGCCCCCCGTCTTTTAGAACCTTGGAAAAAACTAATCTTCATAATTTTCCTTCAAAAATCTTTTTGCTAAAAAAATGATACCTAAACAATAATGGGGTTAATTAGATGATGACACGTCAGTCGTGATACTTGCATTATTTTAGATCATTTATTTGATAGTTAACAAACGTGCACAAATTACCAAAATAACCAGTCAAGGTCTTCAAGTTGAACGCGTCTTCGAGGATATTTTTCTCACTAGTAGTCAAAGTGAGAGCACCAGTGAGAATCAAATTTCTTCCTATTGCAGGATTAGTTTTTAACCACAATTTTTTTTTCATCTCTTTGAGATCGCAACGCGCCTTTTATTTATCTTTTAAATGAGATCCACCTAGATATGTTCTTATCAGATGTTCCGCAAAATTCTTCTTCATGTGAATCACATTGATTAAATGCCTTACTAGGTATTCCTTCCAATACGACAAGTTAAACAAGATTGATCGTCTGAACCATGCCTTCATTTTACTAAGATCGTGAGGATCCTCCCTAGCTTTACGCTTTTTGCCTACAAATTAAGGGTATTTGTGTATAAACTAATTATTCAAAGTCACAGCCTTTGTCTTCTCCTCGGTTTGATAACTTAAAAGTTGAGGAGGTTTCACCATACGCTCTTGATCGACAGATAAGAATTTAGACTTGTCATTCCTAAAAGGGTTACTATTGGGCTAAAATCTATGATCACTGGCATAACTCATCTTCCCAATATTATGTAGCCAGGTGGATTCAGTTTCCTCCCTACAAATGTAACATCTATAATAATCATGAATATTACAATCGAATATGGTCCCATAGGTAGGAATGTCGTGGATCGCCCACATAACCATTGCTTTAAGTGTGAATTCTTCCCCCTTATGGGCATCAAACGGCCTCACGCCTTCATCCCAAAACTCTTTAATTTCTTTAATTAATAAGGCTAAAAAAATATCAATATCATTGATAGGAGCCTTTAGCCCGAGTATCAAGAATGAAAATAATGTGATCTCTCTTCTCATGCACAATGTTAGAGCAGGCCCAATGAAAATAAGGGTGTTAACTCCCTTCTCTCCTCAATATTAAAAAATTTAGTATTAGGACCGAACCGTGATCATAACAAATTAATATAAATCTTAATATTCTATTTGTCTAAATTTTATAACTAAAATGCCTTGAAGTACCATGCCAATTAATCCCAATTCTAACCTGCTCGAGCAGGCCCAATAAAGGACCATGCCAGTCCAACCTAATATGTCAATAAGGAAGATTGGCATGAGCATTTATCATGTGGATAAATACGATATAGTTATCACTTAATGAGATCATATCAGTTACTCACAATCTCGGACGAGATAATTAGGAATCACCACACGAGCCAATAGCAAGCCAAGGGAGTTCTTTGGATAAATCAACTGTTTTAGATTTACAAGACTATAAATACAATCCACACCTCAGGGCCAAGGGGGATGTAATTTTGGAAATCTAAGAGGCATAAATAAAAATTATTTGACCTCTCTGTGGGTGTAGGTAATTTTTGAACCACGTATATTTGTGTGATGTGTGAAGTTTGCATGTTCTTTCATTACTTGCTTGCTAGAATTCATTAATTATAATTAACAACACTCACAATTGGCGTCGTCTGTGGGAATCGATTTCCTTTCCACAAAATAAATCCCTATAAAAGAATAGCTATGATGTCCCACTACCCAAATAGTGCATTCCAACCTGGTCACTTGCGAGTTGACCTAGCTCCACTTAGGGTCAGGTTTGAAGTTCACCAAGATGGAAACCCAAGATTTCGTCGAGAGAAACAGATTTTTGAGGAAAGCCACGGGAATCCTAGATTAACCTAGATCTCATAGCTGGTCAACGCATACGAAGCAAGGTTTAAACAACAGGAGGAGGCAAGTCTCTTCCAGATTGAGGAGAATTCTCGCCTCCAGCGGTGACTAGAGAAAATGGAGAGATAACTCAACTATGAAAACCAAAAACATCATGGTCGAACTCCTAGCCCTTAGGAGAGTGAATAGGCATAAATTCTTTTCGTTTATCCCCTTAATCTATAGGCTTTTATCGCTCCACAAAGTGTAATTCAAGTGGATTTATCTCATATCACTGTTATTGACATTTTCTAATTAGTACACTGAGTTTCATGTATTTCCTATTTATTTTGCAGGTATTCAGTGCACACAAAGAAGGAAAGTCGAAGAACTCGCGCCTACAAGTGCTTAGGAATAATCGGCATTCTAATCCGAGCTCCGAATCAAAAGTTACAAGTCTTCAAAAAATTACAAGGAGGAAAAGTTCCTGAGAAGATGGAACCGAACCGAAGGGCTTAAAAAATGAACCGATCCTATCCTGGGCAAACTTCCTGTGAAGCACGAAGATATGGAACCGAATCGAAGAGGAAATAAATGAACCAAAACGGTTCAAAGAAAAACTTCTGTCAAAGATGGAACCGAACCGAATCACCTTAATAGGATCGGTTCGGGTATCAGAAATTTGGACTTATCCACTTGAAAAATTAGAGACTTGTATGGTTGAAACTCTTAAAAATTCGTAGAGTATAAATTTTAAACACCTCCCAAACATTGAGGAGGCTTCTAATTCGTTAGAGAAGCATTATAATTAGTTTAGAGAAGACAACAACAAGAAACCTTAGTTTTGATTCCAGTTTTCCAATCCAAGTAAATTTGTTTCAATATTCTCTTTCATTATTGCAGTATTTATTTCTTTAATGAGTAATTTCATTCTTCTTCACTTTCAATTGTCAGTAAAAAAAATTTCTTTCATTCAAAACATGTTTTCTTCTAGATTTAATATGTCCGGATAAGTTTTTAAGGGTTGGGGTGCATGAACCCCACCCGATGTAATTCATGATAGTGGAAATAGAAGTTGTAATTAAAACCTTAGATGAATTGTATCGTAGTTAATACGATGCTGTTTTAATTCATCCTTTACTTACATACTGTGCGGGCTACGATCCCTCATATATGTGATACTTAGGAGAAATAAAGATCGGGTTTTAATTCAACCTTTACTTACATACTGTACGGGATACGATCCCTCATATATATACATAGGAGCATCAAAAACGGAATTCATTTAAAGCTTTAATTATGAATCTAGTATCCTACGAAGTGAATTACTAGGGTGTGGGGGATTTTAACCTGAACTATCGTTCTCATTTCATAGTTAAAGTTTTAGTCAAATCGTCATTAGTCCTTTAGTTAATTAGAGTAATTGCATTTCATTTATTCATAATTTCATTAGTTACTCACTTTCATATTTGCATCTAGTAGTAGTCATTTCACAATCCAAATCACCTTTTCCTTCTTTTTAGAGTAAAGTTGAGGTTAACAGTCTTACCTTTTTCGTCACGTTCACTCATCCTAGTTCCCTGAGGATTTGATACCCAGACTAGCCACTATACTCCGTAAGAGTGTAGTTAGAGTTTAGATTTTTTTGTATTTTGGTCGAAAGCCGATAACAATGACTAGAGTATCTACACGGACGTTCGGTTTCCACCTCGATCAAAATGGCACCATTACCGGGGATTTACGTAGACTTAGGTTAGATCAAGTCAATTTAAAACTTTGACCAAGAAAATCCAAAAACATAAAAAAATCTAAAAATAAAAATAAAATTCATCTCTCAAAAGCATTTGATGCAAAATCCTGAACATACTCAGACTCCTCACAATACTCCAACCAGAATCCACGAAAATCCAATCGTTGAGTACAACTCTGAAATCCCCCACACACCTCGCGTTCCACAATTCTAGTTTCCAATTCCCACTCCCGAGCACTCTATCAGTAGCTACACCATGAGTCAAACTTCGAGTCACATATCTGGGACATCGATTGAGTACACAGATTCATTTAAAGAGAGTGCGAGTGCAATGTCTAACACAACGAGTTTTGGTACTGGAGAGGGAGATCTCCCCTATCGTCCTATGAAAGACTTACTCTTTCCTGAGCGGACTGTCACCCCTGGTTATATTTTACTTTCGTATACTTCTGGTTAGTTCCACTTTCTCAATTGGATCATATATGTTCTCCCTACGTTTCATGGCATGGATTTATAGAAACCATACCTGCATATTCGTAAGTTCGAAGAGGCGTGTGACACATTTAGTGATCAAACTTGCACGCAAGATGTTGTTCGCCTAAAGGTTTTCCCTTTTTCCTTAAAGGATAAAACCAAGACCTGTCTATGGTCTCTACCCCCGAACTCCGTCACTTCTTGGAGAGATATGAAGTCTAAGTTTGTCTCAAAATTATATTAGCATCACAAGACCAACTCTGCCAAGACTCAAATCTAAGCTTTCTGATAACACGATAATGAGTCTTTTGACAGATGTCGGGAACGGTTCCAAGCGTTGGTAGGCGCATGCCCCCATCATGGTTTTGACAAACACTTAGTGATATCTTTCTTCCATAATGGGTTGACAATAGCTTACAAACAACTTATGCAAACAATGTGTGAAAGACCCTTTTGGGATTTAAAATCATGCGATGTCGAGGCCCATCTTAAGTATGTCGCAGAGACTACTCAAGCATGGGACACATCTGATCCCAACCAAGATCGACCTAGATAACCACCTAGTAATCAAACTTCCTACGGTCTATACCATTTGGATAAAAATACCTTAATACACCGTATATTTGATTAACTTCAGAGAGATATGAAAGAAAGGTTTGATGGTCAGTTGAGAAATATCTCCAGATCCAGCCATGGTTCGAAAGAAAAATTGTGTGCTATCTATGAGGCGGGCCACTCCACAAAGGCATGCCCGATGATTTCTGCCTATAAGGCCATGCACACTGAGTAGGTGGATGCTATAGGAGGATTCAACGGGAATTTTAATGCCCCACATGGGAACTCTTACAACCCTTCGTGGAGGAACCATCCTGTTTTCATTTATGGACAACCACAAGCTGTGATGAACCCACATTCACAGGTTGTCCCACATCCACAACCTCCTCAATACTAACAAGCACCACCACCTCCAGCCCCATATGTAGCTCCATCGCGGAGGAGCCTCGAGGATACAATGAACCAATTCATAAATTCTCAAGGTGCAAATAATGCTCAATATGAACGCTTGTTTGCCAAAATAAATTCAAACATCTCCGAGATGCAATCCACATTGAGCATCCAAGAGAAGGGCAAGTTTCCTGTCTAAGGCCAAAGACCTCCCCAAGGTCAACCTAGTGTTAGCTCCACCTCTACCGAACAACAGGAGCACTGCCAAGCGATAACCACTCTTCGTAGTGGAAGAGTTGTTGATTTATCACCTCCCCCACGCGACATGTCAAAAGATAAGGAGAATTCGCTCAGCACAAAAGAGGCCGAAGATATATCCTTGAACAAGAGTGAAAAGGAAAACACTAGTGATCCCTAGGTATTTGTAAAACCACCCTCGCTCCACCTTTTCCTCAAAGATTGTTTCCTGCCCATAAAGGGACCATAAGTGAAGAATTGCTCGAAGTGCTTAAGAACGTAAAGTTGAACTTACCTTTCCTCGATGAAATAAAGAAAATTCCATCCTATGTAAAAGTCATAAAAAACTTATTGATATTCAAGAGGAGGATGAAGGTAAAGAAGAACGTGTTTCTAGCACAAAATGTGAGCTCAGTCCTTCTTAATGATCTCCCACTTAAATATAAAGATCCCGGTGCCCCCACCATTTCCTGCACCATTGGAAAGAACAAATTCGAAAAAGCCTTACACGATTTGGGGGTAAGTGTTAATACCCTCCCCTATTCAATTTATAGGAAACTTGATCTGGGCGATCTCAATCCCATAAGGATCACTCTCCAATTAGCGGATCGAACCGTGAAGATACCAAGGGGTATAGTCGAGAACGTGATAGTCTAAGTGGACACTGTCTACTTCCCGGTAGATTTTGTCATTTGAGACACGAATCCCTCATTCGCCTAAAAAAATCATGTTCCCATCATCCTTGTACGCCCATTTTAGCCACGACTAATGCAGTTATCAATACTAGAAATGGGCAGATGCAAATCACTTTTAGGAATATGACTTTAGAAATAAATATCTTTAATATAGCCCAACAAGCAGGGAAAGAAGATGACCTTCACGCGATGAGCTTAATTGAGGATTATTGTAGAAAAACACTTTGAGGAAAATTACTATAGAGATGTCCAGGAGGCTTGCCTAGCTTCTAGTCATGAGAGTGAGGGAGCCTACACCGAGTTTGAGAGGTAGATATAGGAGTTGAGAGGCTTACTCGATGAGAGAGCGTAGGACGAGAACGCGAGAGATGTTAATTGGGTTTCTCAATTCGAAGAGTTACCGCCAAGGGAAGCACGAATGGTGCCCTCTAGCGACACATTCCCGACTCTCGAGTTGAAGAAACTACCCTCCAATGTTAAATATGCTTTCCTAGGTAAAAGTGAGACATTTACTGTTATTATCTCCTCTAGGTTAAATGAAGAGTAAGAGGGTAAATTATTAAAGATTTTGAGGAAGCACCAAAGGGATTTTGGTTGGTGTATAGCTGATCTAAAGGGGATAAGGCCTCTTATTTGCACCCATAAGATTCACCTCGAGGATGACGTTAAGCCTTCGAGAGAAATGCAAAGACGGCTAAACCCCACAATGAAAGATGTGGTGAGGACTAAAATTATAAAGTTATTGTATGCAAGGATTATCTACCCAATCTCGGATAGCAAGTGGGTGAGCCTCATTCAAGTCATTCCGGAGAAGTCGGGCATGACTGTGATTAAAAATGCTAAGGGAGAGTTAGTTCCCCAACGTACCACCACTGGGTAGCGTGTTCGCATTGATTACCGGAAACTCAATGCGGGAACTAGGAAAGATCATTTTCCCTTGTCATTTATCGATCAGATGCTTGAAAGAGTAGCGGGCCACCCCTATTATTGCTTCCTATATGGTTACTCCAGATATAACCAAATTGAGGTAGATGTACTTGATTAAGTATAACAACCTTCACTTGCCCCTTTGGAACGTTTGCCTACAAACGTATGCCATTTGGCTTGTGTAATGCACCGACGACCTTTCAAAGGTGCATGTTGAGCTTATTCAGTGACATGGTTGAAAGAGGGATAGAGGTGTTTATGTACGACTTTAGCATTTTTGGCACCTCCTTCGACATATGTTTAGCTAATCTTGAGAAAGTACTAGCCCGATGTGTGGAAAATAACTTAGTGATGAATTGGGAAAAATTTCATTTCATGGTAACCGAGGGTATAGTTCTTGGCCACATCGTGTCATCCAAAGGGATCGAGGTTGATCGAGAAAAATAAATGTCATAGCTGACCTACCCCCACCTAAATCGCTGAAAAACCTGTGCTCCTTCTTGGGCCACGCGGGGTTTTATAGAAGGTTCATTAAGGATTTTAGCGCCCTCGCCAGACCCTTAAGCAATCTTCTTATGAAGGACACCCCATTCGAGTGGACGGAAGCATCCCAAAGTGCCTTTGAAAAATTGAAAAACATGCTTGTGTCCGCTCCCATTATGCAAGCTCCGGATTGGTCCTTGCCATTCGAGCTTATTTGTGATGCTAGCAATTATGCGACAGGGAATGTTTTGGGCCAAAGAAAAGACAATGAGGCTCATGTCATCTACTACGCTAGATGGACCCTTATCGGACCACAACTCAATTACTCAAACATGGAGAAGGAGTTGCTAGTGGTAGTGTTTTCTCTTGACAACTTTCGATCCTAACTTATCGGTTCCCCCATCACCTATTTCACCGACCAGGCAGCTTTAAAATATTTACTTGCAAAGAAAGACGCAAAGTCGTGCCTCATAAGGTGGATCCTACTCCTATAAGAGTTTAATCTCTCCATTAAAGAAAAAAAATGAGTAGAAAAAGTCGTTGTCGATCACTTATCACGGCTTTCATCCGGCATACCTAGTGATCCTACACCCATAGATGAGTATTTTTCAAATGAGTAACTCTTTGTCACCTCTTCTTTTCCCTGGTTTGCGGATATAGTGAACTATCTTGTTACGGGAGCTGTCCCTCTCGATTGGACACCACAAGATAAGAAGAGGTTCATCACTTCGTCGTGCATATTTTTCTATGATGACCCATTCCTTTTTAAATATTGCACCGATCAAATCATTTGACGATGCATATCGGATGATGAAATTCCAAAAGTCATCCAATTATGTCATTCGGAAGCATGTGGAGGCCACTTTTTCGTGTAAAAGACATCCGTTAAAATTCTCTAATGAGGATTGTACTGGCACACAATGTTCTGGGATGTTAAGAATTGTTGAAAATCTTGTGACAAGTGTCAACGGATGGGAGCGATCACCCGACGAGACATGATGCCATTAACCCCGATTCTCATAATTGAGATTTTCGATTGTTGGGGTATTGAATTCATGGACCCTTTTCCCCCGTCCTTTGGAAACCTATACATCCTAGTCGCGGTAGACTATGTTTCTAAATAGGTGGAAGCTATAGCTACGAAGACTAGTGACAATAAAGTGGTGATAAAGTTCCTACACGAACACATACTTTCTCGCTTCAGTGCACCTAAAGCGATAATCAGTGATAACGGCACACACTTTTATAACAAGCCGTTTGAAAAACTTATGAAAAATTATGGTGTCATTCACATGGTAGGAACGACATATCACCCACAAACAAATGGAAAAGCCGAATTGGCAAACCGCGAAATCAAGCACGTACTAGAGAAGACCGCCAATCCCGACCGAAAAGATTGGTCCCTTCGATTGAACGATTCGTTATGGGCCTACCATACCGCTTACAAGAACCCACTCGGAATGTCCCCATTCCGCTTTGTGTGTGTCAAACCTTGCCATCTTCCCGTTGAGTTGGAGCACAAAGTGTATTGGGCCATTAAGAAATTAAATTACGATATGGACAAACCGGTGAAGCTTGCAAGCTTCAACTAAATGAGTTAGAGGAGATATGTAATGATGCGATGAGAATGCCAAGATTCCAAAAGCTCGGATGAAACTTGCACATGATAATATTATTCGACAAAAATAGTTTCAATCGGGATAAAAGGTACTCCTCTATAACTCCCGACTTCATCTATTTTAGGGTAAATTGCGGTCTCGTTGGACTGGTCTATTCGTTGTTAGAAGCATTTTTCCCCACGGAGCAGTAGAATTGGAAGATCCAAAAGGGGGGAACGCATTCAAAGTCAATGGATAGCGCCTAAAGCTATATATTGAGGGATGCGTAGAAGAGATCGACATCATTTGGTTGTCGAATCCCAGTTACGGGCTAGAATGAGCTTGAACTGAGAGGTCGTCGCACCCCCGACGCGTATGGGATGATTTCTTATGTATAGTAGCTAGGCGTAGGTAGAATAGTTAGAGTCCGTAGGTAGGTTACGAAAGGTTAGGGTTAGGATTAGGCACACCAACACGCACTTTGTAAGGGAGTCAAGGAAGTCCAAGTGTGAGAATAAGTAAGAGAGTGTCCAGAAATTCGAGGGTGCGAGCTTTTATTTTCAGCATTCTGAGTAGAGAGAGTTCTGCCTGAGGCGAACCGAACCAAACCCCCTTAACAGGATTGGTTCGGTTATGATCACTTGAAAAAATAAAAATCCCAGAACCGGATCGATTCTCCCATGAACCAGATCAGTTCGAATTCTGCAGTTTTGCCTCTTCCCGAGATGCCTCCCCCCCTTCCCCAATCCCTTAATTTCCCTCCTATGACACCCTCCTTTCCCTCCAAATTCTCCCCCCCCCCCCAACCCTCCCCACCACCTATAAATTCCACCTCTACCCTACCATTCCTCCACACCTCCATCACATATTCCCTCTATAAACCTATCTATCCAATTTCAACCATCCCCAGATATTTCCATGGCAAATCTGTAATAACCCTCGCTTATGAGAGTCTATTTTATAATTGCTTGCTATGAGAAGTAATTACATATAAAATGTTGAGATATGGAGTAAGTATTGATTTAATGAAGAAAAATTAATATTTACTAACTTATAGTATATTTACTATATGAGCATGTAAATATCCTCACGATGAGTTTATTGTGTCATAAGAATTTGAAATGACATTGTGATTTAAAGTGGAATCAGAACCTGAAATGATTTATAAAATATCCAAATGATAATTTGGAGGCCGTAGTTGATTCCGGAACGTGCGAGATAGTCAAAATATGTACCATATTGTATTTTGAGGTTTTGGGCATTTTTGACTGATTATACCTTGAATATGTAGTTGCGTGTTGTTTTATCGCGGTATTGATCACTTAAGTTGGGATTGTTGACTAAAGGCACGATTTATGTCTTGATTAAGTCACTATTCACCTAATTGCATTTCCTAAACCTAGAGAACTAGAGAGAGGAAGAGAAAGAGTGGAGAAAAAGGAGAGATTGAAGATTGAAGGAGGATTCTTGCTTCCACAAAGAGGAAATATGCATTTGCTAGCTTAAGGAAAGCTTTCTACTTGCTACATGTGGTTTAAGATAAGTGATTTGTTGTGATAATGGTGTATTGATTTTGATAGAACTATTTTAGGGTTTTTGTGTAATTGTGCGCTTTGATCCATTCAAAAATGATTTGGATGATTGATGAGGTTTATGGTAGTTGCTAGTTGTATTTATGAAGTGTTGTTGGCAATAAATGATTTGGATTTGAGTGGGGATAGATTTGGAGTCCAAGACTCCATAGCCAAAATTGGCAAAAATCGCAGGGCCGAATCGATTCGGCCTGATCCAAATCGATTCGCCCAGGGGTAGTTTCTAGGTTTAGGTGAACCGAATCGATTCGGCCTGGTCCGAATCGATTCGGCCGAATCGATTCGACAGTTATGCAAAAACCCAACCTTCCTGACCGAATCGATTCGGTTTGAAACGAATCGATTCGGTAATTATGCAGAATCCCATATTTCTTGAACGAATCGATTCGGCCAGGCCGAATCGATTCGGGAACCCTGCACTTTTTCAAATTTGTTTCTTTTTAAATTTTAACCCTTTTCCTTAGGATTAGTAATTAGGGACCTTCTTAAATGAAGTAAATATAGGATCCTAGAGTATTAGTTGAGTTTGGTCGATACCCTAGATTAGAATGGGTTCATCTAGGGTTCAGTCCAGGGGTGTTGAAAGTAGTGTTCATACATTACTTCCATCGTATAAGTTTATATGAATCTAGGAGATTTTAGAGTCAAACTTGGAGACTTTAGAAGTTAATGTGAGCTAGGATTGATTTAATGGTCTATTAGAAAGCCAAAAAGGAGGCTTTGTACAATAACTTGGGATCTTGAATGTCCTTCGAGGTTATTATAATGATATTAAGCACGTGTAGTTCCGGATAACCATAATGCATTTGATAAAATGTAAAATGGGCAAAGTAAATGATAATTTACTAAATCATAAAATGGAGATTAATGAAAAGGTTAAACACACTCTAAATACCATCTTAAGGGAAGTTCGTGCGTGAGGTGAAGCCCCCTGGCTAATGAATGCAGGGTGGATATAGTCCTAGGCCATATGAGCGTTTGTTTATAATTTTTTTACGATGGGTGGGAGATTTCGGGTGTGGTCTTGACTATCCCGCATGCATATGGCCGCTTCCCGACGTTTTCGATAGGATCCCAGGTTGTCTTATGATAGGCCCTGGAAGATGATGGTATTTAGGGGCGCGCACAGTGGGGAAACCCGGACGGGCGGTCTTAGAATAGTTATATATATACTTATAACTATTCTAATCACCAAGTTGTACTTGATGGGTATACATGCCATAAAGAGCATGGAACAATGCCATAAAGAGCATAATATATGCCACAAAGAGCATACAATTGAGATAAGTGCCATAAAGAGCACATGATAAAACTTGTATTCCTGATAAGGAATGGAAAGACAAGATGATATGGTGAAAGATGAAAAAGTTTTATGATTACTCTTATTCTCATATATAACGAAATTTCATTTTTTATAATCATTTAACTGTACTAGTTCATTTTAAGTTGTTATCATGTAGACTGTCATCTTTATCATGCAGGCTTAATCATTCATTATTGTCATACTTGTCATTTATCTGGTGATCACATAAAATCGAGCCCTGACCGGTTCTTCTTTCTTGTTGTGTGTGTGTGTGTGTGTATATATATATATATATTATATTTGCTCAGGTGTTCCACCACAAGGACGCCAGTAATGACTTCCCCATGCCAGTGTCTTTTGAGGAGCCGTGACATTTTTGCAGATTTCACGGGATATTTTGTAGACTCCTCCTTTGTTGTTTTCTAGTTATGTTCGGGTTTATTCGGGCGTGTGGCCCAACTTTTGTAAATGTATAATGAATGAATATGTAATTGAATGAACTTGTTGTATGTTGTCTGAAATTTTGTTAACTGATATTTTAGTCGATTCTCTTATTGTACACTTGCTATTAATGTAATTGTTTTTGGGGTTTCCACTTTCTTTTCATGTGTGGGTTGTTGAAAATGCTTTCTTTAGATTATAAATCAAAATTTTTTGACAACCCGTTGTCTGAATTATTGAGTGGTTATCTCGTATACTCTTTATGTTGTCACGATGTTGAGAATGATTCCATCAATGATTCCTGTATTTGTGGAGTATCGGGATGGCCACCTCTTATTTCGAATACCGGGTTGTCACAGATGGTATCAAAGCATCAGGTTCTAGAGTCTTTAGGATCTATGCGGACTTATCACGTTCTACCGTAACGTTCTTTGATATAGAGCCTATTGCTAGGACTGTATTGTTACTTATATTTGCGATCCTCTACAAGATAGATTTTTTAAATAGTATCCTAACTCTATTATTTCTTCATCTCAGATGCCACCTAAGAGAGGTCATCCTGCTCGAAGAAATAGAGTTGTAGAGGAGGACGTTGGTCCCCCATCGCCACCACAAGGAACTTTTAGTTCCGCGGATGTAGCGAACATCGTGGCTCAAGTGGTCAATGCTGCCATGACCGCAGTGACTCAGCAAATGCCACCAGCTCAACCATGGGCACAAGAGGCACAAGCTCCTACGGGAACTTCTCCATGGGAAAGAGTTTGGGAGTCTTTCCTTAAGGGCCATCCCCCAGAATTTGACGGTGGCTCGGATGTTATAAAGGCAAATCAGTGGAAGAAAGACATGCAGCTCCATCTTCGCATTGTAGATTGTAGTGAGGAGAGAAATCAAATCCTTGTTACTTTCAATCTTGTCGGATCGGCACTACATTGGTGGGAGTCGATGACTACACCGGGGCAGAGGGACACGATGTCAATCACTGATTTTTGGGCCTTATTTTATCGAAAATACTTCCCTCCTGCAGTTCAAAGGAAGATGCAAAGGAAGCTTCAGGATGTTTTTCAGGGAGATAGATCCGTGGTAGAGTACGAAGAGGAATTAACCCGATTGGCAAGTTTTGTGCCGGATGAAGTAACTCCAGAAGAGAAAAGAATCTCTAAGCTTGTGGGAGGTTTACATTGGCAGATAAAGCAACATTTGTTGGGAAATCCGACTTTACAAACCTTTGGGGATGTGTTGAATGCAGCACTACTTCATTTCCAAGAGCATAGACTGTTTGTGCAACATGGCAAGAAATCTGTCGCGATGGGACAAAGGGGAAAACCTGGAGGTAATGGGATCGGGGGAGGAACCTCTTCTTCATCCCAATCTTCGAGGAGTAAGCAGAGAGAGAGGGACCCCCAGCAAGGGGATTTGTCCAAATGCCAACGCTTTGGTGGATTTAATACGGGTGGTAACAAAAGTAGGCCGGGTCAAGGTGGACAACCACAACAGCAAGCGGGTAGAGGTGGGAATGGAGGTAGAGGCCAGCAAGGATGAGGTTCGGGGCAGTTCCAAAACAATCAAGGGCGGAACCAGGAGAATGTGGAGAACATATGCTTTTAGTGCGGAGAGTTGGGACATTATAAGAGGTCGTGTCCTCAGTTGGTTGGAGGTCATCTTCCTAGAGCTCCACAACAGCCGTATGTACAGTTTCCACCCCAGACGCCTAATCCGATTACTCCTCCTCGGCAGGGGCAACTGCAGTATGGACTGGTTTACCATATTCAGGAGGCTATGCTTCCTCCAGCCCATCCAGCACTGCCAACGATTGAGGGTAAGTTTCTCATCCAAGGGCATATAGGTCGAGAGTTATTTGATACGGGTGCGACACACTCTTTCATTTCTAGGAGTTTTGCTCAGACCTCAGATTAGATAAAGTCTACCGAGAGTACTTTCACTAGTGTTGAATTTTCAATGGGTGATGGTTCATTGATTTTCTTCATTTGTAAAAATATAGGTATTAATCTTGGTAACTTGTGCTTTGAGGTCGATTTACTCGTCCTTGACATGGTCGGGTATGACGTAATTTTGGGCATGGATTCGTTAATGAAATATCACGCTATAGTGAACTGTTATGGGAAGAGTATAGTCTTCGCCATTCCGGGACAAGAAATGTTCTTGGTTGTTATGCCCTGTATGGAAGGGGGTACGAGTACCTATTTGTACTGTATTGCGGAGGATGTTTCTAGCGATGTAATTGTTCCCCTGGACTCTATCCTAGTTGTTAGATATTTTGAGGATGTTTTTCGAGAAATACCGGGATTACCTCCGAGCAGGGAGATTGAGTTTATGATCGATTTAGCGCCGGGAACTCGACCGATTGCGAAAGCTCCATATCGCATGGCTCCTATGGAGATGAGGGAATTAAGAGATCAAATTCAACAGTTGTTGGAGCAGGGATTTATTAGGTGCAGTACGTCACCATGGGGTGCTCCTGTGTTGTTTGTAAAGAAAAGAGACGGTTCTCTCCGGTTATGTGTGGACTATAGAGAATTGAATAAAGTCATCATCCGGAATAAATACCCTTTGCCTCGCATTTATGATCTATTTGACGAACTTAGGGGAGCGTCGTACTTCTTTAAGATCGATTTGAGGATGGGGTATCATCAATTGAGGATACGGGAGCAGGATGTATCCAAGCCCCCATTTTCTGACCAGATATGGATCCTATGAATTCTTGGTTATGCCCTTTGGACTAACCAATGCCCCCGCTGTATTTATGGATCTCATGAATAGGGTGTTTCGGGATTTCCTTGACCAATTTGTTATTGTGTTTATCGATGACATCTTAGTTTATTCTTAGACAGAATCTGACCATGCTACTCACTTACGGTTGGTCCTGTAAAGATTAAGGGATCATCAATTATACACAAAGTTCGAGAAGTGTGGCTTTTGGTTGAAGGAAGTTCAGTTTTTGGGTCATGTTGTGTCCTCCCAAGGTATATCAGTGGATTCGAGCAAAGTAGTTGCGATGAGGGAGTGGGGTCAGCCCACGACACCTACCGAGATTCGTAGTTTTTTGGGTTTGGCGGGATATTACCGTCGGTTTATCAAAAGTTTCTCTAAGATTACAAGCCCTTTGATTAATTTAACCCGGAAAGGGGTGAGATTTGTTTGGGATAACTCTTGCCAAACTTCTTTTGACGAGCTCAAAGATAGGTTAACCCCGGCTCCAGTCCTTGCATTTCCAAAATCGGGATTGGAATATCTAGTGTTCATCGACGCATCTCTTCAAGGATTAGGAGGTGTGATTCAACAAGAGTGGAGGGATATCGCTTATGCTTCTCGCAAGTTAAAGCCTCATGAAAGGAATTATTCGATGCATGACTTAGAGCTTGCCGCGGTTGTCTTCGCCTTGAAGATTTGGAGACATTATCTTTTAGGGGAGAAATTCAGTCTTTTCACGGACCATAAATCGCTGCAGTATTTATTTTCACAGAAAGATTTGAATATGCGTCAGCGTCGATGGTTAGAATTCATGAAAGATTATCAATTTGATATCCATTATCATCCGGGCAAGGCGAACGTTGTAGCGGATACCTTGAGTAGGCGGCCCGAAGGAGAGTTAGCTGAGGTATGGAAGGCTAAGTGGAAAGAGCTCAGTCAGGAGGATGTGGTGGTTAGAGCGTTCATGTCAGTGATGACCGTTACTCATACCATTATGGCAAGGGCGGTAGAAGCCCAAGGAAGGGATAAGGGCTGTCAGGATCATATACACCGGTTACTGTTCGAGGGAGCGAAATCTTACTCAATAAGTTCAGAGGGTGGATTACGTTTTCATGGAAGACTTATTGTTCCGGAAGAGGGGGATTTGAGAAGAGAGGTAATGGCGGAATCTCATGGGTCAAAATTTACGGTACATCCTGGTGGGGACAAGATGTATCAAGATATGCATCGCCAATATTGGTGGCCCAGTATGAAGAGGAATATTTCGAAGTTTGTATCTCAATGCACTACTTGTTAGTTAGTCAAGATTGATCATCAACGACTGACAGGTTTGTTGCAACCATTGGAGATCCCGATGTGGAAATGGGAAAGTATATCGATGGACTTTATTACGGGCTTACCAAGGCCACAGAAGCGTAATGATTCTATTTGGGTGATTGTCGACCGCTTGACTAAGTCGGCACACTTCCTACCTGTGCGTACTGATTTTGATACCGCTCGCTATGCCCAGCTGTTCATCGAGGAAGTTGTTAGACTTCATGGGGTACCTTTAAATATCGTTTTCGACCGAGAATTTTTTTTTCCCACTTTTGGCGAATTTTCCAAGAGGCCATGGGAATCGAATTGACGTTAAGCACTTCTTACCATCCTCAAACAGATGGTCAAACTGAAAGGGTAAACCAAATATTGGAGGATATGCTCCGGATGTGTATGCTTAACTTCAAAGGTGGTTGGGAATAATACCTTTCCTTGGTTGAGTTTGCCTTCAATAACTTATACCAATTTATAATTGGAATGGCGCCCTATAAAGCTCTTTATGGTCGTCCATGTAGGTCGCCCGCTTGTTGGTTGGAAGTGGGTGATAAAAAATTTCTTAGACCTAAAATGATCCAAGATACTTCTTCTAAAATTGAACTTATTCGGAATCGCATTCGGATAGCCCAAGACCGCCAAAATATCTATGTCGATGTGGGAAGAAGACACATGGAGTTAGAAATTGGAGACCAAGTCTTGGTGCGAGTGTCACCAATGAAGGGCATTAAGCATTTTAAGAAGAAAGGAAAGCTTGCGCCGCGTTTTGTTGGACCTTTTCCAGTTATTGCAAAATTTGATCCAGTGGCGTATCAACTTACCTTACCAGAACCCTTGTAATAAATTCACGATGTATTCCATGTTTCCTCTCTAAAGAAGTACAAGAGATGCGAAGGTGCCCTTTGGCACATCCCTTTCGAGGATATCGGCTTGCAACCTGACATTTCATATGAAGAACAACCGATTGCTATTCTTGAGCATGGGGAGCGTAAGTTAAGGTCTCGTGTGGTGACCTTGGTGAGAGTCCAATGGAGTCATCACAATGATAAAGAGTCGACGTGGGAATGTGAGGATGACATGCGGGAGAAATATCCGCATCTCTTCTTATAAGGTACGCTTGAATTTTGGGGACAAAATTCCCTCATAAGGGGGGGAGTATGTAATAACCCTCGCTTATGAGAGTCTATTTTATAATTGCTGGCTATGAGAAGTAATTACATATAAAATGTTGAGATATGGAGTAAGTATTGATTTAATGAAGAAAAGTTAATATTTACTAACTTATGGTATATTTACTGTATGAGCATGTAGATATCCTCACGATGAGTTTATTGTGTCATAAGAATTTGAAATGGTATTTTGATTTAAAATGGAATCGAACCTGAAATGATTTATAAAATATCCAAATGATAATTTGGAGGCCGTAGTTGATTCCGGAACGTGCGAGATAGTCAAAATATGTACCATATTGTATTTTGAGGTTTTGGGCATTTTTGACTGATTATACCTTGAATATGCAGTTGCGTGTTGTTTTATCGCGGTATTGATCATTTAAGCTGGGATTGTTGACTAAAGGCAAGATGTATGCCTTGATTAAGTCACTATTCACCTAATTGTATTTCCTAAACCTAGAGAACTAGAGAGAGGAAGAGAAAGAGTGGAGAAAAAGGAGAGATTGAAGATTGAAGGAGGATTCTTGCTTCCACAAAGAGGAAATCTGCATTTGCTAGCTTAAGGCAAGTTTTCTACTTGCTACATGTGGTTTAAGATAAGTGATTTGTTGTGATAATGGTGTATTGATTTTGATAGAACTATTTTAGGGTTTTTGTGTAATGTGGGTTTTGATCCATTCAAAAATGATTTGGATGATTGATGAGGTTTATGGTAGTTTCTAGTAGTATTTATGAAATTTTGTTGGAAATAAATGATTTGGATTTGAGTGGGGATAGATTTGGAGTCCCAGACTCCATAGCCAAAATTGGCAAAAATCGAAGGGCCGAATTGATTTGGCCTGGTCCGAATCAATTCGCCCAGGGGCAGTTTCCAGGTCTAGGTGAACCGAATCAATTCGGCCTGGTTCGAATTGATTCGGCGGTTATGCAGAAACCCAACCTTCCTGACCGAATCGATTCGATCTGAATCGAATCGATTCGGCAATTATGCAGAATCCCATATTTCTTGACCGAATCGATTCGGGAACCCTGCACTTTTTCAAATTTCTTTCTTTTTAAATTTTAACCCTTTTCCTTAGGATTAGTAATTAGGGACCTTCTTAAATGAAGTAAATATAGGATCCTAGAGTATTAGTTGAGTTTGGTCGATACCCTATATTAGAATGGGTTCATCTAGGGTTCAGTCCAGGGGTGTTCAAAGTAGTGTTCATACATTACTTCCATCGTATAAGTTTATATGAATCTAGGAGATTTTAGATTCAAAATTGGAGACTTTAGAAGTTAATGTGAGATAGGAATGATTTAATGGTCTTTTAGAAAGCCAAAAAGGAGGCTTTGTACAATAACTTGGGAGCTTGAATGTCCTTCGAGGTTATTATAATGATGTTAAGCACGTGTAGTTCTGGATAACCATAATGCATTTGATAAAATGTAAAATGGGCAAAGTAAATGATAATTTACTAAATCATAAAATGAAGATTAATGAAAAGGTTAAACACACCTCTCTAAATACCATCTTAAGGGAAGTTCGTGCGTGAGGTGAAGCCCCCTGGCTAATGAATGCAGGGTGGATATAGTCCTAGGCCATATGAGCGCTTGTTTATTATTTTTTTGCGATGGGTAGGAGATTTCGGGTGTGGTCTTGACTATCCCGCAGGCATATGGCCGCTTCCCGACATTTTTTATAGGATCCCAGGTTGTCTTATGATAGGCCCTGGAAGATGATAGTTATTTAGGGGCGCGCACAGTGTGGAAATCCGGACGGGCGGTCTTAGAATCGTTATATATATACTTATAACTATTCTAATCATCAAGTTGGACTTGATGGGTATACATGCCATAAAGAGCATAGAACAATGCCATAAAGAGCATAATATATGCCACAAAGAGCATACAATTGAGATAAGTGCCATAAAGAGAACACGATAAAACTTGTATTCCGGATAAGGAATGGAAAGACAAGATGAAATGGTGAAAGATGAAAAAGTTTTATGATTACTCTTATTCTCATATATAACTGAATATCATTTTTTATAATCATTCAACTATACTAGTTCATTTTAAGTTGTTATCATGTAGACTGTCATCTTTATCATCCATGCTTAATCATTCATTATTGTCATACTTGTCATTTATCTGGTGATCACATAAAACCGGGCCCTGACCGGTTCTTCTTTCTTGTTGTGTGTGTGTGTGTATATATATATATATATATATATATATATATATATATATATTATTTGTTCAGGTGTTCTACCGCAAGGACGCCAGTAATGACTTCCCCATGTCAATGTCTTTTGAGGAGCCGTGACATTTTTGCGAATTTCACGGGATATTTTGTAGACGCCTCCTTTGTTGTTTTCTAGTTATGTTCGGGTTTATTCGGGCGTGTGGCCCAACTTTTGTAAATGTATAATGAATGAATATATAATTGATTGAACTTGTTGTACGTTGTCTGAAATTCTGTTAACTGATATTTTAGTCGATTCTCTTATTGTACACTTGCTATTAATGTAATTGTTTTTGGGGTTTCCACTTTCTTTTCATGCATGGGTTGTTGAAAATGCTTTCTTTAGATTATAAAGCAAAAAAATTTGACAACCCGTTGTCTGAATTATTGAGTGGTTATCTCGTATACTCTTTATGTTCTCACGATGTTGAGAATGATTCCATTAATGATTCCTGTATTTATGGATTATCGGGTTGGCCACCCCTTATTACGGATACCGGGTTGTCACAAAATCCTGGTCTGCCCTCAAAATATATGTCTACCGAGGTCCTTCCTAACGGTAATGGGGAATACCGCTCTCACATGGAGCGCATTTGGTGTGAAATTTGTTTCAACATATCCCTCCAACTTCACATCGAGCGCGTCATTAATGAGTTGCCCCGCTCGATCACCACTCTTTTCAGTCGGAGGGGGTGGACACAATATCTCTCCAAACCACACAATGTCGTGTGGGCCGACGAGGTCCGATCTCTCTATGGCTATCTCGTATGCACGGGAGAGTTTGAGGGCTAAGCTTTTATCGATGGGTGCCCCATCCCTTTCTCATTGGCTATTCTGTCCCGTAAACTTTCTTCCAAGGGAGTCCCAAACCCAGACGTCTTTGGCTACCCCGTCAATGCCCCCACCATCCCGAAATAGCAATGCATCGACCATCTCGCACCCAATGAGATTTGGGAAAGGGGTACCTTCCCCGTGGGATGCCTCAATGATAAGGCGCGCATTACATTTCATATTATTTGCGCCTACTTGCTTCAAACCACAAATGACTCGGCGATGCGCCCTCGCCAAGCTACCCTCTTCTACAACCTTTTATACGACCTTGGAGAAAAATGGTGCGGTGCCCCTCCCATATGCACGTATCATAACCTCCCTTCTTGTCGATGCCGATATCCAGCCACCTCGAGCCTTTCCACGCCTCCCGGAGCCCATTAGGAAAGTTTCACGCACTAGGAGCGCCCAACAAAGGGCATCCCTTCGAGCATCCCGGGAGGTGGTTGATGTTGATGAAGATGAGGCGTTCAATGTTGAAGAGCACGAGGCTAAGGATGTCGTCATGGGTGGGTCAGATGAAGAAGAGTACGACGAATACGACGACTCAGATTTTGAGCCCCCGGGTACAGACTTTGATAGGCTCCTTTCGGCGGTGGAAACTCGGTTTGACGGCTTCCTCACACAATATCAACGGGATCAAGAGGCCTGCCGAAGGGATACGAGCATGATGCATCGTCTCCAAACCCACTTGTACGAGCTCAACTTCGACGGAACATATGATCCCAGTGCACCCGGACCCTCCAATCCACCTCCCAAATGAAGCCCATTTCTGCTGTTACTGTTTGTTTTTGTTGGTTGTATCATGTTGGTTGTTTAAAAATGTTGGTTGTGTATTTCTCCCCTTTCCCTTGTAACACAGGTGTTCAGTATCTATAAAAATCTTCATTTCTGTTTTATTTGTTCCTTTTATTTTCTCGCACTTTTAATTCGTTTTGAGTTAGATTTTTGTCCTTTTTGCTTGAGTACAATGCAAAAGTCTAAGTTAGGGGGGTCACAAGTGCGTCTTTCTAAAACTTCACAAATTTTCAAAAATGCCCTGAAATTTCATAAAAATTGTATTTTGAAAAATCCAAAAATATTTTTTCTTCAAAATAAATAAAATTTGGAATTCAAATTTTTCAAAAATATCATTAAAATTTGGTTTAAAGTCTCAAATTGTAAAAACACAATACACAAAGACGAAATTGACCAAAGATGGAAATTGAGCGAACGTAGACGATTTAACGAATAAATGTGGAGATTAACAAACTCGGTGAGATTCGAGCCTTACATTATTGTGAATATATAAATCAATCCGAGTTAATTGTTAACTCAAATTTCTTTTCAGCATTCTAATAAGTCGTTGAGGATCTCAATTCTTTCACTTTGACCGGCTATGAAAAATGTGTGTGATATTACCTTAAAAAATGTGCTAAGTAAATCTCTAAATTAAAGTAATCTCGAGACGTATATGATAATGTAACTAGCAATTTGGACAATGAAGTAGGCCCTCGTTTGTCACCCAAAAATATTGGAAAGAAAAAGTAGTGAAAAATTATCCCTTTTGTAAACCAAAATTGAGCCGAAGAAATTTTTCCCTTTCGTTTGACAACCAGAAAAAAACCCAATTGGCCCGAAATTGTGAAAATTGATAATCCCAGAAATTAAGTCTGGAAAGTGCATAAAAAAGGGCAAAAAAGGAATAGATATGCTCGACAAAAATAGCAAGAGTGAAAAATAGAAAAATAGAAAAATAAGAAAAAAAATGAGCAAAAGCCCGGAAAAGCACAAATGGACATCATAAGAAAAAAAATTCAATTCCTGATTTCCTTACCATTCCCAGTTTACCCAATACAACTTTAACCCGAAAAAGTCCTAACCGAGTCCAAAATGCAAAATTGGTTACCGCGTGGAGAGCTAAAACACAAAAAGATAATAAAATAGATTATAAATATGAATTAGTGGCAATGTTCCCGTTTTCTTATAACCGTAATCCAATGATGAGATCCATTTATCGTAAAACTCCGTCTTTCTATTTGTGTGCGTGAATTTGGTTCCAATGCATTTATTCTTATTAATCACGCAAATCGAGATAAAATAGCCACCCTTTGGAGAGATTCGTTTGTGAGAGCGTCCTGTGAGATTTTAAAATCAAAAAGAATTTTCGAATAAGAAACGTAATGATCAATTGGTGGAAAACTGCGATTAAATTTTTGACTCCGCACACACGCACTATGATTTGAGACTCTTGAACATGAATTGATGATGACTATTTTCTGGGAAAGTTTGAGTTATACAATTTTTGCGCATTTTGATTTTTCTTTGAGTCAAATTTTGTGGGTATATTCACTGTAAATCCTCACGAGACACCACTCGTCCTACTAGGGTAACCTAGGGGTTTAAAGGCTTGTTGCATATGCTAAATGCAATCGCTCGCCTGCGAAAGAGGTATTCTATCCCATTTTAGAGTTGGACCATGTTTTGATTCTTTTAAATTGCTCGGGACGATCAAAGTTCTAAGTTAGGGGGGTTTGATTAGGCATAAATTCTTCCCATTTAGCCCCTTAATCTAGAGGCTTTTATCGCTCCGCAAAGTGTAATTCGAGTGGATTTATCTCATATCACTACTATTGACATTTTCTAATTAGTACTCCGAGTTTCGTGTATCTCCTATTTATTTTGCAGGTATTCAGTGCACACAAAGAAGGAAAGTTGAAGACCTCGCGTCTACTAGTGCTTAGGAAGAATCGACATTCTAATTCGAGCTCCAGATCAAAAGTTACAAGTCTTCAAAAAATTACAAGGAGGAAAAGTTCCTGAAAAGATAGAATCGAACCGAAGGGCTTGAAAAATGAACCGATCCTATCCTGGGTAAACTTCCTGTGAAGCATGAAGAGATGGAACCGAACCGACCGAATCAATTCAAGGAAAAAACTTCTGTCAAAGATGGAACCGAATCAAATCACCTTAACAGGATCGATTTGGGTATCAGAAATTTGGACTTATCCACTTGGAAAATAAGATTCTTGTATGGTTGAAACTCTTAGAAATTCGTAGAGTATAAATTTTTAACACCTCTCAGACATTGAGGAGGCTTCAAATTCGTTAGAGAAGCATTGTAATTAGTTTAGAGAAGACAACAATAAGAAACCCTAGTTTTGATTCCAGTTTTGCAATCCAAGTAAATTTGTTTCAATTTTTGCTTTCATTATTGCAGTTTTTATTTCTTTAGTGAGTAATTTCATTCTTCTTCACTTTCAATTGCTAGTAAAAATGTTTTCTTTCATTCAAAACATGTTTTCTTCTTGTTTTAATATGTTCAGCTAAGTTTTCAAGGGTTGGGGTGCAAGACCCCCACCCCATGTAATTCATGATAGTAGAAATAGAAGTTAGAATTAAAACCTTAGATGAATTCTATCGTAGTTCATACGATACTGTTTTAATTCATCCTTTGCTCACATAGTGTGCGGGCTACGATCCCTCATATATGTAATACTTAGGATAAATAAAGATCGGGTTTTAATTGAACATTTGCTTACATACTGTGCAGGCTACGATCCCTCATATATATAATACTTAGGAGCATCAAAAATCGAATTCATTTAAAGCTTCAATTATGAATCTAGTATCCTACGAAGTGAATTACTAGGGTGTGAGGGATTGTAACCCGACCTATCGTTCTCATTTTATAGTTAAAGTTTTAGTCAAATCTTCATTAGTCCTTTGGTTAATTAGAGTAATTGCATTTCATTTATTCATAATTTCATTAGTTACTCATTTTCGTATTTGCATCTAGTTGTAGTCATTTCACAATTCCAAATCACCTTTTCCTTCTTTTTAGAGTCAAGTTAGGGTTAACAATCTTACCTTTGTCGTCACGTTCACTCGTCCTAGTTTTCTGAGGATTCGATACCCAAACTAGCCACTATACTGCGCAAGAGTGTAGTTGAAGTTTAGGTTTTTTGTATAGTGATCGGAAGCCGATAAAAATGACTAGCGTATTTATACGAACGCTCGGTTTCCACCTCGATCATAGAGCATGAATCACAATCGAGGAAGGAGAATCTGACGCGACTAAGAGCGTTCAGAATATGAAATTCCCTCAGAGAGGCACCACTGAGATAATGAGCGTCATAGGGATGACATAAGGAGTTTGGTCTGGAGGGAAATGAACCAACACCAAGCTCACTGAGGAGCCAGATCTATAAAAGAGCTGGTAAGGAGGGCCATAATTACCCAAATCAAGTCTCCTTTTTTAAGGGCTATTGAGGAGGAGGAGGAGGAACCCTTGAAAAAAGTTTGTGACATCGAAGTTTAAGATCTATGATGGAAAAATAGATCCTATAGATCGTGTTCAATAGTATAGGCGGACCATGTCCTTATTGAGTCACAACGATGCTCGGATGTGTCGTATTTTTCCATCTTGGGAAATGTCACCCAAAATTAGTTCGAGAGTTTGCCTCATAAATTTATTAAGAGCCTTAAGATCCTTGCTGAGGCATTCACTGCCCACTTCATAACTAGCAGCTCTCATTCGAAGAGAATGGACTCACTGATCACAATGAGGAGCACACCAAATGTTATTGGGAGGTGTTCAATGAAGTGGAAGACTGCTCAAAATAGGTTTTCATGGCTTCTCTCAAAATCGGTTTACCCCTACCTGTATGATGCACCAGTCTCTCACCAAGAAGGAGGCTGATACCATTGACAATCTTATATCGCGTACTGAGAAGTACTCCAAAGTGGAGGACATGGTCCATACCATTCAGATAGAAACTAATCACGCCAAACAGAACAAAGGAAGTGACAAAGAGAGGAAAGGGCGTGGCAAAGAGAACCGTCCGAAAAAGGGGAATAAGAAGAAAAATGGTGCCAAGAATGGGGGAAAAGCGAATTTGTCCAAATCTTTCCCAGCCATCAACACAGTTTTAAAGAACCAATTTATAAGATCCTGCGAAAGATCAAGGACCAACAGTTTCTCAAGTGAACAAAGAAGATGGGAGGTGATCCGACTAAGAGAAATAACATGCTCTGGTGTTCATCTCACAAGGAAAATAGACACAAGATAGAGAATTGAAAGGAACTAAAATCTCACTTAGAAGAGTTGGCTCAAGTGGGGCATTTGAATGAATAAATAGATAAGAAGTTTGATCAGGGTTGTCACCAATGGTGACCAAAAACTAGACAACTTCCTAGACGATGAGGTAAGTCATGAGTTTGTAGTAATACATGACATGTCTGACCTCAAGCAGATCTTAGGAAATGTTGTTCGAATGGAACTCAAGAAGGTCACAACAGTGATGGAGGCATTCTAAATAGATCCTACTAAGAGCTAAGCTAACAAGTAAAGGTGACCAAAGAATGTGGATTAAAATGAGCAAATTGCATTATTGAAGGAAGATTTGGTCGAGGTGAGAACCCTACACCACGATGCACTTGTAATCACTCTTAGGATTGCAAACTAGGATGTGGATAAGTTACTGATGGACTAGGTGAGTTCCTCAGAGGGGATGTACATGGAACTCTTCCATAATTTCAAGATCAAAATGTCTGACTTGATGGAAGCGACTATCCCTTTAGTCAGTTTCGTAGGAAAAATGACCATGCCATAAATTGGTTATGCTTGTAAGGGAAGGGAATACTTCAAATCACATTGAGTTCCTGGAGATAGATATTAATTTTCCCAATCATGACATTCTCGATAGAGGGTGGCTTCATGTCATGGGAGTTATCCTTTCAACTTAACACTAAAAATTCAAGTGCGTCACAGATGGAGGCATAATGGAGAGAAGAGGTGACCAAGCCTTTGCTCGAAAATGATATATCGCCCCCATTAGGAAAAGCAGAAGAAAAAGAAAGAGAAATAAGTTCTTCCAAAGATGCCCCTGGATGGGGTTACCCCTTTAGAATAGCAACTACGACATGGTCGACCAGGGGTGGAGGAGTCCAGGATCCAACCCACTGATAGGGTCATTAAAAAACTGGAGGAGGTTATTTTAGATGAAAGTCGACCAGAGAGGAAGTTGTTGATCGGTATAACATTGATCGATCATGAGATAAGGGATTTGATCACCTTCTTGAAGCGCAACCTGGATGTATTTACATGAGAGCCATATACTTTATCGGGAATCGATCATACGGTCACTTATCACTACCTCCATGTAGATCTGACATGTAAGTTGATTGTATAGAAGGCTCATTAAAGAGTCCTCAAAAAGATAAAAAGTGGTAGAAAAGGAAGTGATGATGCTGAAATCTAGCACCACCAGATAAGTGATGATGAGCTCAAACAGTAGTAATCATGGCAGCCATAAAAAATGTATATGTATAAGTGTGTGTGTAGAAGGAGATGAGTATAAGAGGAACAACATAATGATGTATAGTGGTTCAGCCAATTAGGCCTACATCCACTGTGAGTGTGTGATCCACTAAGTATGGGCACTAATGGCCTTGGATACAATGCACATAAGCTCCCTTTCTCTCTCTATTGTGTGTACAAGCAGAGTTTTAGCTAGGGTTACAATTATCGATCTATCCCCTTGTAGGGTTGTAGGTGACAAGTATATATGGGTCTTGGGGGGTGTAGTGTACCCCCCAAGTATGCATGGTGGATGTGAATGATGATTTAGCCAATCTACTGTTGACACCCGTGGATGCCAAATGATGATATAATATTCCCTCACGTGAGGGGGTGATTCGATTATAACGGTCTTCCACGTGTCCTGTGAGCCTCACGCGCACTGTTCCACGCACCCCCCAAACCACGCGTTGTGATGATGTCACCCTCGGCCTGTAAAACGAAGCCTAGGACAAAGTCCCTTCTAATAGTGAGTCAGACCCAATTTAGGACTCGTACTGTCGTACCCTCGGAGGGTCATCTGGAGCCTGATGAAGGGTCGGCCCCCTGAGGGGTCGTCTGGGGCTTGATGAAGGGTCGGCTCCCTGAGGGGTCGTCTGGGGCCTGATGAAGGGTCGGCCCCCTGAGGGGTCGTCTGGGGCCTGATGAAGGGTCGACCCCTGAGGGGTCATCTGGAACCTGATGAAGGGTCGGCCCCTCAGGGGTCGTCTGGAACTTGATAAAGGGTCGGCCCCCTGAGGGGTCGTCTGGGGCCTGATGAAGGGTCGGCCCCTGAGGGGTCGTCTGGAGCCTGATGAAGGGTCGGCCCCCTGAGGGGTCGTCTGGTATTGATGATGAGGTCATCTTGACCCCATCCAGGTGTAGGGCATCCTCAACCTGGCCGTATGTATATATGGGTATATCAATCACCCCCCAACCCTTAGCTATAGATGCTATTGAAAGGGCTGAAGGATAGTGTTGCGTTTGAGACAAGTGTATGGTCTGCTTGATGGGTGACACCTGTCAATCTGGTAATCATTTGTCGTTCCAGTTTCCTAGGCATGACGGCTGCACACTGCCTGGGACTTTGCTCCTTAATGATGCCCTCCTCGTGGGCTGTGCCTTGCATTGGTTAATGGGCCCATTCATCAATCAGATATTTAAGCAATTTTTGAAACCTCTTTTTTCTTCTTCGTCACGCCTGAACTCTCTCTAGCTTCTAACCTTCTTGCCATTTCTACAGTTTTAAACCTTCAAGCTTGGCAGCTTCGCTATCTCCTCAGGTAACACCTCGACCCTAGTGCCCTACTTATCTTCATTTCTGTTTGTGCGCATGTTTTAAGCTCGTAGGTTAGATTCTTCCTAGGTTGTTCCATAGCTTTTCCGGTATAACCTCTGGTAAGCTGTTATTGAATTGTTCTTGATAGAAAACCCTTTGATTCCTCGGTTTTGATCGAAAAGTCCACCCTGGTCAATTGTGAGATTGTTATTTAGCTTAGCCTAATTCTTCCAAGTGTCGGGTCTTCTCCTTAATGCTTAGGAGGATTTACAGCTTAGCAGAGGAGTTTCCATCCTTGAGAGAGAAGTTCTTCGCAGAGATTAGGCGACTAGAAGAAGAAGAAGAAGAGAAAAGATGAGGGTCCGACCCTAATTGGGTACGACCCATTTTTCCTGTTCCTCTAGCCACAATATAACCCTCTAAGTCTTGTGGGTCGTCCTGTCGTCCGACCGAGAGTTATTAGGGTGAGATGGATGAGAGAACATCATCGTCAACTGGCGCTGGACCTTCTTGGAGAATAGAGACGTCTGATTTAAGCCCAGGCTGACAGGCCAAAGGTATGGTTGCTCTCGAGGCTGTCCCCGTGACAACCCTATCCCCACACGCTTTCCAGATGGCCTTTTCCCAGGGGCCTCTGATAGGTGATGAGGCCGAGGGAGAGGGTATTGAGGATGATGAGGACTCAGATGACCCAGTTGACACATCTCATGCCTCGTCCTATATTTCCTCAGTTAGGGATCGTGGCCTCCTTCTGTGGAGGAATGCATATGGTGTCCCCCCAACATATCCATGAGGGTTCCCTCTGAGTCTGAGAGGGTCTTTGAGGGTGAAGAGGGAGAGATAGCGGTATATGAACAAATGTTTAAGGTCGGTATCAGACTCCCTCTACATCCTGCTGTCGTAGATATCTTATCATCCCTCGGTGTATCCCCCTCTCAGCTCCCTCCCAATTCATGGAGGACGATCCTCGGCTACATCTCCTTATGGAAAAATGCCTTTACTAACGAGCCTTCCTCCGACATGTTCTTGGCTTGCTATAATATCACTTCCTCATCCAAACAGCCCGGGTACTATCATCTGGGGGCGAGGAAGTTCGATAAAAAACTTCTCCACGTGGCACAAACCTCCAACCACGATTGGAAGAAGAGATTCTTCTTTGTATTTAGAGAGTGGGAATTTTCCACTGAGGTACAAACTTTAGCCGATGGTCCGAGGGTCACCAGAAGATGGTCTAACCCTTCAATGAAGGCCAGGTCAGACCCTGAACTTAGTCTGGAAGAAAAAGACATAGTTGAATATCTGAGAGGACGAGGGAGAGGGGGTGAACTTCCAAAGTTTAAAGATCTGATGACCCCTCGGTTCCTCAAGGAAGCTGGTCTGAGGGTCGCCCCCCTGACAGAACTATGTGAGTTATATTATTTTTTGCCCATTATTTACTTTTTTCAAGTGCTTCGTCTTTGTCTCTGCATTTTTCGGACGTGTCGTCCTCCTTTTAGGTCATCCTGCTAGTATATCTGACCACCTTTGGGAAATGACTGCCCCTAGTTTGCTTTTAGGCTTGGCCAAGAAGAAAGGTAAGGAGCCTCAACAAACTCCGAGGAAGACGCAAACAGTGGGGCCGACACCTACTGAGCCGACCCCTGACAGACAGAAGAGGAAAGAGCCCGAGGTCCCTGTCGACCCTCGGCCAGATTCATGGACAAGGGCAAGGGTCGAGGCGTCTGAGGGTACCGCCTCTTCTTCCAGCATTGGGGCCTTATGGTCCCAGAACTTGGCGCTTCTAAAGGCCGAGCCATCTTCCCTTATCGCGAACCTGAGGGTGGCCAAGGCGTCCATGTTTTCTGCCCCCTCGGCTGCTGATTATGAATTTTTATCCAAGACGCCTCCAGCAAAAGTGTATGACTATGGTCTGCACGCCCTAACTCAGGTATTTGTTCTCACTTCATTCCCTTAGTTGTATTCTTTCACAAACTGTTTCTCGGCCTCTTGACATCTATTTATTATTTCTCTGCAGTCTGTATGCGTCTTTACCTTGGCCACCAAGTGGATGGCAGAGAATCAGGAAAAATTTCATGAGGCCGACTGATCTGTAGACTGAGTTGGAGATTGCAAGAGCTACACTAGAGAGTGACATGACTGAACATGCCAGGGTCCTAGACGAGCTGACGAGGCAGCACGATGCAGATTTACAGGCCAGGGATCTGCTCATAAAGGGGAAGGACGAGGACTTGACCAACATAGAGGTTCAACATAAGGCCAATCTTGAGGCGACTATCAAAAAAGTCGAGGCTGATGCAGTGGAGGCCTTCAAAATATCGGACGAGTTTTAAGGCTTCGACCTTGAATACTTGGATAGGGGGATCAGGATGGCCTGTCGATGGGTCGTCCTCAAGTTTGGTGATGTCGTCTCTTCGGTCCGTCCTTCCATCGAACCAGTCACACTGGACGACCCTTTGGTTGCCGAGGCCTTGGCCCAGGTGGAATCTCAAGTGCATGTTGAGGGTACTGACACGTCTAAAGATCAGCCAATTGTGGTCGTCGAAGAAACCCCCATTATCAATATTGAATCACTGCCCTCCGACGCTGCTCAATAGGGTGATTGTTTGTAGCTCATACCCTCTTTATGTACTTTTGTTGAACAAGACATTGTAATATTTGCTCTATGATATCTTCTCTCTTTGCTGTCTTCATATTCGTTCCTTGTGTGATTTGCATTATGAATTTATTTTTAATAATATCACTAACCCCTCCCTCGTCTTTCTTGAGGGCGAATGAGGGGTCCTCCCCCTTGTTGGCCCTCATTATAACCGAGGGTTTTTAACCAATTTTAATTGATACTCAAGTCCTCCCTCATCTTTCTTGAGGGCTATGGAGGGGTCTTCCCCACCATTGACCCTCATTATAGCCGAGGGTTCCAATTACCAAATTAATGGTTTTTAATATTCCCTCGTGTTTCTTAAAGGCAATGGTGGGGTCGTCTCCACCATTGACCCTCATTATAGCCGAGGGTTCAAATTACCAAATTAATGGTTTTTAATAAAGTATTCCCTCGTCTTTCTTGAAGGTAATGGTGGGGTCGTCCCCACCATTGACCCTCATTATAGCCAAGGGTTCCAATTACCAAGTTAATGGTTTTTAATAAAGTATTCCCTCGTCTTCCTTAAAGGCAATGGTGGGGTCGTCCCCACCATTGACCCTCATTATAGCCGAGGGCTCCAATTACCAAATTAATGGTTTTTAATAAAGTATTCCCTCGTCTTCCTTGAAGGCAATGGTGGGGTCGTCCCCACCACTGACCCTCATTATAGCCGAGGGTTCCAATTACCAAATTAATGGTTTTTAATAAAGTATTCCCTCGTCTTTCTTAAAGACAATGGTGGTGTCGTCCCCACCATTGACCCTCATTATAGCCAAGGGTTCCAATTACCAAATTAATGGTTTTTAATATTACCTCTTCTTTCTTGAAGGCAATGGTGGGGTCGTCCCTACCATTGACCCTCATTATAGCCGAGGGTTCCAATTACCAGGTTAATTATTTTTAATAAAGTATTCCCTCGTCTTTCTTAAAGGCAATGGTGGGGTCGTCCCCACCATTGACCCTTATTATAGCTGAGGGTAGTTCCCCAGAGATGATCCCATTCGTATTAGAACTGTTAAACAAGATGAGAGGAAACACTGATCTTTCTTATTAATTTTCCAAAGTGTTCTACTGGAGCAACACCCATTACAACTGTCCTCTGATAGGACTTTACAAAATTACGGATAGTATTTCTTCAAATGATCTGCATTCCAGGGGTTGGAAAAGGGTTCCCCCTCAAGGTTTTCTAGTCTATAGGTCCCTGGGACAACTTCATCGATGACCTATATGGGCCATGCCAATTAGGATGGAGCTTTTTGGGCGTCTGCCAAGTCTTTTTGAGGACCAAGTCCCCCACTGTAATTGGTCTCTGTTTCACCCTATGATTGTAAAACCTTGCAGTCCTCTGCTGGTAGGCGGCTTGCCTTATCTCGGCGTCTTTCCTATTTTCCTCAATAAGGTTTAAGTCAAGTCTCCTCTCTTCCATATTTCTTTGGGGGTCATACATTTGGACCCTATGAGTAGGAAACCCAATCTCAGTGGGGATGACGGCCTCTGAGCCATAAGCTAGCATGAATGGGGTTTCTCCAGTAGAGGTCTTTGACATCGTCCTGTAGGCCCACAATACAACATATAACTCTTCAACCCATCTTCCTTTTGCCTCCTCAAGTCTCTTCTTGATCCCTTCTAGGATTTTCCTATTTGTAACTTTTGTTTGTCCATTAGCCTGAGGTCGGCCTGGTGTAGAGAAGAATTGCTTGATACTCACCCTTTCACAGTACTTTTGTAGAGATGTATTCTTGAATTGAGTCCCGTTATCCGAGATGAGGGTGTTTGGGAGACCATATCTGCATATAATATTTCTCCATATGAATTGGAAGGTCTTCTGCTCTGTGATCGTTACCATCGGCTCCGCCTCTATGTAATACCCCGTATTTTTGTGATATTTATTTATGGGATTAATTGAATTAAATGTGTATTAATTGAAAATTAATCCGGATTAAAATACTAGTGAGATGCGAGTGGGTATTTGATTATAATGTGTATATATGACTATATAAGAATATTGAATTATGAAACTTGTCGTGAGATTGAAATACGACAATTTGGAAATTTTGTTGAGACGCGCGTGACAGTCGCGTCAGGAATATAATTATTTTAATTATAAAGTGAATTTTATTTCTATTAACCGTATGGTCGTTTTGAGTACGTCAACACGTCCGGAAGGGTCGAAATAGTCAGAAAACACTAGCCGGGGGTTTAGTTTGGGTCCCGGGGCATTTTTAGGCCATACCGGCAACGTATAAGGGTAGTTTGGTAATTTTGGATTTTTGGGAATTAAAACCCACGAAAATTAGGAATTAATATTTGATTTGGCAATTACCCACTAAACCCACTAATAACCTAATGGGCTACGGAGGTTATTGAAATTAGTTCCAAAAGAGTTCCTAAGGCAAACCCTAGCCACCATTGTCACTTTGAAGAAGAAGGCTTGTAGAGAGAGAAGAGAGGAGAATTCTGCAGAGAGAGAGAGAACCATTCATCAGATCGACATCAAAATCAGAGATATACATAAGGCAAGTGGTTTAATTTCGATTATTACAAAGAATGTTTCTTCCATGAGTAGGAAATTAACAAAATTTGTATTGTTCTTGGGAGTTTGACAAAAACCCATTAATTGGATTTAGAACTTTATATTTTGATGAAAGGATTGCATGTAGAATTGTGTTAGGAGGATTATTCTGATGGAAATACACCTTGTTCATAAAAAAATGGATTTAATTATGCCCATTGGTGACTTTAAAATTTTAGGGTTCATGTTCATGTGATTTGGGGACAAATGAAGGGATTTGATGATTCAATGATGTTTAGGAAGAATTGGCCCTATATAATTGTTTAATTATGACCTATGATTGTTTGGTAGGGATTAGAAACCTTAAAATAATGTTGGGACGAATTGTATATGAGATTAGAGATGAAGAAAGTTGGAAAAACGAGAAAAGGGATTTCTGGGCTCGAAACTGGCCACTCGTTAGAAGACCTGCCCAGGTCGTTCGAACGAGATCGTTCGAACGAGCTTCTAACGAGTTGACAGTTTGCCTTCTAACGAAAGGGATGTTAATTTGATGTCTTTCGTTCGAATGAGATCTCGTTAGATGCCCAGTTCGTTTGAACGAACTCTCGTTCGAACAACCTCGTTCGAACGAGACTTCTAACGAGAGGACAGTTTAGGCTATTTGGCCTGTTTTGATTTCGCATGTCCCGTAACCTTGTTTAATTTTAGAGATAGCATTCCCTCAATGATAGATTGATATAGTTGGGACATTTGGGTTATATTGAGGAGTAAAACATAGAAGTGTGACTCGAATTGAATGGTAATTGTGGAATAGGACGTGAGTGACTATTACGATGTGAGAATTATTTACGGCTTAAATAATTGAACTAATCGGGAACTTATGAATTGTGTAACATTATAAGTCGGTACGAGAATGAGATGTGTACCACAAATAAATTATGGTGGCTACTAAGATGTATGTATACTTAGTATATGAATATGATTGTATGTGTATTACATACCTACCATACTTTCTATCACGAGAGGTTTATGTTCGCTTAGGTCCCTCTAATCCTTGTGTTTCCCGGATTTAGATTGGTACCTCGAGAACATAGGTCAGAGAAGGACTTATTGGGATGTTAATAAGTTTGCTGATCGTGGGAGCGTAGGTATGTGCGTGACCCATGTGATGTGACTGTGTTCGCCTCCATTGTTTGTGATTTGCTATTATCTGAGAACGATTCCTGAGAGATTCAGAATGCGTGATCCTTATGTACGTGATGTACCGGGATAGATAGCAGAGTATGTGTGCACCGCAGCTTAGTCTCGGGTGCTTGTATTGTATATTTATGACGTGAATAATATACACTTAAATAATGGGAACTTTCATGTTGGTATTGTGAAAATAATTATGTAATGTTTTGAGAAAACATAACGGGTTAATCGATAGTGAATTGTATTGCTAATACTTGAGAATCTGAGTTAAGTATAACCGCTATTATATTGATAACACTAGATTGTATAATGGGAATTGAGTAGTAAGGGGTAGAACTTATTACGGTTTGAATAGTTATGTATGTCATTTAGATGGGTATGGTACGTTAGGGGTGCACAATTAGACGAGAGGTGAGTACTTCATGTGAGTGCACGTCCTAACATGTATTTTGCATTCATTGTTTTAATGTTATTAAAACACTTGCTGTTTTTAAAATGATTTCCACTTTCGGGCTCTGACCCATTTTCTTTCAAATCTATTTTTGTAAAAACCATTTTAGGTGCCCAGCCACAAGGACACCATGCATAGGATTTTCATTCAAGTGATGAGCTGTAGCTGTTTGTGGAAGTTACAGGACCTTTCTAGTAGACGCTTCTTTCATCTTGACTCCATATTCAGGATTCATCAGTTGTAGGGCATGTTGCCCATTTCTATTAGAGACATTTCCTATTTCAGATTTTTGAACTATTTGGCATGTAATTAATTCAGGATACTTTGTTTTATTAATTCAGTTGTGGGATTGTTGTGAGGAGTTTTCCTCGGACTTATTATTACTGTTGTTAGTTATTCTATTGTCTCGTTATGGTGAATGTTGTTATTATATCATTATTCTTTTATTACTTGTTAATCAGAGTTAACTTAAAATTTGGCATCTCACTTTTTAAATATTAGGTGGTTAGTAATCATTAAAATATTTTCGACAGTGATGCTATTAACTGGACCAACTTGGCATTTTGTATTAATTTAATAAAGTGTAGCTACCCGGTAATTTAATTAGTCGGGGTGTCACAGGTGGTATCAGAGCATCAGGTTCTAGTGTCCTTTAGGATCTGTTCGGCTTATTATGTTTCCGCTGAGCTTTCTTTGATGTAGAGCCCTATATTTTAGGACTGTTGTATTCTTTTATATATGCTACGTTCTTCAGCTATTTCAAGTTTATAACTGCGAACTTATAAACTTTATTCTTATTTCAGATGCCTCCACGACGTGCACAACGGGTTCCCAGGGATGCTACGCCAGAACCACAGCCCGCACCAGTTCAGGGCACGATGAATGCCGCCGAGGTTGCAGCCATTGTGGCCCAGGCGGTAAATGCCACACTAGCCGTAGTTCAGCAGGCACCACCTCATGCTCCAGTAGCCGTGCCAGTTCAGGCACATGCATTCCCGTCTGCTTGGGAACGTGTACGTGATGCTTTTCAAAAAGCACACCCACCGGAGTTCGCAGGTAGCTCCGATGTCGTAGTTTCGAGTTAGTGGAGGAAGGACATTCAGCGGCACCTGAGGATATATGAGTGCACCGATCTCCAGAAGCAGATACTAGCTACCTTTAAGCTAGTGGGGTCTGCACTGCAGTGGTGGGAGTCTATTACCACCGTGGAGGAGAGAGATACTCTCACTATACAGGAGTTTTGGGTGCGGTTTGACAGCAAGTACTTTCCGTCAGTTGTTCACACGGAAATGAGGAGGAAGTTTATGAATCTCAGGCAGGAAGGTAAGATTGTGGCCGAGTATGAGGCCGGATTCACAAATCTGTTGAATATCGTTCCGGACGAGATACCGACAGAGGAGAAGAAGATACAAAAATTTACAGACGGGTTGACTTGGAGGATCCGTCAGCACTTATTGGGGAACCTCTCGTTGGCTACTTATTCTGATGTGGTTAATGCTGCACTGTTACACTGCCAGGATCATCGCTTTCATATGGCTGAGAGCAAGAGGTCAGGAGAGTCCAACCATCAGGGCAAGACTGGGGGAAATGGTGCCAGCGGGGCACAATCTGTTCAGGGGAAGAGACAGGGTGACCAGGGTTCCCAGCAGGGGGATCACAAGAGATTCAGATCGGGGAATTTCAGGCACGGACAGGGAGGTTTTCGGCAAGGCCATCAGAGTCCGAACGACCATCAGGGCCAGCAGGGTCATAATGGTCAACAACAGCAGTTTCAGGAGGGCCAGCAAGGCCAGGGGAGGAACGGTAACGGCCACCAGGGCCGGGGGCAGCAGGGACAGAGAGGGGGAACTTCCCGGGGAAGTGTTACGTTTGTGGCAAGACTAGCCATAAATGCCAGGACTGTCCTGATAGGGGTAGGGCCCCGCAGCAGCAGCAGCAGGGTGCTCGACAGGAGCCGCAAAGACCCGTGTTTCCCGCCGCCCTCCCGGCGCCACAGATGGCAGCATTTCCACCCATTCCAGCGGTCCCAGTTCAGCAAGGGCAGCTGCAGTATGGGAGAGTATACCAGCTTCAGCAGGCAGCAGCTCCACAGGCACCACCCGCTATTGAGGGTATGTTTCCTATCCATGGCACTATGGGTCGGGTTTTATTTGATACGGGGGCAACGCATTGCTTTATAGATACACATTTTGCGAAAGCCTTAGGGTTATTAGCCACAGCAGAGAGCACAGTGACGTGTTTAGACTCACCATTGGGGAGTGGGTCACTTATTTTCTTTATATGCCGGGGAGTGGGGGTAGAGATTGGTAGTTTGGTATTACCTGCAGACATGTTGGTACTAGATATGCATGTGCACGATGTGATTATCGGTATGAATTGGCTCGCAGATTATAGAGCGATGATTGATTGCTTCGGTGGGAGCATTGTTTTTGCCATTTCGGGGCAAGAGATGTTTGTAGTGGCGATGCCTCGCCCAGAGGGAGGCTCGACCGCTCATTTGTATTACATAGAGGAGGATACCTCTAAGGAGGTTGTGATTCCTTTAGATTCGATCCCAGTTGTCAGGGAGTATTTCGATGTGTTTCAGGAGATACCAGGCCTACCCCCCAGTCGAGAAATAGACTTTGTCATAAACTTATTACCAGGTACGAGACCTATAGCACGTGCACCGTACCGTATGGCTCCGGCAGAGATGCGAGAGCTACGGGATCATATTGAGCAGTTGTTGGGTCAGGGGTTCATACGGAGGAGTACTTCGCCGTGGGGTGCCCCTGTGTTGTTCGTAAAGAAGAGGGATGGATCGTTGAGGTTGTGTGTGGATTACCGAGAGTTGAATAAGGTCACGATACGGAATAAATATCTGTTACCCCGAATCGATGACTTGTTCGACCAGTTGAGAGGAGCTTATTTCTTCTCGAAGATTGATTTGCGATCGGGATACCATCAGTTGCGTATCAGGGAAGAGGATGTCTCAAAGACTGCGTTCTTAACGAGATATGGTTCTTACGAGTTTCGGGTTATACCTTTTGGTTTGACCAACGCTCCAGCAATGTTTATGGACTTGATGAATAGGGTGTTCAGAGAGTTCCATGATCAGTTCGTCATTATCTTCATTGATGATATTCTGGTTTACTCCCAGACAGAGGAGGAGCACGCCGAGCATTTGAGGCAAGTTTTGCAGACGCTACATCAGAACGAGCTGTATGCAAAGTATGAGAAGTGCGGGTTTTGGCTGAAGGAGGTCCAGTTTTTGGGACACATCATTTTCGACCTGGGGATATCTGTTGATCCGGGAAAGGTATCCGCGGTGAGGGAGTGGGGACAGCCCATGACACCAATGGAGATCCGTAGTTTCTTGGGACTAGCAGGATACTACAGGAGATTCATTCGGGGATTTTCGAAGATAGCAGGTCCTTTGACACATCTGACTCGTAAAGGTGTGTCGTTCATCTGGAGTGATGCTTGTCAGTTGGCATTTGATGAGTTAAAGGATAAATTGACCTCAGCACCTGTGTTAGCATTTCCGAGACCGGGAGTTGAATATCTAGTCTACACCGATGCGTCCTTGCAAGGACTTGGAGGTGTATTGCAGCAGGAGAGTCAGTCCATAACTTATGCTTATCGTAAGCTTAAGCCTCATGAGAAGAATTACCCCAATCATGACTTGGAGTTGGCGGCAGTCGTATTTGCCCTTTGGATTTGGAGACATTACCTTTTGGGGGAGAACTTTCGATTGTTCACGGACCATAAGTCCCTACAGTACCTATTCACGTAGAAAGAGTTAAATATGCGGCAACGGAGGTGGCTTGAGTTTGTGAAGGATTATCAGTTCGATATCCAATACCACCCGGGGAAGGCTAACGTGGTAGTCGACGCGTTGAGCCGTAGGCCAGTAGATGAGGTGGCAGGGGTGTGGAAGGCCAAGTGGAAGGAGTTGGGACACCAGGATGTAGTGGCCCGATTGTTCATGTCTGTGATGACTGTTACGCCGCAGATTGTCACGAGAGTGGTAAAGGCACAAGCAGATGACACGTTCTGTCAGGAGCAGATAGTTCGATTATTGACAGAGGGAGCCGAGTCCTATACCGTTAGCTCAGACGGGGGATTACGCTTCAATGGCAGACTGGTAATTATAGAAGGGGAGGAATTGCGACACGAGGTTATGGAAGAGTCGCACGGCTCACGGTTCCCGGTACATCTCGGAGGAGACAAAATGTACCAAGACATGAGACGACAGTATTGGTGGAGCGGGATGAAGAGAGATATTGCCGTATTGGTCTCTAAATGCGCCACTTGTCAGCTAGTAAAAGTGGATCATCAGAGACCGGTAGGACTTCTACAGCCATTGGAGGTCCCGATGTGGATGTGGGAGAGCATATCCATGGATTTTATCACGGGGTTGCCTATGTCTCAGAGAGGTCACGATTCCATTTGGGTAATTGTGGACAGGTTGACCAAAGTCGCTCATTTTCTACCCGTAAGGACAGACTACACTACGGGACAGTATGCCCAGCTCTTTATTGCAGAGATAGTGAGACTTCACGGTGTGCCCCTCAATATCGTGTCTGACAGAGATAAAATATTTGTTTCACGGTTTTGGGAGAGTTTTCAGAAGGCCATGGGCACGGAATTGCGGTTGAGTACGGCATATCACCCGCAGACCGATGGGCAAACCGAGCGTACAAACCAGATGTTGGAGGATATGCTACGTATGTGCATCTTTGATTTCGGGGGTGGATAGGAGCAGTATCTTCCACTGGTGGAGTTTGCTTACAATAACTCCTACCAGTTCACCATTGGCATGGCTCCATTTGAGGCGTTATACGGTAGACCTTGTCGTTCCCCAGCATGTTGGTTGGAGGTGGGGGACAACAAACTACTTGGGCCGGAAGTGATTCAGGATACTTCGGCGAGGATAGAATTGATTCGGAGTCGCATTCGGGTAGCTCAGGATCGGCAGAAGAGTTATGTTGATGCGAAGAGGTTCTTCAGAGAGTTCCAAGTGGGGGACCAGGTTTTGCTCAGAGTATCTCCTATGAAGGGGATTATGCGTTTCCGGAAGAAAGGGAAGTTAGCACCGAGATATGTGGGACCATTTCCTATTATTGAGCGGATTGGACCGGTTGCGTATAGGCTTGGGTTACCGGAGTGTTTACATCGGATTCATGATGTGTTTCATATTTCCTCGCTAAGGAAATATCTTAGAGATGATTTGGATCATTCTCACATTGCCTTAGAGGACATCGATCTCCAGCCTGATAGCTCCTACGAGGATGGGTCGATTGCTATTTTGGACCGAAGTGAGCGGAAATTGCGGTCAAAGATAGTTCCGTTAGTGCGTGTTTAGTGGCGACATCATAATGTCGAGGAGTCCACATGGGAGCGCGAGGATGAGATGCGCGAACGTTATCCAGAGTTGTTCTTACCAGGTACTTTCTAGTTCCGAATTTCGGGACGAAATTCTGTTATTAGGGGGGAAGTATGTAATACGCCGTATTTTTGTGATATTTATTTATGGGATTAATTGAATTAAATGTGTATTAATTGGAAATTAATCCGGATTAAAATACTAGCGAGATGCGAGTTGATATTTGATTATAATGTGTATATATGACTATATATGAATATTGAATTATGAAACTTGTCGTGAGATTTAAATACGGCAATTTGGAAATTTTGTTGAGACGCGTGCGACAGTCGCGTGAGGAATATAATTATTTTAATTATAAAGTGAATTTTATTTCTATTAACCATATGGTCATTTTGAGTGCGCCAACGCGTCCGGAAGGGTCAAAATAGTCAGTAAACACTAGCCGGAGGTTTAGTTTGGGTCCCGAGGCATTTTTAGGCCATACCGGCAACGTATAAGGGTAGTTTGGTAATTTTGGATTTTTGGGAATTAAAACCCACGAAAATTAGGAATTAATATTTGATTTGGCAATTACCCACTAAACCCACTAATAACCTAATGGGCTACGGAGGTTATTGAAATTAGTTCCAAAAGAGTTCCTAAGGCAAACCCTAGCCACCATTGTCACTTTGAAGAAGAAGGCTTGTAGAGAGAGAAGAGAGGAGAATTCTGCAGAGAGAGAGAGAACCATTCATCAGATCGACATCAAAATCAGAGATATACATAAGGCAAGTGGTTTAATTTCGTTTATTACAAATAATGTTTCTTCCATGAGTAGGAAATTGACAAAATTTGTATTGTTCTAGGGAGTTTGACAAAAACCCATTAATTGGATTTATAACTTTATATTTTGATGAAAGGATTGCATGTAGAATTGTGTTAGGAGGATTATTCCGATGGAAATACACCTTGTTCATAACAAAACAGATTTAATTATGCCCATTGGTGACTTTAAAATTTTAGGGTTCATGTTCATGTGATTTGGGGACAAATGAAGGGATTTGATGATTCAATGATGTTTAGGAAGAATTGGCCCTATATAATTGTTTAATTATGACCTATGATTGTTTGGTAGGGATTAGAAACCTTAAAATAATGTTGGGACGAATTGTATATGAGATTAGAGATGAAGAAAGTTAGAAAAATGAGAAAAGGGATTTCTAGGCTCGAAACTGGCCACTCGTTAGAAGACCTGCCCAGGTCGTTCGAACGAGCTCGTTCGAACGAGCTTCTAACGAGTTGACAGTTTGCCTTCTAACGAGAGGGATGTTCGTTCGATGTCTTTCGTTCGAACGAGATCTCTTTAGATGCCCAGTTCATTCGAACGAACTCTCGTTCGAACAGCCTCGTTCGAACGAGACTTCTAACGAGAGGACAGTTTAGGCTATTTGGCCTGTTTTGATTTCGCATGTCCTGTAACCTTGTTTAATTGTAGAGATAGCATTCCCTCGATGATAGATTGATATAGTTGGGACATTTGGGTTATATTGAGGAGTAAAACATAGAAGTGTGACTCAAATTGAATGGGAATTGTGGAATAGGACGTGAGTGACTATTACGATGTGAGAATTATTTACGACTTAAATAATTGAACTAATCGGGAACTTATGAATTGTGTAACATTATAAGTCGGTACGAGAATGAGATGTGTACCACAAATAAATTATGGTGACTACTAAGTTGTATGAATACTTAGTATATGAATATGATTGTATGTGTATGACATACCTACCATACTTGCTATCACGGGAGGTTTACGTTCGCTTAGGGCCCTCTAATCCTTGTGTTGCCCGGATTTAGATTGGTACCTCGAGAACATAGGTCAGAGAAGGACTTATTGGGATGTTAATAAGTTTGCTGATCGTGGGAGCGTAGGTATGTGCGTGACCCATGTGATGTGACTGTGTTCGCCTCCATTGTTTGTGATTTGCTATTATCTGAGAACGATTCCTGAGAGATTCGGAATGCGTGATCCTTATGTACGTGATGTACCGGGATAGATAGCAGAGTATGTGTACACCACAGCTTAGTCTCGAGTGCTTGTATTGTATATTTATGACTTGAATAATATACACTTAAATAATGGGAACTTTCATGTTGGTATTGTGAAAATAATTATGTAATGTTTTGAGAAAACATAACGGGTTAATCGATAGTGAATTGTATTGCTAATACTTGAGAGTATGAGTTAAGTATAGCCGCTATTATATTGATAACACTAGATTGTATAATGGGAATTGAGTAGTAAGGGGTAGAACTTATTACGGTTTGAATAGTTATGTATGTCATTTAGATGGGTACGGTACGTTAGGGGTGCACAATTAGACGAGAGGTGAGTACTTCGTGTGAGTGCACGTCCTAACATGTATTTTGCATTCATTGTTTTAATGTTATTAAAACACTTGCTATTTTTAAAATGATTTCCACTTTCGGGCTCTGACCCATTTGCTTTCAAATCTATTTTTGTAAAAACCATTTTAGGTGCCCAGCCACAAGGACACCATGCATAGGATTTTCATTCAGGTGACGAGCTGTAGCTGTTTGTGGAAGTTACAGGACCTTGCTAGTAGACGCTTCTTTCATCTTGACTCCATATTCAGGATTCATCAGTTGTAGGGCATGTTGCCCATTTCTATTAGAGACATTTCCTATTTTAAATTTTCAGACTATTTGGCATGAAATTAATTCAGGATACTTTGTTTTATTAATTCAGTTGTGGGATTGTTGTGAGGAGTTTTCCTCCGGACTTATTATTACTGTTGTTGGTTATTCTATTGTCTCGTTATGGTGAATGTTGTTATTCTATCATTATTCTTTTATTGCTTGTTAATCAGAGTTAACTTAAAATTTGGCAACTCACTTTTTAAATATTAAGTGGTTAGTAATCATTAAAATGTTTTCGACAGTGATGCTATTAACTGGACCAACTTGGCATTTTGTATTAATTTAATAAAGGAGTAGCTACCCGGTATTCAATTAGTCGGGGTGTCACACTCTACCCATTTTGAAAAATTGTCCATGGCCACGATGAGGAACCGATAGTTATTGATGGCCCTAGGCAAGGGTCCTATTAGGTCAATCCCCCATACTACAAATGCCATGGGGATGTAATGGAGGTAAGAGGCTGATGGGGTTGGTGGGATGGTGGCAAATCTTTGGCATTTGTCACACTTTTTTACATATTCCACGACATCTTTCCCCAAGATCGGCCACCTTGGGTGATCACCCTCTTTGCTAAGGATCTGCCCCCAATGTGGCTTGAACATGATCCTTCATGCACGTCTTGCAAAATGGAAGGGACTTCAAATGGCCTAAGTAAGGGGAGAAAAAACCCCTTTTTGTATATGGTGTCCCCAATGACAGTGAATTTTGCAGCTCTGTATCTCAACTTCTTCCTTTCTTGCCTTACTTCTGGTATTTCCCCCTCTTTAATATATCTGATCAGAGGGTCCATCCATGAGGCTTCCTTATCAATATTCAGGCAAGTGCTAAGTGTTCCCCAACATCTTCAATAGTTGGTCAAAGCAAAATTTCCACTGGGACTGTTCTCCTGATATCCGTCATAGTCGCCGAGGCCAACCTAGCAAGGGAGTCAGCTCGACCATTATTGAGCCTAGGTATCCTCTTCAATTTTACTTCTCTGAAGCTCTTCAGTAATGACCTCACCTTCTCAAGGTACCTAGCCATCCTCTCGTCCTTGGCCTCGTAGGCTCCTAATATCTAATTCACTACTAGCCTCGAATCACTATGACCAAAATTTGGCCGACACTAAGGGACTTGGCCAAGGAGAATCCTGCTATCAGGGACTCATATTCGGACTCGTTATTGGAGGCTTTAAAGTTGATCCTCAGTGTGTACTCAATGTTTGTGCCATCAGGTGCTGATACTACTAGTCCAGCCCCACTTCCGCTGTCACAGGAGGACCCGTCCACGAAGAGGCTCCACACAGCATCTTATGAAAAATTTCCCTCGATGAGGGACCCCTATCTAAAGAGATATCTCCCGTCTTCATTTTCGGCCACTTTCCTTCTAGGGGTGCTTATCTCAGCCTTATCTGCAGGTGTGTTGGTGAGCCTACCTTGTTGGGTATCTGTCTTCCTGAGGCTCTCACCCTCGGCTTCATCATCTTCCCAAGTAAACTTGGCCACGAAATCTGCCAATGCTTGCCCCTTAATGGCCATCCTTGGCTAATACACAATGTCAAACTCCCCCAGCTCTATAGCCCAGGCCATTAGCCTCCCTGATTTTTTAGGCTTGTGCAAGACCTGCCTAAGAGGGGAGTTAGTGAGGATGACCATTGTATGGGACTGGAAGTATGGCTTCATCTTTCTCGATGCATGGATCAAGGCATAGGCCAACTTCTCCATCCTTGGATATCTTTTCGCTGCCCCCTGGAGTGCCTTATTATTGAAATACACAGGCTTCTGTACCCCGTCTTCTTCTCTCACAATGGTTGCACTGATGGTTGACTCTGAGACAACGAGGTACACATAAAGTCGTTCACCCTGCACGGGCCGTGACAACAGCAAGGGAGACCCTAGGTATGATTTTAACTCCTTTAAAGCCTCATCACACTCTTCACTCTATTAAAAGTCTTTTCTGAGAATTTTGAAGAATAGTAGACACCTGTCTGTGGCCCTAGACACGAACCTATTCAAGGCAGCAACTCTCCCTGTGAGTCTCTGAACGTATTTAATGGTCTTGGGGGTCTTCATCTCTACAAGGGCCTTTATCTTTTCAGCATTGGCCTTGATGCCCCTTTAGTTGACAATGAATCCTAAGAACTTCCCTGCTCCGACCCCGAAGATACACTTGGCTGGGTTGAGCTTCATCTGGTATTTGTCCATCGTATTAAAGGTCCTCTTCAGGTCGGCCACATGATCCTCTTCCTTCAGCCTCTTAGTCAACATGTCATCTACATAGACCTCCATAGACTTCCCAATTTGGTCTTCGAACATTTTATTTATGAGGCCCTGATACGTTGCCCCTGCATTCTTAGACCAAAGGGCATGACCCTATAACAATATGTCCCCTTGTCTGTAATGAAAGATGTCTTCTCCGAGTCTTCAGGGTTCATAAATATCTGGTTGTACCCTGAATAGGCATCCATGAAGCTCATGAGCTCATGGACTGCGGTAGCGTCTACCATCTGATCAATGTGAGGGAGAGGGAAGCTGTCTTTGGGATAATGCTTGTTGAGGTCGGTGAATTCCACACACATTCTCCACTTCCCGTTGGCCTTTGGGACAATAACGTCATTGGATAGCCACTCGGGGTAGATGACCTCTCTGATAAACTCAGCATCTTCTAATTTCTTGACCTCATCCCTTATGACCTCATATTTTTCTTGAGGGTAAATTCTCCTCTTCTGCTTCACTGGCTTCGCACCCTCTACCACGTTGACCTTGTGGCTCATGACTTCGGGGTCGATCCCCAGCATATCTGTGTGACTCCATGCAAAAATGCTCTGTCTTCTCTTCAACAGTTTAATGAGGTCTTCCTTGATATTTGGCTTCAGAGACTTGCCGAATTGGACGGTTTTTTCCAGGTCATTCTCATTGAGGATGATGGATTCTATCTCTTCCGTGACCTCTCCTTTCTTTAGCTTCGTCTCATCCCTGGGGTCTAGGGTATCAATATTGTAAGTGGTCGTAGCCTTCTTGTGTGCCTCTCTTTCTTCAGCGGAGTTGTAATAACATTCTCCCGCTATCGTCTGGTCTCCCTGAACTTTCCCCCACCCCGTAAGGGGTTGGAAATTTAACCATCTGATGGACCGTAGATGGCACAGCTTCAAACCCTTGAGGGCTACCTGCCCCAGTATAATATTGTAGGCCGAAAAGACATGTTCATCCATCATAAAGAAGCTGACCTTCTTTGTAAGCCATCTCGGCCACTCGTCCCCCATCCTGACATTAGCCTCATACACTCCGAGGGGATGAACCTTTTCTCCACTGAACCTAATCAATGGGTGATGGTATGGGACAAGTCTAGCACGGCTGAGACCTAAAGCTTTGAAGCATGGACAAAACATCACATCTGCAGATGAGCCCCCATCTACCAGGATCCTCGGCACCTCACACCCGTGCACCCTAGTAGTGATGACAAGTGGGTCATCGTGTGGGGCTAAGAGGCCTTTAAAGTCCATTCTGGAGAACCCCACTATCAGGGTGTCGATGTCGACCTTCTTCCTCTTTTCTTATTTTGCCTCCAGGGAGGTTGAGTGCACAGTTCTTGTCACTGCCTTGGCCTCCGCTACATGGGCCTTCCTATCGGCGACCTCTGACCCTCCCCCTTCCAAACCCCCAGAGATCATCCCCACACCGAGAGAGATCATATTGAGTCTTTTGACAAGGCCTTGGTCGTCTCTCGGCGAGAGGTCAGGGTCGTCCTCATCGTCAGAAGGGTCGTCCCCTCTTTTTTGAGGACCTTCTCTACATGCATTGCCTCGCTTCTTTGTGGGGTCGTCCCCTCGGCCCCTCTTGAAGGCACCTTTGTCGACGTACTTTCTGAGCTTCCCTTCTTTGAGCATCTTCTCAATATCATCTTTCAGAGCGAAGCATTTGTCTATTACGTAGCCATGATCTTGGTGAAATTCGCACCATATGTTTTTATTCCTCTTGTTGGGGGCTTCCCTCAACTTCTTAAGCCACTTTAGAGACCGGTCACTCTTTATCTCATTGAGAATATGTTCACATCTGACCGTTAAAGGGGTGTAATCAGCGAACTTGTCGTCCGTAGATCTCTTCTTCCCCTCTTTTTTCTTCTTGGGGTACTTACCCCCACTAGCGCCTCCTTTTTCGTCTTCATATTTTGTGGCCATTGCCTCTTCGTCATTCATCACCTTTCCTGTTGTTGACAGCAATTCATCCATCATCCTCGGAGGGTCTTCAGCATGCTTCCATAACAACTTCCCCTTTTGGAGTCTTCCAATCAGGGCAGTCATAGCTATACTCTCCTCATAGTCTTCCACCTCCAACTTTTATTTGTTGAATCTGGCTATGTAGTCCCTTAGACTCTCATTATTCCCCTTCTTAACATAGAGCAGGTGGGTGGTCTTCTTCTGTGGCCTCATCCCGAAGCAAAAGTTGTGGATGAATCGGTCTGCCAAGTGCTTAAATTTTTCAATGGAGTTTTTTGGGAGAGACGTGTACCAGACATGTGAAGCCCCAGTCAGGTTACCAGAGAAGGCATGACACCTCATCTCATCTGAGATAGAGTATATGTCTGTTATTGACTGATACATCTCAACATGGTGGACAGGGTTGGTGCTCCCGTCATATCTTGGGGTGACCACAGGTGGCTTGAACTTCGGTGGCGTAGGGAAGTTGACTATCTTCGCCACAAAGGGTGAGCCTATGGTGTATCCCCTCTGAAGAGGGTCCCGACTCTTCATTATATCACCGATCTTATCCTCTAGCCACTGGATCGAGTCATTCCAGGGCCTCGTAGGGTCGGCCTGGCCGATGTTATCCCTTGTCTCCTCTTTAAGGTGTACGGAGGGTTCTGCCGCGGCAGGCCTGTGTCGATTGTTCACTTCCCCTGGACGTCATTCCGTACTTGGGGTCGGCCCCCGCGAGGTCGGCCATCTGTGGCCAACCTTCTGGACCTCGCTACACTCCTTGATCTGGACAATTTTTCTCGCAGGTCATTTACTGGGCCCAGCCTCTCAAAGGCTGACCCCCTGCTCAAGCCATCAAAAGCAGAGCCTCTTGGGGGATCATCAGGATTTGGTCTCCCGCACTTCCCTCTACTCTCCTGAAGAGGTTGTACAGTGTTGTTAGAGACTTCATATGGTTCCCAAAATTCTATGGGGGCCTCCTCTCCTTCCAGATCATCATATACCTGTCCTCAGGGAAATGGTTTCCTTGCCTCCCTAGGCGTAGACGCCGAGGGTCAGCAACATCCCTCCGCCGTTGAGGGGGTAGCAGGTCTTTGCGCGGCGTCTGGGGTGGTCCCCTGGCCTCATGCTGCCCTGGTGCCGCTACCGGAGTAATCATATCAGGTGAGACCTCTGGTGGTCTTAGTATGTTCTGGCTTAGAGCTGTGAACTGCTCCTGCATGATCCGCTGGCTTGCTGTCAGCGACTTCAAGGCTGCCGCCACATCAGTCATCTCAGACTGAGGTGGTGGCTCACTGGAACTGGGTCCCACCCCACTATCCGGCGGGGGAAGTGGTGGTGGTGGCATCTCTGGTGCCATGTGTTTGAGCTATGAAAAGATGAACTGAAGAAAAGACTGGTGATCTTGAGAACCTTAGGGGGTCTCTTTCAATGGTGAAACATCTCCTCTCAGGGGGAGAACTGGTTCACCACCAGAGTGCCCAGTGAGGTCAAGTTGTACAAAGGAAGAGATGTCTTCTCGTTCCCATAGACAACGCCAAACTGATGATGCTGAAATCTAGCACCACCAGATAAGTGACGATGAACTCAAATAGTAGTAATCATGGCAGCCATAGAAACGTATATGTATAAGTGTGTGTGTAGAAGGAGATGAGTATAAGAGGAACAAGATAATGATGTATAGTGGTTCAGCCAATTAGGCCTACATCCACTGTGAGTGTGTGATCCACTAAGTATGGGCACTAATGGCCTTGGATACAATGTACATAATCTCCCTTTCTCTCTCTACTTTGTGTACAATCAGATTTTTACCTAGGGTTACAATTATCGATCGATCCCCCTGTAGGGTTGTAGGTGACAAGTATATATAGGTCTTGGGGGGTGTAGTGTACCCCCCAAGTATGCATGGTGCATGTGAATGATGATTTAGCCAATCTACTGTTGACACCTGTGGATACCAAATGATGATATAATATTCCCTCACATGAGGGGTGATTCGGTTATAACGGTCTTCCACGTGTCCTGTGAGCCTCACGCGCATTGTTCCACGCGTCCCCCAAACCACGTGTTGTGATGATGTCACCCTCGACCTGTAAAATGAAGCCGAGGGCAAAGTCCCTTCTGATAGTGAGTGAGGCCCAATTTTGGCCTCGTACTATCGTACCCTTGGAGGGTCGTCTGGAGCCTGATGAAGGGTCGGCCCCCTGAGGGGTCGTCTGGGGCTTGATGAAGGGTCGGCCCCTGAGGGGTCATCTAGAACCTAATGAAGGGTCGGCCCCTGAGGGGTCGTCTGGAGCCTGATGAAGGGTCGACCCTCTGAGGGGTCGTCTGGGTCCTGATGAAGGGTCGGCCCCTGAGGGGTCGTCTGGAACCTGATGAAGGGTTGCCCCCTAAGGGGTCGTATGGTATTGATGACGAGGTCATCCTGACCCCATCCAGGTGTAGGGCGTCCTCAGACTGGCCGTGTGTATATATGGGTATATCAAGAAGTAGGGGAACTTATGGAGGTAAGGCCAATTTAAGAAGTTTAATTTTTGAAGTGGCTCTCGAATCCAGTCGTGGTTCGTAAAAGCAATGGTATCTAGAGAGTCTATATGGACTTCACTGACCTCAATAGAGCTTTCCCCAAGTATAATTTCCCCTACCAAATATAGATCAACTAGTCAATGCCACTGCACCCCATGAACGAATGAGTTTTCAAGGCGCTTACTCAGGGTACCATCAGATTCCTCTATTCGACCTAAAAAATTTGACTTCATTTTATTATGCCATTAGACTTATACTGTTATAAGGTCATGCCCTTTGACCTTTAGAACACTGAAGCCACGTACTAGAGATTGGTCACGAAGATGTTCAAACAGCAAATGGGGGAAATGATGGAAGTATACATCCACGATATGCTTGTCAAAATTAAAATCAAGAGAGACCATCTCGATGACCTGGCCAATACCATTTAAATCCTCAGGCATTACAAAATGAAACTCAATGCGAGCAAATGCTCATTCGGGGTCCAATCATGAAAATTTATAAGTTACCTATTCTGCAAAAGGGGAATTAATGAAAATCATGATCAAACTGAGGATATTAACAATATCCAGTAGCCTAGGACGTTGCGCGAGATCTAGAAGCTCAGTGGCATGCTGGCAGCACTTAATCGCTTCATCTCGAAATCATTTGAATGTTGTCGCCCATTCTTCCAGCTGCTTAAGAAAGATAAGTGCCTCACCTCAAATGAGGAATGCTTAAGGCCGCTCGAAAAAATTAAGTCCTACCTGAGTAAAACCTATGTTATTGGAAATACCTGATTAAGGGGATCCTCTTTACCTTTACCTTACAGTTTTGAGCCACATGGCCAGTTAGGCCTTGGTCGGTGAGAAAGAGGCAATCTAGTTTCACATTTACGATGTCAACAAGATTCTCCTGAATACCGAGCAACGCTACTTACCGCTTGAGAAGTTGACTTATGCACTGGCGATAGATTCCTAGAAGCTCAAACACTATCTTGAGACCCACTCCATCACTGTCATCACATCATTCCCCTTTAAAGATGTCCTTCATAAATTTGACCTTTCTGGACGCATGTCAAAGTGGTTGGTAGAATTTAGGAGATTCTATATCCATTTTCAACTAAGGACAACAATGAAGTGGTAGATATTATCCGGGTTCATAACATAATTTATAATGGAAACCCCTACAGACCAATAGATGGCCAAACAATCAAGAGATCATAATATGAATCACTCCGATAGTTGGACACTATACGTGGACGACGCCTCAAACTCGAAGAGGGTAGGAGTAAGAATTGTCCTTGTGACCCCAGAGGAGGCAATAATCGAGCAAGGGATCAGGTTAGGCTTTGAAGCCGTAAATAATGAGGCCGAGTACGAAGCATTTATAGCTAGACTGTGTAAAGCACATTTACAAGGGGAAAAATAACTCAAAGTGTATCGTGATTCTAAATTAAATCAAGTCAGTGGGGACTTCACCCTAAGGATGAGAGAATGTCAACCTACCTTGTAGTGGTGTGCGAGCCAATTTTAAGGTTCGAGGAAGTCAACGTTCAACAGTTCCCCCGGGGGCATAATAGCCATACAAACGCCCTAGCATCCCTAAGCTCAGCAGTTGACTCCAATATCAGGAGAATAATCAAAGTGGAATTCCTCGCCAAACCCAACATTGACAAAGCAACGATATCTAAGCATATTCTTTCCATCTAAAAGTGTCCAAAATGGATGGATCCAATTACCGCATACTTACAAAATGAGATACTGCCAATCGATAAGAAACAAGCCCAGGGTAAAAGCTACTCACTCCTGAGGGAAATCTTTACAATAGGTCTTTTACAATGGGTACACCCAAAGGATATCGACCAAGTCTTCTATGAACTTCACGATGGGATTTATGGAAGCCATGCAGGTGTAAGGTCTCTCGAATTTTGAGCAATCAAAGAAGACTACTGGTGGTCATAAATGCATAAAGAAGCAAGCATTAATGCTCAAAAGTGTGAGAAGTGCCAAAAATTCTCCCACGTTCTCCATTAACTGACCTGAGGCCATTGACTAGTTCATGGTCGTTTTCATAACGGAGGTTGGATATCATAGTGCCACTACCTACTATGCTTGGAAATCATAAATTTTTGCTAGTTGATACCGATTATTTCATTAAGTCGATTGAGGCGGAACCACCGACAAATATTAGGGATGGCGATATGATCAGGTTCATTTGAAAAAACATCATAACCCGCTTTCGGGTACCCAGGACCATTATCGCGGATAATGGTACGTAATTTGAAAGTGGTCTCTTATAAGGATTTTATGACGAGCATAAAGTCAAGCACCACTTCAGTTTATGGCATACCCCCAAAGTAATTTCTAGGTAGAGGCCTCCAACAAGACGATGCTAGATGGCTAAAGAAAAGGATGGAAAAAGCAAAGGGCTCTTGCGTGGATGAGCTTCATCATATTCTCTGGGCATATCACACCACCTCGATAAGATCTACCAGGGAAACACCCTTCGCCCTCACATATGGAATGAAAGCCATAATTCCTCTCGAAACTAGCCTTACGATCATGAGAATGAACATTGGTGAGAAACTATTGGATAATGAAGCCTTTCTCACTGAACTTGATCTAGCAGATGAACGAAAAGAACAATCCATGATCAAGCTGGCCTCCTATTAGAAATAGTTGACAAAATAGTAAAACAGAGGGATCAAATTCGAGGAAATTCTAGGTTGGGGATTATGTTCTCAGGAAGGTCCTTGATAATGCCAAAAGGTATTCCAATGGAAAGTTAGGACCCAGCTGGGAAGGTCAGTTCAAAGTAATTAGGGGTGACTTGCAAGGATCCTATCACCTAGAAACAATGGAGTACAAAGAGACACCATGAGCATAGAATTTATCCAACCTCAAGGAATTTACTTTTAGTTTTATTCTCAGCACCTTAGTTTTATTTGCAAATTTTCATTTCAAAATGCATGTTGCTTCCAGTTTATTATCAAAGTTATGAATAAAGGACTTTTTCATTCTCTCAATTCCTTAGTTGTTCATTTCTTTACATTGTTCCCAAGTAAAAGGCTAAAAATTAGCATTAATCTATTTAATCTCTGAGGCTTTAACTTAATTACAGTGGAGACTTTACTTATTACAATTAAAATTATAGTCTTCAAATCTTTGTCACTACCAACACAAAAGACCTCAATTTGACCATGCAATTAAAATTTCTACGGGGGATCCCTAGGTAGAGAGCCAACTCAGTTTGGTAAAAAAAATCCTAAATGTGTGGACTACCCATACACCAGATGCATTTTTGCCATTGTTTGTTGTAGGCCTAAGGTACAAGACCTAAAAGGTAAGATGAGACAAATATAACACATGCGTGGCATAAAGGAATGGAAAAATGCTCAAAATTAGAATTGATTTAACTATACGGTAATACCCGATTACAAGTTATAGAAATACACTAATTACAAAAGATATTACAAACACTACAAAATTTTATCACACCTATTTATGGTCAACTGGTTAAGAATTCTACGATCGGCCTCCTTTGACTATCGTTGGGATCTGACCGATGCTCATCTTCACTATTGTGACCTTCTAGGTAGTTCTCAACAAGTTGGAGATGAATGGCATCCAAAGGACCCACTTCTCATCATGCCCAAAGGGAGGTCGCCTATACGCCAGACAACCAATATGGTACATGTACTAACATTGAGATTATTTAGGCTCCTTCACTACCTTCAGGGCATTCAAGAAACAATGCTTATAAGCTATGTCAGCCTTACTAGAGCATCCTGCCAACCCTCATCATAGCTAGCCAACTAGGCTGCTTGAGACCCATTGTAAATAAATTAGGAAGCTTTTTCACATCACGATTGAGCCCCATCACCATGATGTTATCCCTTTGCACACTTCCCTTGAAATTAGTGGGCTTTTTCTTAATATTGTCATTTTTTAATTGGATTACGTCGCCGACCTCTCCTATATCCTTTGCTTCGTTAAGTTGGGCTTTCAAAATATTTATTTCTTCCTGCATTAAAGATCCCAGATCCCACATCCTCCAAGTCTTTTATGTCATCCTTCAACTTGGCTACCAAGACTGACTGGTCCTTATAAGCCTTGGTCATCTTTTTTAAAGCCTTGTGGAAGAATAAAAATGCTCGATGAGATTAAGCACTTGTGTCTAACGAAGCAAATTATCAAGGTTATCAGTAAAGGAGGGAATCTACTCGGTAATAGGCTGTAGATATGAATAAACACAAAAGCAGAAGGTTCATCAAAGGAATTCAAACACACTATAGTTAAAGATATGTCCTTTAATTGATAATATAATAACATGGGTTAAGCCCTTACATGAGACCAAAAAGGAAAAAGTACAAGGAACCATAAAACTTACTCTAGAGGGCCTTATTTCTTCACTACTCCTCGATCTCGACCACTTTGCCTTGGGTCTCCACATTCTTAGCATGGTCAATTGGGACACTAGTAGTTCCTCCTCCTTAACCCTTAGGAAATAACTAGAATGGTGCTCACCGAATAGATCAAAGTCGGATGAAACCTTGGTCTTCATTAGGGCTACATCCCAACCCTTATTAACTATAGCATTTTAAATGTACACTAGCTAGAGCTTTGTGTCCTCATAAGCTTCTCCCTAGCCTTTCTCAAAACTGGCCTCCTTGGCCTCAGGGAACTTGGCTGCCTCCTTAGCCAACCGATCTTTCTTAGCTGTCAGTTAAGCAACCTCAACCTTGAGCTTGTCGTTCTCGATCTTTAGTGCGCTCATAATTTCACTGGCGGACTTGTTATAATTTTCATGTACCTTTTAGTACTTGTCCATGAACTCTTGGGACTTATGAAGAGCGAGACTAAACTATCCGTTGATCTTGGACTGATCCTGGCGATCATCCAAGAGTTGGGTAAACTCTGCCACAAACTGCAAATAAAAATGCAAGGCAATTATCAGACAAACTTGTCCAAAAAATAAAAATAACAAATAATAGGGAAAGGAGTAACAAAGGAAAATAAAGTCTCTCACTATTGACAAAGTTTAGGAAGCACATAGTGAAAGCTGGTCAGGGGCCAATAACTTAAGTTGCTCGTGATTAACAATGATCACGACCCCCTGAATAGGACATGGTCCAAGTAAGAGTTCAAGCCCATAAACATGGTTTAGGAGGATTTGATAAGGGAAGGAGGAACGTCATTCTTTTTTAAAGGAGAGGGTACCATAGTAGTCGTGTCCTTCTTGTTCTCCTTGATGACCAAACTTCGATAATTGGCATTGGGGCCTTTATTCTCGATCATATTCTAGGACTTTACCTTGGGGGAGATAGGGACATCATTATCATCATCATCGATCAAAAGAACTCTCTTTCGGGATAGTGCCATCGAGTTCTCTTCATCGGCAAAAATGGAGTTTATGTCAAGTGATTCAAAGGAAGCGGAAACCAAAGCCTCCTCATTTGGAAGCAGGAGGTCTGGGATGACGTCTACTGGGTGAGTAGTAAAGCTGCCAGTAGTATTAGTGTACTCCAAAAAAAATGAACCTGATTGTGGGTGATCACCACCAGCAAAATACTCTCTTACTCTCCAAGTTTTTAAGAGCTTAACAACATTTATATAGCTCATAGAAAACTCATTTTTCTTTTTGCGATCTACTCAGAAATATAACAAGGAGCATTATCAGTAATAGAAATTCATGATGAAACAAAAAAAAGATAAGTAAGTAAGAGGCAAATATTAACCTATATCACCCTCCAAGCTGGGCATAGAAACCTAGTGTATTCTTCGCCTTCGGGGAGAGGTGGATTTTGCCAATTTCTGGCAATGAAGCCCTGATCCCACTATCCCTTATTGGAATAAGGAAGGATTACAATAAGGACTCTATTTTCCTTCCTCGCCTATAAATATATAAGGTCATAAGTAGTATGGGACCAAGTGTAATAATATTTAATGTCTAGGATACAAAGATTAGTCCCATAAAGCTCATTAATTTTGTGTCCCCATTAATAATATGCCATGTATTGGGAGCACAATGAGCTGGGACTACCCCAAAGTACTCATAAAATTCTAAAAAAATAGGGTTTAGGGGAAAAGTCAGATCCCCCAAAACCAATGCTAGGGTATGATTCCAGTGTCCCCCTTCCACTATAATGTCGTTTCTAAGTATTAGGGTACATTCGATTGTAACCCAATTATAATAAGTCTTCTTAAAATCCTTTAGATTTTTCCCATGAAGGGTGTTCATCATTTTCAAAGAGACAGAGAACAACAATAGAATAAATGAAGAAGAAGAAAGCTGTAAAAAGTAAGGCAACAATAACATGAGGAGTGGAACTTTCAGAGTAGATGGATACAAACATGCTCTGAAGTCTTTGTAGCGAAGGGAGAGAAGTAAAGTGAAGCTATTAAAAGTATGGAATAAAAACAATGTTTGGAAAATGTGTATAACAATCATAAGGAATAAATATCGAAATGGGTTTGGGGGGCATTATCTTTCCTTGTGACTAGCATACACTTATTAATTGTCACAAATTTATTGGATTGACCTATCGACAGACCTCATTAAGATTGTATCCATTTTATGGGCCTCGAAAAGATTTAACATTCTTTGGCCCAATTCTGGCCAGGATTTTTAGGGGAAATTGTGGAGTCCAAACCATAATTAAGACCAATTTTGGCCTGCCAGATCAGGCCTAATAAAGTACCACGTCGGCATTACCCAATCCATCAATAAGGAAGATTATCACAAGAATTAATCATATGGATAAATACGAAATAATTATCACTTAATGAGATGATATCGATTACCTACAATCTCAGACGAGATAATCAGGAATCACCACACTAGCCAATAGGAAGCTAAAGGAGTTCCTTAAACAACTCAACTGCTTTAGTTTTAAAAGACTATAAATACAAACCACACCCCAAGGCCAAGGAGGGTGTAATTTTGAAACTCTGAGAGACATAAATAAAAACTAAGTGACCTCTCCCTAGATGTAGGCAATTTTCCGCACCACGTATATTTGTATGTTGTGTGACATTTGCATGTTCTTTCATTAATTAATTTCTAGAATTCATTAATTGTTATTAACAACACTCACACTCATAATAGTGAATTCACGAACGAACTACTCAATTACTTGAATGACATAATTAAAATGCCTTAAATGACATATTTGCATCAATACCAGTAACCTCAATTCTTGACTATCAATCTAGATGATTTAGTTTTTCTATGAATTATAGAATTTTAACATACGATGAAAAATAATTAAGTATTAGCATTTGGTAATTTAAGTCCTTTTTATAAATAAACACATTAACATCCAATTTAAAAGAGGAATATGATTTTTCATCCAATTTCATAAAATCATTCTTCAAAACTATTTAAGAGAAAATCCTAATTTCATATTTATACCCAATCATTAAAAACCCTGTTTATGTTTACATTATACCCAATTTATACATATATTAACCCTGAATCCCAATTTATACACACATAAAACCTAAATTAGGTATAATGTAAACATGCACGTGCTGGGGAACACAAACACACAGAGATTAATACCCAATTATTAAAAACCCTATTTATACCCAATTTATACACACGTAAATATTAGATTGGATATAATGTAAATTCACACACACACAGAGACAAATATATATAGACACACAATGACGCACACGCAAACACATACATCAACACACATAAATAGACACAATTATATATATGAAAATCGATAGAGATAGTATTACCTAGTATGTGAATCATCAGAGTGGGTGTGAATCACTGGATAAGTAATCGTCAGAGTGAGAGAGTGAGAGAAAGAGTTCTCATAAAGTGTATACGAAGGGAGAGATGGATCATGAAATGAAAGAAAAAGAGAATGGGCTGCTATTTTATAGCCAGAGCATGGCCATGATTCTAAACCGTGACCCCTATTATGACCATTAAAATTTTAACAAGTCGTAGGCATTATCAGGGCTGGAAACCGTGACCCCAAATAGAGATTCAAGGCATGGTGACAGTTTCAAACCATAACCAATTTATTAGGTCACAGACATTATCACGGCTCGAAACCATGACCACTAATGGCACCCTCATATGATCATGGTCACAAAATGTGACCAAAAGATGTAATAATTTCAAAATCAAAGTATGTGATATGTTACGGTTCACGGTTCAGAACTGTGACCATTATCCAGTGTGATTAGTAATGGCTGATTTATGGTTCAGAACCATGACCATCAACCTAGGATATTTGGCAAGATGTTTGACGCCTAAAGGGTACGGTTTGGTCACAATCCAAAATTTTGGACCGTGACTAGGTGGTCACGTTCAAAACCACGACTAATTGATTGTGACCATTATTGATATACGGCATAGTGAATTGACTTAATCATGAAATTGAACCCTTAGTGTTTTTATAATCATTCTAAAAATCATAGAATCTTATGTCCTAAATTTAAATGTTGATTATATATTTGGGAGGATGGGTTAAAGTTGCTGATTAGAGGCTATAGGGAGTTGTGGCTTGGGTTATGGTCGCCATGACTGAAATCTTGGGTGAAGAACCAACACTAAGCCCAATAGATCGATCTAACCCAGGCTTAAATTGATTTTGTAATACATGTGAAATTTTAAAATTAAAATACATTAAATGTGTGCCGAATTGAACCTTTTTTTAAAACAAAAAACACCATTTATAATAAAACATTTAACTCGCGGACATTTTTAAATAAACAAACATTTTGTAATTCTCATAAAATATAGAAATTCTTTTCTCATTAGTAATCAAAGTCCTTTTTTGCAAACTTAGAGCAAAAATACAATATACAACTATCTCTTTTTTATAATAAATGAAATAAATATAACCTTTGTGTTTTTAATAAAAATAAGGTACACCGAGCTTCTACAATGTCCCATGTGTTTCGAAAATTCAAATATTAATGAATCCAATATGTATGTAAACTTGAATTACAAATATAAAACTATAGGGGTGAACGGGAAATGCAATAACTTTGTAATTGCTTCAAATTCACTAAACATAATTGTGCATGCATATATATCAAGCATATGTAATATGCCACTCATTCTAATATAGAACATAACAATAATAAATATTATTTACTAACAACATCTCTATATAAATTCTGAGTCCATATATGAAATCCTTGCCTTACTTCTCGCAAGACGGTGTAGACTCTCGTCATACTTTTCTATCAATTATCATCTCAGCAATTCATGGCCCACAAGTAAGAACATACTTACGAAGGCACGTTAGGAAAATCCTTCTCATCTCCCTAACACAATAATCATATCTTAACCCTCAAATCTGGAATAACCGCCAAACCAGACCCATAACATAGTTCACGCAATAAGAGAAAAAATCGGAGCCCGAAAGCACACCATGTATTGTGAGTTGTTTGGCTATGGGATTCCTATGCATCCTTCAATTATTTCAATAATTAAAAAATAATCATTCTTCCAATCCAGTCAACTTATAAATAAATTTCTACAATTTAAGTATAAATTATGTACCCAAATTCTAAACATGCTCGTAAATTAAATATATTTATCTTAACCCTACTATATGGTATGAAAACAAGTCATACAATATGAGTGATACAAAATGGATATTATATGCAAAGTATAAATATAAGATACACAACAAGCATGTATAAAATACACAAACATGGGTGAGTATGAGACAATTAAAACCATTGGAGAACAAAACTACCTTAAATCGTAAAAAGCTGAAGTGTCGAATCAAAGCACTAAAAAGCTTCGTATTATTTTATAAATAATTATCATCATATATATAACATCCCATGATTTTGGATCATAATAAATACATTTTTATAAATCAAAAATGGGGAAAAAAATACTTTTTTATTGGATTTAATTATTTTTTATATTTAAATTGGAAGGTCTGGGCTTTGCTCAAGTGATGAATCGATTCGACCCTGGGGCAAAGTTGCATGATTGTTTGTTTTTAAGAGTTTGTGTTGGTTTTAAACTCCTTTATTATCATATAATAAAAAGGCTCGGATTTAAAAAATTTCAAATACTTTTAACTCATTTCAAAAAGCATTAGCCTCCAAAATTATTCTTTCCTCTCTTCTACAAATCCTAAATCCTATTAAAAACAAGTTTCAACTCAAGTTTTGAATATCTAAATCAAGTTTTATCAAGATCAATAAAGAACGAGTCTTTGCTATTTTCGTAAGAGGATCGCAATCGTATAATAATATTTTCAATACGACATATTTTCAAGCATGAATACTTCTATTATTTTTCTTAAGTGTTATATCTTTTAAACGTTGTCTAAAACTTAATTAATCAAATTTTCTTAAAATTAATTAGGAAGATTAATTAGAAAAAGTGAAAGTAAAAATCGGGGTTGTTTTTATTAAATCTAAAAATATGATTTAAGACTTGAAACAATTTCATGCTAAGTTTAAAGGTTTGGGTTCCGGTATATTTATGGGACGATTCGCATGTTAGAATTAAAATATGAACTTGGAATATTGTTTCGATCCTAAAATTACGATATTGATGTGTAGGTTGTAGAATGTGATTATTATTGTGTAATGTTATCAATACGCATGCTAAAATGAAATTATGTGTTAATTGGTAAAATACCACTCATATTGAAATTATAAAATTTGATAACTTGTGTAACTAATTGGTGGAAGTTGATCAGTATATGATTGAATCAGTGTAATTTGAATTGAATTGAAATCATAGGATTTAATGGAGATTTATAATGGCCATCTCGAACGGAAAAATACGCGGGGTGGCACAATCTTGTCCCTATTATTAAGAAAACAAGTCATTTGGTTTCTCATCTAAAAATATCTCCCAAGTTCTTCTTATTTTATCTCGTAATTAACTTCGCATGTGTCGTGATTAACTTCTTATATATATATATATATATATATATATATATATATATTGACACTATCGGTCCCAAGCCGAATGAAGGAGAAGGGTTACGTTAAGTACCTGACGGTTAGCATAAAATTTTTCAGATCCTTATGAACATGAATCCTATGAATATAGGCTCCAATACTAGGGCATTGGAATGAAAAAATAAGATTCATGTAGTCGACCCCAAATAATTGAGAAATGCTTTGTTTAGTTGAGTATTTTCTCTCCTAATTCTCTCGAATTCCCTCACTAAAAGGTGTCTAAAGTCCACAAAGCCTAACACACTTTTATTTATGAGTAGATAGGTTTAAAATAACTCAAATCCCTTAAAAAATGTTGAGACTTATCCCCCACTCTTTCTCCCTTGAATTTTCCATTTAACCTTTCAAATCTTATCATAAATGCCCTATTAAATTAGCCTCTACTCTCATACAGATTATTTAACAGTTAATATTAAAACCTAATTTTATTTTTATTATGTATAAACATAATAAACATATAAAATACATACAAAAAATTTTCACAACTCAACCTCCTCATCTCCCTTACTTAGTCTCCCTCAACATCATAAATAAAGTCAAATTAACTAGTAAATTAGCACCATATTAATCACCTTGCAACTAATATTCATTTAAACTTATTTTTTTTCTTATTTTATATTTAAAAAGTACTCTTAATAATTTTTAAAATATAAAGTGTAGCATTACCATGTCCAAAAAATAAATAAAATAAAAATAAAATGTGCGATCTATCTAACACGTAACTTACTAGTTTATTTAAAAATAGTCAAATAAAATTCAACAAATTCCACATATATGTTCTTTAATTTAAATAAGTTCATATGAATATATTTCATACTTGAGTTATTGAATCCATATATTATTTAAATAATTTTACTAAAATCTGTTAAATAGTACATATTTAGTTTTTTATTTCATAAATAAAATTTACAAATAATTAATAGAATTCATATAATAATATTTTACATTGGATCCCAAAAATATGAGGTGTTACATATTCAGCCATGTAGGTCGACCCAGTGTAGGTTGTATTTAGGGGCATTTAGTAAGGATTTTAATTTAGTTTAATTTTAGGGAACTTACATAAATTGATATTATTATTCAGACAGTAGGTTTAGGGAACACCATTTAGTATATGAACATTAGGATTCAGGTTAAGTTAACAAATTGATTAATGTAATCGATTATGTAAATCATTAAATAAACGAGATTATTGTTATACACTCATTAGTAGAATTTGATATTGATTGGTTGAATTATGTGAATCATACTTTGGTTGTGTGTGTGCTATTAGGTAACCTACTAGTAGGAATTTGATGCGGCGGGTACAACATGACAGCTCATAGTATCCCGATGTGTGCTCAAATTTTATCTAGGTCTTATTACGATTGTTTATACACTTAATAATTCTTCTAATTAATCATTTTTAGATTTCCCTCAATTAATAAATATAAGAATGACCGATATATATATGTGAAGTGCAAGAGTATAAAAATTAAAGTGGTTTAGAATCACAACTCAAATATAAATGTTTATCTAATTATTATTTGTGATATGTTCATTATACTCTAAACCACGTGCTATCAAAACTACCAAACGAAATGGCTTAAATAATTTAGCATTGGTGTAGTACCAACAATGCAAACAATAAATTGTGTTATGCTTAAGGATCCTGATAACGTATGCCATTAGGTCATAGGCTAATAACCTAAAAAATAGTTAAGTCATAATGCCGACATACATTTAATAGGATACAAATTCTTATGCATAGCTCTCATACATATTATTTTAAAACTTAAATTATGTGCCCTGAAAACGAATGTTATCATTTTCCTATATTGAGTTAGTATATTTTAAAGATTAGTGTCACCCATATTGGGCCTATTATCAACGGATTCAAGCTATGTGTCTTCCACCTACGGTTGATACATTTTTGTATAATTGGGTTTAGGGGTGGTGAATGTATGGGTTTTTACCGTACCGTATTATTTGATTCGAAAAAAATTTGCTTTTAGTTTATTATTTTATATTACTAAAAATCAAAATTACCGAAACTAAAATTACTCGAAGTTTAGGCATTTAAAGCCCCAATTTGTCGAAATTACCGTAGTTAAGATACTAAAAAAAATGCCGATTTTATATCCTGGATATATTGAATTTTATAACATATATGTTAAATTTTATCATTAATTAGACTTAGTTATCTTAATATTTAATACAAAATTGGATCTTAACTATTAATTGTTTCTACCATATATAAGCGCTCAGTTAATTTATCTTTCCTTTGAATGAATTTTTGTTTTGCATAAAGTATATGTAGTAATTTTTTGAACTAGAATTCATATTTATTCATTATATGTTATTTGATAGTTTATGTGTTAATTTAGATTTTGGATTAGGTAATTAAAATTATCAAAAATTGAACCATACAAAGTTACGAAAATACCGTAAAAATACAAATTACAAAAAGTAAAAATTATTGAAAAAAGCATATAAAAACTGATGTAGCGCATTTGGTATTAGTAAGTATCTTCAAAAAACTAGAAATCAAAACTACATAAACTAAATATATTTGTATTATATTTTATAGCTCAAATACAGATCAAACCAACCACGAACTACCTCTAATTGGGTTTGTGTAACTTATCTCTAATACTTAAAAAGAGGAAAGTGTCATTAAAATGGTCAAATGATCAAATAACCCTCCTCTAAATTACAATCCCCCAAATACCCTTCAGTCATATGACACACACCCCTTTCATCTAATCACAACTCATTTACTTGCGCTATTATTTCACCAATCCCGATCATCATCTCAATGAATCTGATCATACACGACGTTGAATATGGAAGCTAAAACATTACATACACCTGACTATAAATCCATCAACACACCGTCGCCACCTAAACCCCATAATCAACACTATCTACAGGTACAAATCTTCTATGTGGCATTTTATTTTGTTTATGTTCATCAATTGTGATCACAAGGAGGTTATTCCTTGTACAGTGGTACCATAAAATGTGTAGTTTAGGTATTAATAGATTTGATTTCTGTTGAATTGATATTTAAAAAAATCTGATCATGGGGAATAGGTTATATTGTTTACCCATATAATTTTCCAACTCTATTTTTTTTTCTAATTTGTAATTTAACTTGATTTAATTTTTTTGTGCATTTCATTGTAATTAATTAGGTCAAAATTCCTTATATTGAATAAAATTTTCATGATACAAATGATGGACAGTTGTGACGACTAATTTGTCGAGGTTGATGCATGACATTGTTTGTTTCATTGAACAATGGTACCATAAAATGTGTAGTATCGGTATTGATAGATTTGATTTCTATTTCAATGATATTTAAGAAAATATTATCATGAGGAATAGGTTATTCTGTTTACCCATAGAATTTTCCAACCTTAAATATTTTTCTTCTAATTTTTAATTGAACTTGATATTATTTTTGTGTGCATTTCATTGTAACTAATTGAGTCTAAATTCCTTACTTTGAGGAAAAATTTAATGGTACAATTATTGAACAGTTGTGACGACTAATTTGTCGACAATGATGCATGACAATGTTTTTTTTATGTGACCACAAATATTAAATTCTGTTTGACTTGATTTTCGAGATGCATTTTTTATATTTAGAGTAAATTTGCTCAAAAATAACAGATTTAGTGAATTGTTACCTGATAAAAGGGAATAAAGGTAATTGACCTTTAACTCGATGAATAAAAATGCTTGTATAGTTAACTGTCCATACTGTTTAGCATATTGACCATTGAGAACAAATTGAACTCAGATAAACCTCGCTCCCATACATTTAGTACTACGAGATTTAAGATTTTTGGGTTGTGTCATCAGATAAATTGTTTTTCTAATTGTTCAGTTGTATTATATAACCATCTCAAGTATGTTGATATTTTCATATCATGGATAATATCGGATATACGCATCTTAGTAATATTTTAATATTCGCTTTCCCAGACCTATGATGCCTCTTTTGGTTATTATCATTAGATTACATGTCTGTGTGTATAAAAGACTTGGTACAAGAAGCGTGGACCGTGAATCTATGATTGAAGGTAATTCCCGTTTATTTCGGAGGTAATTTTAATTGATTTGTGTTTCATTTATGAATCATGTTAGTACAATAATGTTTACTGTTCTTAGTGGAAATTTCTTTAAGTGTCTTTCATACATGAAACGTTTATCGTCTATCATAATAGGAAATGTGTTACATTGACCGAATATATAGAATTTGTTATTGGAAGTTAGAAAAATGTAATGTTCTTATATATGAATTATTAATCATATGATTAGTAGTGGTAAATACTGTGCAGAAGTAGTTTACATAGAGACTTGTGCCACTAATTATAGATTATAACTTTTATCTCAACTCGGTTGTTTATTGAATGCGAAGATTGATGTAAATCTTGGTTGCGTATATTGTTTGCATGGTAGGAAAATTTGTTACATTGACCGAATATGTAAATTTTATTATTTTAAGTCAGAAACATGTACTGTTCTTATATATAAATTATTAATCATATAATTGTTAGTGGTAATACTATGTAACAGTAGTTTATATAGAGACTTGTGTCGGTAATTATAGATCGTAACTTTTGTCTGAAGTCAGATGCTAATTGAATGTCAATATTGATGTAAATATTGGTTGCTTTTGTTTAGAGATAAATTGAATTCCTAAAGAATGTGGGAAATACTATCCAGAAGTAGTTTATGTAGAGTCTTGTGCCATTAAGTATAGATCGTAATATTTATCTCAAGTCGGATGCTTATTAAATTTAAAGACTGATGTGAATTTGGTTGCATTAGTTGAGTTTTATTTAAAAGCAGTGCAAAAAAAAAATTGTAATGGAACATTTTTCAATACTTCATACTTTCATGGAGTTTAGGAATCCGATCGTGGATTGTCTGACATGATCCACCATGACATGATCTTTTCCAGCTCAGCTTTCTCCCAAGAATTTGCTTTGGTAATTTCTGCACTTATACTCCTTGCTGAACTTGCATTGGCAAGACATGAGGCCCTTATAGTTGGAGTTTTGTGATTCTGTCCCATTGTCTTTCTCATGCAAGACGCTTCAACTCATTAATTATACACACACATGGATGTAAATACAACCATTAACAGTAATATATATAATATATATATGAAGAGACAGAATTGAATTGAAAGTAGTTAATTATGGGATGTTAATTAAAAATGAAAACTTGCTTGCTCCATTTGTTTCCTTGACAGGTAGTCGCTTGTAAATTGGGGTGGTTGGGGGTTTGAAGCCTTGTGATGATCTTCGTGAATAATTAGAATTGGCTTCTTCTTCTCCCAAACAATAAATGGCAAAGGTAGAGGCTGTCATTGCAGTGCCTAACTCACTGTCCTGGTGACTTGTTTGGTTATTCATTTGTGTCCAAAACCAATTATGCGTCCTTTTTTCTACAAAATTTAACTTTATATTCATTGAAACTTTATCCCCTCCCCCCTTCCTTAGTATTCAAGATACATATACATATACATATATTTTTTGTTTTAAAAATTATTCATATATATATATTATATATAATTAGTTTTTTTCCAATTAGTCTCTTTTATTAAGTATGTAATTAAATAGGCCTTAAATAAGTGACAAGAAATTACAAAAATAAAGTGATAATTAATCTTTTCAATATATATAAAGTTGTTTGATTGCAAAGAAGGCCAATAGCAAGGGAGGTGTTTGTATGTCTAAGAAGCCTAGACAAGTCTTGTAGGCCTTGTATATTATAAATTTCACATGCACAGTTTGGGGGAGGCAAGTAAAGTGAAATATACTTTGCATGCAAGAACTCACCTATTTTGATGGAAGCAAAGAACTCCAAAACCCCCTCCCTCCCAAACCCCCAAAATAAATTTTTATTTCTGCCATACCACGATTTTTAAGTTGTTATTTCCCACATGTTAACACCGACTATTGTGGTATAGAGAATAGTGTTTAAATTGCAAATATTTTTTAAGTTTCCACGAGAGTTTTCGCAATCATGTGCTCATCAATACGATGCCAAAACAACTTTATCCCCATAAAATGTATCAATCTAATCTCTTTTAGAATTGAAAAACGATAAAAGTCAGTTTGAATAATCCAAATAATAAAATTATTATTGTAGAGCCTCACACAATGATATCAACACAAAATTGGTATTAAATGACATAAAATTATACTAATTACTATTGTATATGAATAGCAATCAGCTTCATTTCTTCAATTAAGAAAACAATTACAACACTTTTCTTTGAGTAAGGTACACCATCTCAACATAGTTGATTCATTTTGCAATAAGAGAATGCAGGGACTCATACAATGATATCAACACAAATTTGGTTCTATATGGAACAAATTTATACTAATTACTATTATATAAGAATATAAGTCACTTTCATTGATCCAAATAAGAAAACAATTACAACAGTTAGTTATTTGAGTAAGATACACAATCTCAAAATAGCTTATTAAAAACTATGAGGAAAAGTCCTATAAAAACCTCAACAATCACATAAACAAAGCAGGGGATACCAAGATGCAAATAATACACAATAAAAGACATATTGTCTTCCATTCTATGTACTATTTCCTATTTATGAATGGAGTTTCTGTTTTGAATTATCTCATGATCCTTTCATTCACGTTTACATTTCCACATGTACTTAATTTTATACATTGTATGTGGCGAAGAATAGATTATGTTTCTTTCCTACCAAATACAATATATGGCTACAACATACATGAGTTTCATTACCATTTTTATTCTGAGGCTTGTGGTACAACATCTAAGAGTATTGCATCTTAAATTTCTCAAGTCATACCTACTCCTGCTTGCATTATTTTTATCAAGGTCTCTTGAACCCTGATAAGCGACTTTAGGTCGCTGAGGAGACAGACGAACTGGGGCGACCTGACCCAAATTTCTGATGAAATGTCTTCTATGGTATAGAATTTGATGCTGCATTAATGCTCGGGCTCCAAACTTCCATCAATGTAACCTTGTTATAAGAAGCGCCTCTCAATTAAGAAGATAATTTTATTTACGTCCTTCTCAGTGAAGCCCCTCAACCTTCTGACTCATCCTGAACAGTATTGTTTTATGATGGTGAATATGCTTGTATATCATTAGATTATAACCGATAAAGATATCTTCCTTTTGACATCAATTTTTTTAAAAGAAGTTTAATCCACATACTTAAATGTTCCACACCTTAACGAATGGCATGTGAATATTCTTATTCTATTTGCATCTATGTGTGAGTACTTAAAGTCATTTCTAAACTTCAATATGTCACTTAATGATTCGACTTCAATTTTATAGTAACAAATAGATGAAGAAAAACTAAAACAGTATTTTATGTAAATCCCAATAACGATTCATAATTGTCTATACATGACATGTATACATAGATACATACATGTTGTTACCATTTTATTAATAAGATTATGTGTTTCCAATAAAAGCATATATTTTTTACCCCACATTAAATGATATAGCAGTGGAGATAGGGTGTAAATATATGTCATATAGGTTTCACTTTCCTTTATTAATTTTCTTTTATTCATAGAATAACTCAATGATTATACTTCAAATCCTCTTTATATCTACATGCTCAATTTGGATACTCATGTTTTATTAAAATCTTATGAACAGAGCGTTTTCCAATTGTTTGGGTTATACATATTTTTGAGCCCGATGTATTTTAATTCTTCTTCAGATTAATTTTCGAGCATTGGATTCATTTCTGTGGATTTATGACCTCATTAGAAATTCTCAAACTTATAATGGTTCGATGTCTACGTTTATTCATTACATTGAATATCATGATTTTCTTTCCGTTATAATCATTGTATGAATTTTTTTTGTTATTTTGGAATTTGTCTACTTTTAATGGATTTCTCACTTACTTATATCTTCACATTGAATATCTGGATTCACTCGCACGACGCACGTGAGCACAACTAGTCTAAGAAAATGTGTCTAGTGGATCACCATAGGTCCATAGACAATTTTAACCTTGTGAGATCAAAGTCAAAATCCATCATACTAAACAACAGATCTTGTTAAGAATTATTGGCAGTGCATAATTAATAATTTCCATCTAAAGTAAGAATCATAACTATTTATAAAACATAGCTTTATTGTAACTCATGACCAAAATTAAAACTTAAAAGAAAAGTTAATAGAATTTGTCAATTTGGCACATTGATTTTCAAATTAAACCTATAATTTGGGATGGTTTAAAGAAAATAAGACACTTGATTCGGACAAGGCAGATGAAGTAATAGTGTGTTTTACAAGTTAAATTGGTGAGAATCTATAAACTAGAAATGGAAAGAGGATTGATGATAATAGGAAGGGAGGTGGGGCTTCTCTGTGTTGTCAAAGGAGACCCACCTGAAAAAGAGTGATGTGAGGCCGGCACATGACTGTTAGGTACCTCACCTGACTGATGATGCCCCATAATTTCAAATATAAACAAAATTCAGGCTCAGCCATTTATTAATTTGTTTATTTCAAATATCATTAACACTATTTGATATGAATTGTTCCGAATTAATTGTGACAAATGGACGGTTATGAACGAATAGAAAATGGATATGGATAAATTTGAACGGGTTAAAAGCGGATCGGACAGAATAATTTGGACGGGTTTCGTTGGGTTAAACCCGGATCGGGATCGAGGTCGGGGTCGGGTTGACCCGCTTTTTTTCTTTTTTGAAAAAAAAATTATTACACCATATACAAATAAATATGGTATAATAATTTTTTTTCAAATATACAAGTAAATACTTGAATTAAAAAAAATCTTCAACCTCTTTAGTAATTTGAGTTTTATTTTTGTGAGGTTCCAAAATCATTTTGACCCGCCAACGACCCGCCAACAAACCGTCTTATTGGATTGTTCAAACCATTTTGACCCACAAACACAATTAATGGGTTTCAAACACATTATTTTGGGTGGATTATGGATAGTTTCATCCTTAAGAGTCCATATTGCCGGGGTATTCCGAATGTCAATTTAATATGCTAAAATGAAATGAGAAAAACAAACAATACTGCAAATTCCTTAAGTGTTACAAAATATGTTGTAATTTTTTTTTTCATGCGACGTAGAAGGGGAAAATCGCAAATGAATAGAATAGTTCAAGAAATTGTTTTTTCTTCACAAATAATTAATGATTAAGGATGTAGTTACAATAAGTGTGATAGTTCATATATTTTTTTTAAATTTATCCAAATTTATATTCGATATAAAATTATGTATTTGTATTAAATATTTATATACTTGACAAGTACATTTCGTTTGACTCTTATTTTAATTAAGTTAATTATGTTATACAATATTTTACAAATTTTTTTTATATTTTGATACTACGATCATTTTTGTATCTTATTTTGTTATAACAACGTACAATTTTTATGATATATACAATAAATTTGAAATATATGGTTTTTACGGTTATTTGGATTTACACATCGGTGGATTAATTTTTTGGGGGGTTAGCACATGACTAAAGTCTTTTTAGTGCGGTTATTCATGTAGTGTATAATTGATATTTTTAGTACTAATTACGTGAAATTTTGTGATGCATACATGAATCTTGTAATGTATATACAAATTTTTGTTATTTATATGTAAAATTCTATAATACATACATGAATTTTTTTATGCACACTGTCAATATATACTCTAACATAAAATATATACATTAAGTATTAAATTAAAAAAATTAATAAAAAAAAAAGGGCTAGTGTCGAAAAAATCTAACATTTTTTCGACACTATCTTTTTGTTATGGATTAGAATTAACAAAAATTACTTATCAATGACTATATTAGAGAAACTCTCTAATTTTCATTCGGAATATTTCGTATAAAAGGAATTAATATTACGGTTATTAAAATGTATTCAAAATTTATATAGTGGACTTCATTAACTTAACAATTAGTGGATGTAATTTGCATGATGGTGTTGATTATGCCACTTCTGTATTTTTAGTCGTACTATCCCTCGATGACTTGGTATTTATTAAGACAAAAGACAGGTAGAAACAAATCTAGAGCAACTTTATTGCATAATTCAGATATTGTGAAAATCTCACATCACATGGTGTAGGAACATGTGTTCAGAAAAGAAAACAGATAGCCAGTTGAGCCTAGCTTCAATAATGCTCTCCCACTGAATCTGTTACTTAAGTCATACTCTACGTATATACATGTATGCTGCTTCTACTTTACTCCTCTCTTTTTTTGGCCACAACCACAAGAGACCCTTCGAGTGACACTGAAATTGTAAGAGGTCCTTATTCTTTCCGCCATCAAAACCACTCTTTTTCTCATACTCCCAATTTCATGTAGCTTTAACAGCCAAAGTGCTCTCACGAGCCTAAATGTTACACCACTAGAACCCACGTGCCAGGGGAATAAAGTTATTGGTTGACCGAGGTAAATTTCAGTTTATAGTAAAAGTTAAGCAATATTTATTTATCTATTCGTTTACGTATCCTTCTACCCATCTATCTATTTATTTATTTAATTTTTTTTAATTCAACTCACTCAATTTATTAAAATAATTTAAGTTACCTCCAAACTCCAACGATAAAGTTTTTGAATACAAATTTGGTTCGTGCATCCGGGAGTATTTTTGTCCAATCTAATTTTGAAAATGTTTGTAACGGATTCCTGTTTATCCATCATTTCCTACTGTGACTCTGTGAAGATGGTTGTTGAAGGTTTTTAATAATTTAACATGAATATTTTGGGGTTATTTAATTCTTCATTGGGGTTGGTAGGCATTGAACTTGTACACAATTTTTTTTAAAGAGGAGTTTGAAAAAATGTTCAATCTAATTCAAAGTGTATAAAAATAGGACATTTCACATAATTTTATAAATTTAGTTCATGTACTAAAAAGATCACGAAAAATGACCAATATGCCATTTGACAACTCATACAAAAAAAACTCATAAAATTTTTAAATGTCCACAACTTCAAATCTACAAATCCAAAATTCACAAAATTTATATATTTCAAATATTCTCGTCGAGATCTATCCAACAACATCTATATTTGATATTTTTTGACAAAAAAATCGAAACCGATAAATTTACTATTTCACTAAAATCTCAATTTTTTTCGGTGAAAAACCTTCTTTTTCGGCACTGGCAATGGTGCCGCTGACGCGAACCAAAAAAATGAAAGAAAGAGACGAAGGGAGAGTGAAACGAGGAGAGAGAAATAATTCAGAGAGAATTCTGACGGTATTCGATAAGGATTTCGGCGTTCTGACGAGGATTCCGATGGGTGGGGTGGGATAGGGTGGAGGTGGGGTTATGTGTTTATTTTTAGAATGAATTTTAAATGAGTATGACTAAGGGTATAAATATAAATACTTCTTTAACTAAAACAAACGAAATTACCTATTTTGTGTACCCCTAACTCTAAAGGTACTACACAAATAAATGTTATTGTACCACAGAGACTAGACTTATAAACCTAAAGCCACTGTCTTAAAAATTCAAATATATAAAGGAACATGACCTTGACCCTAATGATCTATATTTTAAATTAAGGAAGCTGTGGAATTCTAACTTTTCTCACTATTTTTAATTTTAATTTTAATTTTTTTGTATTATAATTGTATTTTCTATAAATTCAATTTTTTAATCTTTTTTTAATATTCTCCAAGATTTAAAAAAATTTCTTATGTAATTTCTAAAATATTTTTTTCTATAATTTCCACAATAAAAAAAATCAGTAATTTCTAGATTTTCTATGAAAATTCTATGTTTTATAGGTTTTGATTTTTTTTAGTGTTTTCAAGATTCTTAAAATATTGTGTGTAATTTTAAATTTATTAAAGTGATTTTTTAAGTATTATTCAGGCTTTTAAATGTTTTTCTGGTAATTCTAAAATGTTTGTTAGTTTTTAAATATATATTTTTAATTTATAGATTTTCTAATTATGTTCAATTTTTGGATTCGTTAAAAAAGGGACTATCCTAAGAAGTAAGTACATTTTGCACTTAGTCTGATATGACCAAGTGTGACCTTGTCCTAGGACGAGAGATGTTAGCATCCACAACCGAGTTCCCAAAGGACCCCACTTAGGTCGTACCCAAGACTCGTCCAGATTAGGGTCGGTCTTGTCATTCACAACCACGACCATCTTGTGAGCCGAGACCTTAGCGGAGCATTTCATCAGCGAAGACTTGTCTCGTCCTCTAATTCAGCCCACACCCGATAATGGCTTGTATAGCACGTCTCGGCCTGACGCCTTCAGCCGAGACCACACTTGTCACTTGCCAGCATGAAATCCTACACTACATCAACAGCCTCGTACTCGGTCAAGACGAGGCCCTCCAGACGACATCTATAGTATGAGCAGTATAAAGTTCCAAGATGGCAAATCCCACATAGACAAGTCTGTTACAACAAGATTATCCCCTCACGTGCGGGAATATTGCATCATGATTAGTTACATGTGTGAGGGACAAGTGTCAACTATCTATTGGGAGCCCCCTCATGCACATACTGATTGCTTGCTTGGGGGTACATTACTCCCCCAAGTCACTATAAATACACTTCATCTTTTACATTGTAAGATTGATTATTCACAACCCTAGCAGAACTCTGTCAAATTGCTTAATGAGAGAGAAAAGCTCGAGTGTTGTATTTACAGGCCATTAGTGCCATTGTTATAGTGAAAACCACCATTCACACTGCACAGTGGACGTATGCTCCGACCGAACCACTTAAATTCAGGTGTTCTTCCTCTTAGCCTCATCTCTCTCTCTATTGTTATATTGCTATATTTCTGCCATTGTTGTACTGGTGTGAGTTCATTCATCACTTTGACCTGATGATACCAATTCTGGTACCATCAGTCTAGCGCTATCTATGGGAACATGATAGTCATTCTCTTCCCTTTTTCTACAGCTACTCTACCAGATTCTCTGATGGTGGTCCTATTTCATCCTTTGGTGAGCTTGAACCACCATTGAAAGAGCTATGGGTAAGTTTTAGCTCATTTTCTGCTCTTCCAGCTTACTACCAGTATCTTAGTTGATTTTTTTGGTCACCGAAATTCTCTAATTGATAGTATATCCACTAATTATGGGTGGCCCTAGTACCATTCAGTCCCCTCAGTCGAAAAATGGTTGAGATAGCGGCGACCTAGTGCTCCTTGGTAGACAGTCAATGACAGATGCAGGTAACCCTTACCGCTTTCAGCCAAAATATAGCAGTTAGGCCTGCCGGTCACTATACCAAATCTGACTAATTATGACAACTTTTTTTTCACATTCATGTCACGGTCAATGACCGTGACAAGCTCGTTAGAATTGTCACGGTCATGTCACGAACCCTGACCGTGACAAGTCTGTGACAAGTTTATTTGTCATGGACTTGTCACGGTCAATGTCCGTGACAATTTTGGGCAGAATTGAAAAAAAATCTGCTAGGCAGTATGGTCACTGCCACTATCCAGCAGTATATTTGTACTTGTTATAGCAACGTTGTACCTGTTCAAACATCATATATCCAAATAAACTAGAGATAATGCAAATATACATTCAAAATAGAAACAATATGCATCATGATATAATCAAAATATAATTCAAATGTACCAACTTAAAAACAATTCAAATGTAATAACTTAAAAACAATACAATTCAATTCAAATAATGTCACTGCATGTCTTGGGTAAGGTTAAATTCGAGGAGGTGAGTATGCCACACGATATACGAATTGACACACCCACTGATATACATCGTGCCGCATTGTTCGCGCAACCATAACGGGGAGTTCTCTTTCCCGGGTATCACATGCGTGACGAGCACCTTGGACTCGATGTCTTGAAGCTCACACTAGTCCACCCTGGACGATATTCGGATCCCTCAACCCCCGCCCTATCCTCTGGCCATCAAATATGTCCAGTATAAATATGCTCGGCCAACCAAGTGTCGATATCGGTCGGTCGAAGGGATCCAAATAGGGAAGTGTATCATCAAAGTCCGCACGTGTCGGTGATGAAGCAGCGAGGTACACATCCTCGTCATCCTGCACCTCCTCCCCCCCACATTCTCCTTCCCTTTCCCCTTGCGTTTTTCGTCGACCAACGAACGCTTCACGAATGAGAACATATCTTGGACCGTCACCTCCAAACGGGACAGCTTCCCGTCATGTGAGTCCACCGTTCGAGCCAACCCGGTGTCGCTCGTCTCCAATCCGATGATCCTAGATTTGGACACCCACGAGCCAACCCGGTGTCGCTCGTCTGTGGACAAAGATGCCTTGTCGGCATCAGACTGCGACTCATGAACTTCCTTAAGCTTTGCCTGAAACGACAAAAAGCACATGATTAGTAAAATAAGTAAATTAAAAAAATTGTAACGTAATTAACAAAAAGTAAACTGTCGGATTACTTATAATCGTTGCCGCAACGCTCGGGGACACCTCCTTGTCCTTTTCCTTCTTCGTTCGAAGAGCCACATAAGTATCGAGCCTATATCGCCTACCCCCAGGGCCACTCCCTATCCCCTGAAATAAAATAAAGTAAGTTAGTATCGATCCCGCAAAGTAAAATAATGCAGAATAATATATTTCTGTAGTTATAGAAAAATTAAATCTTACCATCATCCTATGCTCCACCTCGGCATAAGACATCTGGTTGGAGTAGTGCACGTTCGTCTTTTTTGCCCGATTTTCCCTCCCTGATTGGCGAGATGCCAATTGTCGCTCCCCAATCTCATTGTCAATGAACTTTTGCCATTGTGCCAATGAGATCGACTCCTTCGGCAGGACGGATTCACGCCTTTGGATAATGGACTCTCATGTCTTCCCAAAGTACCGGGTCCGCATATTTTTCTTTCACGTCTTGTTGGTCCCTCAACTGCTCCAAGACGGAATCGTATAGCTTTGGATCCAGGATGAATTGTTCCTGTCCAACAAATACAATGTTAGTTGCAAAAAATAAATAAATATAAATATAAAATGAAATTGAAATATTCATATGAATATAAATATAAATATAAATACATTACCTGTAGTGCCACCCAAAACAGCTAACTTGCGCTCATATGTCACCTCCTTCCAACTAATGTACCCCGGGCCGATGATCGTCTTTACCAGCTCGAGGGATCTCGCTAATAGCCACGAATTGTTCTCGATGGCCATCCCCAATTTGCCATATTTGGGGAGCCTAAGGGCCGAGGAGCCCTCGTCGCCTCCGCTACCACCGAGCCCAGACGACATCATCATAACAAGCATCATCATCCTCGCCTTAATACCTGAAGGAGACATTTGCTGTAAAAAAATGTTATTAGTACATATCAAAATGAATTAAAAGAAGACATGCAAATATGTACAATTACTACAAATAAAAATGAATTGTTACTGTCAAACACCACACACACACACACACACACGCAACCCTCCCCACTCATCCCTACCCCCTGCCCCACCCCCTCCCCACCCACCACACACCACACACATGCACACACACATAAACACACGCACATATGTAATTTCAAGTGTGTTTTATTTAATTATCATACTATATATATATTGTTCGATATACAAAGTAATTTCCAAAAAAAGTTGAAAAATCTCACCCCCATATGGACAATAATCCAGTGGTCACGCCACTTTTAAAACTAACTAACCCAACATCGAGTCCCTATAATCCAACAGCTATGTCAACAACAAATGTGTATCCCGTACTCCTTCTAATTCATCTACTCAATTAATTATTTTCATCAATTAAACTAACAATTAAAGTATACAATTATTAATTTACTAATTTACAATGAGGGGCAATCCTACTTTCATAATTAATCATATATTAATTTACTAATTTACAATGAGGGGCAATCATATATTAATTTACTAAAAAAATTAATAACCAATCAATTCGTTTACAAGGGGCATTATGCACAAACACGCACACTACACACACATATACACACATGCGCACATAGACACACACATATCCACGCACATTCACACACACACCCGCATCCCCCCCCCCCCCCCACCCATCCATTCCCCCCACCCCAACCCTACCCCACCTCCTTCCCCCTCCCCCCACCCTGCCCCACCCTCTTCCCCCACCACACACACACACAACACTACACACACACAATAGCCCCCCCACCCTGCCCCACTCCTTCCCCCACCCCCACGCACACATACACACACACACACACATATATATATATATATATATATACACACACACACACACACACACACACACACACACACACATATATATATATATATATATATAAATGGAAGAGAGAGAGAAAGAAAGTAACCTGAAAGTAGAGAGAGAGGGAGAGCAGCGTAAAGAGAGAGAGAGAGAGAAAAGGAGGGAAGAATCGGCGGGAAAAAAAAAGAAGGGGAGAGGGTTTTTTACTGAGATATTTGTCACGGACGTGTCACGATCATTGACCGTGATAATATTATAAGTATTGTCATGGTCATTGATCGTGACAAGTCCGTGACAAGTACAGTTGTCACGGCCTTGTCACGGTCAATGACCGTAGCAAGTCTTTATCACGGGCTTGTCACGGTCATTGACAGTGACAAAAGACACGTATTTTTTGTCACGGTCAATGACCGTGACAAGGCTAGCCATTGGAAGGGTTCCAATTTACCCATTTTGGTGTAATGGGTTCCGGGGATCAGTTGATAACTCTGGCCGCCAGAGATGGTACTACAGATCAAACAACCAGGAGACCACCCCAGGATCCACAAAAGAATCTCTCTCCTCAACACAGGTGTGGGGATATGGCCGATCCTAGGCGTTTACGCCTGGGGAGGCTGGGTTAAGAATGCCCTGATGATGAGGACGAGCAGTATGATGATGAAGACGAAAGGGAATAATGGGAACCATATGACATCTCTAGAGGTACCGTGAGACTAATGCATCCTAGCCTAGCCGAGTGTGGTAGGCTGAGTTGAGAACGCAGACCCAAAGCATCAGCATTGAATAAATTGAGCAGGGGGTTAACCTTTGATAGGCTCGACTCGACAACGGGTGATCTTAAGAACCACCTTTCCAAGTCTAGAAGTATTGCAGGCTCCAGAAGAAATGAGAGTATTGATGGCCATCGGCCTTTAAGAGGCTGAGATGAGGAGCATATAGAAGTTAATAAATGACAAAGGATAGCTCATAGGGAGCACTCAGTGCGTCCAACTGCGGAGAGGGTGATGGAGATAATGTAACCCAAGACGATATAGCGGCGGTCGAGAGACCCTGGAATAATTCTATTAAGAGGTTGGAAGACAAAATAGGTGATATATTGAAGAGCCGAGACCCTTAAAAAGGGGCTACTCTGAAGGCTCCCCCTTCGTAACTAGGTTCGTCAGTTATCCAACCCCGACCAAATTTAAGCCTCAAATGGTAACTTCCAAGTATGATGAGAGCACTAATCCAGTCCACCACGTGGAGATGTACCAGTCGTCTGCCAACATTTAGTCTCAGATGAGATGAGATGCCATGCCTTCTCAAGAACATTAAACGGAGTAACCCATGTTTGGATTACATCACTCCCAAAGAACTCAGTTGAGAATTTTAAACAGCTCGCAGAGAGATTCATACACAACTTCTGCTTTGGGGTGAGACCCAAAAAGAAGCAACACACCTGCTGTACGTCATGCAGGGGAAGAAGGAGATTCTCAGGGAGTATATTGAGAGGTTCAACAAAGAAAAGCTAGAGGTCAAAGATTATTAGGAGATCATCGCCATGACATCTCTAATTGGAGGCTTGCATAAAGGAAAAATACTTTGGAAAGTTTCTGAAGACCCACCAAAGTCCATAGCTGAGCTATTGGCAATGGGAGGTAAAGTCATGAATGCCGAAGAGGCTATGACAGCAAAGAATGAGGATGAGAAGGGAACAAGCAACGAAGGAGAATTCCAGAAAAAGAACAAGGATGGTAAGAAGAGGTCGATAGATGATAAATTGGACAACTACACTCCTATGACAGTCAGTTACGAACACACCCTAAATGAGATAAAAAATTATCAGTCCCTGAGGTGGTCTGAGAAGTTGAAAGCTCCTCCACATAAGAGAAACAAGAATCTATGGTGTGAGTTCCATCAAGACCATGGGCACCCGACCGACAAGTGTTTTGCTATGAAGGATGAAATTGAGAAGATGTTGAAAATTGAGAAATTGAGAAAGTATGTAGACAATCGCAGTTTAAAGGGTGGCCAAGATGACACCCAGAAGAAAAAGAAAAATGATAAGAGTAAACCGGATGCTCAAGCCAGTTTAGATGACGATGAGTCGGATGACTGTGATGAAGATAATGCTAACCTCCCTCGTAAGTTTGCTGATCCAAAGGGTCGGCTCAATATGATCTCGCATGTGGTCAAGATGATATGTGTGGGTCTTGCTGGAGGAGGAAAGGAGATTATAGATAGGAAGGCGTATGTGGCTGAGGCAAAAGATCTTCCACTAAAGCCTAAGACTGTCAACTTAGCTACAGTTCATCCTATCAAAGGTAAGAGAACTAAGGTTGATAGTTATTGGTTTTTTGAGATTAGATTTCATGGGAATTTTGTCTCCACATGATGAACCTTTGGTCATAACTACTTTGGTACATGGGTACGAGGTCCCAAGGATTCTGGTAGACGATGGCATCTCAGTCGACGTGATGTTTTAGGATTGTTATAAAGGTCTAAATCTGAGAAAGAAGAGGTTGATTCCTTATCACCATCCACTCATCGGCTTTAGTGGTGAAAAGGTGCAGCCCATGGGTATATGTGAAATGGAAGTGAGAATGGGAAGTAGTTGGCTGAAATATCTTACAAGGAAGATCGGCTTCTTCATCATGGATGAAAATGTCTACTCGACCTATAATATAATTCTCGGAAGGGTAGCCCTCAAGGAATTTAAGGTCGTGCCCTCAACACCCCACCAAATAATTAAATTCCCAACCCCATATGGGGTAGGGGAAGTTTAGGGGGACCAAGTTGAGGCACACGAATGCTACTTCGACTTAGCCAAGGAAAAATAATTATACAAAATGGCCACTACGACCTAAAACATTGATACCTTGGACCCTAGAGATGAGAAGAAGCTGAAGAAGGGAGAGGTCGCTGAGGAGGTAGAATCCATCGTCCTCAATGAGGATGAGTAAAAAAAACATCCAAATCGGTAAATACCTAAAGAAAGAGGTCAAAGAGGAGCTAATCAAGCTGTTATAGAAGAGACATAGTATCTTCTCTTGGAGCCATCAGGTAATGTCATGCATTGATCCCATGGTCCTTTGCCACGAGCTCAACATGGACGAGGATGTAAGGATGATTAGGCAGAGAAGGAGAGTCTACTCCCGAGAGAAGTATGATGTCATCCGAGAAGATATGAAGAAATTGGAGAAGGCACACTTCATCGGGGAGGTCATTTACCCTGAATAGCTTGCGAATGATGTCATCATCCCCAAGGCTAATGACAAATAGAGGATGTGTGTTGATTTTATGGATATGAATAAAGCGTGCACCAAAGACATTTTCCTATTGCCAAGGATATATTAGATGGTTGATGCTACTACTAGATATGAATTAATGATGTTTATGGATGCCTACTCAGGATATAATCAAATATTCATAGATCTGGTTAACGCAGAGAAGACAACCTTCATAACTGACAAGGGGACTTATTGATACAAGGTCATGCCTTTCGGATTCAAAAATACAGGGGAAACATATCAAAGGCCAGTGAACAAAATATTTGAGTACCAGATTGGGAAGACGATGGAAGTGTGTGTCGATGACATATTAACGAAGAGCCTCAAGGACAACAGTCACGTGGCCGACCATGAGTTTTGATACGATGGATGAGTATAGAATGAAACTCAACCCTGCCAAGTGTGTCTTCGACGTTGGAGCAGGTAAGTTCTTAGGCTTCATTATGAATCATAGGGGATTGAAGCCAACGCCTAAAAATATCAAAGCTTTGTCGGAGATGAAGACTCCCACAACAATAAAGGATGTACGGAGACTAACTAGACTAGTGACCGCATTAAACAGGTTTATGTCTAGATCTACTGATAAATGCCTTACTTTCTTTAAAGTATTGAAAAAATCTTTTGAATGAAAAGATGAGTGTGATAAGGCCTTCCAAGATTTGAAGTCCTATCTCGGCTCTCCACTCTTGTTGTCCAGATCAGTCCAAGGAGAAAAGTTGTATCTTTATCTAGCTATTTCGAAGTCGGCCATTAATGTCGCTATTGTCAAAGAAGAGGATGGCGTTCAAAAACCAGTGTACTTTAATAGCAAGGCCCTTCAAAGGTCCAAGCAAAGATATCCCAAAATCTAGAACTTGGTCTATGCTTTGATCCATGCCTCAAGGAAAATAAAGCCTTATTTCCAGGCACATACCATGGTGGTCCTCACAGACTCACCCCTTAGCCATGTCATTCACAATCCTGAGAAGTCAGGAAGGCTAATGTCCTGGGCAATTGAGTTGGGGGAGTTCGACATCATCTATCAGTCGAGAACGACCATTAAGAGGTAGGCCCTAGCTGACTTCATAACCGAGTTCACCTCAGACGAGGCCGATACTAAAGAGTTTGAAGCTACATCTTATGAGCAAAAGAGTAGGGTGTGTCCCCCCCTGACTGAGGCCTAGACGAGTTCAACGAGAAATAAGGTGTTTGAAAATGAGGAGGAGTGATACCTCTTCAAGAATGGAACCTTAGAAGAGGGTAATTTTTCTCAAAATGGTACTATGTGGAGCCTCTTCGTTGATGGATCTTCATGTGAGAACGAAAGCAGAGCATGATTAATTATGTCAGCCCCAGATGGGACTAATATATAATATGAACTAAGGTTCAGCTTTAAAACCTCCAATAATGAATCAGAGTACGAGGCTCTACTAGAAGGCCTCTTCCTTGCCAAGGTACTGAATATCAACCAACTCCTTATCCATAGTGATTCCAAGTTGGTTGTTCACCAAATGTTAGGGATATATGAGGCCAATAATGATAGAATGACCAAGTATTTGGTAAGGGTGAAGAAAATATTGAAGCATTTTAGTAAGGTGAAGCTAAATAGGATACCCCGGATAGACAATGGCCGAGCCAACACTCTGGCAAGGTTAGCCTCACCCACTAAAACTTAAATGAGAAGAACGGTCCCAGTAAAGATTCTCCATCGATCGACGATTAAAGGAGAAGAAAATAGTATGGAATTTTTCTTCAAATTGAATATGGGAGCTTCTTGGATGGATCCTATCAATCGATATATTAAAGAGGGGGAATTTTCAGAGTCTAGATCCAAGATAAAGAAGTTGAGGTATAAAGAAGCCAAGTTCTCCCTCGTAGGAAATATCTTATATAAGAAAGGGTTCTTACTTCCTCTACTCATTTGTGTCCATCCATCTGAGGTAGTGTATATTTTAAAGGGCGTGCATGAAGGGGCCTGCTCTAATCATATTAGAGGGAGGTCATTAGCTAAGAGGATCATCACTCAGGGTTACTGGTGGCCAACGTTGGCTAAAGATCCAGCTGTATATGTTAAGAAGTGCGATAAGTGCTAGAGGTTTGCCACCATACCCCATTAGCCTCATCAACCTCTTACCTCCATTGCTTCTCCTTAGCCATTTGCGATCTGGGGAATTGATTTAGTGGGGCCATTACTAAGAGATGTGAACAATTATCGTTATTTAATTGTGTCGATTGATTATTTTTCAAAGTGGGTAGAGGCCGAACCGATGATTACGATCATAGAGAAGAAAGCTTTCCAGTTTATCTGGAAAAACATCATCTGTAGATACGGCCTACCTAATATCCTGATTTTTGATAATGGGATGCAATTCAATAACATCTTCCTAGAGATATATTATGAACGAGTCGGCATCAAGCAGTTCTTCTCCACTCTTGGCGGACCCTAGGCCAATGGGCAGACAAAAGTAACGAACATAACAATTCTTGATAGAATCAAGAAAAGATTGGATGAGGCCAAAGGGAGGTGGACTGAGGAGGTGTATACTGTTTTATGGGCATACAAAACAATAGAGATGACTCCGACCGGAGAAAATCCATTCATGTTAGCTTATGGATCAGAGGTAGTGGTGTCGACCAAGGTAGGTCTCCCAACACACAAGGTTCAGACGTATGACCCGAAAGAGAACATTAGGAAATGAAGAATTGATTTGGACCTTGTGGAAGAAAGAAGAAAAGATGCTGAGGTTAGGTAATCTGCCTATCAGCAAAGGACAACTAAGTTCTACAATAAAAAGGTGAAGGATCGGTCGCTGAAGGTGGGAGACCTTATCCTGAAGAAGACTTGGCAAAAACCCAACAAGCTTCACCTGAAATGGCATGGTCCATATAGAGTGGTTGAAGATGTGGTCCCAGGGACATATCAGTTGGAAAACTTGGAAGGAGAGCCATTGTCCAACCCATGGAATGCCGACCATCTCAAAAAATACTACCAGTAAGAATTCAATTTTTATCATCTCTTTTTAATTTCATTATAGTACATGTATATGAGAATTAGATGATGAATGAAATTTAATGAAAATTTCCAAGTGTTCCCTTATACCTTGCCTGTTTATTTGTATATTTGTTGCTTGTATGTAACAACTCATCTTAAACTATACAACATCATTTGTGGTGAAGTGAAGTAGATTTAAGTTGCTCTCGGTGACATGACAATCTAGGCGGGGTTGACCTCGTCCATGGGCTCCCAACAACATCAAGAGGATTAAATATCACTTGAGTGTGGTTTATTTTAAACATCATTAACTTGGTAAAAATTCTCTCTCGGTCGAGATGACAGTGCATGGAAGAGACGACACTCATCCATACACTTTCAAAACGAAAAGAGGGGGCTTATGATTTAACACCATATTTTTGGTGGATTCAAATTTAAAATCACTTAATTGTGGTTCATTTATTAAACATTATTAAATTGGTGGAAACTCTCTCTTTCGGCCGAGACGACAGTGCATGGACTAGACAATACTCATCCATACACTCTCAAAACGATGAGAGGGAACTTATGATCTAACACCATAATTTGGTGGATTAAAATTTAAAATCATTTAGTTATGTTTCATTTACTAAGCATCATTAACTTGGTGGAAACTCTCTCCCTCGACCGAGACGATAGTGCATGGACGAGACGACACTCATCCATACACTCTAAAAACTATGAGAGGAGACTTATTAGCTAACACCATAATTTGGTGGATTAAAATTAAAATCACTTAGTTGTGGTTCATTTATTAAACATCATTAACTTGGCAGAAACCATCTCTTTCGTCCGAGACGACAGTGCATGGATAAGACGACACTCATCTATACACTCTCAAAATGACGAGAGGGGACTTATGATCTAACACCATAATTTGGTGGATTCAAATTTAAAATCACTTAGATGTGGTTCATTTGTTAAACATTATTAACTTGGTGGAAAATCTCTATCTCTTTCGAGACGACAGTGCATGGACGAGACGACACTCATCCATACACTCTCAAAATGATGAGAGGGGACTTATGATCTACCACTATAATTTGTGGATACAAGTTTAAAATCACTTAATTGTGGTTCATTTATTAAAAATCATTAACTTTATGGAAACTCTCTCTCTTGGCCGAGATGACAGTGCACGAAACGACACTCATCCATACACTCTCAAAACGATAAGAGGGGACTTGTGAATTATAGTGGATTCAAATTATGCTATCATGCTACTAATGAAAAATTAGGGCAGACATATTAGCATAACACAAAAAGAAAGTAGGAAAATAAAGAGCTTCATTTAATTATAACGATATTACAAATTAGTTCAGATATAAGGGTCGCACATACAAAAATAGAGTACAAGTACAAGGCCACAAATGGTCGTCCCAACAGAAATAAAAGATTATAAAAGATTAAAGTTGTAAGTTTCCATCAACCCTAGTTTGGGCCATCCCATCATCCCCAACATTGGTAATTTCGGCCCCATCATCTTTGATGTCAGGCTCGACTATAGTTTTATTATTCTCGGTGACTTCGATGGGGACCCCCAAAGGGCCTATTGGATTTTCAACATCGGCTAAGGCAGTCTCAAAAAGGGGGTCACTGAAGTCGAGACCCACAAAATCATCGGGGGACAAGTTTCCAACCTCAGTGTGCTTGAGGGAAGCCCATCGGCTGGTAGTCTTGATGCCGCCTTCAAGATATTCGAAGGAATAGCCCCCGAACTCATCAGACTCCTTAAACTCGGCTATGGCTTACGCCTAAGCCTCTTCTGATGCAGCCTTGAGAAAAGAATCAATCTCGACCTGTTTATTCTCAGCCACTATCTTCAAGGTGTTGGCATGCTCAATTTTCAGATTGGTAATCTCGTCCACTAATTTTTTATGGGTCGACTTGGACTTTTGAAGTTCGTCCTTCAGATTATTCTCAGTTTTCACAGCATCCCTTCCTTTATGAATCAAGGAAATTTTCTTCTGAATCCAGTCCCCCATTCGATAGAGGGAGACTACACTCAGTAATAAAAAATGTGGATAGTTATGTCAGTACGAGATGGAATTGTTAAAGGACTACACTTGACAGTTCCATAAAAATACATGAACAACCCTATGGATAGAAATTTCAATGAGCAAGGAGATGTCCAGGGACTGAAGAAAGCGATTGTCATCATTAGAGATGAGGCAACCGACACCACCCATGACCTTTTTAGCATGGCCAAGGACACTTTCATCGTCTAACTTCAGTTGGGAGAGACGAGCTGCCAAAGCCTCATTTGTAAAAATGGGAATTGCTCTATCAGGACGAACCTGCTTAGCCGGACGTTGTGCTATTATTTCCTCAGCTCGTCCCTTCCTCTTCTTCCCAACATCATTATCTCGGCTGGTTTCACCCACAGTGGTTTTAGTTATTGGGGCAACAGGGTTATCGGATTTCTTGTCATGTTTGCCCATAAGTTTGCTCAAATTTGGGGCCACCATTTCCTAAAGGTCATCTATATGTTTTTAGACGTTTTGTAAAAAATGAACGAAGTCAGTTATGAACAACTACAAGGTAGGAGATAATAGTTAAATATGAAAAGTTACTTACGTATCTAGGCTAGGGGTCAACCCCATACCTGTTTGAGCCAAGTAGTATGGGGTCATTAGATGCTCAAACTTAACAAGACGAACACTATCACCTTGTTCACAAAGTTTCTTAACCTTCTCAATGGCCTCAGGATTTAACGTCGGATCAAGTTTGGCCGACGCATAGACTTTAGCCCATCTCAGAGGAGTCCTGGGCCTAGAGGTTCCACAAGCTTGATTGGGACCAAATTCCCAAGCCCCAGAGATTAAAAAATATCAGGGATTTAGTTGTGATTTAAGGTATGAGTGACCAGCAGAACTTTCTTCTCAGACTTCCTACCTACGAGGTGATAGTATCTAGGTTGAGTCTTGGAAGACGAAGGAATATAGCAGGCCATAAAAATGTTAACTGGAAGGTCGGTTTGGTGAACAATCTTCCAGATAGAGATAAAGCCGATAATAAATCTCCAGACATTAGGAGAAAGCTGAGAGGGGGAAAGTGTTAAGTGGGTTAAGATGGCCTGGCTGATCGGGTGAATAGGTATTCGAAAGCCGACCTTAAACATCTTCTCATAGACACATACCTCACTATGTCGTCCATGAAAGGATCTTTCATCTTTAGAAGGCTTCCTTATAGAAATGGAGGGCCCTATGCCATAAAGGTGTCTCCAAACTAGAAGGTTGGCCTTAGAGACAGTGCTCTCATAAGATTCAACAACAGAGGTGTTAAGTTCATTTTCCTCACCATTATCCTCTGGAGAATCGGCCCGGGGATTGTTAGGATCACCACTTGGGAATTTTTGAACAAACTCAGCTCTTTTCGCAGCCGGGAGAGGAATATCATCTATTGGAGGTGGGATTGCAACACTGGGCTCAAGTATTTTGATGTAAGAGTAAGATTGGTTTGACGTCTCGATCCTCTGGGAGGACGAGACACGATAAAAAGCTTCATCCACCTCAGACCCTTCAGTATGTGGTGTAGTATAAGCCATGTCTTCCTCATAAGAGTTAGCACTGTTGGCCGACTAAGAGACATACATATTGTCGTCTAAAGAATAAGACGACTCAGACATAAGGTCACTCAACTCGACGACTGCAGGGAGAATAACAGCTAGTGGGGGAGGATAACTGGGACAAAGAGGAAAGGCCTTGACTTTACACCTCTCGGGTTCCTCAACCTCTACCCTCCTAATTTCTTGAAAGTACCTCTCTCTAAGGCTTGGAAACTCCTCGACTATCTTGTATAACTGTCTTAACATTAACAGGACAAGACTCAACTTATGTGAAAAATAGAAAACAAAGACAAACAAGATTTAAGTTGACTAAAAGATCGAAGGAAGGAAGGTTAATTATTTTTCTCAAGAACAACCAAGAACAAGAAATAAGGTTGCTGAAGAAGATGATCGTAGCTACGCCAAAAAAGTTCCTAAGAGGTAAAACTACCAGGGAAGGGGGTGAGAGACCCTAATACCACTATAAGCCTACCACAACCCACTCGCAAAAGGGGCTATGGCAACCAGTGGGGTCACCGTAGGTATAAAAAATCATCCAAAAAAGTAAACAAGTAGAAAATCGACCTAAATCAATGGAAAGATGCACAAGGAGAAGAAAGGAGGTTACATGTTGTTGTATCTCGCTAGAAAGAACCCTCAGAAAGGTTGAAGAACGCCTGAAAATGAGAGAGAGGACCGGTTGCTGGAAAGCTAGATATTTTTAGAGAGAGAGAGAGAGAGAGAGAGAGAGAGAGAGAGAGAGAAACTACGCGTGAAATGAAGAAAATGGCAAAAATAAACCTGGTATTGATAAAGTGCGAGTTCCAAGGCCCATTATTAAGGGCACAAAGTCCTAAGCGCTCAGCCGTTAAATCAACTTGGGGCAGATGCTATCCAATTTGAACTGAGACACATCACTCTCAACATCTCATCAAAGATTGGACCAATTCCTATCCCTCAGCCACCTATTCACATAGATGAATGAGGGCTAGGGGTGCTTAATATGATCACGTGTGACCTCACCCTAGGACGAGAGACGTTAGCATCCACAACCAAGTTCCTAATGGACCCCACTTAGGTCGTAGCCAAGACTCATCTAGATTTGGGTCGGTCTCTTCATCCACAACCTCAACCATCTTATAAGCCGAGACCTTAGCGAATCATTTCATCATCGAAGAATTGTCTCATCCTCTAATTCATCCATCACCTGCTAATGGCTTGTACAACACGTTTCGTCTTGATGCCTTCAACCGTGACCACACTTGTCACTTACCAGCATGAAATCCTGTGCTACATAGGGGTGCAACCGGTACGGTATGGTCGGTAACGACCCCTTACCAATACCAAAACCACATTCTATATGATAAAACCGTACCGTACCAATTTACCGACCGGTACATCAAAACAAAAACCAAAACCAAACCGACCGGTTTTTCAATTTTTTCGGTATTTTCGGGTTTTTTGGTTTCTGTAATTTCGGTTTCAATTCGGTTTTTTCCCGATAAATACCAGAATTTCAAATCGGTTTATGCATTCGGTAAATCTGGTATATATTTCGATATACCCATTTCCAGCTGTTATAATTTCTAGCGTTTCTAGCTATTACAATTTCTAGCATTTCTAGTTGTTTGAAACAATTAGAAATATACACAAAGAGTTACAATTTCTAGCATTTGTAGCATTTGGAACAATAGATTTAAACAGATACGAGACCAAACTAACCGGTTTGCATTTGTCGGAGCCGGAGGAGAGTGAGACGAGATGAGGGAGCTGGTGCCTGAGGAGAGTGAGCCAAGATGATGAGCCTCAAAAAATGAGGGAGCTGTTACCTCAAAAAATGTTCGCCGGAAAGTCAAAATCATCCACACCTCCAACACCGGAAAAACAAACCTTCGTCGGAAAATCCAACTCACCGAAAAAGCCAACTCGTCGGGAAAAAAAATCACCGAAAAACACGGAGGGAACTCAGATCCCAATACAGCTGGTGCTGCAAAAATTATCACCGGAAACTCGATCTCAAAATGAAGTAACAACACCAAATCGAAAGCCAAATCTCAAAACAAAAAATGGTGTTCTCAAATAAAAGTCCCCAAAAAATTATTTCTCAAAATCAACCCAAGGTTGAAGAAGAAGAAAAAAAGAGAGAGAGAGAGAGCTAAAAAAAATGACGGCCACACTTTTTGAGAGAGAAAGAGGTTAAAAAAATGAAATGGAAACCCTAAAAAAAGATCTCTACACTAACCACAATATAAGGCCCAAATGAAATAAGGGCAAAACGGAAATATAGCCAACAAAACAAACGACTCCTTTTATTTTAACAAAATGCTGTCTAATTCATTTTGTGTTAAATGTTTGATTAATTAAACAAAATATATGTTTAATTAACATGATTATTTAACACTTAAACCAAATACTCAAATAAATAAATTTAAATTCAAAGAGAATATAAAAACTCACTCATGAGAAATAAAATAAATAGAAGTAGTATGATACCCAAAATAATTTGACACTGCACAAAAAGTTTGGTACGTTATTTCGGTATGATAATTTTGGTACGATATCGGTACGGTAAATTCGATAAATCGATTTTTTGTATCTAAAAACCAAAACCAACCAAATTTTTGAGGGTATTTTCGGTTTCGATAAAATCGGTTTTCGGTATTTCATAATATGAAACCAAAACCATTTTTTTCCGGACCAAAACGGTACGGTACGGTAAAAACCCATACCGGTTGCACCCCTAGTGCTACATCAATAGACTCGTACTCGTCCAAGCCAAGACCCCTCCAGACGACATATACAGTACGAGAAGTACAAAGTTCTAAGATAGCAAATCCCACGTGGATAGGTCTATTACAACAAGATTATCCCCTCACGTGAGGGAATATTGCATCATGATTAGTTACATGTGTGAGGGACACGTGTCAACTAGCTATTGGGAGCCCTTCATACACATGCTGATTACTTAGTTGGGGGTACATTACACCCCCAAGGCACTATAAATACACTTCATTTTCTACATTGTAAGATCGATTACTCTCAACCCTACCAGAACTCTGTCAAATTGCCTAATGAGAGAGTAAAGCTCGAGTGTTGTATTTATAGGGCATTAGTGCCATTATTATTGTGAAAACCACCATTCACACTGCACAGTGGATGTAGGCTCTGGTCGAACCACTTAAATTCAGGTGTTCTTCTTCTTTGCCTCATCTCTCTCTCCATTGTTATATTGCTATATTTTTGCCATTGTTGTACTCGTGTGAGTTCATTCATCACTTTGACCTAGTGATACCAATTCTGGTATCTATTTTTTTTTTGACATTTAGTCCACCTTATTTATTATGTTTCGTTGTTTATTTTATTTACAAAAAATTTCATAGGATTTAGAATAAGAGAAGAAAGAGTATTTGTAAGTGTTTTGTGTGACGAGTGAATTTTTAGAACAAAATAAAAAGACTTGGACTAAATGTCAATTATAAAAATATCGAGTGAATTTTCATCGAATGACCCTACAAAAATTCTAGTAATTTATTGATTTGCTTTATATATTTTTTAGTATTTTATGATTTTAAAATTTGTTTCTTGTAATTTCTAGATTTCAAAATATTTTTAATAATTAACACTAAATATGTCTATTGTGTAATTACACTTATATAAAAGTATATTTAAGGTATATCTATAATGCTAAAACATATACATTGTTTATATAGTTAATCAAAGACATTATATTACTATAAAAAAAATCATTTAATTTTTTATGTTGATGAACTACGCAGATACATTTCAATTACAAAAACAAATACATTTGAAAAAATATGTTGAAAGTAATAGTAATCTTCAAAACTCGCCCTACGGTCTTATTAAAGGGGGTAACCTGCTCAGTGTTGGTTTGATTCACCCATTGGATTCCCAAAGGAACAAACTTCTATTTTCCCTAGTCATTCTCAATCCTTGTTTCCCCGGAGTCACCCACTTGAAGCACCCTATATTTTTTACTCACTTGAGTCTACACTATATATGCGCTTATCTAGTTTGGAAATAGTGACAAAATTAGAGTCATATCCTTTACTACCAAATAGCCTCAGACACTATATCAAATTCCTCTAAATGGTCTCAAATGTAGTATACCAACACTGCACCGAAGACTGCATATTTTATGTGAAATTTGTATCATTTTAGGCGTGTGAGTGTTAATTCCCATCAAATTAATTTTCTAATAATTTTTGGGATTTTAAGCAATTTTTAAGAATTTTTAAAGTTTTTTAAAACATTTAAAATTAAGTTTTTAAAATGTTTTGAGCTAATTTGCAATATCATTTTATTCCTTAAAAGTTGGTTGGGTAGAAACTGAAAGCCGCAAGAACTTATGGGGTAGAAAATGGGATTTTTAAAACTCTAAAAACACGAGTTTCATTTGGGATTTGAGCCGTACATGTTTTTGATTTACATCGATCAAGATTGTGTTTTTTGCCTCTCACATAACGCAGAACGTTTATTAGCTGTTGGATTAATCTAATCAATGGTCTGCATGTTGTTTAACTCTATCCTTGTCTTTATCAATTGGACCTGTAAGAGAGAATTTAAGCGCGGTGCGTTTACAACCCTTGGATTTTCATCTTTTGGCAAGACTTAATCTCAACCATTATTTTGAGTAGAGATTAATGACCCTTCCATCGTTCAGTATAAATAGAGTCCATGGGGTTAACGCTTTGGATCTTTAGGTGAGTTTGATATCGAGAGAAAAAGAGAGAAATCAAGCCAAACTCTGGCAAAATTTTCTCAGATAATTTCCTTTGAGAGTTTAAGAGTTATTCTTGTTTAAAGATTCATTCCTCTCTAGCCTTAAATCTCTTTTCCAACTTGTCACGTAGTTGGATCTTGTTTTCTTCTTCATAAAAAACGTAGATCTGATTTTTGTTGTGATATAACTCACTTAGATATGCGTAGGTTAATTTCTTTTTCAAGAAATATTTATTTGTTGGTACTTTTATACTCAAATGTTGTTTTTAAACTGGTTACCAACAAATCTATATTCTGTTTCAAGTTTTGAGAAAAACAAACTTCAACATAGTTAAAGATCTTGAGATGTTTACACTTTCAAGTTCGTATTTCACATTTTGTGAAATAGAAGTGTAAATATATAAAAAGGAAGTGTCTAGGACCTTGGCTCTTTTGAATAACAAGGTTGTCACTTGATCTGTCAAAAAAAAAATCATAAGTCTAAGTTTTTCAACAAACTGAGATTCAGAATCCTAAACTCATCTTTGACGAAATCTGCAGTTTGTAGGATTATTTATCTGTATAAGTGTGTGTGCGTGTTCATGCATGTATTAGTCACAACACCACAACACACTTTTCACACTACAATACTAAAACGGTGTTGGTGGAGAGATGCTTGACCTTAGAGTCAACGTAAATGTAAAAGGAGGAGGAGGTACAAAGTTGGGAGAACAACAATAACAACTTCAGAGCCTTCAGAGAAGTCAGAATTACCTAATGGAGCTGGTGTAAATTTAGAATAAGTCTGATTGTGTGTTTAGTTTGTTAATAATTTGTAACCTGTTAACTCGTTTTTAGTGGATTTTATTTTTGAGGTGTAGAGACCTCCATGGATGTTTTCCCATTTGGGTGAGGTTTTACCACGTTAAAATACCTGTGCACTTGCATGTTTAATCGTCCTCTCATCCCCTTCTGGTTGCGTGCTGATTTAGAACTTATTTATTTTTAGTTTTCGAAACTTGGTCACCTATAACTAAAATATCTCGTTCATAACATTTTACACACATCTTGTGTTAGTAATTTGTTTTGTAAAAAAGAGTTTCTCAAACAAACTGTTCGGAGCCATTTAAACTGTATTGAATCTTTTAAACAACTTAAGTGGCATATTTTTCAATTGATATCAGAGCGTTGGTTTTATAAAATCTTTTGATCGCGAGTTTCTGAAATTGTTTTTTCAAAACAAACAATGGACGAGAAATTTGAGAGATTAGGTAACCTTTCCAGAACCCCACTCTTTGATGGAACCAACTTTCCTTACTGGAAAATGAGGATGGTTTCTTTCATCCATGGTACGTTGGGAGACGATGTGTGGGATGCTATTGAAAATGGGTACACTTTTTCCTACTAAACCAGCCACAGAAGGAAGTACTGTGAGGATTAGGAAACTGATAAGTGAATACACTAAAGAAGAGAAACAAACATCTCTTAATAATAATAAAGGAAAAAAAATACCGTATTCATGTCTATCAATACACACTAATTCAAGAGGACATGTTTTTGAACTACCTCGAAAGAAGCATGGGACACTTTAATGATTGCACATGAAGGTGACACATGTGTTAAAGCTTCTAAAACCCAAATGTTAATCCAGCAATACAACACCTTAGTCATGATTGAGACTAAGTCATTTGATGACTTCTATATTAGATTAATAGACATAGTGACTAATCTGCATGCTAATGGAATAATCTATGAAAGGAAGGAAATTATTTCTAAAATTCTAAGGTCACTTCCACAAAAATTTGATAACAAGCACTATGCCATTGAGGAGATGGATGGCCTGAATTTAACACATGAACTCCTCATTAGCAAGAAAAGAACTATGAAAATGGAATTGGAATTTAAGAAACAGTTAACTCAGTCCCAAAAGAAACAGTCCAACAATAATCTTGTCTTCTCCTCTAAGTTGACCAAACCTGAGTTCAATTTGCCTGATATGGACTTAGATTTAGACGAGAACTATAATTTAGACAATTTGGATAATCACATTGACTTAATGTCTAAACAGTTTAAGAAAATTTTAAAATTTTGAAATAAAGTTGCAAATAGACAAGGAAAACCTTCTTATTCAAAGTTCTCTAATAATAGTCCTCATGAGAAAAGACAGGACAAACACCAGACTGATAACCAAAACAAACCTGAAAAAGACCTAAAAAATATTGAGTGTTTTAGATGTGAAAAATTAGGACATATGGACAATGATTGTAAAGTTAATTTGAATAAGAATAACAAAAACAATAGGGTTAATTTGTGCAAGACCTGGGATGACTCAAGTGAATCAGAAACTCATGAGCCTGAGTCATCTAATTCTGTTGACCCTTGTATGTTATTCTTTGCCAAAATCATTTACACTGATGAGCCTATGATAATTACTGAATCTGATAATAGTATCACTAGTCATGCTATGTTGAATGATACTGTTCCTAATTGTTTATGTTCTTTGTTACTTGAGAATGCTACTTGTAGTTCTAATGTCGTGTGTGTGAGTCAAATGGAACGTTCTATTGATGATATAAACGTGTGTGTGAGTCCTAAAAATTAATTTGTAGGGGACATTGCACACTGCATAGTTAATGACTCCGATAATGAGGACCTCCCAGATATTCACATACTATACACAAAGAAGAGTAATGAACTTGAAAAACTAGTTAAGGACCTTACCCAAAAAATAGAAGTCCTAAGCCAAATGATCAAACAGAATGCTAAAGAGTACACCTCTCAATGTCTAGATCATGATAATGAGACTAAGACTTTTATTCAAAAATTAAGGAATTATATAAATCAAATGAAATTCTAGAAAAGAAATATAAAGGGACATTGTTAGAATTATAACAAAACAAAGAAAAGACATCAACATTCTTTAAAAAATTTGCTAAATTATAAAATAACTCAAACTGTTTTGAAGACTTTGTTGCTGAAAGTAAAACCAATTCTGATGATAGAACTAGAATATGATTTTGCCCCACTACTAACAAACAAACTAAAAATCTTAAAACTATTAAGTTTATGTCCGGTGGCAAAAGACCCATTGAAACTTGTCCAGACTTTCAAGCCTTGAAAAATGATTTTAATTTAAAACATCAAATGATAGACATTGGTGAGGCCAGTACTTCGAAGCTTAATGTTAAACATAAGGCTAAATACGTTTGTCCTCCCATAATAAAATACGAATCGTCTTTTCAACCTGTGCCCCTAGAAATAAAGATAGAGTCCAACCTTCATGCAAATCCATGTTTAACAACTTTCCTAAGGATAAGCCTCATACGAGCCATATTTATTGTTTATATTGCGATGTCTATGGACATTCTGTTGATGGATGTTTTTCTAAACGTCTATATAAACCAGTCCTTCGTTCACCTATCTATCTTAACTTTAACTACTCTAGGAAAGGCAGAAATAACTCTATTCTTCATAGGCAACCAGATAAGAACTCTAACTATCGTAGTAGAAAGAAAAGATCAAGTAATAAAAGATCATTAACAAGAGGAAACCCTAGATTCATGACTAAACCAAATGCTCAAAGATTTGAGAAAACTCAAAATTATGTGCAAAAATATTTTAAAGAAAAGGCTAATGCTAAAAAAATTTACCTTATTTAAGCTAATCAGCGCAAATGTTTAAAAATTAGAGAAATTTGGGTTAGAAATGATAAATTAATACCCATAAGAGATGTAATATCATGATCAGTGCTTTGAAAGCTGAGCATACATCATCTAGATGGTATTTAGATTTAGGATGTTCTAAACACATGACTTGGGATGATAACAAACTTTCAAATAAAACTAGCTTCTCAGGAGGAAAAGTTTTATTTGGAGACGGGGTATTAGCCCACACCATTGGTAATGGGACACTTCATGAAAAAGGGTTACCTACTTTAGAATATGTACTTCTAGTAAAATGTCTAAAAGCAAATTTATTTAGTATATCATAATTTTGTGATTCTAACCATACTGTCACATTTTCAAAGAACAATTACAAAATTTTAAATGAAAATGGTGACTGCATTATTACAGGCCTTCGTACTCTAGATAACTATTACACAGTTAATCCAAGAAATGAGGTGTGTAACATTGCCAAAATGGATGACAATGAGATTTGGCATAATATGCTGGGTCACATAAATTTTGATAGCCTTGGTAAATTGTGTTCTCAAGAAATAGTTAGAGGTCTTCCAAAGATAAAGCCTATATCAAACATTATTTGTGGGCTTTGCCAAGAAGGAAAAATGGTTAAGTCTGCACATAGGAAAGGCAAAGATGTATTGACTACTAAACCTCTAGAATTCATCTATATGGACCTAATGGGTCCTGTTAGAGCGGTTAGCCTATGTGGCAATAGCTACATCTTAGTAATGGTCGATGATTTTACATGTTTTACTTGGATAAATTTTCTTAAACAAAAGTCCAAAACCTTTCAAGAATTTCTAAAAATTCTTCTACGTATTGAAAACGAAAAGGATATTCAAGTAAATCGTATCCATAGTGATCGAGGTGGAGAGTTTAAAGACTTAGGAGTAATGGAATATTGTACCTACAATGGATATCAACACGTATTTAGCGCTCCTAAAACCCCTCAACAAAATGGTATAGCTGAAAGAAAGAATATGACTATTCAAGAAATGGCACGAGTAATGATTCATGCCAAAAGCCACCCTAAGTCTTTTTGGGTAGAAGGTGTTAGGACTATCTGTCATGTTATAAATCGTGTCTGCATTAGAAAAGACACCAAACCGATACCTTACAAACTTTAGTACATCAAGAAACCTAACCTAAAATATTTTAGAACCTTTGACAGTGCTTGCTATGTGTGTAAGGATAGAGAAAATTTGTCCAAATTCGAACCAGAGATGATAAATCCATCTTCTTAGGTTATTATCCAAATAGTAGAGCCTATCGTGTCTACAATCTTCATACCAAAACTTTAATGGAATCCATTAATGTGATTGTTAATGACACTAATGTTGAGGGTAAACCCACAGGACCAACTGTCATGGATGAGTCTGAAAATATTTTTAACTGTGACTCTCCAGAGATAGATGATCCTTTACCACCTAAGATACTTGAGGTGCCTAATTGGGTTTCTAAAGATCACCCTGTAGATAGCGTGGTTGCTAACCTTACTGAGCCTGTTCGTACAAGATCCCAGCTACGTAATTTTGCTCATTATGCATGCTTTGTGTCTCTCATAGAACCAAAGAATGTAAATGAATCCCTAAGTGACTCCTTGTGGATAAGTGCTATGCACGAGGAAATTTTTTAATTTTTCACTCATGACGTATGGTATCTTATACCCAGGCCATAATATAAAAAGGTTTTTGGCACACGTTAGGTTTTCAAAAATAAAACAGATAAGACTGGGATGGTCATTAGAAATAAGGCTTGATTAGTTACCCAGGGCTACTCTCAGATTGAAGGAATAGATTTAGAGGAAACATTTTCACCAGTAACTCGCCTTTAATCTGTTCGCTTACTCTTAGCAATAGCTTGTCATTTTCAATTCACTCTCTATCAAATGGATGTAAAATTTACAGTCCTTAATGGTATTTTAACTAAGGAAGTCTATTTAGAATAGCCCAAAGGATTCATTGACATTCACCATCGAAACCCCTCGTCTTTCGATTGAAAAATCCCTATATGGCCTAAAACAAGCACCTCGTGCTTAGTATGATCGATTATCTATATTTTTATTAAATAACGGTTTTAAGAGAGGTGGTAATGACTCAACTCTATTTGTCAAACATTTTGACAAAACAAATGTTATATCCCAAGTCTACGTAGATGATATAATCTTTGGATCAACATCCTTAACCGAAGTTAAAAATTTCTCCAAAGTTATGCATGGAGAATTTCAATTGTCTCTTATGGAGGAGTTACAATTCTTTCTAGGACTTCAAGTTAAACAAAATTTAGAAGGTTTATTCATCTCTCAATCCTAATATGTGTAATGCCCCGTATTTTTATGCATATTTATTTTATTATGAAATTAGGGAAATTGGATTAATTAATTTAAGGGAGAAAATTTAATTTATAATTAATCCGATTTTAAGGGTAATAATTACTAGCGTTGCGATATTTGGTAGTTATCAAAAATAATTATGTCAAATTATAATTATATTGAACATTACGTAGTGAGTAACGTAATATTTTTTCGAAAATAATAATATGGTCGGGGATGAGATATACGACGGTTAAGATATAATTATTTGGAATACGCGTATGAGTCGCGTCACTATTATATATTTGGGGGTTAAAAAGGTAAATTATTTTTATGTAATTTGAATGACTATTTTGAGTGCGTCGGTGTGTCCGGAAGGGTCGAAATAGTAAAAAAATACTACTCGGGTGTTTTAATTGGAGTCCGGGGTATTTTAGCCCAAGCTGAAACTCCAGAGGGGTATTTTAGTCTTTTGGGATTTTTGAGTAATTAAATGAACAAAAATAGGATTAAAATAGAAACATAGAGGGTTAGTGGTCTATCAATTGCAACCTATATGAGAAAGAGAGAGAAAGAGAGGAAGAACCAAGGAGGAAGGAGACCCATTGGAGAACAAAGCCAAAAGTTGGATATTTCTCACAAATAGTTACACCAAAGTGTAGATCGAGACGAGAGGATCAACCACATACCAAATTCAATAAGAGAATCAAAGATTCATCCTAAGGTAAGTGTTTATCTCGCTCGTCTTTTAGCAAATATTGTTCCTATTGATTTAGAGTAGATGATATAAACTTGTTACAATGAATCTTAGGTTTAATTAGACTAAATTGTAAAGAAACCTTATGAATTGGAGATGGGTTTGTATGTGGAGGATCTTCTTGTCTTAAACCTGTTAAAATTGGTCATTATACGTTGGAAAATCACAAAATTAATTGGGAGTTTTGAAAGTTAAAAAAATTCCCGGTTCATATGTAAGAGATTATTTAGGAATTGAAGAAAATTATTGAATTCCATTTGAGTATATAAGGGTTTGACCTTTAATTTGTATTAGAAAGTATCTTAGGGTGATTTGGAATAGTTTAGGATCATTAAATTAGAGTTGGGTTAAGTTTTGGATTGATATTGAAGATTGAAAGTTGGAAAAATCGAATTTGGAGAAGAACAAGGGTCTGCCCGAATTTCTCGTTCGAAGTCTGCCCAAGTCGTTCGAACGACCTCGTTCGAACGAGACTTCCAAAGAGAATTCCAATGACCCTTCTAACGATATAATGGAGTTAGTTCAAACTATGAACTTCATTCGAACGACCTCGTTCGAACAACCTCGTTCGAACGAGATTCCCTTGACTTCTAACGAGATTTCAGAATGGCTTTTTAGGGTCCCTGTGAGTTAAAAATCATCCTAGGGTTATCAACGTGAGAGTAATGACCTACGTGAGTAACGGGTGACTTAATTTCTGAATTATTAGGGTGCTGGTATTGTAATAGTTCTTGGGATATAGGAAGTTTATAGAACCTAGGAGGGAATGTAGGTTCGAGAGAGGAAATATATGATCGAATTACGGTGAGTGGTGGAATTAATACTACTACTATGTAATAATCAGGTTGCGTGAATGCCTATTGAGTTATATAAGTTGTGTACGTGCTTAGTACTTAAGATATTTTGTGTATGACATACCTAGCTACTAGCTGTCGAACGGAGGCTAGCGCGTTATGGACGACTATATCTTGTGTGCCTTCGGGGGATTTTGAGTCTTATCACTAGAGCATGGAACCTAGGTACGGGCTATTTGTGAGAACGATAGTGTTGATGGTCGTATGGGTGCATAGGTATGTATGTATCCCATCGGCTTGGAACTATGTTCACCTCCAATATGTATATAATATTTTATTGGTGCTTGAGAGATTGAACCCGTTGTCCTTCATATTTGAGCGTTGCAAGGGGACAAGATAGCCGAGTATGCCTAGCACCAGGGGTCTCTTAACCATGGGTGCAGTATTGATATATATATATTTATATGTATACATATTGAGATTTTATATATGTATACCGAGTTCCTATTCTGTGTTTCATATTGGTCGTTTTATTATATTATATACTTATTGGGTCACCAGTTGAGAATTAATAATGTTATGAGAATGAGTTATAGCATCTTTAAGCCTATTCCTAAATAATATCAATATATTGTCTTCGGGTTATTTAGGTATTTTATTTGGCTTAATGGTTATACTACGTATAGTCACGCAGAGTATCATGACTAGTATGGGTAGTTAGGCTCGTTAGGCATGCACATTAGATGAGAGGTGAACATCTCAAGTGATTACGCTAAGTTAACATGAATAATATTTGTGCTAATTAACCAATTTAAGCACTTACTATATTTAAACTGTTTTCTACTCGGGCTCAGACCCATTTTTAAGCAAAACTCTTTTCTTGTTCCTTTATTTTAGGTGTTCAGCCACAGGGACACCAAGCTTAGGAGATTCTATTTAGTTGTCGAGTTGTAGCTGCTGTGGAAGCTACATGACATTGCTAGTAGACGCTTCATAGTATATTCTTATTTCTCTATCAGTTATTTACTTCAATTGGACATGTCGTCCCTTCTTATTTTCGATTCATAGATTTAGATGTTTTATTCTATTAGTAGACTTTTATTTAATGGCTTTGGATTATTGTATTGGATTTTAACTGGAAGTGTTTACTCCAGTTCTTATTTTTATTCAGTTAGTTCTTTATTATGCTTTTGGGATGAATAGTATTAGTCAATTTATTTCCTTATTTGATGATGGTTAATGACAAGATAAAATTTTGACACCAACCTTTTTAAATATTAGGTGGTTAGTTTTTAATAAAAAAAATTGATGATTTTCGACAGTGATGCATTATCTGAACCAACTGGATATTATGTTTTTAATTAATAAAGGACTGATCACCCGTTATTTAATTAGTCGGGGTATCACAGGTGGTATCAGAGCATCAGGTTCTAGTGTCCTTAGGATTTGTACAACTTATTATGTTTTCGCGTAGCGTCCTTTGATATAGATCCCTATATTTTAGGATTGTTGTACTCTTTATGCATTTTACGTTCTTCAGCTATATTGAGATAATAACTGTAGACTTATAAAACTTTTCTCTCTTTTCATATGCCTCCTCGACGTGCACAGAGAGTTCCCAGGGATGCCCGGCTCGAGCCTCAGCCTACACTAATTCAGGGTATGATTAATGCTACTGAAGTTACCGCCATTGTAGCTCAGGTAGTAAATGCCGCATTAGCAGTTGTGCAGCAGGCACCACCTCAAGCACCGATGGTGGCTCCAGTTCAGGCCCAGGTCTTCTCGTCTACTTAGGAACGTATTTGAGATGCCTTTCAGAAGGTGCATCCTCCGGAGTTTACAGGGAGCTCCGATGTTGTGGTAGCGAGCCAATGAAAGAAGGACATCCAAAGGCATTTGAGGATGCATGAGTGCATGGAGGTACAGAGTCAGATACTGGCCATACTCAAGTTAGTGGGAGCAGTACTGCAGTGGTGGGAGTCTATTACCACCACTGAGGAAAGAGACACACTCATGATTCGAGACTTTTCGGTGCGGTTCGACCGTAAATATTTCCCCTTGACCATCCCGACAGAGATGAGATAAAAGTTGGTGAACTTGAAGATGGAGGGAAAGACCGTGGCGGAATATAATGTAGAGTTTATCAAACTTCTTAACATTGTACCGGATGACATCCCGACTAAGGACAAGAAGATTCAATATTTTATGGATGGGTTGACATGGAGGATCCGCCAGCATTTGATAGGCAATCTCTCTTTGGACACCTATTCGGACGTGGTTAATGCAGCACTACTCCAATGCCAGGACCATCATTTTCATCTGACAGAGGTTAAGAGGGTGTAGGTTACATCTGAATTTCGAGGACGAAATTCCGTTATAAGGGGGGGAGTGTAACAACCCGTCCTTTTTGGAGACGATTAAATTCCATAATTAAATATAAATTGGCAATTTGGAGAATTTCTCGAAATAGTGATTTTTGGGATTTTCGAGGATTTAATAATTTTCGAAGGATGTTATAAATTATTTTGGGACTATATAGGTCGAAATAATTTAATTATATGTCGCCGTGGAGTATTGCGACAAAAGAGGTAAGATTTTGAGTAGAAAACCCGCATTTATTTATTTTGGGTTGGAATAGTGATTTGCGGTCAAGTACCTCGGATGGGAATTTCGACTGCGCCATAATTCTCAGAATGTCCGAGATAGTCGGAAAAGAGTGTCTGATGGACGAAAATGAGTTTCGGGTAATTTTAGAGGTAAAAGTAACTCGTAAATGGGTAAAGGAGTCGTTTTTGGGTTTTAAAGGGTATAACCCCTTTTCTTTCTTTATAAAGAGAAGGAGAGGGAGAAAAGAGAAAGAAAAGAAAAAAAAGAGAGAGAAGAGAGAGAGGAGGAAGAAAAAGAGGAAAAAGGGGAGGTTCCGGCCAAACTCCGCGGGACTCGGCTCGAGGTCGTCGGATTATATCCACGAGGCGAGTGTTTACTTGCTTTATTTCATTTTTGCAATCCTCTCATATCACATTTGGTATAAACATGATTTTAGGGTTAGAACCCTTAAAATAAAATTGGGAAAACTTAGATATGAGTTTACATATTGATGTAATGTAAACTCTTAATGATTTCTAGTGTTAAATCCATGTAAATGGAGTGAAGAATTGGATTGAAATGGGTTAACATCATAAGTTGGGGTTTTTATGGTTTTAGGGTTTAAAACTAAGAGAAATGACTTAATACCCCAAAATAATTGATGTGTTAGTTGTAAAACATAGATTAGATGTTAATTGAGTTGTTGGGTGAGGTTAAAACTAACAAAAATGGAGAAACATGGAGTTTGGGGAAGATAATGAATAGTGAACCCGTAGCCTTTGGGGTCATTTTCGGCCAAGTAGATAATTGATTTAGCTTTCGGATAAAACACGAAAGTTGTAGATCTTTTCGATATGGTCGCGTGGGCACTGACGGCGTATTTTTCTGATTTTTCTACGATTTGATATGATTTTTACAAGGTGACAGCTCCCGGTTGAAAATACCAACTCGGAAATCAAATCGGAAATTGGAAAAATAAAGGCTAGAAATTATTGTGTAGATGTTTGGGATGATTTTTGGTGTAGAGTAGAAACCATGAAAATGAATTTGGATTGATTTTTGGGTATTTTGGAGTTTGAGAAATCGCCCAAACTGTGACCCTCGAACAGGCCGAATCGATTCGGGTACAGGCCGAATCGATTCGCCTAAGGGGAATTGGGTTTCTGCAATGGGCCGAATCGATTCGGGTACAGACCGAATCGATTCTCCATTTACAGACCTGTTTGCAGAATACTTTCCGAATCGATTCGGATTGGGAACCGAATCGATTCGCCCACCCGAATCGATTCGCTAAAGGGGCGAATCGATTCGCTTAGGCCATAATTTCTAGTTTTCTCCCTTTAAGAGTATGGGGAGTTGAATTACCATTTGGGATTTTTATGGGGATTCCTAAATAAGGGTTTTGAGGATAAATAAACCTTTAAGAGATGATTGAGGTAATTAGTATTGAACAAAGTAAAGAAATACTTTGGATTTAGAATCATGCAACCATGAAAGCATGATTACGATTCCTGGAGGGAATCTTTGGGATATTTAGTCATCGCTAGATGCTATAGGCCACTAAGGCCGGTTATATATATTCTAGGAAGAAAATATAGGATATGTATATACTGTGTGTTTTAGGTATATATATGATGATGGGAATGATTTTGAAAATATATAAATGAATATTTTCGAAATGGAAAAATAAATGTTTTTCATAATTAATAAAATATGGATTACACACCTCTCTAAATCGCTATCATAAGGGAAGTTGCGTTCGTATGGTGAAGCCCCCTGGCTAATGATGCAGGGTGGATATAGTCCTAGGCCATGGGAGCGCTTATGGTTGTATATTTTCTGCGGGGGTAGGGAGATTCCGGGTGTGGTCTTGGCTACCACGTAGGCTCATGGCCGCTTCCCGACGTGTTTCGATATAGGATCCCAGGTTGTCTTGGAGGCCCTGGAAGATGATAGCCATTTAGGGGCGCGTACAGTGGAGAAATCCGGACGTGCGGTCTTAGAACGCGTTTATTAAAGCAGTTCATAATAATGGATTTGCTTTAATTACATTTCCTGGATATAGGAAGGGAAATGTGTTATATATAAATTGGCTTCGGCAACACTTCCCGGATGGAAGAAGGGATGTGGAATCATATGTTTTGATCAAAGCATTTTTATGATAATGAAAATGTCTTTGAATACATTTCCTGAGTATAAAAAGGGAAATGGGATATTTTGATAAGGAAAAGCATTTTATGATAATAAAACTGGCTTTTAAAAGGTATATGATTTATTAAAGCAATTCATGATAATGAATTGGCTTTTAAATACATTTCCTGGATATGAGAAGGGAAATGGAAGTTTTTGAAATGAAAAGGATAAGTATTTATAAATACTTTATGTATCAAGTAATCCTCAGTCCGGGAGATATTTATATTATCCGGAAGTATATTGTACATGTATGTATATGTATAATTGGGTGCCGAGAGTCTAATGAATCCCGACGATCGACCGTGCCGCATAGTAGTGTATCGGGGGGGTTCCTTGTTTGGATTTCGCTTTGCGAGACACCCCACGCACGAATATGGCACTGTGTTGAGACTGGGGAGAAGTTTAATCCTTAGTGCTCTTATATTATTATATGTTATGATATATATATATTATATATCTTTATGTACTGAGGGACTGGCGGATCTCAAAGATCGACCTTGCTGCATAGTCGTGTATCGGGGGGGTTCCTTGTTTGGATTTCGCTTCGCGAGACACCCCACGCACGAACATGGCATAGCGTCGAGATTAAAGTGAAGTTTGGCCCTTAGTACATTTGTTTGACTATCTAGGTTAGATAGTGGTTGGGTATTAGATTAGTTTAGCAGGGTAGCTTGACTAGAAAGTTTAAGGGATGCGCTAGGTGTGCACTGTTAGAGGAGAGGTGAGGGGTATCTCACGAGAGTGCGATACCAATTTAAATATGAGATAAAACTATTTTTCTAAATAAAGCATTTATGCACTTGCAAAATATTTTCTAAACATTCGGGCCCTGACCCGTTTGTCTACTCTCCTTTCTTTCTCTATATTGTATATATATAGGTGTCCAGACACAGGGACGCCTGGATGGAAACTCTTTCGAGTCAGACGTCTGCTGCAGCAGCTGTGGATGCTTGCAGGTTATCGGTAGACGTTTCTTTCCTTGTACTCTAGATAGGAGATATTGTATAAACACTCGAGCCAAAGGCTCAATTGCATTTATTTATTCTTTCAGTACAGCATTCGATATGGTTGTATTATTTGGACCGAGTGTTCGGTTATTTTAGTTCCTTTCTTTTCCATTTCAGTTCATTACGCATTTAATTGTGGATGTTTTAATTTGCGCGCTAAAAAGAGTAGTTAGATAAAAGTTTTTAACGGCCACCTAATAGGATATTAGTAATTAATTGGATTTTCGACAGTGATGCTAAGAATGATCCATATGAAACTCCTGTTTTAATTTAATATTGGAGTGATCGCCCGGTATCTTATTAGGCGGGTTGTTACACATAGACACAGTGATCAGGGTTCCCAACTGGGGTATCCTAAGAGGTTCAGGTCAGAAGGTTTTAGACATGGGCAGGGAGGCTTTAGACATGGCCAGTAGGGTTAGCGCGGCCATCAGGGCCAATAACAAGTTCAATAGGTCCAACATGGCCAAGGGAGCAGCGGAAACGACCATCAGTGCCGGGGACAGTAGGGACAAAGGGGAGGACCCTTCCCAGGGAGATGTTTTACTGTGGCAACACTAGCCACAAGCATCAGGACTGCCCTTAGAAGGGTAGAGGCCATTAGCAATAACAGCAGCAGGGTACTCGCCAGAAGCTTTAGAGACCGTTATTTCCCGCAGCTCTCCCAATACCCCCACAGATGCCATCACTTCCACCCATTCCAGCCATCCCAGCTCAGTAGGGGAAGCTTCAGTATGGACGAGTCTATAATCTCCACCAGGCCGCAGTCCCGCAAGACCCACCCACGATTGAGGGTATGTTTTCTATCCAGGGGACTTTAGGGCGCATTTTATTTTACACGAAGGCCACACACTGTTTTATTGCCACGAGGTTTGCACATACTATGGGACTATTTGATATAGTAGAGAGGACGGTTACTCGTGTGAGTTCATCGTCGAGTAGAGGTTCTGTGATTTCTTTTATTTATCAAGGAGTGGGTATAGAGATCGGTAGGTTTACATTACCCGCTGACATGCTCGTATTGGATATGTCCGAGTATGATGCAATTATAGGTATGGATTGGCTTGTCAGGTATAGGTCTATGATCGATTATTTTAGTAGGAATATAGTTTTTTCCATACTCGATCAGGAGATATTCCTGGTGGCGATGCCTCGCCCTGAGGGAGGATCGTCCACACACTTATACTATATAGAGGAGGAGACCTCTAGGGAGGTGGTGGTACCACTTGACTCGATTCCTGTTGTTCGAGAGTTCGCCGATGTGTTTCAAGAGATTTTAAGGTTACCACCGAGTAGAGAGATAGTCTTCATTATTGATTTAGCGCTGGACACTCGACCAATAGTCCCCACACCTTACCATATATCTCCAGCAGAGATGAGGAAGTTATGTGACTATATTAAGCAGTTGTTAGGGTAGGGTTTATCAGTAGGGGTTTATCAGTAGGAGTACTTCGTCGTGGGGTGCCCCCATACTGTTCGTTAAGAAGAGGGATAGATAGTTGAGGGTATGTGTCGATTACCGAGAGTTGAATAAAGTCACGATATAGAACAAATATCCGTTGCCTCGAATCAATGACTTATTCGACCAGTTGAGAGGAGATGCCTTCTTCTCGAAGATTGACTTGAGATTGGGATACCATCAGTTGCGTATTAGGGAGCAGGATGTATCGAAGACAGCCTTCTTGAGAAGATATGGTTCCAATGAGTTCAGGGTTATGCCTTTCGGGCTAACCAACGCCCCAGCTATGTTTATGGACTTGATGAATAGGGTGTTTAGAGATTTCCTTGACTAGTTCGTCATCGTCTTCATAGATAACATTCTGGTTCACTCGCAGATTGAGGAGGGGCATGCCGAACACTTGATATAGGTTTTGGAGACACTGTGCCATCATGAGTTATATGTAAAATACGATAAATGTTGGTTTTGGATAAAGGAGGTCCAATTTTTGGGACATATCATCCATTAGAGGTTCCTATGTGGAAATGGGAGAGCATCTCCATGGATTTTATCACGGGATTACCTACATCGTAGAGGGGTCACGATTCAATATGGGTGATAGTGGATCGGCTTACCAAGGTAGTCCACTTTTTGCCAGCTTGGACGAATTACACCATGGGATGAAACGCGCAGATATTCATAGCAGAGATAGTGAGACTCCATGGGGTGCCTCTCAACATTGTGTATGATAGAGATAAAGTGTTTGTGTCTCCATTTTGGTAGAGTTTTCAAGAGGCGATGGGTACGGAGTTGTGGCTGAGCACAGCCTATCACCCACAAATGGATGGACAGATCGAGCATACCAATCATATATTAGAGGACATGTTGCATATGTGCATCATTGAGCAGTATCTTCCACTGGTGGAGTTTGCCTATAACAACTCCTACTAGTTTACTATCGGTATGACTCCATTCGAGGCACTATTCGTCAGACCTTGTCGTTCCCCAACATATTTATTGGAGGTGGAGGACAACAAGTTACTTGGTCTGGAGGTGATTCATGATAGTTCGACGAGAATTGAGTTGATACGAAACCGTATTCGGGTTGCTTAGGATAGACAAAAGAGCTACACCGATGCCAAGAGGCATTTCCGAGAGTTTAATATGAGGAACCAGGTGTTATTATGGGTGTCTCCTATAAAAGGAGTTATGTGTTTTGGGAAGAAAGAAAAGTTGGCGCCTAGGTACGTAGGGCCATTCCTTATTATCGAGAGGATTGGGCCAGTTGCTTATAGACTTGGGTTATTGAAGCACTTGCATAGGGTCCATGATGTGTTCCATATCTCTTCGCTAAGGAGATATCTTTGAGATGATTTGGCCCATACTCACATAGCATTGGATGAGATCGAGTTACAGCCTGATAGCTCCTACTAGGAGGGGCCGGTTGCTATCCTGGACCATAGCGAGAGGAAGCTGAGGTCGAAGATAGTACCACTAGTCCATGTTCAATGGCGGCACCATAATGTTGAGGAATCTACTTGGGAGCTACGTGAACGTTATCCAGAGTTATTCTTGCCAAGTATTTTTCAATTCGGAATTTCGGGATAAATTTATGTTATTAGGGGGGAAGTATGTAATAGTCCATATTTTTACGCATATTTATTTTATTATGAAATTAGGGAAATTTGGATTAATTAATTTAAGGGAGAAAATTTAATTTATAATTAATTCAATTTTAAGGGTAATAATTACTAGCGTGACGAGAGTTGGTAGTTATCGAAAATAATTATGTTGAACATTACATAGTGAGTAACGTAATATTGTTTCGAAAATAAGAATATGGCCGGGGACGAGATATACGACAGTTAAGATATAATTATTTGGAATGCGCATATGAGTCGCGTCACTACTATATATTTGGGGGTTAAAAAGGCAAATAATTTTTATATAACTCGAATGACTATTTTGAGTGCGCCAGTGTGTCCGGAAGGGTCGAAATAGTCTGAAAACACTACTCGGGTGTTTTAATTGGAGTCCAGGGCATTTTAGCCCAAAATGAAACCCCGGAGGGTTATTTTAGTCTTTTGAGATTTTTGAGTAATTAAATGGATGAAAATAGGATTAAAATAGAAACATAGAGGTTTAGTGGTCTGTTAGTTGTAACCTACGTAAGAAAGAGCGAGAAAGAGAGGGGAACCAAGGAGGAAGGCGACCCATTGGAGAACAAAGCCAAAAGTTGGAGACTTCTCACAAATAGTTACACCAAAGTGTAGATCGAGATGAGAGGATCAACCACATACCAAATTCAATCATAGAATCAGAGATTCATCCTAAGGCAAGTGTTTATCTTGCTCCTCTTTTATCAAATATTGTTCATATTGATTTAGATTAGATGATATAAAATTGTTGCAATGAAAACTTAAGTTTAATTAGACTAATTTGTCAAGAAACCTTATGAATTGGAGATGGGTTTGCATGTAGAGGATTTTCCCATTTTGGACATGTTAAATTTGGTCATTATATATTGAAAATCACGAAATTAATTGGGAGTTTTGAATGTTTAAAAAAATTATGGGTTCATATGTAAGAGATTATTTAGGAATTGAAGAAATTGTTGAATTCCATTTGAGTATATAAGGATTTTACCTTTAATTTGCATTAGAAAGTATCCTAGGGCGATTTGGAATAGTTTAGGATCATTAAATTAGAGTTGGGTTGAGTTTTGGATTGATATTGAAGATTGAAAGTTGGAAAAATCGAATTTGGATAAGAACAGGGGTTTGGTCGAATTTCTAGTTCGAAGTCTGCCCAAGTCCTTCGAACGACCTCGTTCGAACGAGACTTCCAACGAGAATTCCAACGACCCTTCTAACAAAATAATGGAGTTCGTTCGAAGTGAGAACTTCGTTCAAACGACCTCGTTCAAATGAGATTCCCTTGACTTCTAACGAGATTTCAGAATGACGTTTTAGGGTCCGTGCAAGTTAAAATTCATCCTAGGGTTATCCAAGTGAGAGTAATGACCTACGTGAGTAACGGACGACTTAATTTCTGAATTATTAGGGTGTTAGGATTGTAATAGTTCTCAGGATATAGGAAATTTATAGAACCTAGGAGGGAATGTAGGTTCAAGAGAGGAAATATATGATCGAATTACGGTGAGTGGTAGAATTAATAATACTACTATGTACTATGGAAATTAGGTTGCATGAATGCCTACTGAGTTATATGAGTTGTGTGCATGCTTATTACTTGAGATATTCTGTGTATGACATACCTAGCTACTAGCTATCGAACGGAGGTTAGCGCGTTGTGGACGACCATATCATGTGTGCCTTCGGGGGATTTTGAGTTGTATCACTAGAGCATGGAACCTTGGTACGGGCTATCTGTGAGAACGATAGTGTTGATGGTCGTATGGGTGCGTAGGTATATACGTAGCCCATCATCTTGGAACTATGTTCACCTCCAATATGTGTATATGCTTTATTGGTTCTTGAGAGATTGAACCTGTTATCTTTCATGCGTGAGCGTTATAATGGAACTAGATAGCTGAGTATGCCTAGCACCAGGGGTTTCTTAACCATGGGTGCATTATTGATATATATATATATATATATATATATATATATATACATATTGAGATTTCATATACGTATACGGATTTCCTATTCTATATTTCATATTGGCCATTTTATTATATTATATACTTATTGGGTCACCAGTTGAGAATTAATAATGTTATGAGAATGAGTTAAAGCATATTTAAACCTATTCCTAAATAATATCAACATATTGTCTTCAGGCTATTTAGGTATTTTATCTGACTTAGTGGTTATACTACGTATAGTCACGCAGAGTATCATGACTAGTATGGGTAGTTAGGCTCGTTAGGCGTGCACATTAGATGAGAGGTGAGCATCTCTAGTGAGTACGCTAAGTTAACATGAATAATATTTGTGCTAATTAACCAATTTAAGCACTTGCTATATTTAAACTATTTTCTACTCGGGCTCTGACTCGTTTTTCTGCAAAAATCATTTTTTCCATTTAGCTGCTGTGGAAGCTACAGGACATTGCTAGTAGATGCTTCATAGTCTATTCTTATTTCTCTATCAGTTATTTACTTCAGTTGGACATGTCGTCCCTTCCTATATTAGATTAAGAGATTTAGATGTTTTATTCTATTAGTAGACGATTATTTCATGGCTTTGGATTATTGTATGGGATTTTAACTATAAGTGATTACTCCAGTTCTTTATTTTATTTCAGCTAATTCTTTCCTTATGCTTTTGGGATGAATAGTATTATTTAATTTATTTCCCTATTTGATGATGGTTAATGACAAGATAAAATTTTGACACCAACCTTTTTAAATATTAGGTGGTTAGTTTTCAATAAAAAAATAAAATTGATGATTTTCGACAGTGATGCATTATTTGAATCAACTGGATATTATGGATTTAATTAATAAAGGACTAATCACCTGGTATTTAATTAGTCGGGGTATCACAATATGCTTTAGAGATTGTTAAGAAATTCATTCTAGAAAATGTAAAAGATGCGAGGACACCTATGAGTGCCTCGGTAAAAATGTCCAAGGATGAACATGGGAAATCTATTGATCCCACTCTTTATCGTAGTATGATAGGAAGCTTACTATACCTAACTTCCTCATGCCCTAACATTATTTATGCCCTAGATATCAGAAGGCACATAAAGAGAGTCACTTATCATATGTTAATCGAATCATAAAATATGTTAAAGGAACCCTCAACTTAGGACTTTGGTACACAAATGACACATACAATTCTGTAATTGGTTACACCGATGCTGACTGGGCTGGGTGTTCTGATGACAGTAAGAGTACGTTAGGAGCCTATTATTATATAGGAAATAATTTGGTTGGATGGTCCAGTAAGAAACAAAATTGTACATCGTTATCCACCGCTGAATCAGACAGGAAGTTGTTGTTCGTAATTATATTGGATAAAATAGATGTTAAAAGATTATAGCATAATTGAAAATAAGTTACATATCTATTATGATAATCAAAGTGCAATTAATATTTTCAAAAATCCTGTGCAACATTCTCACAACAAACACATTAAGATTCGATATCAATTTATTCATGAATTAGTAGAATCCAAGGAATTGGAAATTATGTATTTACCCACAGATCTTCAATTAAATGATTTGTTCATAAAGCCTATGTATTATTTAATATTTGAATCTTTAAGGAAATCTATTGGCATTATATATCTTGAATAAATATTTGGTGTGACTTGTTGATATTTGTTTATGCATATTTGTGCCTGCCCTTTGTCCATTTAAGACAAAATAGGGGAGAATTTTGAGTCCACTTGGACATATTTTTGTTCACTTCAACTAAAATACTTGATCTTAGCTATCTTATTTTCAAAAAATTAGTACCTCATTCATATCAGAATTTTGTTAGGGTATTGGTATGTATTTAGTTGAGTGATGTAATTTTATCTTTCTAGGATGTGGGTTAGATAAAGTTTTTCTATAGGAATAGGATTTTTTATATTTTATTATCCCTACGAGTCCTCGATGACTCAAAGGAAATTTTGTCTCATATTTCCAAAGGGGGAGATTGAAGCACCATATATTTTTGACTCACTTGAGTCTACACTATATAGGCGCTTATTTAGTTTGGAAATAGTGACAAAATTAGAGTCATACCCTTTGCTACCAAAGAGCCTCAGACATTACATCAAATATCTCTAAATGGACTCAAAGGTAGTATACCAACACTTCATCTAGGACTGCATATTTTGTGTTGCATTTGTATCATTTTAGGTATGTGAGTGTTAATTCCCATCAAAATAATTTTCTAGTAATTTTTGGGATTTTTAAATAATTTTTAGGAATTTTTTAATTTTTTAAAACATTTAAAATTAAGGTTTTAAAATATTTTGGGCTAATTTTTAATATCATTTTATTCCTAAAAAGTTAGTTGGGTAGAAACCGAAATCGGCAAGAACTTATGGGGTAGAAAATGGAAATTTTAAAACTCTAAAAACACGAGTTTCATTTGATATTTGAGCTGTACACGTGTTTGATTTACATCAGTCAAGATTATGTTTTTTACCTCTCACATAACTCAGAACGTTTATTAGCCTTTGGATTAATCTAATAGATGGTCTTTGTGGGTACCCCGATTTTATCACCATAAGGCCTGAACGAGTAGCCCATCCTCAGCGGCCCAAAACCCAGGCCCATCACTTCTGGTATTCATCCATTTACTCCACGATGCCATGAAGAGGAGTTGTGGGGGTACACGATCCCATGAAAGGGAGATGGCTAATAAAGAGGAACCTATCACCCCCACTACTCTAAGACATACATGTATAAATTAAACCCCAAGTCCGGGGCAAAGGACAAGTTGTATTCTCTGTACTTACTCTTCAGAATATAGAGGAATAACACTGACTGAACCACCGTGGAAGTAGGCACTTCTTTGCTGAACCACGTATCCCCGTTGTTGTGATTGGTCTTTTATCGGCTTTTTCTTGGTTGTTACCTCTTTCATATTTTATTTGTGTTGCATAAAAATTGCTACCACAATTGGCGCCGTTTGTGGGAAACGTTTATCTTTCCTTAAGAAGACCCCACACCAAGAAAAAATCTAAGATGTCTGGTCACAGCAGCAATGCTCCTCAAGCAGGAGACATTCAGGAGCCACCCGCTCCTCGCAGGATTAGGTCTGAAGTCCGACGTTCCGATCAAGGGGCTTGCTTAGAAAGGCCAGCCTCAGAAGAAAGTCAAGGACCAGCAAGGTCCACTCAGATATCCAGATTGATCGATGCGTACGAAGCAAGGCTCCACGAGCAGAGGGAGTCTTCTCGCAAGTATGAGGCTGAGAATGCTCGCCTGAAAAGAAGACTGGAAAAACTGGAAAAAGAACTACGTCCTGATACTAGGAGGCGCCCCTATCGCACTCCTAGCCCTCAGGCGAGCAAATCTCGCAGCCGAGGAAGGAGCCCTAGGCGGCAACATCAAGGGTTCGAAGGTGGCGACTCAGACGACGACCTCCGCGAGCAGCTGAGAAAAGCTCGCCACTATCATAGCCCTGCTCGCAGCGACGACAACATACGGAACCTAGTCCGCAGAGAAATGGACCAACATCCAGCTCACCGTGGCACCAGGTTGACCAGAGAACTCGCCAGGAGAGCCCTCAAGACCCAGATGAAATCGCCCTTCACAAGGGAAATTGAAGAAGAAGAAGCTCCCAAAAAGTTTGCTATTCCAAGGTTCAAGATTTATGACGGGAAGACTGATCCCATTGATCATGTCAGGCAGTACCGGCAGGCTATGACCCTCTGGAATCACCGAGATGCGTTGATGTGCCGTATTTTCCCCTCGAGCCTTCATGACGTGGCCCAGAAATGGTTCGAGAAACTCCCTCACCGATCCATCAGAAATTTCAAATCCCTGGCCGAGCTCTTTACGGCCAGGTTCATCACCAGCAGCTCCCATCCCAAAAGGATGGATGCTCTATTGACGATGAAGAAAACTCCTCAGGAAACACTCCGAGACTACGCGAAAAGGTACTGGGAGTTATTCAACGAAGTCGAGGACTGCGCAGAAGAGGTGGCAGTGGCTTCATTCAAAATTGGGCTACCCAGCTCTTCCCTCCTCTACCAGTCCTTGACAAAGAAGGAAGCAACCGCCATTGATGACCTGATGGCCCGGATTGAGAAATACGCAAAGGTGGAAGATGTCACCCACCTTAACGTAGGTGAAAACGGTCGAGCCAAGCTCGCCACGAAGGGAAGTGAGAAAGTTGATAACCAGAAAAAAGGAGGAAGGAATGGGAGCAAGAATGGCCCCAAGAACGGAGGAAGTCCTGACATTGCAAAGTCGTTCCAGGCAGTCAACACCGTCTTCAAAGAACCAATTTACAAAATTCTCGCTAAGATCAAGGATGAGCCGTTCGTCAAATGGCCCCGGAAAATGGGAGGAGACCCATCGAAAAGAAACAACGCGCTGAGATGCACCTTCCACAAAGAGGGAGGACATAAGACCGAGCACTGCAAGGCTCTTAAGTTCCACCTCGAGGAGTTGGCCCAATCCGGACATTTGAATGACTTTGTGGAAAGGAAGGTAGAGAGAGTGACTGTCCACAAGGAGGCAAAACCCGACAACGTATTAGAAGACGACACCGGACACGAATTCGCAGTAATCCATGGAGTATCCGATGTTAAGTAAATCCAGGGCAACTCAGCTCGGATGGAGGTAAAGAAGCTGACAGCAGTAATGCAAGCTTTTCAAATTGATCCAGCGAAATCACAGGCAGGAAAACATCGCCGAGCGGAGGACATCAACTACAACAAGCACATCGTCTTCACGGATGAAGATCTTGTGGGAGTGAGGACCCCACATCAGGATGCCTTAGTCATTACACTCAGGATAGCCAACTTTGATATCGACAGGCTGCTCGTAGATCAAGGAAGCTCATCCGAAGTAATGTACATCGACCTGTTCAGAAAGTTGAAGCTGGACATCGCCGACCTGAAGGGAACCACTGTCCCTCTGGTCGGCTTCGCTGGAAAAATGACAATGCCTTTGGGCAAGATAGTACTACCAGTGCTCGCTGGGAGTGTTTCGAAAATGATCGAATTCTTGGTGGTCGACATCGATTCGCCGTATCAAGCCATCCTCGGCAGGGGATGGCTTCATGCAATGAAGGCAGTCTCCTCGACCTACCACCAGAAACTCAAATATATCACCGAGCGGGGAGTGATGGAGATACATGGCGACCAAGCGATGGCGAGAAAGTGCTTCATAGCGGCCATCCGACCGAAGCCAGATAAAAAAGACGTTCGAACCAGCGAGAAAATGGAGGAAGGTGCAATCCCCTCCAAATAGCAATTAAAATATGGAAGGCCCGGAGTGGAAGAGACCAGGCTCCTCCCCTCCGAACGAGTTGTAGAAGACCTGGTAGAAGTAATTGCCAGGGAAGGCGACAACAGCAGAGTCTTCCTGATCGGGACCTCACTCACTAACGAAGAGAAAAAGGATTTGTTAACCTTACTCAGGAGAAACATAGATGTTTTCGCTTGGGAACCCTACGAGCTGCCAGGAATCGATCCCAATATGGTCTGCCATCAGTTGCACGTCAATCCCACATTCAAGCCGATAGCACAGAAGGCAAGACGAACTGCTCCCGAGAAAGCCAAAGCAATAGAACAGGAGGTCGAAAAATTGCTGGATGCAGGATCCATACGGGAGGTGCAGTTCCCCAAATGGTTATCCAACCCAGTGGTAGTTCCAAAAAGCAACGGTAAATGGAGAGTTTGCATAGACTTCACTGACCTCAACAAAGCCTGCCCAAAGGATAGCTTCCCTCTTCCAAAAATAGACCAACTAGTAGACGCCACCACAGCTCACGAGCGAATGAGTTTCCTGGACGCATACTCAGGCTATCACCAGATTCCCTTATATGCCCCAGATCAGGATAAAACGGCGTTTATCACGATGGTTGGTCTATACTGTTACAAGGTCATGCCTTTTGGGCTTAAAAATGCAGGGGCAACTTATCAGCGGCTGGTTACTAAAATGTTCAAACAACAGATGGGAAACACAATGGAGGTCTACATCGACGACATGCTCGTCAAAAGCAAGGAGAAAGAAAACCACCTTTCCGACCTGGCAAGTACCTTCGAAATCCTCAGGAAATACCGAATGAAACTCAACGCGAGCAAGTGTTCCTTCGGTGTCCAGTCAGGAAAGTTCCTTGGGTATTTGGTCAGCAAGCGTGGTATAGAAGCAAATCCGGACCAGAGTGAGGCAATTAAACGGGTGCAACCTCCCCGCACAATCCGCGATGTACAGAAGCTCACTGGAATGCTCGCTGCTCTGAATCGTTTCATCTCTAAATCCTCCGAGAGATGCAAGCCCTTCTTCCAACTCTTAAAAGGCAGCAAAACGATAGAATGGACCCCAGATTGCTCGCAAGCATTAGGCGAGCTCAAATCCTACCTAAGCTCCCCACCACTGCTTGTCATACCACAGCAAACGGACCCCTTGTACCTCTACCTCTCTGTATCCAGCCACACTATCAGCTCAGCGCTAATGTGTGAAGTCGCAGGGATCCAGCACCTAGTCTATTACGCGAGCAAAACCTTACTAGACGCCGAGCAGCGCTACCTGCCATTGGAAAAGCTCGCATTCGCCCTAGTAATGTCTTCGAGGAAACTGAAGCATTACTTCGAAGCTCATACGATCGTTGTCCTTACATCACACCCCCTCAAGGCTGTCCTAAGGAAGGCGGATTTGTCAGGCAGACTGTCTAAATGGTCAGTCGAGCTCGGCCGGTTTGACATCCAATTTCAACCAAGGACAGCTATCAAGGGTCAAGTCCTCGCTGACTTCATAGCTGAATTCACGGGCGAAGAACCTCTCGACCAGCCTAACCCAACAGAACAAAACAACCAGGCTGCAGGGGAAAACTGGAAGCTATTCGTTGATGGAGCCTCCAACTCAAAGGGGGCAGGAGTAGGAATTGTTCTCATCACTCCCGAAAATGCAGTCCTCGAGCAAGGAATTAGGCTGGGATTTGCAGCCTCCAACAACGAAGCAGAATACGAAGCCTTAATTGCAGGTCTCCAAAGGGCGCAAACTCTAGGAGCAAAGCATTTACAGGTATTCGGAGACTCGCAACTAGTTTCCAATCAGATAAGTGGAGACTACAACGCGAAGGACGAGAGGATGGCAGCCTACCTCTCGTTGGTAAGAAACTTGATGACAAACTTTGAAGAAATCAACATCCAGCAGTTTCCCAGGGGGCAGAACAGCCACGCTGACGCCTTGGCAGCCCTGAGCTCGGCAGTTAATTCCAGCCTTAAAAGGGTCATCCCTATCGATTTCCTTAGCTACCCGAGCATTCACCCCAACTGCGAGCTAACAAGAGCGAAACAAATACTCCAATTGGAACCAGCCCCTAGCTGGATGGATCCCTTAAGAGGCTATTTGAAGAACGGAACGCTCCCAGATGATAAAAGGACCGCCCACCAGATAAGAGTCAAAGCTGCTCGCTTTCACTTATCCACGAGGGGCGTCTTGTATAAAAGATCTTTCTCCGGCCCCTACCTTAGATGCGTCCACCCAAGCGAGGTCGAGACAGTGCTTCACGAGCTTCACGAAGGAATCTGCGGAAGCCACATCGGAGGAAGATCTCTAGCCTTCCGAGCAATGAAAGAAGGTCACTGGTGGCCGTATATGCAAAGGGACTCCGCAGTATATGTCCGCAGATGCCTAAAATGCTAGCTTCACGCCCCCATGGTCCACCAGCCTGCCAGCGAATTGAAATCCCTGACCAGCCCCTGGCCTTTTGCCCAGTGGGGAATGGACATCGTGGGACCGCTACCCACCGCTGTCGGCAACCGCAAATACTTATTGGTCGCCACCGATTACTTTACCAAGTGGATCGAGGCAGAACCTCTGGCGAACATCCGAGATGCTGACATGATGAAATTCATATGGAAAAATATAATCACTCGATTCGGGATCCCCAGAACCATCATCACTGACAATAGGACACAGTTCGAAAGTGGCCCCTTTCAGGACTTCTGCGACCAACACGGAATCAGGCACCACTTCAGCTCGGTAGCTTATCCTCAGAGCAACGGACAAGCTGAGGCTTCCAACAAAACAGTGATCGCTGGATTAAAAAAGCGGTTAGAACGAGCAAAAGGCGCATGGACTACCGAGCTACCACATGTCCTATGGGCATACAGAACGACTCCCAGACGAGCCACAGGTCAGAAGCCATTCTCACTAGCATATGGTATGGAAGCGGTCATCCCATTAGAAGCAGGATTGCCTACAATGAGATCCGACCTTGTCGAGCAGAACCAGAACGATCAGGCTTTGCTCGCTGAACTCGACTTGGCCGACGAGCGCAGGGAACTTGCCCTAGTAAAACTAGCGAATTATCAGCAACAGCTCGCGAAGCACTACAGCAAAAAGGTCAATCCGAGGAAGTTCAGAATTGGAGACTATGTCCTAAGAAAGGTCCTGGGCAACACAGTGAAGCCATCAGATGGTAAACTGGGCCCAAACTGGGAAGGACCTTATGAAATAATTAGAGACGACCTGCAAGGTGCCTATCATTTGAAAACGATGGAGGGCAGAGAGATCCCACGAGCATGGAACGCAGCTAATCTCAAGAAATTCTACTTTTAGGAGTTCTATTGTTAGATCTTTTATTGTACTCATTTTGGGGAAAGACAGTTTATTTCTTGACTCACCAATAAAAATCTCTCAGTTGATTACTCTCTAAAAGCATAACAATTATATCTTATTGCACATCCTTTTCAAATCACAGGTATAATAGTTGACATAGCAGGGGAACACCCCTCCTCGGGTCATCGTCACGAAAGCACGACAGACCTCTTAGCATTGCCCATGGCAATATATGAAGCCCTACAGAGCATTCTTAGGCATCAAACCTACTTTGGTTAAAATCCTGACCGGATGAAGACATCCAAAAACAGGTGTGTCCTCGCCAATTGCCCCTCTTAGACCTAAGGAAGTGTGACGACACGACCTAAAAGGTAAAGAGAGAGCACAATGGTATTCTTAATACTGGACTGGGCGGACACTATAAAGATTGTAAAGCTGGAAAAATATAACAGAGATTGGATAAACACGTTTAGTCGGCAAAACGCCCAAAACTCAAATATATCCATTAATCTTTTATATTTACAAACAATAATGGTACATGTTTAGTCGGCAAAGACTCGCCCAAAGCATTTACAATTATTAAAAAACAAAAATCAAGAAGGGGCTAGCCTCCGAGAAAGGTAGTCAGCAACCTTAGCTCTCCTCACATCATCAGGGGCAGGATCGAATTCCTCGACAACTTCACTTGTGTCCAACTCCAGTAGCGGCCGAGGAATAGCATCGATAGGAATCCATCGGTCATCTCGCCTAAATGGATTGGGCATCAGAATAGAGGGAGACATCTCATGCCGATACCACAACATCGAATTTCTCGGCACCTGCAGCTCTTTGAGAGCACTCAACCACCCCCTGATAAAGGAAAGCTCCTCGAACTCTGATAACCTTATGGGAGCATCTAGCCAGCCCTGATCATAGCCATCAGTCAACACTTGGTGAGGGACCTTCTTAAATAAATGCCGCAGTCGGGTGACGTCCCTCTGAAGCCCAGCAGCAGTTACGTAAGCTCGCTGAACATCGCCGCGCAGCTCCTCCATCTCCCTCTCACGCTGCTCCTCAGCTCCCCTACTCCTACCCCGCGTACTCCTACCAGCTCGCGGGAGGGATGGCCGAGCAACTCGCGATGAGGAAGAACCTTGCAGGACTGCCGACGCGGTGCTCGGAGAATGCTCCTTAAGCTGCAAGACCTCACGCCTCAGGTCGTCATTCTCCCGCTGAAGAAACTCCATGACCTGATTAATCTCGGTGGCCTCCAGTAACTTTACTCTCAGCTCGCTGATTTCTTCTTGCACTGAAGCTCCGATCTCCCCCATTTCCTGGAGCCTGTCCTTCAATTTAGCCACCAGCTCGGACTGATCCTTATACTTCTGGTTCATTGATTTAGCAAACCTACAAAGCCTAGCAAAAGCCTGGCGAACTGCAGGGCTTGCATTAGGACCCAGAGTTCTACCCAATTGAGAGGTAACAGGAATATAATCATCCACATCAACCAACTACAGAGAAAAGAAGAGAAAAGAATGAAATCAGCACAAGTAAAAACGAAGCCTTTTTATTTATACCAAGCGAGGTTACATCAGAACAAGAAAGAAAAAATTACAAAGAAACCCTATCACTTAGCAACCTCGGTGGATGGATCCTTGTCTTTATTAGCATCAGCAGGGGCATTACCCTCCGCAGGGGTATCCACTGCCTCCTCGACCAAGGGAGCATCAGAAGAGGTCGCCCGAGAAACAGGACAGGTGCCTTCAGCAGTTGGGGCTGGGTCCTCATCCACTACCGGCTTTGGCCCTGGATCATGCTCATCGAAGAGTGGAGATGCAACATCCACCCCTGTAGCCACAAGGGCCTTGTTCCACCCCTTCTTGAAGTTCAGACGGCTAATATAGCCTATCTGAACCTCGGCGTCTTCATACGCAGCAACCCAGCCAGAATTGTATGAATCTTCTTTAACAGTGGCTGCCTGGGCTTTCTCCATCTCCAGCTGCTCAGCAAGAACCCTGTTCTTCTCCACAAAATCCAGTTTGCTCGAGCAGACCTGTTCATACGACTCCCTCAGCTCGCCAAGCTCCTTGACAGCATTATCTCTCTCGCGAGCAGAATTAGCAAGGGCCAAGGCAGAAGAAGCTCGAGCCGCGTCAGCAGCCTTCAGATCGGCCTCCAGCTGAGAACCCCTGGCCATCAGAGTAGAATTCTGCTGCTCCAGCTCACTGTTCCTTCTCAACATCTCGTCGCGAGAGCGATAGAGCACAGCGAAGTCAGTCACAAACTGCAGAAAACAAGGGAAAGATCAGAAAGAGGAAACCATCAAAACAGACGAAAAGAAGTTGAGAAATAGAAGAGAAACCTTACCAAGGCAAGCCTCTGGCTAGCTTGCAAGGCCAGTTGATCAGACCCTAACGCCCTCTCGCGATCTGCAGGGAGGACTGCCCTCTCAAGCAGCGCAGGGGCGAGTTGAGGAGAGGTGGCCACCGAAGCCCCCTCAGGCAAAGCAGATACTGGGACCAAGGCTTGAACGGTCTTAGTCCTCAGCTCCATCTTCCTCCTCTCCTCCTCTTTCTCTTTCTCCCTCCTCTTCCTCTCTTCCACCTTCTTCCTCTCCTCCTCCTTTTTCTTCTCCCTCTCCCTCGCCTGCTCCTCCTCTCTCTTCTTCTTCTCTTGCTCTTGAGAGGAAGGCCGAGAACCAGTAGCTATGGCCCCGGAGACAGTCTTCGACTTCTTGGACCTCTGTGCAAGAAGCACATCATCATCATCATCATCATCATCCCGGATCAGATTCTTCCTGGGAGGCATTTCTTCACCTGGACTGCTGGTAGTACTCGATGAACTACTACTATCAGCACTGCCTCCACCCAAGTTACTCACAACACCTGCAGGCTTGCTCTCCGAGCTACTCTCCTCCTCGTCCACTTGGATGGGCTCAGCTGAAATCTCTTTGGAAGAATCAAAATCCGGAACAGATTCCACAGGTCGGGCTATGAAGCTGGAGCCTGTGTTCTTGTATTCAAGCAGAAAATCAGCAGACCTAGGGTGCTCGCCGTCACCCAAAGGTTCCCTGATGTTCCAAGCTTTCACCAATTCCGAGATACGAACCTCGCTGAGAGCTGGCTCCAAGTTCTTTATCTTCGCTGAAAAGGAAAGAGCAAGGAGGAGTTAGAAAAATCACAAAGTTAGCAAAGGTTGAAACGACAATACAACATCTACCTATATATTCTTCCCCATAAAAGGGGATAGTGAACCTCTCGGACCTCGACCCTTCAAATTGAGGGGAGTATTGCCAGTTCCTAGCGAGAAAACCTTATTGCCAGTAGTCCTTATGGGAATCAGGTAAATTTACTACCAATACCCTATCAGGGCTCCTGGCCTTAAGGTACAAGACCCCTGAACTCGTTCGAGAAAAAGAATAACAAAAACAGACCTCGGCAAGCCCTAACCTCGTGCCGTACAACTGATTTATCCTGTGCACGCCATTCACTATTTTCCACACGTTGGGCGAACATTGTGCAGGCACAATACCAAAATAACTAAAAAAGTGCAGAAACAAACCATTAGGGGGAAAGGTGAGACCCCCCTGAGAAAGCAACAGGACGTGAATCCAATGTGCATCCTCTATGTCCCTAACGTTCCTAGGCGGCGAGACACAACACTCAATCTCTACCCATTCAGGAATACCATAGAATTTTCTAAACTCAGTTACCGACCTATTTCCAATCTTTGCCATTGGAAAAATGCAAGAAAAACTATAAACCCAAGAAAAAGGGCACGAAAGACTTACAGGACTGAAGATCAGATCAAAAGGCGAAGAAGCGACGAGAGTGGAGACCGAAAACAGAAGGTACAAAACTCAAAAGTTCTCAAAAGATAGAAGATTGCTGGAAGAACTGGAACGACGAAGAAAAAATGTGTTTTATTCCAACAAGCCTTCAAAACTAATCATAACGCACGGATAGCGAAGCAGGTGCCGCCAAAGCAACTTCACAGTTTTCAAAGAAATCAATCATCATTGCTGATCATCTAAATTCATCGGACCCATAAAGAACGGCCCGACAAATTCAGGGGCAATTGTGGGTACCCTGATTTTATCACCATAAGGCCTGGACGAGTAGCCCATCCTCAGCGGCCCAAAACCCAGGCCCATCACTTCTGGTATTCATCCATTTACTCCACGATGCCATGAAGAGGAGTTGTGGGGGTACACGATCCCATGAAAGGGAGATGGCTAATAAAGAGGAACCTATCACCCCCACTACTCTAAGACATACATGTATAAATTAAACCCCAAGTCCGGGGCAAAGGACAAGTTGTATTCTCTGTACTTACTCTTCAGAATATAGAGGAATAACACTGACTGAACCACCGTGGACGTAGGCACTTCTTTGCTGAACCACGTATCCCCGTTGTTGTGATTGGTCTTTTATCGGCTTTTTCTTGGTTGTTACCTCTTTCATATTTTATTTGTGTTGCATAAAAATTGCTACCACAGTCTTCATATTGTTTAACTCAATCCTTGTCTTTATCAATTGGACCTATAAGAGAGAGTTTAAGTGCAGTGCATTTACATCCCTTGGATTTACTTTGTTTAGCAAGACTTAATCTCAGTCGTTGTTTTGAGTAGAGATTCCAGACCATTCCATCGTTCAGTATAAATAGAGGCCACGGGGTTAACGTTTTGGATCTTTTGGTGAGTTTGAGATCGAGAGAGAGAGAGAGAAATTGTAAAATAAAGCCAAACTCTGGCAAACTTTTCTCAAAAAATTTCCGTTAAGAGTTTGAAAGTTGTTCCTGTTTGAAGATTCATTCCTCTTTGGCCTTAAATCTCTTTTCCAACTTGTCACGTACTTGGATCTTGTTTTATTCTTCATAGAAAATGTTGATCTAATATCTGTTGTCATATAACTCACTTAGATCTGCGTAGATAGATTTTTTTTCAAGAAATCTTTATTTTTTGGTATTTTTATACTCAAATGTTTTTTTTAACTTTTTACCAACAAATCCATATTTTGTTTCAAGTTTTGAGAAAAACAGACTTCAACATAGTTAAAGAAAGTGTAAATAAATAAACTTTCAAGATCTAGAGACATTTAAACTTTCAAGTTCGTATTTTAAATTTTGTGAAATACAAGTGTAAATAAATAAAAAAGAAGTGTATAGGACTGATCTGCCACAGAAAAAAATCAGAAGTCTAAGTTTTTCAATAAACTGAGATTCAAAATCCTAAGCTCATCTTAGACGGAATCTGTAATTTGTAGGATTATTTGTCTGAAGTGTGTGTGTGTTCATGCATGTGTTAGGCATAACACCACAATACACTTTTCACACTACAACACTAAAATAGTGTTGTTAGATAGATTTTTGATCTTAGAGTCGACGTAAATCTAAATGGAGGAGGAGGTACAAAGCTAGGAGAACAACAAGAACAACTTCAGAGAAGTCAGAATTACCTAATGGAGCTGGTATAAATTGTTGACTTAGAATAAGTCTGATGGTGTGTTTAGTTTGTTAATAATTTTTAACCTGTTAACTCGTTTTTAGTGGATTTTATTTTTGATTTGTAGAGACCTCCGTGGATGTTTCCCCAATTGGGTGGGGTTTACCACGTTAAAATACTTGTGTACTTGCATGTTTAATATTCCTCTCATCCCCTTCTGATTGGGTGCTGATTTAAAACTTATTTAGTTTGGGTTTTCAAAACTTGGTCAACTATAACTGAAATATCTCGTTCATAACATTGTACACACATCTCGTGTTAGTAATTTATTTTGTAAAAAAGGGTTTCTCAAACAAACTGTTTGGATCCATTATACCCTCTTAAATCTTTTAAACAACTTAAGTGACATATTTTTCACCACTCGGTGACTAGATTATCGGATGTTAAATGTGTCCTTAATGTAGATATACTTTTCCACTCTCTTCATCATTTCAGTCATGTTGGTGAGCAAATTCTTCTATAGGGAGTAGATGGTGTTGTTGTTGTTGTATAACCCTCGTAACAAGGATGAGATGACCTCCTTCTCGTCTGGATGGTAAATATGGAGGAGTTTGTCATTTGACCTCTTTACGTACTTTCTAAGGTTCTCGTCCTTGGTTTGAAGAACGTTGAATAGGTGGTCGGTAGTCTTTTGGTAGACCCTTCTCCCGATGAAGTGTCAGCTAAAATGCTCAGAGAGATATCTAAAGCATGTTACTGAGTTTAGTGGTAAGTGGTTGAACCACGTACTTGACAAACCTTTTAACATAGTAGAGAATGCCTGACATATGATCTTATCTGAACTAGAAAGAAACTCCATATGGGCCTCATAGTGGTCTATGTGGTCCCTTGGGTTAGTTGTCCCATCGAATGAATCCATCCTTGGGAGTTTGAAGTTAGATGACATTGTGCAGTCCATCATTTTGAGGAAAAATGGAGATTCACGTTCGGTATCTTCAGCATTGATAACGACTAGTGGAGCGTCAACCTATTTGGACACCGATACCCGGTGTATGGCGGACGACAACGCTAAATTTTCTTTTACTGGTGGGTCTTGATCTACTTGTTCTGACACTGATGGCTAATCAGGTGGTAAGCAGATCAATATTTTGGTGATTCGGTCTTGGAGATCTTGTTCTTACTCCTTGAGGCCCTGTGATGACCTGCATTACTTTATTCTTATTCTTGGCTTTGGAAACTCTCGTTCTTATATACGATGCCAATTATATTGAGGTATAAATATGATTTTCAAACACATAGCACAATAATGGTAAACTATGGTTCATAAAGTTCAATCAAGGAAGACAATAAGGCCGATCAACAAGAGATATACGTGGTTCAGTTGGTATCAACCTACGGACACGAGGGTGATGGGGTAGGGGAGTCCTTTTATTTCCTTTAGGACTATTTAATATTACAAAGAGTATGATATCTTGATAACATCCATTTTCTACATGTTACATGATGCTTTATATACGTAGCCTTTACAATATCCCTCCTATTTTATAGCATACACGTTGGATGGATTTGAATTGAGAAATACATGTGTTCATCCCTGGTAGCTTCGCTCCTATCCTCATCTTCTATTTTTTGAGATTCCAAACCGCCTTAATAGGGAACTTGATAGTTTCTTGGGACAATGGAATGTTGACAAAGTCTAATGAGTTCAAAGTATCCAACGACCAAATGACTGGTGATGATGAATAGTTCAGCTGATGAAGGCATGGGCATTTGATCCAGTCAGGTTGTAAATTTGTCCACTAAATCGTTCGGTGATTACTTCTTTCGTGATCGTAGGTTTCCCACTCATCAACTCAGCTTATAATATCATTCGTTTGGCACCAAACCAAACTAAAATAACCCTTAATAGTTACCCCACATGATCTTTGTGTTCACGAGTATGAGCCGAAGAGTCTCGTGTGTAGTCGAATGAGATCCGCATGTGTTTGCGTTTTTATAACGACCAACTACGAATGTGAAAATTGGCTTAATTTTAATATTGGGTGATCTGCTTGGGATTTTGGTTTGACGTTAGGTTTTGCGAATAAATCATGATTTGATGTTAGATAGTATTGATGTGAGACGTTGCTTGATAGAGGCATTATAATAATTGCATGTCTAATGACGTGCATACTTCCGAGGTGCGCATGGGCATTTGAACCCACCCTACGCACTTTGAACGTGCGTATTTGTTGGGGTTTTATTCTTAAACTATATATGATGGTTACTTTTGAGTAAAAGTTTCAGTTCGCTTTGAAATAAGAATCATGGTTACAAGAATGACTAATATTTGGTTTAATATATTGTAAACATGTCGATCAATAGAGCTCTGTAGGAATTCTGGAGAGTCGGCTTTGGGTTGATAACGTGGAGATTGAAATTCTGGTTCTAGCACTATTGAAACTTTCATAACCTAAATAGGGAGTTAAAATCATATTGGAATAGTTGCGATGATATCCTAGTAGTTTATCTCTAACTACGGGAACCTGTATGGTGGTTCGAGAATTTATTCAATAGTTCGACATACGATTATGATCGGTACCTCTCAGGCTTGTATTGAATAGGGCCACCATTGAGATTTGAGTCTAAATGTTGTCTTGATTAGCCTCAGGTAATCTCACACCATTTACAAAGGGCGCATAGATTCTTAATCCCGAGAATGATGAAGATTGGAATGATTTCACGAATATTTGAGTGCTATGGGTGCGGTCTGATTTATATCGGGTCAAATGATCCCCGCATATTCAGTGATAATTGTGTAAATAGGTCTGAGATCATAATTTGGAAGAATCCATATCCATAGGATACCGTGGATTATGACACCCCCTTAATAGACTTATATGTTTTGTTTCCATCAAGTAAAACCCGATCAATAGATTATTTTATAATCCTGTTGGAGTAGCAAATAAGTTAAGTCTCATAATCAAAGAAATTGATTAGATGTTGGTTAAAGTCAGTTAATGGTAAATTTATTTGACCAAGAAGATATCGTCCACTTAACGCAAGGAATCATATTATGTACCATAATTAACTTTACAAAGGAAACCTCATTATTTTCGAGTTATGTAACACCTCGAGAGGTGCTACCGAAAAATATCAATAAATTAGATATTTTTTTTTATAAAAAAATACCATTTAGATTGAGAAAAAAATTTACAGAAGCATAAATAATAAATCGATTGAATAAAATTTTTCAATTTTATTGAATCTCAAATGTTCTTTTATAAAACAATTTACAATAAACAAATAAATTTTGAAAATAAATATCCAGAACCTCTACTGGCGGTCCCAATCCAAAGATACCATAAATATCATCTCGCATCAACCTGAAATACAAAAAAAACTGTGGGGGATGAGCGAAAAACTCAGTAGCTCGTATAAATGCTCCAAGTGTAACTACACATACTCTGGTGTGCGTGCATCATATACAAGAGTGTATGCAATATGAACACTCAAACTAAAATCCAAATAATATAATCATCACCTATGATCTTAGCGCGGCACTATAAAATCCAGACCCAATATCAAATTTTTTGTCGCACTTCTCATAGTACGGTATGGACTACTGTCCCCTATCATGAATCCAATGGGCCCAAGAAATAAATAACGTAACTTAGACACATGACCCATCATAATATGTCATCACGGCCATAAAATCTTGGCCTTACCTCCATAGTAAAACTTAGTATTCTCGTCAACTCGGATCCATGGCCTAGTCTTTGGATAATAAATAAAATCGTAACCGACAGCACACCCCGTCCAACAGGTGGTTTGGTTAAGGAATATCTATGCATTCTCCAATAATAATTATCACAATATCATTGTCCCAATTAAAATAAATTTCAAACTCAATTCACATAAATCAAGTATATATATTTTCTACCCATTTTTATAACCAATCATGCTTGTAAAATCAACTGGATTTGTTACCAAAACTACACGACATGAAAATAACACATACAAAATGTGTGAAAGAATGAATATAATATATGAGCATACAATACATATAAATGCAACATATAGCATGGGTATAACTATACAATCAATGTTGAATAAGTGTATCACACTAAATTAACCGCAGGAGAACAAAAAATACCCCAAGAGAGCTAAAATCCACACTTGTAGGCCTATTTTGAAAACTCAGAAAATCAGCTCTGAATATTATTCAACCTAACACTCCGACTTTAGATTTGGATTCTACATGAAAAATTAGTTCAGGGATGTGTTTTGAGTTTTTCTTAAATCTCATCCAAAAGCACTAAAAAAGAAGGCCTAAACACTTCAAATCGGCTCTTCTCATTCCACTCGTTTTTACCTCTTTGGATTTCGCTTTTGGCCTCCCTTTTTCATCTCCCTTTCCTTATAATCACCCATAATATTTCTTATATATCCCCTCTCTCAAACCCTATCTTGGATCCTAAGCTAATGCATATTACTATATTTCTCTTTAATTTAAAATTGCCTACTTTACATATTTAACTCGTCACAAAATGTCCAAAAGCCATTTAAATTGAATTTAAATGTTTGATTCGATTTCAGACCAAAATAAATGGTTTTTAAATGTAATATAAAAAATATTTTTAGTTAAAATAAAATATCCCGACTGAAATCTTATAGAATATTAATAAATATGCTCTCAAAATTACGGGGTATTACAAGTTAATTATGAGATAATTAAATTGGAGTGCAATCGTGATTATTTAGTTGAGTTAATTCACTATTAAATAAAGAAAGGAAATAATTATGGTAATTGTAATTGAGATTTTTGAATATTTATTTGGAGATCATTTAATTATTTATCTTGGGTCCTTGGTGTAGTCCAAATACCCAAGTAGTGAGACACATACTCTTAAGAAACTCACTTTGGCCCAAGACCACCTTTTGTACTTGCATATAAAGGTGTGTGAAGGAATTTTAATCATTATTATTGATCATTAGGGTTTGATATGTGTGAGATAAAACACTATTCATATTTTTATGAAGAGGTCTAGAGAGAGAGGACCATATCTCGCTCAAAGGCAAGGTTTTTCATCTCAAAAAGGTATCCACCAACCTACCTGACTTTGGTTTTATCAAGGTTTTATCAAGGTTTTATCAAGGTTTTATCAAGGTTATACATAAGGTTTTATCAAGGTTTTTCGAATACCTTGGAGGGAAAAAAGGATTTTATCATCATCTACTTTTGTCTCCTCACACAAATCATAAAAATATTTATAATAGTATGAATTCTTAAAACTCTAGGTTTAATCTTTAAACCTAGTTCTTGTTTTCTTTTCAATGCATGATTAATCAAAGATCTTTAGGGAATGCATTTTAACTCAATACTAAGTTATTTTTTCTAATAATTGGTATTAGAGACGCCCCGATTGAGATTAATTGTATATTAAACAGGTCCATATTGTCCATAAGAAACCCTAGATTTGGCATATTGTATGGATTTATACTAACATGATTTTGCAAAGATTCTAAGTTTATAATCCTTCCATCACGACCACACATTTTTTTTTGTGTGTGATTGGATCCTATGGTGGTTTATTTGTAGTTACTTTTACTCCTAGATTTGATACGATTGCAATAATTAGGTTTTCTTTAGTTATTTCAATATCAATGTATTTGGAGATGTTAGAAGAGGGATTTAATGTTTCTTTACTGTTAAAATAGTGTATTTACACGGGTTTAAGTTTTTGACAAAGTGTCATGGAGATTGATGAAGGTTTAAATTCTCTAAGGAGGTTTTTGCTTGGCAAAAACAATAACAAGAAGAAGTTGTCATGTACAGGGCTCTCAGATCGATCCAAATTTGGACTGGATCGATCTGGATTGGTGCATGTAAATTTTTCTTTTGGGTTCTTGGGTGTTTTTCGGTGCTAGTTCGTGATGGTTCTGCCCCAGAACATTTTCGAAACACGGATGATAATTTTACAGTGTTCAAGAGCCTCAAGAATTCTTTGTTTTGATGAAGCCTGCTTCAAGTTAGACTCTTCTCCATATGTAAGTAGGGGTGTGCATGAACCTGAATAGATCGAAAGGAACGGAAAAATTAAACCGGACCGAACACACTTTTGTAGTTTTTTCAATTCGGTCTTAATTCGGTCAAAAAATATATAGGACCGCATAATTCGGTTCGGTTTCAATCTTGAATCGTAAAAATCGGGGTTGGACCGGACCGAACCGCTTTATTAAATATATGTATATACATATTTTTGTAACCTTAATAACAACTTAGTACACTCAACCTCAACCTAACTCACGCATATTGTAAATTTTAATTAGCCACCACCAATTGTGGGCCATAAGCCATAAGAAGTTCAACATTCACGATTCACCCCAACCATAGGTTCACAACATAACCCTAAGTCCTAACCTAACCCCTAATTTCTTATTTTATCCTCTCTCTCTCTCTCTAAGCAATGGCAGCAGACAATAACTCTCCCTCATCTCCTCCTCCGTCCAAGTTTAACGGTCTCTCCTCTGGCGGTGGCAGGCAGCTCTCCCTCATCTCTTCCTTCAGATTTCCCTCATCTCACCCGGCACTCTCCCTCATCTCGTCTGGATTTAATTGTAGATTTGTAAACGAATCTATTACTATAAACGAATCTATTACTCTAAACTAATGTTACTTGTAAACGAATTTTTTTGTTTCAATTTGTTTTTTGGTTTATGATAACCCGACATGTTAACGAATCTACTGCGAATCTATTATGTTAACCCGACTCAGGTCACCCGTGACTTAATGTGACACCCTACCTAATTAAATACTGGGTGAATAGTCCTTTATTAAATTATTTCAAAGTGCCCGGTTGGTTCATTCATAGCATCACTGTCGCAAAATAATTTTCTTTATTAATACCCTAATAAAAAATTAAGCTAAGTGTCAAAACATTTAATTTTGTTTAATTTAAATTCCATTGTAAAGATCTTACCTATATAAACCAGTTCATAAATAGTAGTAATGATAAATAAAACAAACCATTCAAATGAGTTGTGCCAACTAGATTACTCAATCCAAATAAATATCCACAACTATCGTCAACGTAATAGATAAAACAATCCCAAATAAAACAGAATACTGAAGTAATAGAAAAAGTAGGAAATCTCTATCATGTCTAAACAGAAGTCTGGAAATGGGCGACACATGCCCTAACTAAAGAGAACTAAATCAGAAGATGAGGAGTCAAAGGAAGAATCGTCTACTGCAAGGACCTGCAACTCCCACACAAGCTGCAGCACGTCCAATCCAATGAATCTACGCTTGACGCCCTTATGGCTGGGCACCTATAATATATATATATATATATATATATATATATATATATATATATATATATATATATATATATATATATATATATATATATATATATATATATGTAAGAGAAGGAAAAATGACAGGAAACGGGTCAGAGCCCGAGTGTAAAACAACTTTAAAAATAGTTTAACAAGTATTTAAAATGCTTACTAGTTGATATGACACATATGTTAGTACGCGACACTCTCTTGAGAATTCTTACCTCTCATCTAGTGTTCACGCCTATCGTACTACTAAAATGACTCACAAGTCCAACCCAATTCTTCTCCCATAAATTCTGATTCACGAAGGTGTATATCTATGAACTATTTAAGATACCATGTTCTTAAGGATTATTTAATTCAATTATGTATTTCTCAATACTGCTGGGAAGTGTCAAGAACTTACTATAATGAGAAGCATCTATTCAATATTTATCTACTTATACACACAGTAGAAGAATTCTAGGTATAAGTATGTAGATTACTCATACAATATATATACTGATCGTCACCCCACATAAAATCTATGGTGCTAGCATACTCTGCTATTGATAAGGACCCAAAATCGTACAATTAATACCCCAAATAGATGTAGTTTAGTTGTTATTTCTCAGCAATTTGGGTCTTATGCACTTTATTATGTATTTTGTAGGCGAATGCACGTTGTAATGTTCAAACGCGTATTTCAAAGTAATTGTGCAGATTATGGAGCTAAATTATCAATCCTGTAACCCTAGCTTACCCTAACCTAGCCTAAACTCTTTCCCGAGCCCTGTGTGTGTTTAGTTTGTCCTTTTTTAATATTTTTTAGATTTTTAGTTTGAGTCATTTTATTTTTAGTATTTATTTTTTATTTATTTAGTATTTTCTGGTTTTTTTTTTCTATTTTTCTATTTTATCTTTATTATTATAATTTTATTTTATTTTGATTTTTATTAGTTTTTAGTTTTTATTAGGATTAGATTTTTTAGGATTTCATTTATTTTTTTAGCTTTATTTGATTTTACATTTATTTAGGATTTTAGTTTTAGTTTTATTAGATTTTATTTTTATTTATTTTTAGTTTCATTTTTTAATTGAGTCTTTATTTTATTCTTAGAGTAGGATTTTATTTTTATATTTTAATTTTTAATTAGTTATTATTATATTTTTAGGTGTCCAAATTAAATACACACACACACACACACATAACCCATAACTCAAACATACATAAACTCACTCACACACATCTATCCTATACTCCCATACACCCAAATAGCCCCTCACCGTCACACTCTAATTCCCTACACCTCACACACCCTATCACCCCGACTCCATCTTCTCCAACAAACCATACCCCATTTCTCTCTCCTCTCTCCTAATCCACCATTATCATCCAATCTCTAAAACCAAAACACAACAAACCCCAAACCATCAGTCTCAAATCTGTCCAACACCGAACTCAAACCCGGTCGACCCCAACGTCGTCGGCACCGACCACCTAAATCCGAAATCCCAAGTTACGGCCTGACCTCCCTTTAATTTGGCGACAACCCCTTACCCAAGACCGAACCCTCTAGGCTAGCACCGATCCTCCATACCCGGACCTATGACCCGCCGTCACTTACCCAACCCACCACCTGAACCTTTGCCGGTCAGACCTTACCCCATATTTGACCAGGATAACCCAACCTCCCCAACTCCGATCCAACCCGCGGACACATCCCTCTGCCTAAACTAGACGCCAAACCCCACAATCCCAGCCGTCCATACCCCTACCTCCGGCGGCCGAACTGACTCCGACCCATCGTCGGACCAGCCAACAACCAAAATCGCAACCCGAAGTTACCGGCGAGACCCACATCAAATTCGAACCTCCATGCTCCGACACCCACTTCCCAATCTACCCAAGCCATACACTCTTTCACCCAATAACCCATTTCAACCATGAAACCAAAAGCCATCCCAATTTCTCCTATACGATTTCCCTTACCTGTTAAAACCAAAGGCAAGACCAAGTCAACTTATTCCCACGTGTCTTTTAAGTCATATATCCCCAATTCCTATTCTACCCCCAATCAACTTTTGTCCACTTTTGCAAATAAAATCCCAACTACTCTCATGTGCACACAATTCAGATTTTATTACCTCACACATTTTCCATGCACATGTGCTCACCCCATGCTCCTCTCACCATTTCTATGTACACTCAAGCCAATTCCTAAGAATATCCCTTATCCCCATGTGTACCACGTATCTCCTATTTAAAGAAGAAGAATACTCATTTAATATATCTCCAACTTAGTTTTTACACCTTGTGTGATAAATTTCTCTACACCCCTGTTTAGGGAGTATTTGCATTTTTAGCAAATATCTCAATATGGAGGTGTGTAGTGAAATTTGTCTCTTGGATAAATTCAACCCCACCCCTCTATAATGAATTTTTGCATTTTTAGCAATTATTTCAAAATAGATTGCTGTAGTTGAATTCATCCCTTATGGGAGGTAAATTCTAACTCATTCCTTTATGTTGAGATTTTGCATTTTTAGCAATTATCTCAATATAAAGTAATGATCTAGAATTTATTTCTTTGGATGAGTTATAATGTACAATTTTATAATGTTAGGATTTGCATTTTAAGCAAATCTCTTTTATTATTTAATTGTCCATTATGAATTCATCCACTATCCTTTTTATTTTTATTTTGTAGTTTTTATTTTAGATTAAAAAAAATCTTTAGAATCAATTTTGTAGAGAGAATTGTAGAGGGAGAAATACCATTTTAGTGTAGGTTTTTAGATTATAATTTTTATTTTATTTTTTTAGATAGTGAGGGAAAATAAATTGTTGTGAGAATTAATTTGAGTGAAGTTTGTGATGTAATTTTATTTGGATCATTCAAATTGAGGGATGTTGATTTCAACTCTTGGATTGAAGTTCAATTAAGTATTAAGAGATTGGGTTTGATTGTTCTTTTCTCTTCTCATTTATTGGGAAGTTTCAAGCACTTACTGTAATGAGAAGCATTTATTCAATATTTATCTACTTATACGCACAGTAGAAGAATTCCAGGTATAAGTATATATATAGATTACTCATACAATATATATACTAATCGTTACCCCACATAAAATTTATGGTGCTGACATACTCTGCTATCAAGTACCCGTATCTCTCATACAAAAAGGGGAATACTAGTTCGGAATCACTCTCGAGCTGTATTAACACAATACACACATAATGGAGGCGAAGCATAGTTCTAAGTCACTAAGAGGTCAGCACATACCCTCACGTCTCTTAGGATTGTCTGACTATCATTCTTTGGTAGCCTTTACCAAGGAATCCTATGTTCTAGGGCACGAGTCAATATCCCCCATAAAGGTCCCATCGAGATAAGACTGTCCCGGCGTGAAAACCTCCGTGATAGCAAGTATTGTGGGTATGATTATACATAGATAAATATCATTATATATATACACATGCACTCAGTTATATATATATATATATATTCCCATTATTCTTTTAGGTACGCCCATGACCCATAATAATATTCTATCCATATGCGGCACAAATCACCCATGTCCTACGTTTAATTAATCTATCTCTTTTTATTCTCAATTATCGGCATTTCATAAGTACTTCTTGTCCCTCGAAGTGTTTTCTTTTACTAGATGTAAATTCATTAGGTGTACCCTCACTAACATAGTGGTCTAAGTCTTTCTTGAGTCTCCCAATACCTCACTTAATGTACGCACAATTTTTATCTAATTTTATGCCCCCGTTATCCCCAGTTACATCGCGTATAAAATTACATTTACCAAAACTTACTTAGACCCTACTTGTACTTCCCATGACCCATTATGGTCTTTACATTACATCCAATGGCTCCTATGCATTCTAATCGAATTAACTGAAAAAGAAAAAAATATACAATTTCCAGGAGGGGTCAATCGATCGACATTATTGAGTCGATCGATCGATCGAGCAGTTCTTGCCCAGATTCTGCAAATTCATACATACGTGTTTCTTCCATAAATCTTAATTAAATTGCCATTAGCAAATCCAAAACTCCCAACCAACCATAAGGAACATTATATAAACAATAATAGACAATCTCTAACGTAAATTTCCTCTTAAATCATCAATAATCATCATCAACTGAATTAAATTCAAAATATATCTCTAACCCTTGTTTATTAATTTCTCAAGAAATTCATTGAATAACAGGTTCCTATTTATTCTGGATATCAATTTCGTTTTCCCCAATCTAAATTCAACAAGGAATCATCCTAACATGATTTCTATTCTGCAATTTTCAACAATTTGTCCCAAACATCAATTATCTTTTATTAAAACATAAATATTGTCCTCCTACATTAGCATGGGTGTAGTATCAACCGAGATTACAGCAAGATAGATACTTGCCTCAGATGTGAAGGTCTGATTCTCAGGTGTTGATGGGTATGGTTGGATCCCTCATTTCCCGATCTATGTATTGGTTGTGAAATTTAGCAAAGGTGGTGTAGGTAGGGTGGTTCTCTCCTTTGAAGTCTTCTCTCTTCTCCCTTCCTTAGCCTCTATGCAACTCTATCATTTTTAATCCTCGAGGAATCTAACTCCCATCAGATATACCCCTTCAATTTCATCCATAATTAAGCCTTAAAAAGGAAAATTACTAAAATGCCCTCCCGGGTTACTGGTTAGGCCTAAAAATGTCCCGAGACCCAAATTAAACCCCCGGGTACATTTTTCTGACTATTTCGATCCTTCCGGACACGTTGACGTAATCGAAATGACCATATGGGTGACTTATAATTTAATTACTTTATATTCCATTAATTTAATCCCGACATGCCACAAGCGCGTCCCGACTTAAATTCTATACGACAATTTTAATAAATCCAATTATCTGGATTACTTTACTCATTAAGTAATTTCCACCAACTAATTACAAACTCTCATCATGCTAGTAAATATTTATTTTAAAATTCGGATTAATATTAAATAAATGTCATCCCAATTTAATTTAATAAAATCCCCATAATAAAAGCCATAAAAATACGGAGTATTATATAATTCCCCCCTAATAACGGAATTTCGTCCCGAAATTTGAAAAATAAGGCATACCTGGTAAAAACAAGTCTGGTTATTTTTTGCGCATATCTGCCTCGCACTCCCAAGTGGACTCCTCCATGTGATGATGCTCGCACTGTACCCGTACAAGTGGAACTACCTTCGACCTCAATATCCTCTCGCTATGGTCTAGGATAGCCACTGGTATCTCCTCATAAGAACTGTCGGGCTGTAAGTCAATCTCCTCAATCGCGATGTGAGTGTGGGCCATATCATCCCGAAGATATCGCCTCAACGACGAAATGTGGAACACATAATGAATACGGTGCGAGTTCTCCGGCAATCCCAATATGTATGCCACCGGTCCTATCCTCTCGATAATGGGAAATGGTCGTACATACCTCGGAGACAATTTCCCTTTCTTTTCGAACCTCAATACTCATTTCATAGGATACACACGCATCAATACTTGGTCTCCCATGCCAAACTCCCTGAAAGACTGCTTTGCATCGGCGTAGCTTTTCTACCTGTCCTGGGCTACCAGAATGTGACTCCTAATTAAATCGATTCTGGTTGACGTGTCCCGAATCACCTCTGGCTCGAGCAACTTATTATCCCCCACCTCTAGCCAATAAGTGGGAGAACGACAAGGTATGCCATACAAAACTTCAAATGGGGCCATGCCGAGCATAAACTGATAGGAGTTATTATAAGAAAACTCCACCAATGGAAGATACGTCTCCTAACCCTCTCCAAAATCAAGGACACACATGCGTAGCATATCCTCCAGCATCTAATTAGTACGCTCAATCTGTTCGTATGTCTGCGAGTGATAGGCTGAACTCAATCTCAACTCTGTACCCATAGCCTCCTGAAAGATCTCCCAGAAGCGTGACACAAAAATCTTGTCTCTATCAGACACAATATCCAAGGGCACCCCATGCAATCTCACTACCTCGATAATAAACAACTGTGCATACTGGCCCGTAGTGTAGTCTGTACGCACTGGCAGTAAGTGAGCTACCTTGATTAACCCACTATTACCCATATAAAATCATGACCGCACTGTTATGTAGGCAGCTCAGTGATGAAATCCATGGAAATGCTCTCCTATTTTCATATAGGTATTTCCAGCGGCTGAAGTAATCCTGGCGATCTTTGGTGGTCCACCTTTACCATCTGATAGGTGGTACATTTGGAAACGAACTCTGCAATGTCCTTCTTTATCCCACTCCACCAATACTACCGCCTCATGTCCTGGTAAAATTTATTCCCTTCAGGATGTACTGTAAATCTGGACTCGTGCGACTACATCATCACTACATGATGTAAGTATTCTCCCTCCGGGACTACTAATCTCCCATTAAATCGAAAACCTTCATCTAAAATCACTGAATAAGACTTAGCACCCTCAGCTAGTAGTTGTACAATCTGATCCTGACAGAACGTATCACTTTCTTAGGCCTGGATCACCCTCGTAACAATTTCTAGCGTGATCGTCATCATAGATACAAAGGATTAAGCTGTTGCATCCTGATGTCCCAACTCTTTCCACTTCGCGTTCCATACTTTTGCTACCTTACCTACCGGCCTACGGCTTAATGCATTAGCAACCATGTTAGCCTTCCCCGGATGATACTGTATCTCAAAATGGCAGTCTTTCACAAACTTCAGCCACCTGCGTTGATGCATGTTCAACTCCTGCTGAGTGAACAAGTATTGAAGTGGCTTGTGGTCTATGAACAAGAGAAAATTCTCCCCTAGAAAATAATGCTCCAAATTGTGACACCCCGACTAATTAAACACCGGGTAGCTACTCCTTTATAAAATTAATTCAAAGTGCCAAGTTGGCTCAGTTAATAGCATCACTGTCGAAAACGTTTTATTATTACTAACCACCTAGTATTTAAAAAGTAAGTGCCAAATTATATTCAAATCTGATTAACATGCAACAAGAGTAATGAATAACTAAATAACACCATTCACCATACTGAAGTAAAACGAATAACCATCACAAAATGTAAATAAACTCTGGAGGAAAAACTCCTCAATACAAATCCCACAACTGATAAGTAAACTGAAATAAATAACTAAAACTGGATACTGAGCAATACATGCTAAAGTCTGAAAACTGAAATGTAAAAATGTCTAATAGAATTGGGCAACATGCCCTACAACTGATAGATGCTGAGACTGGAATCCAAATGAGAGAGGCGTCTAAAAGCAAGTCCCTGTAGCTTCCACAAACAGCTACAGCCCGTCTTCTGAATGAGAATCCTATGCTTGGTGTCCTTGTGGCTGGGCACCTAAAAATGGTTTTACAAGAAAATATATTTGAAAGCAAATGGGTCAGAGCCCGAAAGTGGAAATCATTTTAAAAACCTGCAAGTGCTTTAAAAACATTTAAAACATTAAATGCAAAGTACATGTTAGGACGTGCACTCACATTAAATTCTCACCTCTCGACTAACTGTGCACTCCTAACGTAAGTACCCATCTATAACGACCCATACTACTAGCTAACTGACAACATAACTAGCTGAACTGCCAAAAGTTCTACCCATATTACTCGGTTCCATTTATCATAACAACGCTCGTAATTAAATAGAGGTTTAACGTAAACTCAATTACTAAATATGCCATTGATATAACTATCAGTTAACTCATTATATATCTCGAAACAATACCGTAATATTTTTACAACATTAACATGAAAGTTCCCATTAAATTAAATGTATATTATTCACATCATAAATATACACTATAAGCACCCCGAGAACTAAGCTGCGGTGCACACATACTCTGCTATCCATCCCGGTACATCACGTACATAAGGATCACATATTCCGAATCTCTCAGGAATAGTTCTCAGATAACAACATCACAAATAATGGAGGCGAACACAGTCACCATCACATGGGTCACGCACATACCTACACTCCCATGATCAGCGGACTTATTAATATCACAATAAGTCTTTCAATGACCTATGTTCATCAAGGTACCAGTCTATATCCCCCCCGTAGGCACACAAGGATTAGAGGGTCCTAAGCAAACGCAAACCTCCCCCGAGATAGCAAGTATGGTAGGTATGTTATACACATAAACTATATACTAAGCATTCACCCATCTTAGATATTACCATATTAATAAGGTATTTTCTACATCATCATACCATTATCCCAAACTTATATATTTCAAGTAATCCGATAATATATAATTTAAATAGTCGACACGTCTCACGTCGTAATTCCTTAAACTTAAAACCTATCTCGAATAGACTACTAAGTTCCCATAATTCTCACATATGATATCTTTATGCCTAAGGTCTTTACTTCTGCCCCAAACCTTATTTCATCAACTTATTCAAATTTGTACTATTAACCCAAATATTAACTCACATAACGAATTTCATTTATTTAGAATAATTCCTCAAATTACATTCTGATTAAAGTCCCACTTCATAATCATGCCTACTGGTCTTCCTTAAAGCTAAGGGTATTCATAAGTTCTCCAAACATATTCTCCGAGGGTTTTCGCCATTAAAATCAAATTAAGGAAAATTTTACTCATTCTGGGAAGGTCGATCGATCGACCTATGAATATTGATCGATCGATCTAGTCGATCGATCGACTGATGAATGTCGATCGATCGATCGAACAGGTATGGCTACGGACTGCTTCGTTCTGCAGATTTGAAAACGTCCCAAAACTTATTTCTAACGTATGATTCTCAGATATAACGTTATAGTAATGTCATATAACAATCCTACAATATTACTAACGTCCACAAACCACTAATTCAACATCTAAAGGCTACATATGGGTCAAACTTCATCAAAAACCTAGTTTCCAGATTTTATCTCAAGAACATTCATAAAATTCATCTTAAATCCGTTTTTGGTATAACAAAAGTCGATAATTATCTTAATATAATCTTCCAGTAACATTCTACATGCAACCTATATCCCAAAATTTAAACTAATAACTCCAATCTTATGGGTTTTTCATTATCTTCCAAGAACATACAAAATTTATGAATAATCTAACATGGAAGAAGCATTCTCTGAAATTTAAATGGAATAAATCACTTGCCTTGATTGTTTCTGAATCTGGTGTTGGATTTGTAATCTCTTTCTGCAGATTTTCTGCAGAATTCCTCCTCTTTCCCTTCCTCTCCAAGCTTTCTTCTTCCAAAGATGGCTATGGTGGCTAGGGTTTTCTTTGGGAGAGTTGGAAGACTAAATGATAACTTACGTAGCTTATGAGGTTAATAAAGGGTTGGTTGGGTCAATTCCTTATCATATTACAACTCTCAATTTTCGTCACTTTTAATTTCCCAAAAATACCAAATTACTAAAATACCCTTTAAGTTGCCGGTATGGCCTAAAAATACCCCGGGACCCAAACTATACCCCCGGCTAGTGTTTTCTGACTATCTCGACCCTTCCGGACGCGTTGGCGCACTCAAAACGACCATACGGATTATAGATTTTAAATTCACTTTTATTAACAAAATAATATACCGTGACGCGGCGGTCCCACGCGTCTCAACAAAATTTCTAAAATGTCGTATATAAATCCCACGTTAAATTTTATAGTACCAGATACATATATAATCATATATGCACATAATCAAATACCAACTCGCATCTCATTAGTATTTTTAACCCGAATTAATTTCCAATTAATACGCAATTTAAATTAATTAATCCCAAAAATAATTATAGTCAAAAGTACGGGGTATTACATACTTCCCCCCTAATAACTGAATTTCGTCCCGAAATTCGAAACTAGAAAGTACCTGCTAAAAACAGCTCTGGATAACGCTCGCGCATCTCATCCTCGCGCTCCCATGTGGACTCCTCGACATTGTGATGTCGCCACTGAACACGCATTAACGGGACTATCTTTGACCGCAGTTTCCTCTCGCTTCGGTCCAAAATAGCAATTGGCCCCTCCTCGTAAGAGCTATCCGGCTGGAGATTGATGTCCTCCACAGCAATGTGAGAATGAGCCAAATTGTCCCTAAGGTATTTCCTCAGCGAGGAAATATGGAACACGTCGTGAATCCGATGCAAATGTTCTGGTAGTCCAAGTCTATATGCAACCGGTCCTATCCGCTCAATAATAGGAAACGGCCCCACATACCTCGGTGCCAACTTCCCCTTCTTCCCGAAACGCATAATCCCCTTCATCGGAGATACCCTGAGCAAAACCTGGTCCCCCACTTGGAACTCCCTGAAAAATCTCTTCGCATCAGCATAACTCTTCTGCCTGTCTTGAGCTACCCGAATGCGACTCCGAATCAACTCAATCCTTGCTGAAGTATCCTGGATCACTTCTGGCCCAAGTAATTTGTTGTCCCCCACCTCCAACCAACATGCTGGGGAACGACAAGGTCTACCGTACAATGCCTCAAACGGAGCCATGCCAATCGTGAACTGATAGGAGTTGTTGTAAGCAAACTCCACCAGTGGAAGGTACTGCTCCCATCTACCCCCGAAGTCAATAATGCACATGCGTAGCATGTCCTCCAACATCTGGTTGGTGCGCTCTGTCTGCCCATCGGTCTGCGGGTGATAAGCCGTACTCAACCGCAATTCCGTGCCCATGGCCTCCTGGAAACTCTCCCAAAACCTCGAAACAAATATCTTGTCTCTGTCAGACACGATATTCAGGGGCACACCGTGAAGTCTCACAATCTCTGAAATGAAAAGCTGGGCATACTGTCCCGTAGTGTAGTCAGTCCTTACGGGTAAGAAGTGAGCGACCTTGGACAACTTGTCCACAATTACCCAAACGGAGTCGTGACCCCTCTGCGACGTAGGCAACCCCGTGACAAAATCCATGGATATGCTCTCCCACATCCACACCGGAACCTCCAACGGCTGTAGCAATCCTGCTGGTCTCTGATGATCCACTTTTACAAGCTGACAAGTGGCGCATTTCGAGACAAACTCAGCGATATCTCTCTTCATACCGCTCCACCAATACTGGCGTCTCACGTCCTGGTACATTTTGTCCCCTCCGGTATGTACCGCGAACCGTGAGCCGTGCGACTCTGCCATAACATCGTGCCACAATTATTCCCCTTCCGGAACTACCAACCTCCCATTGAAGCGCAATCCCCCGTCTGAGCTAACGGTATAGGACTCGGCTCCCTCTGCTAGTAATCGAACTATCTGCTCCTGACAGAACGAGTCATCGGCCTGTGCCCGTACTACCTTCATGACAATCTGCGGTGTAACGGTCATCACAGACATGAAAGATCGGGCCACTGCATCCTGGTGTCCCAATTCCTTCCACTTAGCCTTCCACACCTCTGCCACCTCATCTGCTGGCCTGCGGCTCAACGCGTCTGCTACCACGTTAGCCTTAACCGGGTGGTACTGGATGTCGAACTGGTAGTCCTTCACAAACTCAAGCCACCTACGCTGCCGCATGTTCAACTCTTTCTGCGTGAACAGATACTGTAGGGACTTGTGGTCCGTGAACAGCTGAAACTTCTCCCCCAAAAGATAGTGCCTCCAAATCCGTAAGGCAAATACCACTGCTGCCAACTCCAAATCATGCGTGGGGTAATTCTTCTCATGAGGCTTAAGCTTACGGGAAGCATAAGCTATGGCCTGTCTCTCCTGCTGCAAAACACCTCCAAGCCCTTGTAAAGATGCATCGGTGTAAACCAAATACTCAACGCCCGGTCTCGGCAATGCTAACACAGGCGCTGAGGTCAATTTGTCCTTCAATTCATCGAATGCCAACTGATAGGCATCACTCCAGATATATGGCACACCCTTACGAGTAAGATGTGTCAAAGGACCTGCTATCTCCGAGAAACCCCGAATAAACCTCCTGTAGTATCCTGCTATGCCCAAGAAACTACGAATCTCTGTTGGTGTCGTGGGCTGTCCCCACTCCCTCACCGCTGACACCTTCCCCGGATCGACAGATATTCCCTGGTCGGAAATAATGTGACCCAAGAACTGGACCTCCTTCAGCCAAAACCCGCACTTCTCATATTTTGCATACAGCTCGTTCTGACGAAGTGTCTGCAAAACCTGCCTCAAATGCTCGGCGTGCTCCTCCTCTGTCCGAGAGTAGACCAGAATGTCATCAATGAAGACAATGACAAACTGATCGAGGAAATCTCTGAACACCCTGTTCATCAAGTCCATAAACACTGCTGGAGCGTTGGTCAAGCCGAAAGGCATAACCCGAAACTCATAAGAACCATATCTCGACAAGAACGCAGTCTTCGAGACATCCTCCTCCCTGATACGCAACTGATGGTATCCTGACCTCAAGTCAATCTTCGAGAAGAAAGAAGCTCCTCTCAACTGGTCGAATAAGTCATCGATTCGAGGCAACGGATACTTATTCCGTATCTTGACCTTATTCAACTTTCGATAGTCCACACACAACCTCAGTGAACCGTCCCTCTTCTTAACAAACAAGACTGGAGCGCCCCAAGGTGAGGTACTCCTACGAATAAAGCCCTGCCCTAACAGTTGCTCTATCTGATCCCGTAACTCTCGCATCTCAGCTGGAGCCATACGGTACGGTGCACGTGCTATAGGTCTCGTACCCGGTAGCAAATCAATAACGAAATCTATCTCTCGACTGGGTGGTAAGCCTGGTATCTCCTGAAACACATCTGAATACTCCCTGACAACTGGGATAGAATCTAAAGGAATCACAACCTCCTTAGAGGTATCCTCCTCTATGTAATACAGATGAGCGGTCGATCCTCCCTCTGGGCGAGGCATCGCCACTACAAACATCTCTTGCCCCGGAATGGCAAAAACAATGCTTCCGCTGAAGCAGTCAATCATGGCCCTATATGCTACGAGCCAATCCATACCAAAGATCACATCGTGAACATGCATGTCTAATACTAATATGTCCGCAGGTAATACCAAACCACCAACCTCTACTCCCACTCCCTGGCATATAAAGAAAATAAGTGACCCACTCCCTAATAGTGAGTCGACACACGTCACTGTGCTCTCTGCCGTAGTTAACAATCCTAAAGCTTTCGCGAAGTGTGTAGCAATAAAACAGTGTGTAGCACCCGTATCAAATAACACCCGACCCATAGTGCCATGGATAGGAAACGTACCCTCGATCGCGGGCGGTGCCTGTGGAACTGCAGCCTGGTGAACGTTGTAGACACGTCCATACTGTAGCTGCTCCTGCTGAGGTGCTGGAATAATTTGCGGTGGTGCGGGGAGAGCGGCGGGAAACAAAGGCCTCTGTGGCTCCTGGCGAGCACCCTGCTGCTGCTGCTGTGGGGCCCTGCCCCTATCAGGACAATCCTGTCGCTTGTGGCCAATCTTGCCACAAATGGAGCACTTCCCTGGGAAGTTCCCTCCCCTCTGCCCCTGCTGTCCCCGGCCCTGGTGGCCGTTACCATTCCTCCCTTGGCCCCGCTGGCCCTGGTGAAACTGCTGCCCATTCTGCCCCTGTTGGCCCTGCTGGCCGTTTGGACCCTGATGGCCCTGGCGGAAACCTCCCTGTCCCTGCCTGTAGTTCCCTGACCGGAACCTCTTATTGTCCCCCTGCTGGGTACCCTGCTCAGTCTGTCTCTGCCCCTGACCGGTCTGTGCCCCGCTGGCACCATGTCCTCCAGTCCTGCCCTGATGGCTAGACTCCCCTGACCGCTTGCCTTCGGCCATATGAAAACGGTGGTCCTGGCAGTGCAATAATGCAGCGTTAGCCACATCAGAATACGTGGCCAACGATAGCTTCCCTAGCAGATGCTGACGGATCCTCCAATTCAACCCGTCGGTGAACTTCTCTATCTTCTTCTTCTCTGTTGGAATCTCGTCTGGAACGATATTCAACAGGTTAGTGAACTCGGCCTCATACTCGGCCACTGTCTTGCTCTCCTGCCTCAGACTCATAAGCTTCCTCCTCATCTCTGTATGAACTGCGGATGGAAAGTACTTGCGGTCAAACCGCACCCAGAACTCCTGAATGGTGAGGGTATCCCTCTCCTCCGCGGTGGTAATGGACTCCCACCACTGCAGCGCAGATCCCACTAGCTTGAAAGTAGCTAGCACCTGTTTCTGAACATCAGTGCACTCATGCATCCTCAAGTGCCTCTGCATGTCTTTCCTCCATTGGCTCGAGACTACCACATCTGAGCTTCCTGCAAACTCTGGCAGATGCGCTTTCTGAAAAGCGTCACGTACACGTTCCCAAGCAGACGGGAATGCATTAACCTGGACTGGCGCGGCAACCGGCGCCTGAGGTGGTGCCTGCTGAATCACGGCAATCGCGGCATTTACCGCTTGGGCTACTATAGCAGCAACCTCAGCGGCGTTCATCATGCCCTGAACTGGAGCGGGCTGGGGTTCGGGCGTTGCATCCCTGGGAACTCGTCGTGCACGTCGTGGAGGCATCTGAAATGAGAACAAAGTTTATAAGTCTACAGATAAACTTTAAAATAGCTGAAGAACGAAACGTACACACAAAAAGAGTACAACAGTCCTAAAATATAGGGCTCTATATCAAAGGAACGTAGCGGAAACATAATAGCCGTACAGATCCTAAAGGACACTAGAACCTGATGCTCTGATACCACCTGTGACACCCCGACTAATTAAACACCGGGTAGCTACTCCTTTATAAAATTAATTCAAAATGCCAAGTTGGCTCAGTTAATAGCATCACTGTCGAAAACGTTTTATTATTACTAACCACCTAGTATTTAAAAAGTAAGTGCCAAATTATATTCAAATCTGATTAACATGCAACAAGAGTAATGAATAACTAAATAACACCATTCACCATACTGAAGTAAAACGAATAACCATCACAAAATGTAAATAAACTCTGGAGGAAAAACTCCTCAATACAAATCCCACAACTGATAAGTAAACTGAAATAAATAACTAAAACTGGATACTGAGCAATACATGCTAAAGTCTGAAAACTGAAATGTAAAAATGTCTAATAGAATTGGGCAACATGCCCTACAACTGATAGATGCTGAGACTGGAATCCAAATGAGAGAGGCGTCTAAAAGCAAGTCCCTGTAGCTTCCACAAACAGCTACAGCCCGTCTTCTGAATGAGAATCCTATGCTTGGTGTCCTTGTGGCTGGGCACCTAAAAATGGTTTTACAAGAAAATATATTTGAAAGCAAATGGGTCAGAGCCCGAAAGTGGAAATCATTTTAAAAACCTGCAAGTGCTTTAAAAACATTTAAAACATTAAATGCAAAGTACATGTTAGGACGTGCACTCACATTAAATTCTCACCTCTCGACTAACTGTGCACTCCTAACGTAAGTACCCATCTATAACGACCCATACTACTAGCTAACTGACAACATAATTAGCTGAACTGCCAAAAGTTCTACCCATATTACTCGGTTCCATTTATCATAACAACGCTCGTAATTAAATAGAGGTTTAATGTAAACTCAATCACTAAATATGCCATTGATATAACTATCAGTTAACTCATTATATATCTCGAAACAATACCGTAATATTTTTACAACATTAACATGAAAGTTCCCATTAAATTAAATGTATATTATTCACATCATAAATATACACTATAAGCACCCCGAGAACTAAGCTGCGGTGCACACATACTCGGCTATCCATCCCGGTACATCACGTACATAAGGATCACATATTCCGAATCTCTCAGAAATAGTTCTCAGATAACAACATCACAAATAATGGAGGCGAACACAGTCACCATCACATGGGTCACGCACATACCTACGCTCCCATGATCAGCGGACTTATTAATATCACAATAAGTCTTTCAATGACCTATGTTCATCAAGGTACCAGTCTATATCCCCCCCGTAGGTACACAAGGATTAGAGGGTCCTAAGCAAATGCAAACCTCCCCCGTGATAGCAAGTATGGTAGGTATGTTATACACATAAACTATATACTAAGCATTCACCCATCTGAGATATTACCATATTAATAAGGTATTTTCTACATCATCATACCATTATCCCAAACTTATATATTTCAAGTAATCCGATAATATATAATTTAAATAGTCGACACGTCTCACGTCGTAATTCCTTAAACTTAAAACCTATCTCGAATAGACTACTAAGTTCCCATAATTCTCACATATGATATCTTTATGCCTAAGGTCTTTACTTCTGCCCCAAACCTTATTTCATCAACTTATTCAAATTTGTACTATTAACCCAAATATTAACTCACATAACGAATTTCATTTATTTAGAATAATTCCTCAAATTACATTCTGATTAAAGTCCCACTTCATAATCATGCCTACTGGTCTTCCTTAAATCTAAGGGTATTCATAAGTTCTCCAAACATATTCTCCGAGGGTTTCCGCCATTAAAATCAAATTAAGGAAAATTTTACTCATTCTGGGAAGGTCGATCGATCGACCTATGAATATCGATCGATCGATGTCGATCGATCGACTGATGAATGTCGATCGATCGATCGAACAGGTATGGCTACGGACTGCTTCGTTCTGCAGATTTGAAAACGTCCCAAAACTTATTTCTAACGTATGATTCTCAGATATAACGTTATAGTAATGTCATATAACAATCCTACAATATTACTAACGTCCACAAACCACTAATTCAACATCTAAAGGCTACGTATGGGTCAAACTTCATCAAAAACCTAGTTTCCAGATTTTATCTCAAGAACATTCATAAACTTCATCTTAAATCCATTTTTGGTATAACAAAAGTCGATAATTCTCTTAATATAATCTTCCAGTAACATTCTACATGCAACCTATATCCCAAAATTTAAACTAATAACTCCAATCTTATGGGTTTTTCATTATCTTCCAAGAACATACAAAATTTATGAATAATCTAACATGGAAGAAGCATTCTCTGAAATTTAAATGGAATAAATCACTTGCCTTGATTGCTTCTGAATCTGGTGTTGGATTTGTAATCTCTTTCTGCAGATTTTCTGCAGAATTCCTCCTCTTTCCCTTCCTCTCCAAGCTTTCTTCTTCCAAAGATGGCTATGGTGGCTAGGGTTTTCTTTGGGAGAGTTGGAAGACTAAATGATAACTTACGTAGCTTATGAGGTTAATAAAGGGTTGGTTGGGTCAATTCCTTATCATATTACAACTCTCAATTTTCGTCACTTTTAATTTCCCAAAAATACCAAATTACTAAAATACCCTTTAAGTTGCCGGTATGGCCTAAAAATACCCCGGGACCCAAACTATACCCCCGACTAGTGTTTTCTGACTATCTCGACCCTTCCGGACGCGTTGGCGCACTCAAAACGACCATACGGATTATATATTTTAAATTCACTTTTATTAACAAAATAATATACCGTGACGCGGCGGTCCCACGCGTCTCAACAAAATTTCTAAAATGTCGTATATAAATCCCACGTTAAATTTTATAGTACCAGATACATATATAATCATATATGCACATAATCAAATACCAACTCGCATATCATTAGTATTTTTAACCCGGATTAATTTCCAATTAATACGCAATTTAAATTAATTAATCCCAAAAATAATTATAGTCAAAAGTACGGGGTATTACACAAATCCGCAATGCAAACCCGACCGCTGCTAGCCCCATGTCGTGGGTGGGGTAATTCCTCTTGTGAGGCTTAAGCTTACGGGAGGCATAGGCTATAGCCTTCTCTTCCTACTAAAGTACTCCACTGAGTCCCTGTAGAGAAGCGTTATACACCAGATACTCCACCCCTGGCCTTGGTAAAGAAAGAACCGGCGTCGAAGTAAACTTATCCTTCAGCTCGTCAAAAGTCAATTGATAAGCGTCATCCCATATGTACGGTACCCCCTTACGAGATAGATTTATCAATGGACCCGCTATTTTTGTAAAGCCTCGAATGAACCGCCTGTAGTGTCCGGATAACCCCAAGAAACTACACACCTATGTCGGTGTTATGGGCTGTCCCCACTCCTTTACTGCCGACACTTTTCCTGGGTCCACGGATATCCCCAATTCTGACACAACATGCCCCAAAAATTGTACCTCCTGTAACCAGAATACACACTTCTCATACTTGGCATACAACTGATGCTCTCGTAGAGTCTGAAAAACCCGTCTCAAGTGCTCGGCATTCTCTTCCTAAGTTTGTGAATAAATCAGTATGTCATCTATGAAGAAGATGATAAACTGATCTAAGAACTCTCTGAACACTCGGTTCATCAAGTCCATGAATACGGTTGGAGAATTTTTCTGCCCGAATGATCGAAATTTGAACTCATAGGACCCATATCTCATCAAGAAAGCAGCATCTGACACATCCTGCTCCCTAATTCGTAGCTGATGGTATCCTAGTCTTAAGTCTATCTTCGAGAAGAAGGCAGTTTCCCTCAGCTGGTCGAATAAGTCATCGATTCGGGGCAACATATACTTATTTCGTATCATGACCTTATTTAACTCGCGATAGTCCACGTACAATCTCAGCGAACCATCTCTCTTCTTCATAAACAGCATTGGAGCGCCCCAAGGCGAGGTGCTCCTACGAATGAAGCCATGGCCTAACAGTTGCTTAATATGATCCTATAACTTCCTCGTCTCGGTTAGAGCCATACGATATGGTGCACGGGCTATCGACCGAGTTCTCGGCATCAAGTTTATAACGAAATCTATCTCTCGACTAGGAGGTAGTCCAGGTATCTCCTGGAACACATCAAAAAACTTGCGAACAACAGGTATCGATTCCAAAGGAATCACTATCTCTATAGAGGTATCCTCCTCTAGGTGGTATAAATGGGTGGATGATCCTCCCTTAGGGCGAGGCATTGCCACTAAAAACATCTCCTGACTAGAAATGGCAATGATAATATTCCTACCAAAGCATTCTATTATGGCCCTATAAGTCGCTAGCCAATCCATGACAATAATGGCGTCATGCTCATGCATATCTTAAACTAGCATATCCGCAGGTAGAATCAAGCTACCAATTTCTATACCTACTCCCCGGCATATAAAGAAAATCAAAGACCCATTCCCCAATAGTGAGTCTACAAATGTCATTGTACTCTCTGCTGTGCCAAATAATCTCGTGGCCCGTGAAAAGATAGTGGCTATAAATAGTGTGATGCCCCAGTATCAAATAAAACACGCCCCATAGTGCCACGGATAGGAAACATACCCTTAATCGTGGGTGGCGCTTGCGATGCTGTTGGATGGTGGACGTTATAGACACGTCCATATTGTAATTTCCCCTACTAAATGGGGGCTGCTAGAATGGATGGTAGGGCTAGCATTTGAGCTGGCGCTGGGAGGGCGACTGGGAAGAGAGGCCTCTGCGGCTCATGACGGGGACCCTGCTTCTGTGGGGACCTATCTCCTTCTGGGCAATCCTAGAACCTATGTCTATTCTTACCACATCCAAAGCACCTGCCCCTGAAGTTTACTCCCCTCTATCCCTGCTGACCTCGACCCTGATGGCCGTTACCACCCCTCCATTGTCCTGCTGAAAATGCTGTTAACCCTAATGGCCCTGCTGCTGACCCTGCTACTGATGATGTTGGAACTACTGGCCATGCTGACTGGACTGGCCTTGTATAAAGCCCCCATATCCCTGCCTGGAATCACCGAATCGAAATCGCTTAGCAGGGTCCCCCTGATGGGAACTCTGCTCACTATGGCGGATCTGGCCCTGAACTGTTGGTGCCCCACCAGCACCACTTCCTGCTGCCTAGCCCTGCTGGCTGGACTCCCTTGCTCTCTTGCTTCCCTGCTGATGGAAGCAGTGATCGTGGTAATGCAACAGAGCGGCGTTGAGTACATCAGTGTAAGTACTCAATGACAGATTACATATAAGATGATAACGAATCTTCCAGGACAATCCATCCAAGAACAACAAGATTTTCTTCTCTTCTATGGGTGCTTCACCCAACACTATAGTGAGAAGTCTCATAAACTCCTCCTCATACTCTGCAACCTTCATACTCTCCTGCTTAAGATTCAGTAATTTACGCCTCATCTCAGTCTAAATGGCGGATGGGAATATTTGCGGTCAAACCGCACCCAAAAATTTTGAATAGACATGCTATCCCTCTCTTAAAAGATGGTAGTGGACTCCCACCACTGCAAGGTGTCCCCCACTATCTCAAAGGAAGCCAATAATTGTCTCTGTACATCAGTGAACTCATACATGCGCAGATGACTCTAGATGTCTTTCTTCCAATGGCTGACGATGACATATCGGAACTACCCGATAATTTTGAGGGATGTGCCTTCTAAAAGGCATCCTTAACCCTATCCCATGCCGTGGGAAGCTGTACTGGCATTGGCGCTATAGTTTGAACCTGGGGTGGGGCCTACTTCTCTACCGCTAATGCCGCATTCATCGCCCGAGCTACTATAGGGACGACCTCAGTTGCATTCATCATTCCCTGAGCCCGAGCTGCTGGTTGCTCGGGCTGGGCATTTCTGTCTCGGGGAACTCATCTCGGAGGCATCTGAAATGAAAAGGATCTTTATTAGTCTACATTTTATTATCAATATAAAAAAGATGAATACGTAATCGTAAATGCAAGAATACAACAGTCCTAAAAATAGGGATCTACATCAAAGACCCTAAGCTGCAAGTATAATAAGTCGTACATATCCTAAAGGACACTAGAACCTGTTGCTTTGATACCACCTGTGACACCCCGCCTAATTAAATACCCGGTGATCAGTCCTTTATTAAATTAATTCAAAGTGCCCGGTTGGTTCATTCATAGCATCACTGTCATAAAATAATTTTCTTTATTAATACTTTAATAAATAATTAAGCTAAGTGTCAAAACATTTAATTTTGTTTAATTTAAATTCCATTGTAAAGATCTGATGTATATAAACCAGTTCATGACTAGTACTAATGATAAATAAAACAAACTATTCAAATGAGTTATGCCAACTAGATTACTCAATCCAAATAAATATCCACAACTACCATCGACGTAACAGATAAAACAATCCTAAATAAAACAGAATACTGAAGTAATAAAAAAATTAAGAAATCTCTATCAAGTCTAAACAAAAGACTGAAAATGGACGACACATGCCCTAACTAAATAGAACTAAATCAGAAGATAAGGAGTCAAATGAAGAATCGTCTACTGCAAGGACCTGCAACTCCCATACAAGCTGCAGCACGTCCAATCCAATGAATCTACGCCTGACGCCCCTATGGCTGGGCACCTGTAATATATATATATATATATATATATATATATATAGTAATAATCTCTGGTGCGGACTCAACCGTGCGGACTTTGTTCTTATCCCGAAAGTGGTCCCCTCGTGGTCCCAAAGATTTTTGTTATTTTTTTTAGATGGTCCCCCTCTTGTCTTATATGAAAACCTTATTTGAAGACTATATATTTAAAAGATTTGTAGTTTAGACTCAAATTGGTATCAAGACCTTAAAGGCTTTAGAATCTCACCAAATTCCAACCAAACCCTAATTCTGCTATCAGATCTATAAGACGCTCCTTTTAGACTTATAATAAAAAGACTTTATTGCCCTTGGGATTTATCCCTCGCATTTACAAAGATATTTTTGGAACCAACCCAGACTACCCACCTATACCCATAACTGATTTAGACCAAGAAGGTTGTTTAACCTTTCACATAAACGGCTATTCACATACTGAACACAACCCATCCAAATACACAGATAGTAGATAAGTTACTGCTAGTGCTATTAATAGCATAATAAACCAAAATAAATGTATACTCATTATATTAAAACAATTAATAAAAGACACTTAAATCCTAGAAACAGAGATAAAAAATTATCTCTAAAGGACTACTAGAAATAGATAATCAAATCCCAATAGACCTAGTACATGTTCTACAAGAAATAAATATTAAGACTAATCATATAGAAGTCTTTAACAAAGACATTTTAGAAATTAAAACTTTTACTAAAAATCAAGACATTGAGTTAATTAAACTTACTAAAGAACAAGCTAAGATTATACCTAAATTAGATAGTTACTTCCTAATGGAGATAGTTAGATCATACTGGAATGAGGTACTACGAGATCTCTCCATTCAGACCTTAGCAGATTTTTACCAAAGAATTTTAGAAAAGATAAATGATGATAGATTTTATTATAAGATAAATGAAAATGAGATTGCCAACGCTGCTAAAGCAACTAGACTCATATTGGAAAGATTAAATTTAAGTTCTACATCCATAGCAGCTACCCAAGACTATAACAGTAGCTTTTAAAGACTTACATATAGATTTAAAAGCTAAGACAGAAGGATTAACCACCTTCTGCACAGACTTTGTTAAATTCCAGCAAAATTTAGCAAAATTATCTTAACAACATAGAAGGCCATAACCAATCTAGAATGGATGGTATTATTAATGAACTTAGACTAAACATGGCCCAAGCAAAAGATAAATATGAAGAAACTATTCAGGGAATAAAGGTTGTATCTAATAGACCTTCCCAAGAAGAAATAGATTCTCCTTTTATTCTAACTCGTTTAGATAAAATAGAAAAAACTGTAGAATCTATAGAAATTAGATGTATGCAACAATAAGAAAAAGGTAATGAAGTAAAAGACTATATTAAAAATGTTGCTAAATCATTTGTTAATTATCTAACCAGACATAGTGAAGAAATTTTTTATAAGACAAGAAAAGAGAATAAGATTTTTAAAGAAGAAATCCTTAGTCAGATAAAAAGATAAAAAATTATTCAGACTTCTTAGAAAGAATTAAAAAAAGACTTGAACAAAAACAGGTAACTACCTGTAAATTTAGAGAACCCCCTCCTATAGAAACTAGAGAAAGGAAGACTATAGGAAGAAGAATCATAAATGATGGATTAGATAAGACTAATAAGATAGTTAGCTCTATCCTAAATATTAGACAGAGTAATTGTATGCTCCAAAGACTTAAGGATTCATCCTCCGATGTTAGAACATGGTGGAAGGAGATAAATTTCACCAATCCTCTCCAATGGAAAGAATGGGTTGAAGTTGACTGGAAGATTGTTGAAGATTCCATTCATAATGGACAACTTCCAGGCGTTAGATACATAGACTTGTTTAAAGAAGGTGCCACTCCTAAGACTCCTAATTATAATATGACTTATCATTATAGGAATCATGTGTTAGACAAATCCTATAATGAGCTCCAAGTATTTGACTCAAAAGGGCTTAGATCTAGAGGAACTGATAGGAAGTTCAATTCTTAACATTTGGACTCTTTCAAGCAAGAATCCAAGGATTACATAGACCTCAGAATAATATCAACATATTGTCTTGTTTAGTAGATAAAAGATGAAAATATTTTGAGAAAATCCTTATTGGGATAACCCAATTAGAAATATCAGAAAACATAGGATACTTTAATTTCATTCCGGCATTTACAGTAACCGTAGACACAGCCAAACATTTTAAGTTAATCTTATATGCTAGTAGATATGAAGACTATATTATCCCAGACGCTAATATAAATATAGAATTCTAGAGCTATGTGAAGTTCTCCCAATTTCCTTATGAAGGAATGCAATCGGGAATTCCTAGCGGTAGACTTAATGAAGAAATCTTAGTTAGAACCAATGTTTCAGACTACAATCATACTTACAGTATTAAGAATACTGGACCTATGAAAGAAAAGGCTAAGATCCTTTGGCAATTGACAAAATTTCAAGAAACTAAGACTATACAGAATAAACCTTTATTTATTAATCAAGATGATGTCACTGGAAATGTTACTATCCAGAGTGGTCCTTCTAAGATTATCAATAAGAATATCCAGACTGAAGAAGTTAGACTTAGGAATATGGGAGAAGCCATAACCAATAATCCTTCAAAATGAGAATGTAGTAGTAATACTAGTGCTAGTTTACTAAGACAAGCCCCGGTAATTAGACCTAAAAGATCATTTGAAAATAAAAACTTAGTTAGAGAAAAAGCTAGGATCCAAAAATTTGGACATGAACCCTCAGAATTTGATATGAAGACATTTAAAGATCACCTTAAGAAAGGTCATTCTGTTAGATTTCAAGAAAGAAAAAGATTTAATATGATAGCTTAAGACCATATATTAAAATTAAAAGAATCTAAGAATACTGAAGAACTTCCTAGAAACTTAAGACTAATAGAAGAAGGAGAATAAATACTAATGCTAGCTACAAGAGTAGGTCCTAATAGACAAGAGATATGAATTAGTAGTAGGTTAGAAGATGATCCAAGACTTTTTAATAAACCAATAGGAATAAATATTCCTATATACTCTAGCACTTTAGTTAAGACTAAGATGGACTATATAAAAGACTTTCCAACTAGTGACAAGAGTTTTACTCCTGTTAAGACCATGGCAAGTCAAGCTATAAATCCAGTAGGTATATACCTTAAATTAGACAATGTCCAAGATAGGAAGACGGCCTTAGACGAATGGCGTAATCAGATGAACATGTTTTTTGCATCTAATGAACAATGGGATGCAAGTTCATGTAAATAATACGCTGAGCAATCCATTAGAGGTATTGCAAAAGATTATTTAGATAGTTTAGGAAAGGCTACAGATGAAGACTCCTTAGCTAAGATTGACAAGATGAAAGAAAACTTAGAAGAAAGATCAATTGAAGAATATATTCAATTGTTCACATCAGAATTCATTGGAGCTGGACATTTAGCCCATATCAATGAACAAGACTTAGCAAAACCTAAGTTAGCCCTCCTTAGCATTTACAAGCTAGATAAAATCCATGAATATAACAACTACGAACAACTATATTACCAAATTAAAGAATTTGGAGAGACTTTAAAAGATGAATACTTTAAAAAGATACCAGCCATAGGACAAATTCTAATTAATGAATATAGGAATTGTCCCGGAGTAGTTGGAGTTAAGAATAACTCCCTTGGTAAAAGAATAAATTTTGCCAAAGACTATATAATATCTAAGAGACATGATATAACTCAAGGAAAGTTAATAGAAGAAACTTTCAAGTAGATCCCTCAAATCAAAGATGAAAGAGACATCACTCCAATCCAATGGGGATGTGGAAGTGAATCTAAGAAATTTAAAAAGAAATTAGAATGGAAATGTAGGAAGTTTAAGACTAGACCATTAAGATTTCCAAAGAAATATAGATTTAGACCATCTACTATCTTTAGGAAAAAGAACTCTAAGACTAAGAAAAATAGATTTAACCAAAGAAGATATTTTAAATAGAACACTAATAAGTATAAGAAGGTTCCTATTTATAGGAAAGAAAAAGAAGTATCTCAATCTAAGACTGCCATCAAAGAATGTTGGACTTGTGACAAAGAAGGACACTTTGCTAAAGACTGACCTAATAAAAAAGATAAAGAAAGTATTAAGATTATTAATACAATATTAGACTATGCAGATCAAGAAGAATTAGATATCCTATATGCTATAGAAATATCACACATAGAAGACGTTGATAATACTAGTATCTATAGTGCATACACAAACAGTGATTCAGAAGACTATAATAGTGATACTGATGAATATGAAGACTCTCAGGATACTCTATACTTATATATGATGCAAACTAATCAAGATGATTTAGATAGTGAATATATAAACTTTGAAGAAGCTTCGTATAAGTGTATATTAAGCCCCTTTTTAAAGAAAAGATGGATAATTAGTAATCCCGAGTTACTAACCTATATACCTAGATGTTACTTTGATGAAAGACATTATTGCACATTTTAAATAAAATGTAGCAAGAAAGACTTTATATGCGTAGAATGCTTTGAGATTATACAAACATAATTGTTTATAGTTTGTGTTATTTGTCAATTACACTACCATGAAAACTGTTAGAGAACTAGATTTAGAGCAATTTATACCAGCCAGTATGATGTTCAAATAGACTCAGATATTAAAACATATTATCAAGACATTGATAGAAATATAGCTAAAAAATTGCAAGAAAATGAAGACTTCAAAGGAAAGGGAATTTCCTATGATTTAGAAGGATACCACTCTGATAGTAGTTAAGAAGACCCAATACCCTTAGATTTTATAGATAAACCTAAAAAAGGAATATCTATTTTAGAAAAGAATAATTTAGGAATTTCTACTAAACCACATGCTTGTTTTTTAGAATTATTTGTTCAACACAAAGACTATCCTAAAAGACTTTCAGCTTTTATAGATACAGGATGCTCTCAGAGTATTTGCAAGGTTAATACCTTCCCTGAAGACTATTTTTCAGAAAGTACTCAAGAAATCTATGGTAAAGTTGCTAATAGAGAACCATTTACCTTATATTTCCAGACTGTTCCAATTTATTTTAAATTAGGAAATCAGACCAACAAAATCGTTAATCATTGATTTTGGATAATGGATCCTCGTCCTAGTTTCATAGGAAACATTATTTTTGGACAAGACTTTATTAGTAAATATCATCCTTATACTCAATATAATGATAAGATATTAATTACTGATAAAGAGGAATTTAATATTAAAGCCCCTCTAATAGATAACAAGACTGCCTTTGACCTTATGCAGGTCAAACCCAACTATAGACCCATAAAACATCAGAGTTCTTCAGCTGAGCATGGTGGACCTAGACCTACAACCCAACAAGAAGTCCTAGACATCACTAAACCCTTACAAAAAGAATGTAAGTGTCCAGACCAAAAGTGTTATAAGCAAATATCGCTTATACAACAAGACATTTTAGACCAAAGCCATCACACCTTATTACAGGTTCAAGCTATATCCAAACAAAGAAAAATGGATATAGAGGTATAAAAAGAAAATATTAGGCAATTAGCAGAGCCTACTTTAGGAGAAAATCCCATTGCTAAGTGGGATAAATACCAAACTTATTGTGAAATTATCCTTATTAACCCAGACGCCACTATTAACGGTGGAACTTATAAGAAAGGATATTCGCAAGAAGACAGGGAAGAATTGAAAAAAGACATAAATGAAATGCGTAAGTTAGGCATTATTAGAGAAAGTAAAAGTAGACATAATAGACTCGCCTTGTATGTTCAAAATGAATCTGAACGTAAAAGAGGAAAAAGACGTATGGTTATAGATTATAGGCAATTAAATAAGAATTGTGAATTTAATTCTTATAAGATACTAGACAAGAATAATTTAATCAATTTGATTGAGGATATAATTATATTCAGTAAGTTTGATTGCAAATTAGGCTTCTGGAAAATTAAGATGCATTTAGACAGTAATACTTGGACAGCCTTTAGTGTGCCCCAAGGAAAATATGAATGGCTAGTTATGCCATTTGGATACTTGAATGCTCTTCAAGTATTCCAAAGAAGAATGGATAATATATTTAGACCTTATTCAGAATTTTATCTTGTTTACATAGATGACATTCTTGTAGCCAGTAAGATCGAGATAGAGCATGTAGACCATCTTAAAAAGATTATTTTAGAATTAGACAAACATGGTATTGTTATTTCTGAAAGGAAAATGCAATTATTTTAGACTGAAATAGATTTTGTGGGAATGCATATAAATAAAGGAAAAATATCCTTAGCAGAACACATAACTAAAAAGATTCTTGAATTCCCAGACCGACTTAAAGATAGAAAACAAATAAATTAACCTTTTGGATTGCCTCCGTTACATCTTTATTCTGCAAATATATATTTAATACTGAGAGTCGTAATTTGAAAAATAATTCTTAAGATATATGCTTACTGGGAGTCATAGTTTGTAAAGGAATTCAAGGTATATGCTAGAGACATTTTATTAAATAAACAAAAGAATATGTGGGCCTATCAGAGTAACTACGACAAAAGCATCACTTGGAGTATTACTCCATAGCTTCTGACAAATATTCATCATTTAGAGGCACAAAAGTTTCTAGCACAGAAATACACACACTCAGGGACATACATTATAACCAATTGCTTTATAGTCGATTTCCTATTCCACGAAAAGATTAATTATGTTCCATCACTTGAAGGTGTCTCCGTAGCTCATTATCATCTCTTCATATAAAGACATATATAGAGACATAATCATTTCAATTAGTTGAGCGAAAATACAAATTATAACAAAAAAATGAAGAAATAAATTATGTTGCTCTATCAGTGTAGCTATTACTTAAAATGGCTTCATATGAGGTATTTTCATAGCCCATTATCATCCTCTTTATATAGAGACATTATGTCCAACAAAGTTCAGTTCAATTAGTTGAGCGAAAATAGACATTACGATAAAAAAAAATGAATTATGATGCTCTATCAGTGTAACTATGAGTTAAAAAGGCTTCATAGGAGGTATCTCCGTAGCCCATTATCATCTTCATCATATAGAGGAATCATGTTCTCGCTTCTCAGTCTACTAATCATATAATGAAATTTAAAAACTGCAGATGTACATGAAATTCAAGATATGGTCAGTATAAAAATGATAAATTGAAGAAAATAAAAAAAACAGTAAATTGTATGCATTTATATTGCATCTTGTTAAACCATTGCAAGTGTGGATCCCTGCATCTTGAAGCTTCTTCACATCTCCAGTATTTATTCCCTGAGAAGTCACTGTTGCAAACAAATTTATCTAAATGATAATTATCTAAGTCTACATTAATATATGAAGTGCTATTTTTATTAGCTGAAACCAAAAGCTGATAAGAATTTGACGTTAGCAAAATTAAGTTTAACTGTACAGAAAAACAAGGTAATGAAGATGATGCAATATTATATATATACATTTGTATTTCACTTCGAATAAATCTTCTTTGTCATCGATGCCTTCTCTTTCGACAAGTTATAACTGTTCTTCAGATCTGAAAAAAAAGATACACAAAACAATACGTTAATCTATGTGTTTTTTTTATCCTTGTCAACCTATGAAGCAATGTTATCCTTGAGGGAAAACTAAAATAACAAGAAAGTCTAAATTTTCTTACAATACAATCTAAATATTCTTACAATCTTTCTTTCACCAGTCTTGCTAGATTCATCGATCGATAAAGAATGATTAGTTATCAAGATTCCATCGGCAGGAACTAGATTGAGGACCAAATTGATCAATTTGATGACCTAAAAAATTGTGATGTCAAACAAACAAAAATAATTTAGTAAACTACTCACCTGACCACCTAATAAACATGATTAAGAACAAGAAAATTTATTTCCAATATTTCAGATCAACGGATTGAGAGTTCATCGCTTCCTTAAGAATTTTGAACATCCATGTTAGGCTAATGCCTCTAGTTGGCCTTAAAACAATCCCTTAATTGTACCATATTCTACTATTAATAAGTTAAGAAAGTAAGAATAAGTAAACTCTCAATTTAAAAATGAGTGTTTTTATAATCATGAATGGAGCTTTTCTATGAACATACTGAAAAGTTATCTAATATAGAATAACAAAATTTCAAAAGGATTACAGAAAATTTATAAACATTCTGGTGAGCATTTGGAAACTCGCAGGGCAATTTGTTGATCCTTGTAGGCCTAAAGATTTTAAACAGGCTCTCATAGAGCTTGGTGTGGCAATATGCACTCCTTCAAACCCTAGTTATTCTAATTGTCCTGTCTCAGGTCAATGTCCTACGCTATCACTTTCCAGACATAATGAATCAACACTTGTTATAGATTATCCAACAAAGGTTATCAACGGAAAATAAGGGCATGATTTTGCTACCATCAGTGTCGTGGAGATATTGGACGACCTACAATGTAACTTTAAGGGAGGATGTAGGAGAATATGTCCATGTTTTCTCTCATATCCATCTCAAGATGTACATAGAGTTATTTGTTTTACATTTAAAAGGTTCAAGGAATATTGAGAACAAATAGCAGGAGAAAAGAACCATGATTTGGAAATTTCCCACCCTTATTAAAGCTCAAGTACTCCAACCAACTTCAGAATTTTCACACTATTGGCTACCAAAAACTAAAATTAGCAAAAACTTAATGAGATATCTTCTATCACAGAACACATAATTAAGGCATTATTCTTATTTTTTCTAACTTCAGAATGGATTTTTTCAAACACTTAAGTGTAATATTTTTACCTTAATCAAGTAAGAAATTAGATATTTTTTTTATTTCAAGAAAGTTTAAAAACTCAAACAAACATAGGAGTTCCCATGTCCACCCACAAGCCATAACAACTAGTGTTCCAGGTTCAAGCAATCTACAATTTGCATAGCAGAGACACAAAAAGAGAGGGGAAAATAAACTACCTCTTAGAATGCTTGTGATTTACTTCCATGCAACTCGTCGACGATTGTGGCATTTGGAAATGCAGCAGTTGAAGTCGCTTAGCTTTGTAAGGATGGATCACTAGATCCTAAAAAGGCAAAGGGAAAGATCATGTATTATTTATTCCTATATACCGACATTTATGGCACAAATCATCCCTACTCAGGCTCGTACCAATGAGTGCTACAAGAAATGCATATATTAATTTATGTTGGACATTTTTTTCTTATATTAAAGAAACAAAATGTAAATTATGCTACTGTCATCACTTCATGCTTAGGTAGTAAGTAAAACCTTCCAAGAACAATTGACCATAGTCACTGCATTAACAGTAGTTATAAACTTAGCATACATACATCAAATAAACTATCATTAGTAAATCGAATAGAAAGAGAAACCATAGGTCTTGGTGTCCTTGATTTCAAACTAATGAAGTTGACCCAACCATAATTTTTAATATGGTCTTCTTTAAGAATAAATTACTATAGATTCATCCGGAGTATAGTGTAAGACATTCAATAATATTGGATGTACATTGACTAAATTTCAGCCCTGTTATCTCTAAGGTTTATATCAAATTGTAAAAATAATCATTCCTAAATATAATAAGCTATTCGAATTGACAAGCATATCCAGGTGAGAATTGTTGCCTGTTTCTTAACTGAGTTTTAATCCTTTGAAACCTAAACAACTAAGCCACTGGGTGTCTGGTAAGTTTTGAGGTGACAAGAACCAATCAAATCTTGGAGATGAAATATCATATACAGTGGAGATAGTCGAAGGTGCTTCTTTTCTAAAGGAGCTAACATCATCTCTGTGTATTTCCTGCGGTTGAGAAAAGAAAGGAGCTCCTTTCTTCCCTAAGATAAATATCTAAATTATTAGATTCTTAAACTATAATGGAAAGCACAACTTAAAATTTCATATTTCAAATTCATTCTAAGAAACAAACATGATTAATTGTAATTTTTAAAGGAAACAACACAAACTATCAAGGGAAACCCAATTTTAATTTTAAAAAATATTCTATTATTCAAGGACCACTATAGTCTCAATATAATCCTTGAGTTATTGATGGTAAGGTAAAGTCGTAACTAAAGAATCTTAAATAACTCTTTGACATTGTAACGTCACTGCAACTGACAACAAATGTTCAACTACTAGTAACTCATGTAAGTATATATTATGAATATATAACATATTGTCCCCTCCTTGTTACATTACCTAATTAAATAAGGTGATTATTTGATATGTATGCAGAAAGCACACCCGTTCCTTTTGTCTTGTTCTTTTTTAAAATTCTGAACACACATGTGCAGAAGTTTCAGGCTTGCAGTACAGTAAATTTGAAATTAAGTAGCATAAAAGAAAATTCATAGGCCAATAGCATAAATGATATCATCAAACCCTGATACCAAAAGGTTATAATGTTAAATACCTCCACAAAAACAATAACAAGGGGGCGAGTTGGAATCTTCAATTCAATCACCAATTTATGGTCATTCTGTAGGAGAACAAAAAATGAATTTAGACCTTTACGGAACCAATGACCTCTCCCCTCCTCCTTTATCTGGGCTTGGGACCGGCAATGAAAAGATAAACATTGCATTGGCGAAGTTAAAAAGGTTTTACCTAACATAGCAAGCGATATTAATCAGAAAAACAATCGTATATAAAATTTAACAATTGTCATCCAAATCATTAACCCAAAAGTATCTTTTACCTTACATAGCAAGCGATATTAATGAGAAAAACAAGCATACGTAAAATTTAATAACTGTTGTTGATAGCAAATTTAGTCTGCTGACATGGACTACTCACTTACAGACACGTGTCTGCCAGCGTGGCAATTATGTATACTTTTATCGAGCAACTCAAGACCACCGAGCAACTAAGAAGCCACGAGGAACTCAGGGGCCTCGAGCAACTCGAGCGTGTTTAGCTACTTAGGCGGTTTGAGCAGCTTAAGCGGTCCGAGATACTTAGGCGGTCCGAGCAACATAGCATTCTAAGCAGGATAATCAAGGAGACGACTGCGCATTAAATGCTCATTTATTATCATACAGATGTACATGTCTACTAGATAACAACGCATTGTCCTTTCATTTGTACAGCCTCAAGGCTATAAATACATTGTAACCTCCTCATTGGAAGGGGACCGGAATTTGTTGAGAAAACCATTCCTCGAGAATTCCAAACAAACAGTCAGCAATAACAAAAACAGTGGACGTAGGCCATTCTTGCAAGGCCGAACCACTTTAAAAATCTATTGTCTATTATTTCTTTATTCTTTTTATCTGTGATTAAAATAGTTAGGTCAAATCTAATTTTTTACATCAACAGATTGGCGCCGTCTGTGGGAAACGAATGTAATTATCGTTTTTCACCAAAATAATTCATCACTGATGGCTGATCATCCTGAATCCAACAATCGAAACGCTGGGATCCCTCCAAATCCTCCATCTACTCCTCCAAATGTTCAAGATCTGGCAGGTATAATGGCTAATTTGGCCCAAGGGCAAATGGCCATGCAAGAAATCATGCGTCAGCTCGTACAAATCATTCAAGGCGGAGTGCCATCCCAATCAGGGCAATAAAGCGTTCAGAGAAATACTCGTTTACTCTCTTCGCAAACTAGGCGAACGTTATTCCAAGAGGAATCTCAGTCCAGACGCACCGATTCATATCGTACTGAGAGATCTAATGATCCTTCTTATCAGCCTGGACGGACTTCCTCGGTGTGAGCTACAGACACTCAACAAAACATCACTCTATCCCTAGAAAGGACAAGTGCTCTTGAAAGATTGAGTAGAGTCTCTCCTTTTGATCGTTTGGGTCCTAGGAGGAATAGAAGTCCCCTAGGATTATGTCGAGGAACTCTCAAAGACCATCTGATTTAAAGGAAGGCTCTGCCCAATCACGACCAGCTGCTCGTCATGAAAGATCCCAAGAGGCAAATTCAACACGATCAGTTGCTCGAACCAATAGGATCGAGGAAGGAAATGATGTATGGAAGGGATCAATTCAAAGGTTGGAGGATAGATTAGGGGAGATGGCTAAAACCAAAAATCCTCTACAAAGGACTTTTGTCCGAGGAACACCATTCATACAAGAGATTGTGGACTTTCCCACACCGTCAAAATTCAAATCCCCGCTAGTAACACCAAAATACGATGGAAAAATTGATCATGTTCTCCATATAGAACAATACGAGGCAGCTGCTGATATCTATGCTGTTCCAGACGAGATGCGATGCAAAGAATTTTCAGGAACCCTTACTAGATCTACTTAGATGTGGTACAATAACCTTCCTCGGGGGAAAATTGCGACCTTCTTTCAGCTAGCAGAACTCTTTATTGGAAATTTTTATTTTGGATCAAAGCCAGTCAAACGAGTAGCACACTTGCTAAGTGTTAGACAGAAGGCAGGTGAGAGCACCAGGGATTATATTACTCGTTTCAATAATGAGAAGCTCGAGGTAATTGATTACGAGGAGAAGACATCAATTACTGCTCTAATGAGTGGGTTGTTGCTAGATAAATTATACTACACTCTAGCCAAAGATCCGCCTAGAACCATGGCAGAACTAATGGCAAAGGCAACGAAGATTATGTACGCCGAGGAAGCTATGGCTGCAAATAAGAATATAGATACCAAAGGGACCAAGGTTGAGGTTGATAAGGCTGAGAAGAAGGAGCAGAAGAACAATGGTGGTAACAGTCAGTTAAAAGCAAAGCAAGCATTGGAACAATTGAAGAAATTTGGAAATTATACTCCTTTGAAAGTAGATATAAACCACATTCTAGAAGAGATCAAGAACAACGAGGAGCTAAACTGGCCAGAGAAAATGAAGTTAGATCCTGATAAGAGGAATAAGTCCAAATATTACAAGTTCTATAAAGACCATGGTCACACGACCAAAAACTGCATAGCTCTTCAGAATGAAATTGAAGCACTCATCAGACGAGGAAAGCTGGCCAAGTATGTTAATCGTCGAAATGGTGGAAAGAGCAACGACCAAGCATGGCAGAGGTCTAGATCTCCTCATCAAGAAAAAGAAGATAAGAAGAGAAGTCATGAAGAATACCCAGATGATGACCAAGACGACCCCGATCTCCACAAAAAACCAAAATAGCCAGAACGTGAGGTATTTTCTATCCATTTTGGATCATTTGAATTTAATGTGATTATAGGTGGAGATGCAGGAGGCGGAGATATGACTGCTGAGAGAAAAGCTTATCTCAATGAGGCTCAAGCTTGCTCGTAAATTTAGCGAATAAATCTAGCTGAAGATGATCGCCCGAGGAAGGTGAATAAGGACAAACTAGTCAATGGTTTCTCTAAGAATGACTTGGCAGGTTTACTATATCCTCATGATGACCCATTGGTGATCACGATGAGAATGAAGGAAGTAGTGATTTCACGAGTATTGGTGGATAATGGTAGCTCGGCAAATATCATGTTCTATCTATGCTTTGATAGTTTGAATTTGAAGTTATCCCAGTTGGAGCCATATCATAGACCCCTCCTTGGTTTTACTGGCGAAAAGTTTTTTCCACTTGGGACGATCAAGTTGGATATTCTTATTGGTACATGGCTTGCTTGTCGAACGGAAAGAGTACGCTTCTTCGTAATGGATAAAAATATCCAATCAGCTTACAACATCATCATGGAAAGGGTAGGACTAAAAAAATTCAAAGCGGTACCATCTACTGTACATCAATGTTTAAAATTCCCAACCAATTTTGGAGTAGGAGTGGTGAAAGGCGACCAAAATGTAGCTTGGGAATGCTACTACTCATCTACCGAGTAGGAGTAACATAAAGAATCCAGAAAAAAGACTACTACCTACCAAATAGAAGATGCGAAGATTGAAACATTAGACCATAGAGACGAGTTCCAACTCGTGAAAGGACAGGTCATGGAAGCTACTGAGAATGTCATTTTAGACGACGAGCATCCAGAATGAACAACTCAAATTGGTGCATCCTTGGATGAATTAATAAAACAAGAACTGATAGCATTTTTAAGGCGAAGAAAGCATACTTTTGTGTGGAGTCATGAAGACATGCCAGGAATAGATCCGAATTTCTAGTGTCACGAGCTCAATGTGAACAAGGAAATCAAGCCAGTAAAGCAGCGAAGAAGAGTGTTCAGTCCTGAGAAAAATCAAGCTATATAGGAGAAAGTAGAGAAGCTACAAAAAGCCTCTTTCATTGAGGATGTCAAATATCCTGACTGGCTAGCAAATGTGGTGATGGTAAAGAAGAAAAATAACAAGTGGAGGATGTGTGTAGACTTCACCGACCTAACAGGGCATGCTCGAAGGATCATTTTCCTTTGCCCCGAATTGATCAACTGGTGGATGCTACCTCGGGGCACGAACTATTAAGTTTCATGGATGCTTATTCTAGTTATAACCAGATTAAAATGAAGCCTAAAGATAGGGAGAGTACCTCTTTTATTACACCGAGGGGAACTTATTATTATAATGTTATGCCTTTTGGACTTTAAAATGAAGGTGCTACCTATCAACGGTTGATGAACAAGGTGTTTGCAGAGTAAACCAGTCATAACATGGAGGTTTATGTTGACGATATGCTAACGAAGAGAAAGAAAGATGTTGATCATCTAGTTGACTTAGGCCAGACCTTTGATCAACTAGAGGAATATGAAATGAAGCTGAATCCCACCAGATGCATATTCGAAGTACGAGAAGGCATGTTTCTCGGATATATTATTAACCAATGAGGAATTGAGGCGAATCCTAAAAAGATCAAGGCTCTATTGGAGCTGCAATCTCCGACGACGAAGAAGGAAGTGCAAAGTCTCACAGGGCGAGTTGCAGCACTTAATAGGTTTGTGTCACGAGCAACTGATAGATGTCTTCCATTCTTTAAAACACTCCGAAAGACTTTTGAGTGGAATGATGAATGCAAGAAGGCCTTTCAAGAATTGAAGAAATACCTGGGAGCACCTCCATTGTTGTCCAGACTAGTGATGGGAGAAAAATTATACTTGTATCTGGCAGTTTCAGAGAATGCAGTTAGCTCGGCGTTGATAAGAATGGAAGGTGGAGTGTAAAAACCAATCTATTACACTAGCAAGGACTTTCGAGGAGCCGAAATTATATATTCAAGAATGGAAAAGCTGGCGCTAGCACTGATTGAAGCAAGCAGAAGGATGAGGACATATTTCCAATCTCATACTATAGTTGTGTATACAAATATGCCGTTAAGGTAAGATCTGCACAAACCAGAGAAATCAGGAAGATTGATGCACTGGGCAGTAGAATTGGGCGAATACGATATAATTTATGAGCCTAGGTCGTCGTTCAAAGGGAAAACAGTGGCAGATTTTATTACAGAGTTCATTTATCCAGACATCTCCAAAGAGCATAAGTTGAATACCGACGAGCCTGTGGATGTTACAGGATCATTAAATTTAAACCCCGACCAACTTAAGTCGATTGACGAGTAAGATAAGATGGTAGACGAACAACAAGAAGTGTTAGAATATGACATAAAGAAGCAATAAATATTCCACCAAGGAACTCTGTCCGATCAAAAGTTTGATGATGAAGTACCTATATGGAATCTATATGTGGATGGCTCATCTTGCAATACAGGCAGTGGAGCAGGGATTATTTTAAACAGCCCAGATGAGATCGATGTTGACTATGCTCTGCGCTTTCAATTTAAAGCTTCTAATAATGAAGCTGAATATGAAGCTATGATTGTTGGTCTTAGTTTGGCAAAAACCATGAAGGCAGAGCAGGTCATCGTATTCAGTGACTCACAATTGATCGTAACTAAAATGTTAGGGGTATATGTAGCAAAAGGAGAATTAATGATCAAGTATCATGCAAAGGCAATGGAGGTTGTATCAAGTTTTAATGCCGTATAATTGATTAGAATACCGAGATCGGAGAATGCAGGAGCAGATACACTAGCTCGGTTAGCATCAGCCACACGCACCGAGCTAAGAAGAACAGTCCCAATAAAAATCCTAGTTGATCGGAGCATAAACGAGGATCTAATAATGAATTTTATTATCCTTAATTTAGGACTATCTTGGATGGATCCCATCAGGGCCTACATTGAAGAGGGGGCTCTGCCAACTGATAAACTCGCAGCCAAGAAATTAAAGTTTAAAGCTGCTCGTTATGTATTGACCAATGTCATTTTATATAGAAGAGGAATTATAGTAGGGTTACAAAGATGTGTCCACCCCTCCGAGGTGAAAAATTTGATCGAAGAAATCCATGAAGGGTCTTGTGGAGCCCATGTGGCAGGTCATACGGTTTTACGAAGAATAACAACACAGGGGTATTATTCGCCGACGATGCGAGCTGATTGTAAATCTTACGCAAAGAAGTGTGATAAATGTCAACTCTTCTCTTCTGTTCGAAGAACTCCCCGAGCATGATTAACACCCATCACGTCCCCTTGGCCATTTGCAATGTGGGGAATAGAATTGGTCGGGCCACTTCCAACGACCAGGGGAGGATTTAAATATCTCGTGGTCGCTGTGGATTACTTTACTAAATGGGTGGAAGTTGAGCCTCTTATTGATATGACATATGACAAGGTGTATTAATTTATTTGGAAGAATATCATTTGTAGATATGGTCTTCCCCATGCATTCATCACAGATCATGGAACTCAGTTTGACAATGAGGAGTTTGTTGCATATTGTCATCAGTCAAACATATTGAAGACCCACTCTGTACCAGGACATTCCCAGAGCAATGGACAAACTGAGGTGACGAACAGAACGGTATTGAATGGTTTAAAAAAATGACTGGATGATGAAAGGGCAAATTGGATTAACGAGCTACATTCTGTGCTGTGGGCTTATCGTACTACACTGCGAGCATCAATAGGAGAATCTCCATACATGCTGGCATTCGGAAGTGAAGTTATTATACCTGCCGAGTTGGGCCTACTCACACACAGGGTGCTGAATTTCAATTCTCTTATCAGTGACTTGATGAGGCTATTAGATCTAGATATGCTCGAAGAAGAAGCAATCAGGAATGCTGCATACCAATAACGAACAACTCTGTTTTACAACAAGAGGGTAAATAAGTGTGATTTGAAGGAAGGAGACTATGTGCTGAAGAAAGTAATTCAAAAGCACAACAAACTGGAAGCTAACTGGCATGGACCCTACAGAGTAACATAAGTTGTTCGTCCAGGAACATATAGGATTGAAACCTTGGAAGGAGAAGAATTTAAGAATGCATGGAATGCATAACATCTACGCAAGTATTATCAGTAGTTGGAATTTCTATGTAATGGAGTCTTCTTCAGTATAAATAAAGTGTTGAGTGGTTTACCCACTTCCCTTTTTTTGATGAAATTTTTCGGAGTATTAGTGCTACACACTATGCATCAAGTTCAGAATCAATCTCTTCCAACTCCGGTTGGTCGGGATCAAATTACCACCAACTCCGGTTGGTCGAGAAATAAATATGACCAACTTCGGTTGATCGGCAATATAATTACCACCAACTCCGGTTGGTCGGGAAGCAAATTACCACCAACTCCGATTGGTCGGAAAATAAATACGACCAACTCTGGTTGATCAGCAATATAATTACCACCAACTCCGGTTGGTCGGGAAGCAAATTACCACCAACTCCGGTTGGTTGGGAAATAAATACGACCAACTCTGGTTGATCGGAAACATAATTTCCACCAACTCCGGTTGGTCGGGAAATAAATACGACCAACTCCGATTGATCGGTAATATAATCTCTTCCAACTCCAGTTGGTCGGGATCAAATTACCGCCATCTCCGGTTGGTCGGGAAATAAATACGACCAATTCTGATTGATCAACAATATAATCTCTTCCAACTCCGATTGGTCGGGATCAAATTACCACCAACTCCGATTGGTCGGGAAAAAAATACGACCAACTCCGGTTTATCGGTAATATAATTACCACCAACTCCGATTGGTCAGAAGCAAATTACCACCAACTCCGATTGGTCGGGAAATAAATACTACCAACTTCGGTTGATCGGAAATATAATTACCATCAACTCCGGTTGGTCGGGATCAAATTACCACTAACTCCGATTGGTCGGGAAATAAGCACGACCAACTCCGGTTGATCGACAATTCAATTACCACCAACCTCGATTGGTCGGTAATTTAAAAATCAAATAAGACATTTTTATCGATATACATACATATTCATCAGTAAATAAAAGAGATATTCTATAAAATATTTCCAAACCAATGACAATTAAATTGCAAAGAAAACTAAAAATTTCTTCATTAAAACCAGAACAAATTACATATGATATAAATTGCAGATCGCATGTGATATCAATTGAACAAATTCTACTCTATGGGTTTCTTCCCCTCTGACATAGGGTCTACCCCAGCTGGAGGATCATCAAGACTATAAAGGGAATTTATAAAATTCAGATCTTGTAGCATTCTGACGTTCATTATAGATGGACGGTCAAGCAGGTGTTCTGGGCAAGATATTTCAAAATTTGAATGAAGACTATAATCATCAAGATACTTAGAGATTAGAACGCGAGGAATGGCCCGGGCTGGAATCCAACTAAGGTCAAGCTTGAAAGGGAGGATTAGTAGATCAAGAACTCCAGGAGTATAGTAATCCCACAAGAAATGACCTCTATCCAATTTTAAAACACAGAGAGCATTCAACCAGCCCTGTTTATACCCTTCGTTGTTCGACTGTTCTAAACGAGCATCAAGATGACAAAGTGCTTCATTGAAACCAGCCATCCAAAACTCTCTAGGTTGTTTATGGAATTGGTAAGTTAACCTCTCCAGTTGCTCATAAAGATTCTTTACCAGAAGTTTTTTATTTTCCAAGGCAGATCTTTGTGTAGAAAGTTGTTCGCTGAGGTTCAGAATCTTCTTGGACATCTCTGCTAAGGCCTGGTTCTTCGCTATCAACTGAAAGGCCTGATTCTCCAAAGTCGCTTGAGTTCTTGCTTCTTCAATAGAAATCCGACCAGCCCTTGCTCGTCCCAGAGAAGAAGATCTTGCTCGTCCACGAGTAGAAGTGGAGGGTCCAACTTTTTTCAAAGTTTCCAACTTATCTCGCAAGTTGGCATTTTTTACCTCCAAAAAAGAAAAACCTTCATCATTGACAGGGACCAAGGCTCCCGAGGAAGACGCAACAGACTTAAGTTGTTTTACTTCCTCTTGCAAGGCAATGTTCTCTTGCTCCAGCAACTTGGCGATATGCATATGCTCTTCAACTTCAAGCTTTAAAACGCTCTCTTTCTTCTCGTAAGGAGAGATGAATTTATCATATCCTTTTTCAGCACTTAACTATTGATATTTCTTCTCGTACCCTTGGTGAAAAAGTGTAGAGGACTCTTTGTACCGCTGCTGGAGTTCCTCTATAGTTCCTTGCAGATCCTAAATTATCTCATAATATGCCACATTATTGGCAACAACTCGGTCGAGCAGGCACTTCAGATATGGGTAAGCTTTGACTGCTCATTCAGAAGTGTCTGGACCAAGGATGTTAATGATTTGAGCCTCGTTTAGGTCTGCATAACTAGCTTTAAAATAATTATTTCATCTCTTCATCAATTATGTGTCATGAGCTGATAAGAGTTCCATCCTAGCCAAAAACTAGCAAAGAGAAATAAAAATAATCAATGACGACACAAGCAGAGCAACGACAAGAAAAAAATCAAGCTGAACGGCCAAAGTTCAAATTTTATTTCATCACAAAAAGAAGTACATAGTCCAAAATTACATTCAACAAAAAAGCAAAAGAAAAATCCGAACAACTCTACACCTTCTCCTTGCTTCTTAAGACTTCCTCGAAAGGCTTGGACAAAGAGGTTGGTTACTCGGAGGGCAATAAAAGCTGCTCGATAGAAGTGTTTGCTGGTTGGGGCTGCTCAGAGCAAGGTTCAACAGCAGGGACCTGGTCCCCAATTATCATTGTGGATACCAAATTTAATCTGCTGACTTATACCAACCATATGAAGACACGTGGCTATCTACATAGAAGCAACAAGCACTTACGAGATGATCATACGCTCCGAGGAACTCTTATGCTCCAAGGAACAAGACCTCTCCGAGGAACTCTTATGCTCCGAGGAATAAGACCTCTCCGAGGAACTCTAATGCTCCAAGGAACAGGACCTCTCCGAGGAACTCATTAGCACCGAGAAGCTCAGGCGGTCCGAGCTGCATCTTGAACAAAGCATTAATAGCTGGATAACCAACAGTTCAACTGGTTCATTAAATGCTTATCATTCAGACTCACGCGCAAAGAGGGCATTAAATGTATTACCCTTTCATATGTATATCATTAAATGTATTACCCTTTCACATTACAGCCTCAGGGCTATAAATACATTGTACAATCCTCATTGTAGGGGAGCGAATCCTGAATCCAAACTTTGGGATCTAGAATGGAATTTCTTGTAATGGAGAATTTCCAAACACTCAGCAATAAAACAACAGTGGATGTAGGTCATTCTTATAAGGCTGAACCACTTTAAAATCTTTTGTCTCATTTATTTATCTGTGATTGAATTATTAGAGTGATCTAATTTTTTACATCAACAGATTGGCGCCGTCTGTGGGAAACGACTGGTAATATCATTTTCTCACCAATAACAATCCATTATCAATGGCTGATATACGTGAATCCAGCAATCGAAACACTAGAACCCCTCCAAATCCATCTGCTCCACCAATTATTCCAGATCTGACTGGAATGATGGCGAATCTGGCTCAGGGCCAGACCGTTATGCAAGAAACGATGCGATAACTCATCCAAACCCTCCATGGCGGTGCGCCGGCCCATTCCGGATCACGAACCATTCAAAGAAATATTCGTGCACCTTCTGTGCGTACTAGGCGTACTAGTTCATATCGTAATGAGGAGTCTAAAGATTTTTCTTATCAACCTGGACGAACTTCGTCAATGCGAGCCACAGATACTGAACAACGTGTCACCCTCTCCCCAGAAAGGGCCAGTGCATTGGAAAGATTAAGCAGGGCTTCTCCTTTCGATCGATTAGGCCCTAGAAGGAACATAAGTCCTCCTAATACAGCGTCGAGGATCTTTCAACGACTATCAGATTTAAGGGAAGGATATGCCCAGTCGCGACCAGCTGCTCGTCAAGATGGATCCGATGACTGACCAGCTTCTCGTCGAGATAAATCCCAGGAAGCCACTTCAACGCGATCAGTTGCTCGAACCAATAGGCCCGAGGAAGGGAATGATGCATGGAAAGGATCTATTCAAAGGCTGGAGGATAGATTAGGTGAAATGGCTAAGGCTAAGAACCCTCTATAACGAACCTTTGTTCGAGGAACACCTTTTGTCCAGGATATTGTTGATTTTCCAACACCATCAAAGTTCAAAGCACCTGTTGTGACTCCCAAGTATGATGGGAAAACTGACCTTGTCCTTCATATAGAACAATATCAAGCTGCTGCAGACATCTATGCTGTCCCAGACGAGATGAGATGCAGGGAATTCTCGGGAACTCTTACCGAATCTGCTCAGATATGGTATTATAATCTTCCTCGGGGTAAGATTTCAACTTTCCTTCAACTAGTCGAGTTATTCATTGGGAATTTCTGCTTTGGCGCAAAGCCATTTAAGCGAGTAGCACATTTGTTAAGTGTTAGACAAAAAGCTGGTGAGAGTATCAGAGATTATATAACTCGTTTTAATAACGAGAAGATTGAAGTCATTGATTACGAGGAGAAGACAGTTATTACTGCCTTGATGAGTGGACTGCTGCCAAACAAGTTGTACTAAACTTTGGCCAATGATCCACCTCGAACCATGTCGGACCTGATGGGAAAAGCGTCCAAGATTATGAATGCCGAGGAGGCTATGTCTGCAAAGAAGAATATGGACGCCAAAGAAACCAAGGTGGAAGGTGATAAAGCTAAGAAGAAAGAGCATAAGAACAATGGTGGTGACAAACATTCCAAAAGTAGGTCGTCATGGGAGGTCTTGAAGAAATTTGATAATTGCACGCCTTTGAAGGAAAATATCAACCACGTCCTGGAAGAAATTAAGAACAACGAGGAGTTAAACTGGCAAAAGAAAATAAAGTCAGACCCTGACACGAGGAATAGGGAGAAATATTGCGAGTTCCATAAGGGTCATGGCCATATGACCAAAAATTGCATAGATCTTCAGAACGAGATTGAAACACTCATCCGACGAGGAAAGCTAACAAAGTACGTTGATCGGGGAGGCAAAAGAAGAAATAACGACCGAACTAGAGAGAGGTCTAGATCTCCTCATCGAGCAGAGGAGAAAAAGAAGAGACAGCATGAAGATGATCCAGATGATGACCCCGATCTTCCCAAGAAACCAAGGCAGCCAGAACGAGAGGTATTTTCAATACGCTTTGGGTCATTTGATTGTAATGTCATTACAGGAGGAGATGCAGGAGGAGGAGACCTTACTGCAGAAAGAAAAGCTTACCTCGGAGAGGCTCAAGCTTGCTCGTACATTCAGCGAATAAATTTAGCTGAGGAAGATCGCCCGGGAAAGGTGAACAAAGAAAAATTGGTCATTGGTTTTTCGAAGAATGATCTTGCAGGAGTCTTATATCCTCATGACGACCCACTAGTGATCAGAATGAGAATGAAGGAGGTAATGATTTCAAGAGTGTTGGTCGACAATGGTAGCTCGGCAGACATCATGTTCTACTCGTGTTTCGACAGTTTGAATCTAAAGCTGTCTCAACTGGAGCCTTACCACAGACCCCTCATCGGGTTTGCTGGCAAGAAAGTATTTCCACTTGGGACGATCAAGTTGGATATATTCATTGGTACGTGGCCTGCTTGTCGGACAGAAAGAACACGCTTTTTCGTGATGGATAATATTGTCCAGTCATCGTACAATATCATCATGGGAAGAGTAGGATTGAAGAAGTTCGAGGTTGTACCATCTACAGTGCACCAATGCTTAAAAGAATCAAAGAAAAAGACAACTACTTATCAAGTGGATGAAGGTGCAGAAATTGAAACCTTGGATCCTCGGGATGAGTCGCAACTCGTGAAGGGTCAAGTGGTGGAAACTACTGAAAATATCATTCTGGACGACGAACAACCTGAACGAACTACTCAAATAGGTTCATCATTGGAAGCCTCACTAAAATAGGAATTGATAACATTCCTTAGAAGCAGAAAACAAACTTTTGCGTGGAGTCATGAAGATATGCCTGGGATTGACCCAAATTTCTTATGTCACGAGCTCAATGTGAATAAGGAGATCAAGCCTGTGAAGCAGAGAAGAAGAGTATTCAGTCCCGAGAAGAATCAAGCTATACAGGAGGAAGTCGAGAAACTCCAAAAAGCTCCTTTCATTGAAGATGTTAAATATCCAGATTGGTTAGCCAATGTGGTGATGGTAAAGAAGAAAAACAACAAGTGGAGGATGTGTGTAGACTTCACCGACCTCAACAAAGCATGCCCAAAAGATCACTTTCCACTGCCCCGAATTGATCAACTGGTGGATGCTACCTCGGGACACGAGTTGCTGAGCTTCGTGGATGCTTATTCTGGTTATAATCAGATCAAAATGAAACCCGGAGACAGGGAGAGTACTTCTTTCATTACCCTAGGGGAACTTATTATTATAATGTTATGCCTTTTGGTTTAAAAAATGCAGGTGCGACATATCAGAGGCTGATGAACAAGGTCTTTGATGAACAAATCAATGACAACATGGAAGTCTATGTTGACGATATGCTGACAAAAATCAAGAAAGCTGCCGATCATCTAGTTGACTTAAGCCAGACTTTTGATCAACTAGATAAATATCAAATGAAGCTGAACCCGACGAAGTGCGTCTTTGGAGTACGAGAAGTGTTTCTCGGGTACATTGTCAATCAGCGAGGCATTGAAGCAAATCCTGAAAAGATCAAAGCTCTATGAGGGCTGCGATCTCCAACAACGAAGAAGGAAGTACAGAGTCTCACTAGACGAGTAGCAGCACTCAATAGATTTGTGTCACGAGAAACTGACAGATGTCTCCCATTCTTCAAGACACTCAGAAAGTCTTTTGAGTGGAATGATGAATGTGAGAAGGCTTTTCAAGATTTGAAGAAATACTTGGGAGCATCCCCACTATTGTCCAGGCCGGTGATGGGAGAGAAATTGTATTTGTACCTTGCGGTGTCCGAGAATGCAGTTAGCTCGGCGTTGATCAGAGTGGAGAATGGAGTACAAAAACCAATTTACTACACAAGTAAGGCCTTTCGAGGAGCAGAGATCAGATATCCGAGACTGGAGAAATTGGCACTGGCGCTAATTAAGGCGAGTAGAAGAATTAGGCCGTACTTCCAGGCTCATACTATAGTAGTATACACCGATGTGCCATTGAGACAAGCCCTTCATAAGCCAGAGAAATCAGGGAGATTGATGTACTGGGCAATAGAGCTCGAACAATATGATATAATTTATGAACCCAGATCATCATTAAAAGGGCAGGCTATAGCAGATTTTATAGCGGAGTTCACCTATCCTGATACCTCCGAGGAGCAAAAGTTACTCGCTAATCAACCTGTGAATGTTACAAGATTAACAAACACAAGCCCAGACCAATTCCGATTGGTAAAAGGACGTGTGGATGTTACAGGATGTGATGCAGAGATAGTTGGGAGGACTCCAGACGAGGAACAAGAGTTGCTCGCTGATCAACCTGTGGATGTTACAGGATCAACAAACATTGGCTCGGACCAACCCCGGTTGGTAAAAGGGCAAGTGGATGTTACAGGATCATTAAATTCGAGCTCTGACCAACCTTGGTTGGTAAAAGGGCAAGAAAAGATGATCGAAGAAGAGAGAGAAAAATCCGAGGAGGATGAAAAGAAGCAGCAAATATTTCACCGAGGAACTCTAACTGATCAGAAATTTGAAGACGAGTTACCTATATGGAGGTTATATGTAGATGGCTCATCTTGCACTGCAGGATGTGGCGCGGGGATAGTTCTAAGCACTCCAGACGAGGTCGACATGGAATACGCTTTGCGTTTCCAATTCAAAGCTTCCAATAATGAGGCTGAATATGAGGCCGTGATTACAGGGCTTAATTTGGCAAAAATTATGGAGGCACAGCAGGTTGTGATCTTCAGTGACTCTCAATTGATTGTAAACCAAATGATGGGAGTGTATGAAGTTAGAGGAGAATTAATGATCAGATATCATGCAAAGGCAAAGGAACTGTTATCAGAATTTTCCGCTATTCATCTGGTTAGAATACCAAGAATGGAGAATGCGAGAGCAGACGCCCTAGCTCGACTAGCATCAGCTACTCGCACCGAGCTACGACGAACAATCCCAATTGAAGTATTAGCTGGTCGGAGTATAGATGAAGATCTGAAGATGAATTTTATCACCCTTGATTTAGGACCATCTTGGATGGATCCCATCAGGGTATATATCGAGGAAGGAGAGTTGACAACTGACAAGCTTGCAGCTAAGAAATTGAAGTTTAAAGCTGCTCGGTATGTACTTACTAATGGTGTTTTATATAGACGAGGAATTATGGCAGGTTTGCAAAGATGTGTACATCCCACCGAGGTGAAAGATTTGATTAAAGAGATCCATGAAGGGTCTTTTGGAGTACATGTAGTAGGTCGGACACTTTTACAAAGGGTAATGACGCAGGGATACTACTGGCCGACGATGAGGGAAGATTGTATAGCCTATGCCAAGAAATGTGACAATTGCCAACATTTTTCCTCCATCCGAAGAACTCCACAAGCATTGTTGACACCCATAACTTCCCCTTGGCCATTTGCTATGTGGGGAATTGATTTGGTTGGACCACTGCCAACGACCCGAGGAAGGTTCAAGTACCTCGTCGTCGCAGTGGATTATTTTACTAAGTGGGTAGAAGCTGAGCCACTCATTGATATGACCTACGAGAAGGTGTACCAATTTATTTGGAAGAACATCATTTGCCGATATGGTCTTCCTCATGCTTTCATCACAGACCATGGAACACAATTTGATAACGAGGAGTTCGCTACCTATTGTCATCAATCAAACATTTTGAAGGTTCATTCAGCACCAGGCCATCCTCAAAGCAATGGACAAACTGAAGTGACAAACAGAACGCTGCTGAACGGTTTGAAGAAAAGATTGGATGATGCGAAAGCAAACTGGATCAACGAGCTACAATCAGTACTTTGGGCTTACCGAACTACTCCCCGAGTAGCAACTGGAGAATCACCATACATGCTGGCGTTCGGAAGTGAAGCTGTCATGCCTGCCGAGTTGGGCCTCCCAACACACAGGGTACTGAATTTCAATTCCCCTGTCAGCGACTTAATGAGAAGACTGGATTTAAACATGCTCGAGGAAGTTAGAGAAGAAGAAGCCATTAGAAATGCTGCTTACCAGCAGCGAACAGCTTTGTTCTACAACAAGAGGGTGAAGAAGTGCGACCTGAAAGAAGGAGATTATGTGCTGAAGAAATTTATTCAAAAGCATAATAAACTGGAGGCAAACTGGCATGGACCATACCGAGTTACAAAAGTTGTTCGACCAGGAACTTACCGAATAGCAACTCTAGAAGGCGAGGAGTTTAAGAATGCATGGAATGCAGAGCACCTGCGCAAGTATTATTAGTGATGTATATGTAACGCAGTTTCCATCAGTATGAATAAAATGAAAATATTCTGCAAGTTTCTCTATTTATTAAAAAAAATTTGGGGAATACTAGTGCTATGCACTACTCGGCAAGCTAAGCTCGGCAGACTACTCAACAAAATATACGAAAAAATTCCAAACTGTACCAACTTAGTTGGTCGACGAGGAGAAATATTCCTAAAAATGCCAACCTGTTTGGCTAGGAAACGAAAAATTCCAAACTGTACCAACTTAGTTGGTCGACGAGGAGAAATATTCCTAAAAATGCCAACCTGTTTGGCTAGGAAACGAAATATTCCAAACTGTACCAACTTAGTTGGTCGACGAGGAGAAAAAATTCCAAAATGTACCAACTTAGTTGGTCAACAAGGAGAAATATTCCTAAAAATGCCAACCTGTTTGGCTAGGAAATGAAATATTCCAAACTGTACCAACTTAGTTGGTCGACGAGGAGAAAAAATTCCAAACTGTACCAACTTAGTTGGTCGACGAGGAGAAATATTCCTAAAAATGCCAACCTGTTTGGCTAGGAAACGAAATATTCCAAACTGTACCAACTTAGTTGGTCGACGAGGAGAAAATATTCCAAACTGTACCAAATATGGTTGGTCGGGGATAAAAACCCACTAACTGTAGTTGGTCGACGAGGAGAATTTATCGACTTTAGTCGGACACATTTTATGAAAAAGACAAAAATTTACCAAGTATGGTTAGTCGGGGATCAACTCTCACTAACTATAATTGGTCGACGAGCACAATTTAATAACCTTGGTTGGTTGGAAAAATTTTAAACATAGTTACATTCATTACTTTATTATTGAAATATTGAGTAACATTACTGATACTTGTAACTTTTCTACTAAGTTGGTCGATGAACAACACTATTATTATCTTTTTAACAGATATGCATAAGTGTGTACAAGACAATAGCAATTAAGATTTGCAAACAGAAATGAAAGTTTTTCATTAAATTCGAAATAAATTACAAAAGGAAAGTTACATTGATATGTATACTAACTGTTACATTAAAAACTCCTATTCTATTGGTCTTTTACCCTCAGCTTTCGATACAGGTTCCTCACCAGCAGGCGGATCATTTAAAGACTGAGGAGAATTGATGAAGTTCAAATCCTTCAGCATCCCGACGTTCATCACAGAAGGTCGATCTAGTAGATGCTCGAGACGAGATACCTCGATTTGAGAATGAAGATTGTAGTCACCGAGGTATTTTGCAATTAAGCTCCGAGGAATGGCACGAGCTGGGATCCATTCCATGTCCAAATTATACGGTGGCACAGGCAAGTCGAGCACCCCGAGATCATGGTAGTCCCACAGATAGTGTCCTTGTTCGAGCTTCAGCACACCTAGGGCATCAGCCAGCCTTATTTGTAGCCCTCATTATTGGCGTTCTGGATACGATCATCCAAGTGGAATAGTGCTTCGTTGTATCCAGCCATCCAGAATTCCCTGGGCGATTTGTGGAATTGATAAGTTATCCTTTCAAGCTTCTCGTGGAGACTCTTGACAAAAAGCTCATTAGTCTCCAACATTGATTTCTTTGCAGAAAGCTGTTTCTCCAGGTCTCGAATCTTCTTTGACATATCAGATAATGCCTGGTTCTTCGCCTTTAGTTGGAAGGCCTGGTTCTCTAAGGCAGATGCTGTACTCTGTTCCTCGACCAGAACCTGAACTGCTCTTCCTCGTCCCCAAGGATCTCTTGCTCGTCCCCGAGGAGATGTGGAAGGTCCCGACCTTTGCAAGGTGTCCAACTCTGTCCTTAATTTGGCATTCTCAACCTCTAAAAATGAAAATCCCTCGTCAGTCACTGGGATTATAGCTGTTGAAGAAGAGGCTGCAGACTTCAACTATGCTATCTCTTTCTGTAAATTATTATTCTCTTGCTCCAACAGCTCGGCAATCTGTCTACATGCTTTAACTTCACCCTTTAAGGTTCTCTCCCTGACATCATACCCAACGATGAGCTTCTCGTAGCCCTTCTCGGCAGAAATCTGCCGATACCTCTTCTCATACCCTTCATGCAACAGGGCAGTTGATTACTTGTACTGATTCTGAAGGTCTTTTAGCGTACATTGAAGATCCTCAATCATTTCATAGTAAGCCACGTTATTGGCCACAGCTCGGTCAAGTAAGCGCTTCAGGTATTGATAAGCTTCGACTGCTCGTTCTGAAGCATCATGACCAAGGATGTCGGTAACTTCTAATGCACTCAGGTCTGTATGACCAGCCTTATAATATTCATGACATTGCTGCATCAGCTTTGTATCATTGGCAGATAGAAGATCCATCCTGGACAAAAACTAGCAGAGAAAGAAAAAGTAATCATCAAAAAGAAGATCAAGACAGAGTACAAATAGAAAAGAGACAATCGTATGGAAGAAAAGAACTCAAGTTTTATTAGATCATGAAATTTGAAGTTACAAGTTTTGAGTTACATTTGACAAGCAAAAAGAAAAATAGAAAAAGAAAACTGAACAACACTACACCTTTTCCTTATCTCCCAAAACCTTCTCGGGAGGTTGGGAAGAGGAGGCAGGTTGCTCGGAGGGAACTGTGACTTGACCGGAAAGCACCAGCTGCTGCTCAGAAGAAGAAACCCCTTGCTCGGTAGCATAATGAATGGTTATGGTATGTTCTCCCACTACCATTGAAGACTCCTCAGAGGTAGCTTCGTCCTCTTCTAATTCTTTTGGAGTAGGAGGGGGGCCAGGGATGTGTCTCTGGAAGAGCTCGGATGACTCGTCGACCTTCAATTCCTGAAGGGCAGCAACCCATCCGTCCCTGAAATACTTTACACTGCCATAATCCACTTGAGAGACCATGGCAGTACATCCCTTATCCGAACCTTTGTCCCAGCCAGAGCTAAAAGACTTCTTCACGGCAGCTTTCCTTTTGGCCTTCTCCAAGGCAAGCTTCTCGAACAGCAAAACATCAGCAGTCTTCAGTTTTTGTTCAGATTCCTCCTTCTGCCGAGTTACTTCCTGGAGTTGGACCAACCTCTCCTCAGCAGCCTTGAGTTTATTTTCAAACTCCTCAGCAGTCTTGAGCTTCACATCGAGCTCTTTATTAGCCTTCTCCAAGGCATTCACTTTCCTCTCCAAATCCCTGGAGGCCTCAACAACCCGAGTTTTCTCCTGCTCAGAGGAAGCCAGTTTCTTCTCCCAAACTGCTTTATCAGTATCGTACCTCTGGCAAGATTCCTCCAAGGACTTGGTAGCTTCTTCCAGAGCTCCCTCCACACTGGACGAGGAGCAAGAAGCTTTGATTGCTTCATCATTCTTAAGGATTATGTTGAGGTAGCTCGTCAACTGTAAACAAAAAGAGAAAGAAAAGTCAGAAATAAAAATGAGAAATAACAAAGGAAAATATAAAAAGTTAAAAGTAAAGGTACTTACTGAAGCAAGATGATGATCAGCCAAAGAAGTAACCATATCCCGGGTAAGGTTATCTTCATTACCTTACACCTCGGGAATGGTCAAGGACTTTACCGAGCTCATGTCAGAGCTCGGGGGAACAGATGTGGGAACCTTAGTCCCAGCAGCAGGGGGCTGAATGATGGTGTCAGCCAAATTGACCGAGGAGCTCTTCTTCAGCTTCCTCGGGGGAACAGGTACAACCAAGGAAGAATCCTTGGTCGGTGACATCACAATCACCTTTCCAGGAGCAGCAGAGCTACTCGGAGCCACTGCGGGCTTATCAGCAACCTTCTCGGAGACTTTAGCAGGAGCAGCTGGAGGATCTGCACCAGTCTTCTTTGTCCCCTCCTTTGGGACATCAATCTTAATCCTTTTTACCTCCCCAGAACCGGAGGCAGTTTTCTCAAACAGAGCAGGAGTCCTTCTCTTTTTCATCCTTTCGCTCAATGGAACGTGAGATTCTGGCGAAGAACTTGCAGAGGGTGGTACTGGCTCTGCTTCACTGACCACTGGACGAGTAGTGAAAGAAGTTGTATAGCTCTTGTATTGGAGCAGATAGGAGGCTGATCGAATGTGCTCGTCAGCAACCCTTTGATGTAGACCCCAGATAAGTCCCAAATGCCTTAGATTGACATCTGTTTCTTTTGGACACTTTCTCTTGCTATCAACTGCAAATAAACGACATTGTTATCAGTAACACATTTTATCAAACACCAAACAAACATGATTTCAAGATAAATAAAATAAATAAAAATAACCTATCCCATTGCCATAAGGAGGGCATCTGGGACCCTGGTAAACCTCATCTCCGGTTAAAGGAGGGTGTTGCCAATTTTTTACAACAACCCCATGTTCAAAATAATCCCTGTTGGCATCAGGGAGATTGACTACTAAAGCTCTATTTATAAACCTAGTTTTTAAATAATAAATATTATCATTAACTGCCCATCTATAGCAGTACATGATTTTTGGAATTCCTATACGAGTTATATGCACTTGATTTAATTTATGCACCCCATTGACTATTCTCCATGTGTTGGGGGCTATTCGTGCAGGAACAACATCAAAGTACTGACAAAATTCCAGACACAGAGGATTTGGTGGAAAAGAAAATCCACACTCAGCAAAAAAGAGACTGGGAAACCAATGTCCCTCAGCCAAATTGAAATAGTTGGAAGGCTCAGAAAGCTCTTCCAAGACGACCCAAGAGGGAATGGAAAAATCAGATCGAAATTTGTCAAGAGACTCAACTGGGTAAACCATGATGATGAATTAAAAGAAATGAAGAAGAAGAAAGAGGATCTTACAGAAAAAAGACTGAAGCTGTTGACAATGAACGACGGAAGAGATGAACGCACAAGAGAGTAGAAGACAATGAAAAACTCGAAGATGAAAATTTGAAAAGATAGAAGACGATGGGAGTCTCTATGAAGTTTAAATACCTTGCCTTGGGAACTGGCGAAGTAATGATTACGTTACCGACGGCTAAAAGGGCATTAAATATTGGCGCGGGAATCAAAGCGAACAACAGCGGCTAAAAAGGCAAAAAGTGCGTGGGAACCGAAGCAAGCAGAAAAGTCCAAAAAAGCATGATTCTACGAATTGGGAAGGAGAAATAAATACAAGGGAGATGATCCTAAAAATCAGGAAGAACTATTTAAATCTACCGTATTCGGAGAAAGAATGTTCCATACTCCTCAAATTTCAAACTATGAAACATTGGGGGCTTCTGTTGATACCAAATTTAGTCTGCTGACTTGGACCAACCATATAAAGAGACGTGGCTATCTACATGGCAACAACAAGCACTTCCGAGATGATCATACGCTCCGAGGAACTCTTATGCTCCGAGGAATAAGACCTCTCCGAGGAACTCTAATGCTCCGAGGAACAGGACCTCTCCGAGGAACTCATTAGCACCGAGAAGCTCAGGCATTCCGAGCTGCATCTCGAACAAAGCATTAATAGCTGGATAACCAATAGTTCAACTGGTTCATTAAATGCTTATCATTCAGACGCACACGCAAAGAGGGCATTAAATGTATTACCCTTTCACATTACAGCCTCAGGGCTATAAATACATTGTACAATCCTCATTGTAGGGGAGCGAATCCTGAATCCAAAATTTGGGATCCAGAACGGAATTTCTTGTAATGGAGAATTCCCAAACACTCAGCAATAAAACAACAGTGGACGTAGGCCATTCTTATAAGGCTGAACCACTTTAAAATCTTTTGTCTCATTTATTTATCTGTGATTGAATTATTAGAGTGATCTAATTTTTTACATCAATAATCATGGAAGATTCTTCTGAGGCAGCTTCGTCCTCTTCTTCTTCTCCAGGAGAGGGAGGAGGTCCATGAGTGTGTCGCTAGAACAGTTAAGAATTATCAGCAATTTTTAGCTCCTGCAGAGCTACAACCCATCCATCCCTAAAATATTTAAGGCTGGCAAACTCCATTTGAGAGGACATAGCATCCGGGCCTTTGTTCCAGCCTTTGTCCCAATCAGCGCTGAAGGACTTTTTAACGACATATCTTCTTTTTGCCTTTTCTGAGGAAGTCCTCTCAATAAGAAGTTCCTTGGTAGCCTTTAATTTCCCTTCCACCTCCTGTTTCTGAAGATCAACATCATGAAGTCTACCAACTTCCTCTTCAGCAGTTTTGAGCTTATTCTCAAGCTCTTCAGCATTCTTGAGCTTCTCCTCAAGCTCTTTATTATTATTCTCAAACTCTTTCAATCTCTTCTCCATTTCCTTGGAGGCTTCCACAACTCAATCTCTCTCTTGCTCAACGGACTTAACCTGCTTCTCCCAAGCAACTTTATTTTCCTCATACTTCTGATGAGAGTCTTTCAAAGACTGGCTTAATCCAGTAAAAGCCTTCTCCACTCCATCCGAGGAACTGAAGGCCCTGATGGCTTCATCCCTTTTTACAATGATGTTGAAACACGTTACCAGCTGAGAAAAGAAATAACTCCAAGTCAATGAACGAACATAGTATTAAAAAATAAAAGGCTCAGATCAATAATACTTACTGAGGCAATGTGTTGAGCAGCTAGAGCAGTAACTCTCTCACGAGTGAGAGAATTTTCAATGTCAGGGACCTCTGGGATAGTCCAAGATTTCACTAAGCCCACAATAGAGCTCGGGGGAATAAAGGTTGAAACACCACCTTCAACAGTTGATGGTTGAGAGACTGGTTCAGCAAGTCTCTCAGAAAGATTTTTATTTAACCTCCTTGGAGGAACAAGAACATTCTCAACTAAGGATGTTGTCTTAGCTGGTGATATGACAATAACCTCACTAGGAGGAGTAATGACAACAATCTTGCTCGAAGCCACAGGGGGATTCTCAACAACTTTCTCGGTGGCAGCAGGAGGAGGTCCACCAATAACTTCCGTCCCTTCTTCTGGGACATTTAGTTTGCTTTTCTTTGCCTCCACATTGGTAGAGGCAGATTTATCAAAGAAGGAAGGAGCTCTTCTTTTCTTCATCAGATTACTGATGGGAGCAATTGACTTAGAAGAAGAACCTTCCAAATTAGTTTCAGAAGCTGGTATTTGGTCAATGTCAACCACCACTGGACGAGAAGTGAAAGATGAAGTATAGCTCCCTTGTACTGCAACAAATAAGAAACAGACCTAATGTGTTCCTCGGCCATAGATTGGTGCAAACTCCAGATAAGTTTTAAATGCTTTAGATTAACGTTAGTTTCTTTGGGAGATTTTCTTTTGCTGTCAACTGAAAAAATCAAAAATTAAATGTCAGTGATACATTTTATCAAACATAAAGAAAATAAGATTTCAAAAAATAAAAACAACCTATCCCATTGCCATAAGGAGGACATCTAGGACCTTGGTATACATCATCTCCATTTAATGGAGGGTGTTGCCAATTTTTCATTACCACTCCATGTTCAAAATAATCCCTGTTGGCATCAGGAAGATTGACAACTAACACCCTATTCAAAAACCTAGTTTTTAAATAAAAAGTACTATCGCTGACAACCCTTCTGTAGTAATACATAATCTCTGGAATCTCTAAACAGGTTCCATGAAGTTGGTTCAACCTATGAACTCCATTAACTATTCTCTAGGTATTTGTGGCTATTTTTCAAGGTACAACGTCAAAATATTGACAAAACTCCCAACATAAAGGATTTGAAGGAAAATAAAAGACACATTCGGCCACAAAGAGACTTGGGAACAAAGTCCCTCAGCCAAAAAAAAATAGTCAGAAGGTTCAAAAAGTTCTTCTAATATGACCCATGAAGGAATTGAAAATTCAGAACGAAATTTGTCAAGAGATTCAACAGGGTAAACCATGATGAACAAAATAAGTAAAAGAGAAGGAAGAAAATCTTACAGGAGAAGAGTGAACCAGTTGACAACGAACAATGGAAGAAACGAACGCACAAGATAGAGAAGAAATGAAAAGTTCGAAAACACAGATTTGAAAAGTGAAAGACGATAGGATTTCTGCCGCGTTTAAATACTTTACCTCGGGAATAGAGAAAAACAATGATTACCAAGGCGGACGTTTGCGTATCCGGTGGCTAAAAAGAAGAAAAGGGGCATAAAAATCGAAGCGGTTATGGAAATTCAAAATACTTTAAAAGCCTGATACTATGTACTCAAAAAATGAGTTATATACAACGAAAGTTTGCCTAAAATCAATACAAACCGAAAATATAAGCAGCAGAATGTTCCTTACTTTTCTTCATCATCAAACTACGAAACATTGGGGGCTTTTGTTGATACCAAATTTAGTCTGCTTACATGGACCACTCACTTACAGACACGTGTTTGCCAGCGTGGCAATTATGTATACTTTTATCGAGCAACTTAAGACCACTGAGTAACTAAGAAGCCACGAGGAACTCAGGGGCCTCGAGCAGCTCGAGTGTGTCGATCTACTTAGGCGGTTTGAGCAGCTTAAGCGGTCTGAGCTACTTAGGCGGTCCGAGCAACATAGCATTCTAAGCAGGATAATCAAGGAGACGACTGCGCATTAAATGCTCATTTATTATCATACAGATGTACATGTCTACTAGATAACAGCGCATCGTCCTTTCATTTGTACAGCCTCAAGGCTATAAATACATTGTAACCTCCTCATTGGCAGGGGACCGGAATTTCTTGAGCAAACCATTCCTCGAGAATTCCAAACAAACAGTCAGCAATAACAAAAATAGTGGACGTAGGCCATTCTTGCAAGGCCGAACCACTTTAAAAATCTATTGTCTATTATTTCTTTATTCTTTTTATCTGTGATTAAAATAGTTAGGTTAAATCTAATTTTTTACATCAACAACTGTCATCCAAATCATTAATCTAAAAGTATCTTTCATACACTAAAATTTAAGAACAATCATCCAAAACATTAATCCAAAAGTATCTTTCCTACACTAAAATGTGGCAAACTAAGATGAGCATTATAAACATACTTCAACCATCTTTTCATCGAAATAACAAATCCTCTTTTTAAAGAGTCTGCCAAAGTTTCAAAATCATTTTGAGGAGCATTACACAGAGAAGCATCAGGTTGAAGAACTATTTCAACCCAAACTACCTTTTCCACAAGTCCAAGGTGTTTGAAGTGACACATGTCACCATTATGTATCCCAACACGCCCCTTTGATAATTCTGAACCAAATATATCAAGTATAATGACATGGGATTTTTTTTAAAGGAGGGGGGCGGGGAGGGGGGTTAGTAATATGATTGGAATTAAGAGTGGGAGAGGGAGTATTGACAAGATTACTCAAATTCTGAGATAAAGTGATAGAACGATGATCTGAAGTGGAACCAAACTCGCTATGTGGAGTCACCCCTATAGGGGAGCTCTCCTTTCCATTTTCTAATTTTGACATAAATATATGCAACATACTAGTAACCTCTTTCAACTATGAGTGAACATTAGAGATCTCATTTTTCATCGAGGTAATTTCTTCATTTCCTTTCAAATGGTGTACAAATTTTGCCTTCGTCACCCACGTGTAAATTAATTATTTCTTAGAGACGTAGGACCCCACTCCACGCATTCGACCATTAACATCCTTTCCAAACACTTCTGTTAGTTAATATATCGTTGTCATAATTCTCAAAAGTATCACTACTACCCTCTCCAATCATACTTATGGCTTTTATTTTCTTCTTCGCAACCTTCACTTCCTCCTATATTATTATAAATAAATTTGTTAATCATTTGATAAAAGTTCAACTAAAAATTAAAGTATTCAACAATAAAAATATTATACTCACATAGAAAATTTTGGCAATCTCCGACACAATTTTATCACTGCGTATATGTCCTGACAACCAATTGTCTACCCTCCCAATTTGTACTCCAGGCTTAGTTTTTTCTGTACATTATTAAAATTAAAAAATTATCTACGAACATTTTTAATATTAAAATGAAAATAAAAATGATACGCACCAACAAGTATTTCTTTTGGGCATATGTACGACGACTGAGACAATGGGTATACTTCAACTTTGAGCGGTTCTTAATATTTTTTAGTTTTTGTTGCCTTTTATCTCACCATTTTCCATTTCTATAAATTTCTTCCATATTTCAGGGTCAACACCTTCAGGATCAGTGATATCATCCTGCAAATGAGATCACAATGTATTTTTGAAAGTCCTGAATTTTTGGGACCATGTCTTCTCCATTAATGGGCGAGCCACTTTCGAGGGAACGTTAAGATCATATTCTCTCTGTTATCGTTAAGCAAAACAAAAAAAATCAACAGAATAATAAGTAGCAAAAGAATAAAAATAGAATAAGAAGAATAAAAATGAAGATAGGAAGTATAAGATCATATTTACCATCAAAGCATTCCAAACATCATTTTTACATTTCTTTGGCACGTGTCTCCAGTCCGAGAAGTGAATCGGGCAATTAGTTCTCACAAAATCCTTGGTACGAGAACTCCACAGCTTTGCATTATCACCGACTATAGACCCATCATTTTCAACAACAACTTTGATTTTTTCATTTAGGGTTTTGGCCATTGAGGAGGAAGACTGTGCTGAAACTGTACCTGATGACAATTTAACTTTCCTAAATTTCAAAACAAAACATTAGTTCGATGGTAATATTATAGTAAAATAAAAGATAAATAGTATACTTATTGAATTAAAAGCATATAACATCTAATGCATAATTTCTCCTTATTAGCATATTACTAATCATGATATAAAGACAACAATTATGGAAAGAACAGTTGAAGTTAAAGGATCAGTCTAAACTGATAAAAAATATGTCAACAACTTATGCAAAAATGCCACTCGATTGAATTAAAAGTGTTACAATTCACCAACAAAAACACATTAAAAACTAGTGAAAAAATAATAGCTAGACTTTGTCATATTGATTTAACAAGTTCTCCAAATTAGGTTTATATTCAAGAGTAGACTGGAACATAATTGATATCTTTAGCTCGTCTACTCGACTGGTTAATCTCTTCGGAGAATGTATAATAACCCACCAATTAGGAATTTTAAGATCTTTTGAGTATAAGATTTTACTTGCATCATAAGCGAGAATTGCAGGCTCATCAAGTTCATTATTGGTACTCTTGAACTTATCAAAATTAACCATCACTAAATTGGAGTCTAGACAATGTTTACAACCATTGATCTTGTCCTCCACCCTCACCCAATCACAATAAAACACTACCTCCTTAAATAGTGTATAGTCCAACTCAATTACTTGCCTGATAACTCCGTAATACATTGTCCAAGCATCTTTAAGATTTTTATCACTTTTTTCTTGCCCTAAATTGAGTCCAAGCCTTCATGCAAACACCATTGTCTTGTGTCACGATAGTATCTTCGTGATACTTGGGAAAGAATACAAAGCCATTGGTGCGGTATTTTTTTATATGTTTTAACCTTGTGTTTTGGCCCTTGTACTAATCGCCACAACATAGCATTTGTCACTGTCTCTCCAGAAGTGACTAGCTGCGCAATAGAAATAAAATAATTATTATAAAGTGAGTCTAAATAATAAAGAATATATCTTAATATACTTAAAATCAAGAGAACCTTATCATATAACCATGGAATGAAAGAAGTTTGCATATTTACTTATGTTAATTAACTCCCATTTCCTTTACCATGCCAAGTGGATTTTAGTAACGTTTTATACTCACTGCAGTTTATTCACATAAGTTCTGTATTGGTATTTAAATGTGAATTTTGATAAATACTTATTAAATTTCTCAAACCCGTAGAATTCTTCAAGACCATCAACGTCAAGTCGAAATAGGACCCATCGACGTATTTGTGGAAATTGTTTAGGTTCAAACATCACAAACTTGTCATCTAACAATGGTCCTTTGTCGGAAAACTCTCCATCTTCGTACAGAAACGCTTCACGAGTACATTTGTGGTTTTCGTCAAGATAATTAGGCATGTACTCTATGCAATACCTAACAGATTCAGTAGTAACATAGGACTCCGCAATTGAACCTTCAATGTATCGCTCATTGTTAGGTATATCTTTAAAATCCCGCATCTTCCTATTCGTGTGAATAATAAAAAAGTATATGTGACTTATTCATTAACAATGATCTATACGTATATGCTTGTGTTTATGCTTGTGTTTGTGTGAAAATAAAAATTAATATAAAGACTTTACCGTTCAAACGGATACATCCAATGTGTTCCTGTAGGGCCACAAGCCAATGATTCATCGACTAAATGAACAATAAGGTGGGTACTAATATAAAAAAAATGCCGGCAGAAAGTGTTTCTCCAACACACACACAATGCCTCTGCAACCATAAACTTGGCCCTTTGCATATCCTCGCGAATTAAGACTTTTAAGCATAATATTTTGAAAAACAAGCTCAACTGTTGAATAGTTATTTGTAAATCTTTGTATTTCGAAAATGCATGCTGAAGTAATACGGTCAACAAATACTCCATAATAACGTGATAGTCATGTGACTTCATTGAGTGCAAACCAGGTGGATTGAGGCTGCTGATATTGCTCAGGTTGGACAAAAAGCTGGAACGTAACTTTAAGTCTTTTAAAATTTGACAAAACGGTCATTTCTCTTCTTTATCCAATATAAATGATGCTTTAGGTTTCATCCATTTCTCGATTTTCTCATTTTCTCGCATGCATTGACCACTATGTATGCCCAAATATTTCATATCCTTCCACGCATTTATTGTATCTTTAGTTTTCATTTTATCATCGAGGATTGTACTTATTAAATGCTCTGCAACATTCTTCTCAATGGGCATCCCATCAAGAACATGTCGAATTTTATGAGTACTCCAATATTCCAAGTCAAATAAGATTGACCTTTTATACCATGCCTCCTTAACTTCAACATTACAATTGTCATTTGCATCACCCGTCTTTCCCTTCTTACTGGAAACCTTTAGAGACTTTCTCGGTGTATACTCGATGAAACGTAACTTCTTTACAAGTGCGTCCCCATTCAACCGACCTGGAGGAGGTGTATACTCTTTTGACCTAAGCCCCAAACTACAACCTTTTCGAAAAGGGTGATCCATGTCAAGGAAAATACGATAGTTTGTATAAACTATCTAACTACTGTGCGTCAGTCGGATGGATGGAGTATCATCCCCACAAACAGGGAAGCTTTATAACTAGGCTTGTCAACGGATCGAATTTTATCCGAATCCGAATCCGAATCTGATCCGTTTACACGGATTTGGATCACGCCTGAAATTTGATTACCCGATTATCCCATTACCCGTTTATTAAATGGAGTGGATTTGGATTCATATGATCCAACCCGTTAATAATCCGATCCGATTAATATATATATATATATATATATATTGTATTTAGAAATTTATTAATATTTTAAATATATATTTTAATAGTCATTTATAATAGTCCTATATTAATTGATATTGTATTTATTTATAATAGTAATTTATATTCTAATAGATATTTAAATATATTTTTTGAAATATATATTATAATAGTTATTTATAATATATACTGTATTTTGAAATTTATAATAGTTATTTATAATATTATAATCGGATCGGATCGGATCGGATTAACGGATTCGGATTCAGATTCGGAACCCTAATAGATAATTCATTGGATAATCGGATCGGATCCGAATCCGTTTAACATAAACGGATTCGAATTTGAATTGGCCTGATCCGGTCCGAATCCAACCCGTTTATAGGCCTATTTATAACCATCTGTAACACATTGAGATAAATTCCTATATGCAGGGAAATTGTGAATCCCCCACATTAACATAGCTTTCAATGTAAAAGGCTACATCTCATACATGTCATAAGCCGAAACACATACTTCCCATAATTCCTTCAACTCATCAACCAGTGGCTGACGAAAAATGTCGATGTCTTGACCCGGTGCCTTTGTACCATGTATTAACAAAGATAACATTTGAAACTTGCTCTTTATGCACAATGAAGGTAAAAGATTATTCAGCACCGTGATAATAGGCCAATAGCTATAACTGGTAGACTGAATGCCACGAGGATTAAACCCATCGGTTGGTATTAAGAGGCAAACATTGCATCCTTCTTTAGCAAATTCAGGCCATTTCGATTTGAAACTCCTCCATTAGGGCGAGGCATATGGATATCGCTTGTAATCCCATGAAGTGGTTGCCCTGTGGTGCCTGCAATTTCTCGGGCTATCCACGGAATAGTATAAAATCTCACCAACCTTGGAATCATAGGGAAATGTCTCAACACCTTTTTAGGTTCTTTGGAAATCCTTCCCCCTTTCCTCATAGTAACTTAATACCTTGATTCTCCACATTAGGGACATTTATCAATATATTCATTCTCCTTCCAATATAAGACACAGTTATTGACGCATGCATGAATGTAACTGGCCTTCATCCCCAAGTCTTTCATCATACTCTTCATCTTTGGATATTTTTCTGGTAGCGTCACACCCCAAACCCAATATCCATAATAATCGTTTGTTACTAAAATAATTGGATCATAATCTTGAGCCCATTGGAAAATATACTTCATTTATCAATATTTTTCTGCACACTGTGCATAATGAACATAATATTATTATTATACCATAATGAAATCAATATCGAGTCATAATTAACCGGACATACAATACTATGATTAACTATGATAAAATTTCACAATCACCAACTCAATCCATATTAACGCAATATATACGATGTGTGAGTATATTAAAATCTTCAGTGTGACAATGATAAAATCCCCATATTTAAATCCCAGCTCTTTCCAACGGTGCAACTCTCAAACTTACCGATCATATGGTATCCTAACTGGCAGCATACAAACCTGAAATTATTAAAATATAAATCGTAAGCATTAATCTTAGTGATGTACTCCTTCCCTACAATGTAATAACAATTCTATATCGAATATGTGGATATAAAATCCGAACAATCCTGCCCATTGGCAATAACAAATCCTGGGTCATAAGATCCAAATAATTCTGCCCATTGGCAATAACAAATCCTGGATCATAAAACCCAAATAATTCTGCCCATTGGCAATAACAAATCCTGGATCATAAGACCCAAACAATCCTGGATATTTGAATATCCAAACAAATCCTGAATACCGAAGTATTCAAACAAATCATGCTCTTAGAGCTATATTCATATATCTGTATATATGAAACAATCATAAGTACACTCACCATGACAGTTTAACTGGATTTTCCCTTGCCTTTATCCGGTACTTGTTCAATTAGCTCTTCTTCCCTTCCTATAATTATTACAATATTAGTATCATCATAAGAATATTAATAGTCCAAAGAATAACTTCAATCATAACTCAATTCATAATCATCATATCATTCAAGTCAAATCATTCATTATAAATGAAGTCCCATCTAGACATAGGTTCGGATATCTAACATATTCAAATTATAGCCCAAACCTTCTTTAATTATTCTTGTTAATCCAATCCTTATAATATTAGGTTTCCAACACAAAAGACGACACATCATTCTGAGTTTCCTAGAGGAAGATATGCCCATTTCTTTACCACATAGCAAATCTTCCCTATAGGCTCTTTTATCATTCATTCAATTTCCAAGAATTTTCATAATTTTTCTACAACATAAATTTCTATGATATTTCACCCAACATTAGTAAACGTATTTAATTATATAAAATTAAAGTTTCATAATTTTTAAGGTTCGTTTGCTATGTCAACCAAAACATCAAACATATGGTATGCATATTTACTCTTTTGGGTCAGATTTCATACCCGAACTTCAAACCATCACCCAAGATTCAATTCTTGGTATTTTTACTTGATTTTTGGAATCATATACATATATGAGTCTATTATAATATCCAATTGTAATCAATCAATTTCAGTAAGGTATAAAAAAAGATGTGATAGTTTTGATACACAAGGTTTCTAAACAAAGCAATTTCAAAGGATTACACATTCAAGTTTGCTTAAACATGTATCAATCCACGAGTACACATCAAGACATGGAATTTCAGTAAAAAAAATGATGATTTATATCATTTAAATCAGTAATACAAAAAAATTAAACAAGATTTATGGATGGGATTACCATAGGGGCTTTTACGTAATTTTCTATGAATTTTTCTGAATGTTTCTCCTCACTTTCTTCTTCCTAACCCTCACAATTGTTTTTCCTCAAGCTAAAACTCTCCCAAACTGAATTTACGGAAGAAAAGAGGATATCTCAAGGGTTTAAGTCAGCCAAACCAACCTCCACCTCCAACCAATCAAAATATAACATGTGGCATTATAGAAAAAAAATAATCATTTAGGGCTAAATGACTGCTTTACCCCCTGTTCGTAAAAAGACAATATCTTCCCACTCGGATGTCCGTTCGATGAACCGTTTGTTGTGTTACAAACCTAAATCATATATATACAAATATCTAGTTTATACCTCAAGTCAGTTGTTAGGTCATAAAGGCAAAAACTAGTCTTACACATGAGCATTCCTACCGAAAACTTCAAAATTTCACATTTGTAACTAATTCGATATTTCATGCTTTATGAAGGTAGGATTGGACTAAACATAATGAATTAACATTATATATACTAATAACATATTATCCATATCACATAAGATAATCGTGATTTAAACATAATTTATCATAGTTATATTTGGGTTGTCACAATTCTTCCCCTGTTAGGAAATTTCGTCCCTGAAATTGACATACCTTGGTTGTCTGAATCAAACAAATACGGATAACGCATCTTCATGCTATCCTCACTATCCCATGTAGCTTCTTCCATGGAATTCCTTCTCCACACAACTTTCACAAGTGGGATCACTTTTGATCTCAATATTTGTTCTTTCCTATCGACGATTGCAAGTGGTTCTTCCACATAGCTCAAATCTTCTTTCAACGCAATATGTTGTTCCACCAATACGTGTGAAGGATCTGCTACATACTTTCTTAATATAAAAACATGAAAAACACCATGTAACCGAGCTAACTCTGGTGGTAACGCTAACTTGTAGGCAACTATCCCGACTTTTTCAAGAATTTCATAAGGTCCAATGTAGCGTGGACTTAATTTCCCTTTCTTTCCAAACCTCATAACTCCTTTCCATGGCGATATCCGAAGAAACACATAATCCCCTTTCTGGAATTCAAAATATTTCCTTCGTTTATCCGCATAACTTTTTTGTCTGCTTTGAGCTGTTCTCATTCTATCTTGAATAATCTTCACTTTTTCAGTGGTGACTTCAATCAATTTTGGACCCTCTATCTTCCTTTCACCAACTTCACCCCAACATATCGGTGTACGACATCGTCTATCGTATAATGCTTCATATGGAGCCATACCAATAGTAGACTGAAAACTATTGTTATATGCAAATTCTATCAAAGGCAAATATTCATCCCAATTACCTTTGAAATCAAGCACACAAGCTCTAAGCATATCTTCTAAAATTTGTATTGTCCTTTCAGACTGCCCATCTGTCTGTGGATGAAAAGTCGTACTAAACTTCAAGTTAGTACCCATAGCATACTGCAAGCTACCCCAAAATTTGGATGTAAAAGTAGGGTCCCTATCTGAAACAATCGATACCGGTGCTCCATGCAATCGAATAATTTCATTAACATACAGTCTAACATACCTATCAACTGTATACGTAGTCTTGACTACTAGAAAATGAGTAGACTTGGTCAATCTATCCACCACTACCCAAATCGAATCTGACCCCTTCTGAGATCAAGGAATCCCAACCACAAAATCCATCGTTACATGATCCCATTTCCATTCCGGTATTAGCAATGGCTGAAGCAGACCAGTAGGTTTCTGATGCTCCACTTTCACTTGCTGACATATAAGGCACCTAGCAACAAAATCATCTATTTCCTTCTTCATAATATTCCACCAATAATGCTCCTTTAAATCCCTATACATTTTAGTACTACCAGGATGCATAGTATAAATGGAATTATGAGCCTCATCTAAAATTTTCTCTTTCAATCCACACACATTAAGCACGCATAAATGCTGCTTATACAATAAGGTGCCATTATTCACAATACAAAAATCTTCAGACTTACCATCTCGGACATCTTGCCATTTCTTCTCAAGAAAAGGATCTTGACTTTGCAAACCACGAATATGGGTGGCTAACAAAGGCCTCACGCTTATATAAGCAAAGAACCTGTCCCCACCTGCTAGCTTCAATTCTACTCCCATCAATATCAACTCCATGATGTGGGCAACTCTAGCACACTGAATACAAGATAACCTGCCTGAAGCCTTTTTACTCAGAGCATTTGCAACTACATTTGCCTTCCTTGTGTGGTAGTGAATTGTACAATCATAATCTTTAATTAACTCCATCCACCGCCTCAGCCTTAAATTCAACTCCTTCTGAGTAAATAAATACTTAAGGCTTTGATGGTCAGTAAAAATTTCACATACCTCACCATATAGATAATGACGCCACAATTTCAAAGCAAACACAATAGCAGCAAGTTCCAAATCATGTGTAGGATAATTACGTTCATGTGTACGCAACTGCCTAGAAGCATAAGCAATAACTCTACCATGCTGCATAAAAACACAACCCAACCCTTGGTGTGAAGCATCAGTATAAATAACAAAACCATCTCCACCATGTGGAATAGTAAGAACAGGTGCAGTTACCAACCTCTTTTTTAATTCATCAAAACTATTTTCTCAATCAGAATTCCATTCAAACTTAACATCTTTTCGGGTTAGTTTAGTCATCGGCAAGGCAATTGAAGAAAATCCCCTAATAAACCTTCTATAATGCCCAGCTAAACCCAGAAAACTCTTCACATCAGTCACGTTATTGGGCCTCTCCCGTTTTACAATAGCTTCTACCTTTTTAGGATCAACACATATACCATCTCCAGAAATAACATGGCCTAAAAATACAACTTGTGATAGCCAAAATTTACACTTGCTAAACTTGGCATACAACTTCTTATCTTTCAACAGATTCAAAATAGTTGTGAGATGATTTTCATGTTCAACCATATCACGTGAATAAATCAGAATATCATCAATAAAAACTATAACAAATGAATCAACAAAAGGATGAAGTACCCAGTTCATAAGATCCATAAATACAGCTGGAGCATTAGTCACTCCAAAAGGCATCACCAGAAATTCAAAATGACCATACCGAGTACGAAAAGCAGTTTTAAAAATATCACTCTCCTTGACCCTCAACTGATGATAACCCGATCGTAAGTCTATTTTTTAAAACACTTTAGCACCCTGTAACTGATCAAACAAATCATCGATACGAGGTAAAGGGTATTTGTTCTTAATTGTAGCTTTATTCAGTTGCCTATAATCAATACATAAACACATGGTAGCATCTCTCTTCTTCACAAATAAAACTGGTGCACCCCATGGAGATACACTAGGTTGTATGAACCCCCTATCAAGTAAATCCTGCAACTAAATCTTGAGTTCTTTCAACTCAGCAGGTGCCATTCTATACGGTGCCATAGAAATAGGGGTTTTCCCCAGTGCTAATTTAATACTAAATTCAACTTCTCTTTCTGGAGGTAACCCTGGCAACTCACTAGGAAACACTTCAGGAAAATCCCGTACAATAGGAACATCGACTAATTGTAAAGCCCCCTTCCTAGTGTCAAGAACATATGCAATAAAACCCTTACAACCCTTACTCAATAATTTTCTCGTCTGAATAGCAGAAATGATGCAACTAGGAACAATTTTCCTTTCCCCCATAAATTTAAATTTAGGCTCACCAGGCATATTAAAAATAACTTCCTTACAGAAACAATCTATAGATGCATGATATTTAGATAACCAATCCATTCCCAAAATTATATCAAAATCAGAAATATCCAATGGAAGTAGATCAATAACTGTATCTCTAGACCCCACAGTCAAAACACAATCACGAAAATCATATTCAGCTACAACTATATCCCCCATAGGCATATAAATACCCAACCCCACATCTAAATGAGTACATGGTCTATTCAGGTATACAGTAAAAGCATAGGACACAAAAGAATGTGTGGAACCAGGATCAATCAAAATATAAGCACTTCTATCAGTAACAGAAAGTTTACTTGTCACCACATCTGGAGTAATCTGAGCTTATTTCATTGTAAAGACCCGTCCACCTGGCCTGGAACTACTAGCTTGTCCTCTGCCTATACTTTTCACTGCATTTCCTGGAGATAACACTCTGCTTGCTACTTCACTATGTGCTGCTGGAGTCTCTGCGAACTGCGGACAATTCTTCTTAAAATGCCTCACTTGATGACAATGATAGCATTCCAATCCCTTAAGCTTAGGACACTCCGATTTATAATGCCCTTACTCTTTACAAAAGAAACATGTAACAACTCTGGTCGGTGCCTCACCCTTTCCTGACCTCCTAACCAGAATAGAAGATTCTCCACCCCTAGTATCTCTACCAAATCTCCCCAGACCTCTACCACTATCTGCACTACCTCTCTAAAATTTATGAGGTTTTATCTTAACACTTACACCCTCACCACCCTTAGACTGAAATGTGTCAAATATACTTTTCTTAAAACTCTCTCTACTCGCCACCCTTTGGTTTATTTGCCTTTCTGCTATCGTGGCTTTATTTACCAGAGAAGCATAATCTTCTAACTCATAAGTGGCCACTCTATTTTGAATAGGTCAAATCAGCCCATCTTGAAACTTACTACATTTATCTTCTTCATTCTCCACATACTTAGTATCAAATCTAGACAAAGCAGTAAATTTAGCCTCATACTCCCTCACAGACATTTTCCCTTGGGTCAAATTTATAAATTCCCTCAGCTTCTCCCTTCTATAAACTTTAGGGAAACACTTAACATACGAAGCTTTAATAAATTCAGCCCAAGTAATAACATCAGTACCTTCCATCCTGGTCAGTAAATGGTTGCTGTCTTCCCACAAATATTTCGCCTCTCCTTTGAGCTTAAACACAACTAGATTCACTTTCTGGTTATCTGGAACCTTCATAACTACAAAGATAGTTTCTAGATGTCTAACCCATATCTCAGCTTCTGTAGGTTCAACTGACCCTGAATATTCTGGAGGATTCAACTTTAAAAACTTCTCATGCATGGAATCTTTCATTTCCTTCTTTGCCTCTTTCTCAATCCTGGCCACAATCTTTGATTCTAGATATCTAGCCTGTTGTTCTTCCATTTGCGCCATATTTCTTTCCTATTGCTCTGCCATCCTCATCATTGCTTGTGCCGTTATTTTCATCTCTGTAGGCGATTCTTACTCTCTAGCCCTTCCAGCAACACTCTGCTCTACTTCAGTATTGTCTATATGAGAAGCCACTCACTCTTCTCTATGTTGTCCATTCCCAGGTTCCATCTGGAATTATCTGTAATACAACAAAGTTCTAACAACCAATATAAACAATTTATAATACTAAACTATTGGTTAGTACATAAATATCAAATCAACTCAATACTGCCATCTAACCGTCACACACGTCCAAAATTAATAACCTCGCTCCGATACCACTAATTGTCACACCCCAAACCCAATATCCATACTAATCATTTGTTATTAAAATAATTGGATCATAATCTTGAGCCCATTAGAAAATATACTTCATTTATCAGTATTTTTCTGCACACTGTGCATAATGAACATAATATTATTATTATACCATAATGAAATCAATATCAGAGTCATAATTAATATGACATACAATACTATGATTAACTATGATAAAATTTCACAATCATCAACTCAATCCATATTAACGCAATATATACAATGTGTGAGTATATTAAAATCTTCAGCGTGACAATGATAAAATCCACATATTTAAACCCTAGCTCTTTCCAACGGTGCAACTCTCAAAGTTACCGGTCATATGGTATCCAAGCTAGCAGCATACAAACCTGAAATTGTTAAAATATAAATCATAAGCATTAATATTAGTGAGGTACTCCTTCCCTGCAATGTAATGACAATTCTATATCGAATACGTGGATATAAAATTCGAACAATCCTGCCCATTGGCAATAACAAATCCTGGATCATAAGATCCAAATAATTCTGCCCATTGGCAATAACAAATCCTGGATCATAAGACCCAAATAATTATGCCCATTGGCAATAATAAATCCTGGATCATAAGACCCAAATAATTCTGCCCATTGGCAATAACAAACCCTGGATCATAAGACCCAAACAATCTTGGATATTTGAATATCCAAACAAATCCTGAATACCCAAGTATTCAAACAAATCATGCTCTTAGAGCTATATTCATATATCTATATATATGAAACAATCATAAGTACACTCACCGTGACAGTTTAACTGGCTTTTCTCTTGCCTTTATCTGGTACTTGTTCAATCAGCTCTTCTTCCCTTCCTATCATTCTTACAATATTAGTATCATCATAAGAATATTAATAGTCCAAAGAATAACTTCAATCATAACTCAATTCATAATCATCATATCATTCAATTCAAATCATTCATTATAAATGAAGTCCCATCTAGACTTAGGTTCAGATATCTAACATATTCAAATTACAGCCCAAACCTTCTTTAATTCTTCTAGTTAATCCAATCCTTATCATATTAGGTTTCTAACACAAAAGACGACACATCATTCTGAGTTTTCTAGAGCAAGATATGCCCATTTCTTTACCACATGGCAAATCTTCCCTATAAGCTCTTTTATCATTCATTCAATTTCCAGGAATTTTCATAATTTTTCTACATCATAATTTTTTATGATATTTCACCCAACATCAGTAAACATATTTAACAATACAAAATTAAAGTTTCATAATTTTTAAGGTTCGTTTGCGATGTCAAGAAAAACATCAAACATATGGTATGCATATTTACTCTTTTGGGTCAGATTTCATACCCGAACTTCAAACCATCACCCAAGATTCAATTCTTGGTATTTTTACTTGATTTTCGGATATCATATACATATATGAGTCTATTATAATCTTCAATTGGAATAAATCAATTTCAGTAAAGTGTAAAAAAAGATATGATAGTTTTGATACACAAGGTTTCTAAACAAAGCAATTTCAAAGGATTACACATTCAAGTTTGCTTAAACATGTATCAATCCACGAGTACACATCAAGACATGGAATTTCAGTAAAAAAATGATGATTTATATCATTTAAATCAGTAATACAAAAAAATTAAACAAGATTTATGGATGGAATTACGTTAGGGGCTTTTACGTGATTTTCTATGAATTTTTCTGAATGTTTCTCCTCACTTTCTTCTTCCTAACCCTCACAATTGTTTTTCCTCAACCTAAAACTCTCCCAAATTGAATTTGCTGAAGAAAAGAGGATAGCACAAGGGTTTAAGTCGGCCAAACCAACCTCCACCTCCAACCAATCAAAATTTAACATGTGGCATTATAGAAAACAAATAATCATTTAAGGTTAAATGACTGCTTTACCCCCTGTTCATAAAAAGACAATATCTTCCCACTCGGATGTCCGTTTGATGAACCGTTTGTTGTGTTACAAACCTAACTCATATATCTACAAATATCTAGTTTATACCTCAAGTAAATTGTTATTTCATAAAGGTAAATCTAGTCTTACACATGAGCATTCCTACCGAAAACTTCAAAATTTCACATTTGCAACTAATTCGATATTTCATGCTTTATGAAGGTAGGATTAGACTAAACATAATGACTTAACATTATATATACTAATAACATATTATCCATATCACATAAGCTAATCATGATTTAAACATAATTTATCATAATTATATTTAGGTTGTCACATGTAGTGTATTACCTTGGGAGCCACCTTTTTAAGATAGACAAAGTGTCGTGACACTATTTCCTGACCAACCAAATTTCTTCTTTAATTTGTGAAGTTTTATAATTTAAGAAAGAGTTGTTTCAGGATCCTCACATGAAGGATATAATTTCTCAACTGATAGTCTCTTATGTTCATTGTACTTGTCATTTTCGATATGATCTTCTTTGAAAACTCACGACTGATCGCATTCAATATCTACATAAGGTTCCCTATGCACTCTGTAACAAACATAAATAAGATTTTCCACCCCAACACCTTGTTCCTCGATGTTTTCTTCTACTATGCTCTCCTCAACTTGTTCTACCGGTGGGGGATCAATAGTGTTCAAGGATGTATTTTCATCGTTAAAAAACCATACAGTATACAATTAATGCATACCATTCCTCCACAGATGTCTCTCTACTTCTTTCGATTTCAGACGCAATTTATTGCGACACTTTGGACATGGACAAGGTATCGTTGTCAACCTCTGATCATTGTTCTCTTTCGCAAATTTAATAAAATCTTCAATGCCCTTTAAATACGAAAAGCTTCCATTGTTCTCTTCAGTCATCCAGTCTTTGTTAATCGGTTGTGACATTCTATAAAACAAGATAAAACACACATTAATAATAAGTTGTGACTCTAATCTTCGATAATGGTTGGTGTCTATTTATGGTAACTAATTATACCACGACTTATGCTAAATTTATGGTTTCTAAATTCTAAACAAACTTTTGATGAATAAAAATAAAATTTAAGCATATCCATCATATCAAGTAACTAAAACACATATTTCCTCATGATTTCTATTTGTAACTAACGTGATCATTTTATGGGGTTATTTTTTATTTACCATAAAACTTAAGATGTGTATCGCAATAAGTGTATTGGGAAAAACTAAATATTAATCAACTTAAGATACAGAGATGAGACAATGATCATCCTCGTAACGTCTCAAATGGTTGGAGTTTGTTTGAGACTATGCTTCATAATGGACGTCCTTTCATGGATCACTTAAAAAATGTCCCACGCCTATTTAGAAGTGAAAAAGTATCTGCATAGCTAGGGCTCTAAGTCAAATTAAATAATTATTACTTCATTACTCATTCGTAAATAAATTTCATGTTGTTAATTGAAATAACTTTTAATTTATTGAATAAAACTAATTAGTTCAATTACATATTGGCGATACAATTAATAAATGTGAAAAATAAAAGTAATCACATAAGAATACAAGATTTAAAGTTGAAAACTTCACGGAAAAAACTACTATCGTACATATCCCACGCGAGTCCACTAGTACTGAATGTTTTTACACATCTTATAAAAAAATATTAATTAGAAAATATATATATACTGCTCATAAATTTATGGTTTTAAGTAAATATTCATCAATTAATAATATTTGTACCTCATGAGTTCACAACTCGCTGAGATCTCGTGTAATCGGTTTAGCCTCTTTATCCTGAAAGGAAAAACACTATACACAAACCATACTTCATAAATAAAATCAGGTACTATTTATATTAAAGAAATTAAATAAAAAAATAATTTTTTTCTTTACTTAAATACGTGCCTTGCACATGACCTCTAGAATAAAAAAAAATTATTAAATATATTAGAAGAATAAAAAAAAATTAAAAAATGACACAAACAAATTTTAATAAAAAAACAGTTGTTTTCAAAACCTTTGCCTCAACCCCAACTCAACCCCATCCCCAATTCCATCCTACACTTGCACCCTACATTAAAAAAACCGAGGGAACTAAAACTACAAATTGAACAAACCAAAAATGCAATATAAAGAAAGAAAATAACCTAATCATGAAAATCAAACATTTAAAAATCAAACTTTGTTGATATTTCCCTATCTCGTGCATCTTTACGAATGAGTTTGTCATATTACTTTGTTGAAAAATCAAAGCAAAGTTTGAAAAACTTTTGAAAATCAAAAGTTTGATTCCATCACCAATATATGACAAACTCATTCGTAAAGTTGTAGGGTTTGATTCCATCCCCAATATATAACAAACTCATTTGTAAAGCTGAAGGGGATGGAATCAAATTCATTAATAATTCATAATTAGTAATTCGAAATTCTAATGTGATTTTCCAAAAGTTTGATGTCATATATTGAATCGCCAATATATGGAATCAAACTCATTCGTAAAGCTATGGGGATAATAACGATGAGTATCCCCACGTTGTCCCTAACAACACCATAAATCCTATGGAGAGAGACGAGGGAAACTTGAGAAACAAGAGAGAAAAATACATGATTGTGCATCAATCATGTGAATTGTATGGAGAGACTAAATGTGAGCGGTATACCTAGAGAGACGAATAGGTTGGGGAGGTATAGAGAGAGAAGGAAGAGAGTTGGAGAGTGGAGCCGCTTGCTCCTCTCCCACTTTCTTTATTTTTTAATGGTTTTTGCATGTAATTCTAATATAATTGAAGCGGGTTTTTTCTATTGATAATGGATTTTGTCCATCAAATATGTGTAATGGAAAAAATCCATTACAGATAGAAAAAAAATCCATTACATTTTTTCTCATTTGGTGTAGTGAAGGCTAGAATTAAAAGATACTCCAATGCAAACTTATCAAATCAATTCCGTTTCACCTTATCTAGGATTGGTGTTTTTTAATGAGTCTTCGTACCGACCACCTACCTAGAGGTAAAATAGAAATTTGAGGAGATAACTGTAGTTGGCCGTCTTTTAAATTATCCCTTGTCAAAGAGTGGGAGTTGTCTAATTAGACAAATCAAAATTGTTTTGTGTTAGTTTATGTGATTTTGAGTCAATTATAATTGCTTTTGTATTCTAAAAAAATCATTCATTGTAAATTACAATGGATAATTCTCATATTATTATCACGTCATCTTTCTCATATTCCTCTATTGATCATGTGGACGTATTTTTACAAAATACTGAAAATTTAGATGAGTATGTCTTTCAATTTGAGTCAGATGGGTCAGTAATCATTGTAAAAATTAAATAAGGTATGGATGAGAATCCAACCCCTTTAAATACTATTTGCCCACCAAAGTGTATCAATTGAAAAGAGGTTAATAAACGGTATAATGATGATATTTCTAAAAATAATCATGAATTAATTGTGGATAACTAATTTTATGTGGAGAAAAAAATGACATTATTGACACATGTAATAATTGTGATGATTTGGATGTGAATTTCTATCAAGATTTTTCTCCTACTTTAATTGAGAAAAATGCTGATTCTTTTTACATGTGAAAATTTTTATTTGAGGATTCGTCATCCGATTTTAGTGATACTTCAATTATTTATGACGATCCTCCTAATTTTTATGAAGAAAGTTTATCGCTCCATGATACCTCTTCTTCTCACACTTTTCATAAAGTTTTAGTAGTGGAGTACGCATCCCCAATTTTAAATGATTATTTTCTAAAAAGGGATAGTAAATATTTGGATCCTTATTGTAATTTGCTACCCCATATGATGCACCGACATATGATTCGTGCGTTTTAAATTTATTTATTATTGATGATGTCGGTGTGCGCCATATTGACCATGAATTTATGGTTGAAATTTATGTTATACGGTTATACTCTCAAATTTATGATGTTTTGGCACGTAGTGCTATAAAGTTTATTAATTGGAATGCCCCACAACTATTTCGATTATTAATTTATAGTGATGATAGTAATTGACATGGATTTGCATATTATTTGTGTATTCTTTTAGTTAACAAATATCATCATTTTACTTCTTTACATTACTTTCTTTGTCCATATTTTTATTTGAGCATACATTGAGAACAATGTAGAATTTTGGTTTGAGGGTAAGGATGATATTTTTGAAAAAAAATCAAAAAAATTTTAAAAATTCAATAAGAGTTTTAATATAATTGAGTGTTGAAACGATTTCTTAATATAGAATTAATTCATGGATTTCTCAACTTATGAATTTTTTACACATTAGCTGAATAATATGATCGAAAATAGATATTGAGGCGAAAGTTAATAGGCCTAACGAATAAATATGGAGATTTTAGCCCGGTAAGATTTTTGTGCCATTCATCGTTTTCAAGAGATTTAAATTAATCAGAGTTAAAATAACTCAAACTTTCCTTCCGTGATAAATTTGTTGATGATCTCTAATTCATTATTTTGTTCGATTACTGAAAATAAAAGGTCAAAATGTGAATCTTAAGCACTAGAAGTCTTAGTAAGTCGTCTTGAGACACAAGTCAACTTAACGAAACTTGAGAAATGAGATTAGGCCATCGTTTGAAACCCCCAAATTAAGCCTAACTCCATAATTTTTATATAATTCCTTGCAATCCCATTTGAGCCAAAAAGAAAATAGGTCTTTTTGTTGAAAACCCTTTATCCTACACAACTCCAACTGGGAGTTTAAAGCCCATAAAATGAAGTCGTATCCATTTTCTGAGAATATGAGGGTAAAATTACGGTTGAAAAAAGGCACAAAAAACGTTCGCAAAATAATGATGTGCCAGAAAAAAAGGGGAAGAAAGAAAGAAAAAAACATGGAAAAAATGTGAGTCGAAAAGAAAAGGCAAAGAGAGAAGAAAAATGGAGGTTGGAAGAAAAAGTGCCTAAAAGTCAAAATACTGAAAAACCTCTATATTCTCATAAATTTTGAACTTAAAAAAACATTCTTTCTATCCAAATCCGAGCCTACAATACAACCAAGGAAAGTCCTAATCGATCTCAAGTGAAGTTAGTTATAGTGTGGAGAGAAGATGAATAGGATATATTGTGCGATTCAACGTTTTAAAAAAGTAATCGATTTTCGTTCATGAGATCATATGCATCTTTTACAAAAATAAAGTACATTTTTGATCATGTATATGTGAAGTTTGTTCATTTAAAATTATTTTTTTATTCACTTATACCGAGAGAAAATAACTGATTTTCGAGTGTTCAATTGTGAGTGCATTCTGTGAGATTTTGAGATTAAGACAAACTTTCAGATAAGAAATGTCATTGTTAAATCTTTTGAAATGGTCGGTTATATTGTCTACGCACACCCATGATAAGTTGAGATTGAAAAATGAAGTTCTACTATATTTATGAAATTTTCATCCACTCTTAGTTATATTACTTTTGTGTCCTTTGTATTGAGTCAATTTTTGGAATTTTATGGGTATATTCACTACAAACCCTCACGAGACAAAACTCGTCCACTAGGGTAGCCTAGGGGTTTAACACCTTGTTGCACATGCTAAGTACAATCATGATTCCTACGAAGGTGAGTTAGATTTTAAAATTTTAGTTTTGCTCAAGTACTAACAAAGTTTAGGTTTGGGGGTATTTAATGGGTGCATTATTTTGTATATTTTATAACCAAATTTATACCTTGTTAGTCCCATTTTATTTCATTTAATAAGTTCTTAGGATCATTTTAATAAAATAAGGAAAAAAATGCAAGAATGACTGAATTCATATTCAAAATGACAATTTTAGGTAAAAAAAATGGGCACTTTGATAATTTTTGAATATTCTTGTGCTAATTTGTGAAAAAAGTTGCCTAGTGAAAATTTTGTAGGTAATTATAAAATTTGGTGCATATTGATGGTCAACTCAAAAAAGGCGTGAAAAAGCTGAATTTTACGATCGTTCGAAAAAAGCTTTTTTCACACTTATGAGATTGTAAAAAAGTCAGCAATTTGTAATCTCTAATTTGATGGAACTCGATGTGTGTGTTCATCAATAAACGATAGGAGTTTTCGAGTGGGGAGAAATTCGGTCACTTATCCCGATCCAAAGATTAAAGAGGTGGAGAGATAGCTTCCAACACTATTCGGCCAATCAGGGAGAGTCCCACCACAAGTCAAATTCGTCAGCACTTATCCTATAAAAAGGACCATTAGGCACACAATTTTGGGAGGAATATGATTATAATCAATTTGAGGGCCAATTTTTTAGCATTTTTTTCCAGAGTATTGAAGATTATTGTGAGAGAACTTATTGTAAGTTTGATTTATTAATGAAAATCTCCACTTATTCTTGCAATTTCTCTTTCATTATGGTAGCTTGATTCTTATATTAGGAGTAGGGTGAAGTTCATCATAGTTAGCTAATATTGTCATGTTAATTTGATTGTTATTCATTCCCTACTTGTTTTAATTGTTATCAAAGATTAGGTATTCATTTTAAAATGACACGAGAGTGTGCTTTAAAACATTCAAAAAAAATTTGTCAATCAAGTTTTGAGATTTAAAAATAGTAATTTTTGATGGATTATGCTTGCGCTTTGATTATTTTGATAGTCCATGCTTAAATACTTTCGCCAGCTTCAAAACTTGTATTATCTAAGGGAATAGGGATTTTAACCGTCTGTTAGAGACGTTAAAAATATTTCGAACACAACTTTCACATTTTCTAAATTAAACGTGACGAGAGTCGGTTTAATTTGAGTTATAAAAATGAAATGACAAAATTAAATTAATGTACAATATTAGTTATGTGATAAATGGACCCCGAATCCTAATTTCTTACAACTCTCGTGTGTAACTATCATTTATCGTAGTTGCCTTTATTTAGTGTAGTTCATAATTATTCTCCACCCCATTTTATCTAGTTGGACAGTTGCAATTCTTTTAATAATTAAAATTGACAAATCTCTGTGAGTTTGACTCGTACTTACACTCACTATATTATAATAGCCTGTGCACTTGCGATATTTTATAAAAAGTAACAAACAAGGATGATCTCGAAAAATAATTCTGAAGGTCATGATGTCCCTAGTGGTGAAAGACCTCAAACCCACTTTGCAATTAGCAAATGGTGACTGGAATAGATGGTGTTGAGCCCGTAAAGTCCAGGGATATTGGTGGATTATGAGAATGGAAAATGGTATTAACTAGAACATGATAAGAAATGGGTTGTGTGATGGAAGTAATCTAACTTGTATGAAATGATAAATGTTCCGTTTGGTGTATAATATGAGCAAGAAAATTGAGTAATGATTATTGTACATAAAGTAAAGGATATGGCAATACAAGATGACTAAATAGTTAAGCAAGATGACTTATTGGATGATTAAGCTACATAAGGAGGTTTAAACTCATAATAACACAAGTGTGCATGTTCTATTAGGCTTTCAATGTTAATTAGTATTTTTTAACATGATGTGCGCATATGTTGAAAGAAAAGTCTTAAGTAATGATTAAGAAACTCTCGTGTGAGTTAATGAATGTTGAGTAATAAATGTTTTGAAAGTGAATGAAAGGTTTTCCCAATAATTGTAAATTATTTAACTATGTGAGTTAATGGGAAGAATATGCTAGTTTTACGCATAAAGATGCAAAAGGATTATTTTGTAAAGACAATGAGAATATACAGTATCAAATAACATGTTTGGGATAAAACGGTTTAATATATTAGGACATGTATTTTAAAAGGTATATATGTAGATATATATTTTCACATGCATGTGGTCGTAGTGATTAGGCATAAATTCTTCCTAATTTATCCATTGATTTAGTTACTTTTAGCACCTCACACAATGTAATCGAGTTGAATTTATCTCATAATCTTGCTACTGACTAATCCTAACGAGTACACCGAGTTTCTGGTATTTCGTAGTGATTTTACAGGTATTTGATGTCAAGAAACGAAAGAAGGAAACCAGAAGAATCAAGAAAGAAAGGAAGGAAAGTCAAAAGGGACAAAGTGTAATTTCCACTCAGAATTCGGATGAGGTACCTAAGAGAAGTTGAAGATATCACATTCATGAGCACATAGGAAGAAACGGCACCTCAATTGGAGTCCCGGAACAAAAGATATGAGCAGTAAAAGTTGAGCAAAAAAGTAAAATAGGCAGACCGGTCCGCCCCTACCCCGGACCGGTCCGCTGTGCAAACTCCAGTAGACCTCGGATCGAAAGCAAACCGAAGAAGGCAGAAATTAAAAGAACCGGTCCACCCCTGGACAGATCCGCCCCAAAATAAAAAGGACCGGTCCGCCTAAGGCCCGGACCGGTTCGGGTATCGAGATTTGCAAATCTGATCTTATCCTAAAAGAGTCCTAATACAGCTGAAATTCTTGAATTCTTGGAGGGCATAAAAACCCGTTTTCTTATTATTATTTGGATGGAGATTTAGGGAGAATTTTAGTTAATTTTCCTCTCTTTTTCCAGAAACCCTAGTTTAGATACAATTTCCAGTTTTAATTCAAAGATTGAAGCTTTATTCAGAATTTATTTGATTACCAGTTTTATTCATTGCTGTTGTTACTGCTTTGGTAAATATTAGTGAGTAATTCTATCTTTTCAATTCTATTCTACATCAATTCACAAGTGTTCCTTAGAATAATTATGGTTTTCTACACATCAAACATTGTTTTCATTAATTTCAGCATGTTAGGCTAGATTTTCTAAGGCCGGGACACATGAACCCAGCCTAATGTGTTAATTGCATGTGTATAACATTAATCCTATGAATTTAGTGATTGATTACGACCGAATTGCGTATGAACATAACAATCATAGGTCTTTATATCTCGTTTACCTCTGGGTAACCGTGATGATTTAGAATGCAATTTGAGTGTCTCTATCATGATACCGATTTACTCGTCCTCAGATTAAGTATGACGCGGGTTTGAACCTCGGATACGTAATGCTTGGGAGTACTAAATTCTGGGTTAAATTAATCAGTTAAATTTATGATTAATATTATAACTGCAATACACTAGGGTTGGGGGATTGTATTCCCGTCCTGTTTTTCTCATACATAGTTTATAGTTTAAACCAGTTTTCATTAGCATTTTAGGTAATTTAGTGTAATTGCACATTTTTCATAATTTCATAATTGCATTTAGTTATAATCATTCCCAAAACCAAATCATTTTTCCTTTCTTTTTAGAGTCAGAGTTAGGATTCCTCCATTTTTTCCCGTCGTCACAATTCCGTTGTCCTTTTTCCCTAAGGATCGATACCCAGCTTACTGGGATTATTACTTGAGCGACAGGCTTGCACTTGAGCCTAGAGAGAATGCATTTCTGAGACACATTTTCAGTCGCGTTAAGTTTTTGGCTCCATTGCCGGGGAAATAGGTAGACTTAGGATTAGATCGAGTCAATCCAAAACTTTGACTAAAAATTTCCAAAAATCCAAAAACATAAAAAAATTAAAAAAAAAAGCACAAAAAGATTCACCATCATCTCTCATAAGCCATTAATGCAAAATTCTAAACTCACTCCCACACCTCATAATACTCCTACCAGCATTCACGAAAATTCTATCGTTGAGTATAACCCCGATAGCCCTCACACTCCAAACGCCCCACAGTTCTGGATCCCACCTCCCACACCGTCACACTCAATCTCAAATAACACTCCGTTTTCCTTCTTAGGACACACCCCCGAGTACACTTCGAGCACACCAAGTGAGAGGAACGAGTCGTTAAGTGAGAGAGAGAGATGTCACAACACAGTAATGCACTTGTCGGTGAGGAAGAGGCCCCATACTGCCCGCTGAGAGAATATTTATATCCCGGGCGCACTGTCACTCTGGGATGCATTATACTCCCGTATAATTCCGGGCAATTCCGTTTCAAAAATGTGATGATCCAGATGCTACCTCATTACCATGGTATGGATTCTGAAAAGCCATACCTCCATATTAGGGAATTTGAAGATGTGTGCTATACTCTCAATGATCAAACCTGCACACAAGAGGTGATCCGTCTCAAACTCTTCCCTTTCTCGCTCAAAGATAAGGCTAAGACCTGGCTATGGTCTTTACCTCCGAGCTCGATTCCATCTCGGAACGAGTTGCAATCAAGATTTCTCAAGAAGTTCTTCCGAATACATCGAACAATCTCCATAAAGGCTCAAATTCAAGCGTTCAGACAATCTGAAAATGAGCCATTTCATCGATGTTATGAACGTTTCAACGAGTTAATTACTTCATGCCCCCATCATGGATTTGATTCAATGCAAATCATCTATTTTCTCTATAATGGGCTGAATCTTAACTCCAAGCAACTTGTTGAAACCATGGGAAGTGGTCCATTTGTCGATTTAGATGCCCACGATGCTGAGCTTCACCTGAGGTACATCGCCGAGACTACCCAATCCTGGGATGCTTGTAATCCTAACACTCAAAATCGAAATCGTTAAGTGACCACCACTCCATCGACGTCCGACCTATTTCACGTAGATAAGAATTTTATGACGGACAGTCAATTGGATACCCTTGAGAAAGTATTTCGAGACTTATGCGAGATATATGGAAAAGGATCAGCTGGATCCATACCAAACCCCGTCGAGAAGGTGTGTGCGATTTGTGAGGCGGGTCATTCAACTGAGGAATGCCCGACTATACCCGCCTACAAGTAATGCTTCAAGATCAAGTTAGTGGTATAAGAGGATTTAAGGGTAATTTCGCTGCACCGCACGGGAATTCATACAACCCTTCATGGAAAAACCATCCCGGTTTAGCTTTGGGCAACAACATGCCACAATGAACCCTCCTTCACATGTTGCCCCTCCTCCACCATAACACTTTCAACAAGCTCCACACATGCAAGGACATGTGCAAGCACCACCACCTCAAGGATCTTATATCCCTCCACCGCGGAGAACTCTTGAGGATACCATGAATCAATTCATCGCAAGACATGCCGCAACCAATGCCAAATATGATCGTCTGATTGGCGACATAAATGCGAATCTGTCAAAGATACAATCCTCGTTGAGTGTCTAAGAGAAGGGCAAGTTTCCTGCCCAAGGCCAAAGACCTCCCCAAGGTCAAACTAGTGTTAGCTCCACCTCCACTGAACATCAGGAGCAATGTCAAGCTGTGACCACTCTTCGTAGTGGGAGAGTCGTTGATTTATCACCTCCTCCACACGACACAAAGAAAGATAAGGAGATTTCGCCAGGCATGAAAGAGGCCAAAGATTTCCCCTTGAATGAGAGTGACAAAGAAGACGCTAGTGAGCCAGAGGTAGTAGTGAAACCATCCTTCGCGACACCGTTTCCTCAAAGGTTGATTCCCTCCCATAAAGGAAACCCACGTGAAGACGTGCTAGAAGTGCTAAAGCAAGTAAAGCTAAATTTACCTTTCCTCAATGCCATTAAGCAAACTCCAGCTTATGCTAAAGTCATCAAAGAATTGTTGACGATAAAGAAAAAGATGAAGGTAAAGAATAATGTCTTTCTAGCACAAAATGTGAGCTCCATTCTACTAAATGATCTCCCACATAAATTCAAAGATCCCAGTGCACCCACCATTTCCTGCATCATTGGAGAGAATAAAATCGAAAAAGCCTTACTTGACTTGGGAGCAAGCGTAAATATTCTCCCTTACTCCATCTATAGGCAACTTGACTTGGGCGACCTCAAGCCCACAAAGGTCACTCTCCAATTAGCGGATCGAACCGTGAAGATCCCAAGATGCATAGTCGAGGACATGATCGTCCAAGTTGACACTTTCTACTTCCCGATAGATTTTTTCATTTGGGACACGGAGGCCTCCTTCAACTCGAGCAATCATGTTCCCATCATCCTTGGGTGTCCATTCTTAGCTACGGCTAACGCAATCATCAATACTCGGAATGGGCGGATGCAACTAACCTTTGGGAACATAACGTTGGAAACCAACATCTTCCACATAGCCCAACATACAGGGGAGGAAGATGATCTTAATGCGGTGAGCCTCATAGATGAGATAGTAGAGGAGTACTTTAAGGAGAATTACTGTGGCGACGCTTTAGAATCCTGTTTAGCGACGAGACACGAGAGAGAAGGGAGGTACACCGACTTCAAGATGGAGGTTAGGGAGTTGAGTGAGTTACTCGATGAGAATGCATCAGACGAGGACGCGATAGATGTTAATTGGGTTTCTAGATTTGAGGAGTTACCTCCGAGGGATACACGCAAGGTTCCCTCCAGTGACAAATTTCTAACCCTTGAATTAAAGAAACTCCCCTCCCATATTAAATATGCATACCTAGGAGAGGATGATACATTTCCTGCTGTTGTCTCCTCTATCCTTGACGAAGAGCAGGAGGGTCAATTGTTGAAAATTCTGAGGAAGCACCAAAGTGCTTTTGGTTGGTGCATTACTGATTTGAAGGGGATAAGTCCTTTGATTTGCACTCACAAGATCCATCTTGAAGAGGATGTGAAGCCCTCTAGATAAATGCAAAGAAGGCTAAACCCCAACATGAAAGAAGTAGTGAGAACCGAGATTATCAAATTATTGGATGCTGGGATTATCTACCTAACCTCGGATAGGAAGTGGGTGAGCCCCATTCAAGTCGTCCCGAAGAAGTCGGGCATGACAGTGATCGAGAATGCTAAGGGAGAGATGGTTCCCCAACGTACCACCACCGGGTGGCGCGTTTGCATTGATTACCAGAAACTCAATGCGGGAACTAGGAAAGACCATTTCCCCTTACCATTTATTGATCAAATGCTTGAGAGAGTAGCGGGCCACCCTTACTATTGCTTCCTTGATGGTTATTCCGGATATAACCAAATTGAGTTGGATGTACTTGACCAGGAGAAGACGACCTTCACTTGCCTTTTGGTATGTTTGCCTACAAACGTATGCCATTTGGCATGTGTAATGCACCCGTGACCTTTTAAAGGTGCATGTTCAGCTTATTTAGCGACATGGTCGAGAGAGGACTCGAAGTGTTCATGGACGATTTCAGCATTTTTGGCACCTCTTTCGATCATTGTTTAGAAAAGCTAAAAAAAGTACTTGCCCGGTGTGTGGAAAAGAACTTAGTGCTGAATTAGGAGAAATGCCATTTTATGGTCACCGAGGGAATATTTCTTGGCCATATAGTATCATCCAAGGGAATAGTGGTTGATAGGGCAAAGATAGATGTCATAGCTGATCTTCCCCCACCAAAATTGCTTAAGGATGTGCGCTCATTCTTGGGTCACGCGGGGTTTTATCGAAGGTTCATTAAGGACTTTAGCGCCATCGCTAGACCCTTAAGCAACCTACTCATAAAGGATACCCCATTCGTGTGGACGAAAGCATGCCAAAGCTCTTTTGAAAAGCTGAAAAGCTGAAAACCATGCTTGTGTCCGCTCCCATCATGCAAGTTCTGGATTGGTCTTTACCATTCGAACTTATGTGTGATGCTAGCGATTACGCGATAGGGGATGTTTTGGGCCAAAGAAAAGATAAGCAAGCTTATGTCACCTACTACGCTAGCCGGACCCTTATCGGACCTCAACTCAACTACTCTACCACGGAGAAAGAGTTGCTAGCGGTAGTCTTTGCCCTTGATAAATTCCGGTCATATCTCATCGGTTCTCCTATTATTTGTTTCGCCGATCACGCGACATAAAAATACCTTCTTGCAAAGAAAGATGCCAATTCGCGCCTCATTAGGTGGATCCTACTCCTACAAGAGTTCAATCTCTCCATCAAAGATAGAAAAGGAGTAGAAAAGGTCGTTGCCGACCACTTATCTCGGCTTTCGTTTGACGTACCCATAGACGAATATTTTACGGATGAGCAACTTTTTACCACCTCTCCTTTACCCTGGTTTGCGGATATAGTGAACTACCTTGTCACGGGATCCATCCCTCCAGACTGGACACCGCAAGATAAGAAGAGGTTTAATACTTGGTCGTGCATGTTCTTCTATGACGATCCTTTCCTTTTTAAATATTGCGCCGACCAAATCATCCGACGATGTGTACCAGATGATGAAATCCCGAAAGTCATCCAGATTTGTCATTCGGAAGCTTGTGGAGGCCACTTTTTGACGAAAAAGACGATCGCTAAAATTCTACAATGCGGCCTCTATTGGACCACAATATTTCGGGATGCAAACGATGCTTGCAAATCTTGCAATAGGTGCCAATGGATGGGAGCCATTACTCGACAAGACATGATGCCTCTTACCCCCATACTCATCATTGAGATCATCGACTGTTAGGATATTGACTTCATGGGTCCCTTCCCCCCATCCTTTGGTTTCCTATACATCCTTGTCGCGGTAGAATACGTTTCTAAATGGGTGGAAGCTATAGCTACCAAGACGAATGACAACAAAGTGGTGATAAAGTTCCTGCAGGCACATACTTTCCCGCTTTGGTGCACCGGAAGCGATAATGGCACGCACTTTTGCAATAGGCCATTCGCGAAGCTAATGAGAAAGTATGGTGTCGTTCACAAGGTTGGAACGACTTATCACCCACAAACGAATGGGCAGGCCGAACTAGCAAATCAGGAAATCAAGAACATTCTTGAAAATACCGTCAATCCTACCCGAAAAGATTGGTCACTTAGATTGAACGATTTGCTATGGGCCTATCGTACCGCATATAAGAATCAACTCGGCATGTTCCCTTTTCGCTTTGTGTATGGAAAACCTTGCCATCTTCTCGTGGAGCTAGAACACAAAGCGTATTGGGCGATAAAGGAATTAAATTATGCCATGGATAAGGCCGGTGAAGCCCGCAAGCTTCAAATCAATGAGTTAGAAGAGATACGCAATAATGCGTATGAGAATGGTAAAATTTCCAAAGAAAGGATGAAACTCGCTCATGATAGCATCATTCGACGCAAAGAGTTTCATCCCGGGTAAAAAGTACTTCTTTATAACTCTCGGATTCATCTCTTTCTGGGCAAATTGCGGTCACAATGGTCTGTCCCGTTCGTAGTGAAGAATGTTTTCCCCCATGGATCTGTTGAATTAGACGATTTAAAAGGTGGAAATACATTCAAAGTGAATGGACAACGCCTAAAGCCATATCTAGAGGCGTGTACGAAAGAAGTCGACACAGTCAGACCCCGTTTACATGGTAGAGTGAGCTGTTACAGCGAGGTCGTCGCACCCTCGACGCGTATGGGGTGAGAGTCGTGTGTGTTGTGAGAGTCGTGTGTGTCATGAGCGTCGATAGGACTAGGTTTCATTCGAGAAAAGCATTAATGTGTTCGGGAGTATCGAGTCAAAGGGCGTTGACCAGCGAAATCAAGAGGGTTTTAATCCAGATTGATAGGGAGTATGTTGTGCAAGTGAAAATTTTCAGAGAGGAGAGATCAAAATTCAGTTCAGGAAAAATCCAGCCCAAAAACCCTAGGCCCGACCGGTTCCTTTAATTTAAGGCCGGAGTGGTCCTCCCCCGGACCGGTTCCTTTAATTTTAAAAAGGACCGGTCCGCTAGTCGGATTTCTGAATATTAAAATACCCGGACCGGTCCGCCTTCTGCAGATCTGTTTTAAACCCTTCCCAAGATTCACCCCCCTTCTCCCCAATCCTCTTCCTTCCCTCCAATCCGTTTTCCCAACTACCAACCCCAACCTTTCTTTCCCAAATTCACCCCCTTTTCCCTCCAAACCCTTCCCTCCAATTCCAACCCATCCACTCACCCTCTCACCTATAAATACACACTCAAACCCTCCCTTTTCCTCCACACCTTCAACCAAATCCTCTCTTCTCCCTCCCTAATTTTCAAGCAAAAATCCCACTTATTTCCATGGCTCCACGCGTTGACCCCAGTAAGTATGACTCCACCGACATACAACCCTCCGGTCATGGTGAGTTTCGCTCCCACCAAGAGGAGAGATGGTGCCATCAATTCCTTGGTTTGGACCGCAAACTCCATATGGAGCGCGTTGTCCAATGGGACAGGCTGCCCAACTTCGTTGTCGCCCTATTTATGGCTCGGGGCTGGTACCAATTCCTCAACGAACCCTACGAAGCGGTTTGGGCAACCGAAGTCCGCTCCTTCTATGGCACCCTAGTTCGGACGGGCCAATTCGAGGGCCAAGCTTACGTGGATGGGAATGTCATCCCATTTTCTTTGGCCCGTCTCACGGCCAAGTTGGCCGAGTATGACGTCCCGGACGTTCAAGAATTCACCTATCCACGAAACGTCCCCCCGGTCGACAAGGATATTATCATGGCCCGCATTTCACAGAATGTGGCTCGGATGGGGAAAACCGTCGCCATTGGACGCCTTAACGAGAAGGCGTGCCTCACATTTCAAATTGTGTGCGCCAACATATTGCAAACGTCCAAATATTCCTCCATGCGGACCCAGCAAGTCACTTTGACATATCACCTCTTTGACCCCCACACTTCCATCCATTTGGCCCGCACTTTATACGCCGATATCATCAACACCTCCTTGGATGAGAAGGGTACCACCCCACTTCCCTATGCCCGGTTGATCACTTCCATCCTTAAGGATGCTGGCATAGCGGTGTCGTTCAATCATACTCGCATTCCCGGTCCTTTTGGACAAGGGACCCGCACCGAGAGCGCCAAACAACTAGTTGTCCTACTGGCTAG